>OY735207.1:36109815-36467315 GCA_963457665.1 Thysanoteuthis rhombus
TGGGACACAAAATTATATATACATTTATGCTATGTCATGAAATGTTATAATTCTCATGGGATATCAAAAGAAAATGATAGAAAATATTACTTCATCATTTTGTAAGTAATTTGTGATAAGATTCAGAAAACCAAAACTAGAATGGTCATTAATTTCAATGCTATGTTCTGTGTTCAAAGAATTGTATAAAAAATAGTTTTCTAATCTGATTTTAAATTCCCAACAAGATATGTGAAGTAATATTTGTTATACCCTTATCTATCTCATTCAAACCATCCCCAAGTTAATCAGTGTTAGATAAATTCATACAAAATTCACAAAAGCAAAATAAAGCAAGCATTTTATGAAAAGAGAAAACAGATTGGTTAGACATGTTAAAATTAGAATAATGTCAAGCATTTTGCACTTAAATTCTCCCAAAACAAAACACCAATAATTTAAAAAAAAAAAAAAGCAAGATCACGATGTTTCTCCTTTGTGATTCATTGCACTATTTAACTTGGAAAAAAAAAAGAAATTAGTAAAATATGAAGTATAGAATATAAAACAGTCCTGATGTCACCACTTACAAGTAAGTGACCAACTGAGCCAAAAGACAGACATTCAGAAGAAAAAAAGGCTGCTTCTCGCAATTTTTACAAATCCTGTGCTTCAAGTTGTTGCTTATCCTCACCCATTTGGCAATTGGCAAGTGAAGAAACTTACTTACATGGTCTTTAGGCATGGGCTGCTCACACAACATGCACTTGTAGCTCTGTCCCTGTTGAGAAGAGGACCTAAAACCATCTTCACACTTACCTTGTTGAGTAATGGCCGAAAGTGATGGACCCCTGCTTGAATCAGGCCCCTTTTTTGACTGCCCCATTTCACCCTTTTTGACATCGTTCATGTCTGTTTTGGTCATAAGCCCACATTGCTCACCCTGTTCATCAGCCATACTGTACATAGCCTTCTTCCGTTTCTTCTTCACACCCTTCTCGGAATCAATGCCGGAATAAGGGTACGAAGAGTTTATGTTCTTCTGTTGGCTGTCAATATTAAGCAGAGACATGTTACTGTTTACATTAGTGGTACTGCTAGACCCTTTTGACATTCTCTTGTCATTGCCCATCATTGAACCCTGGATTGCATCAAGGTTGAGGAGATCTTCACTACGTGGTGTCATCGTCTCACTCCGCACACAGTCAACTTGAGTTGGTTTGTAATTCGGCTTCAGGTAGGGAAAGCCGCCATCTCTCTCCGCAAGGCCCAGGCTGTAAGAAAACGCCCCATCCCTCTCACCTGGGACGTTTTTGCCAGAATCCTGGCTGAGACAGGGAAACCCAACTGCCCTGTCCCCAACATCTTTGTTCTGATCCTGGGTCAAGCAGCTGAAGTTCAATTCCCTGTCATTCTTATCTTGATCCTGGTTCAACCCGGAGAAGGTACCATTTTCAGATGTTTCAAAACCTTTATCTCCAGAGGTTGACATGCAGGGAAAAACGGTTCTACCCGATCTAGCCCTATCTGCCCCATCCTTGCTCTGAATCTGACCCATGCAAGGAAACCCACTTCTTCTCTCGGAATTATCTTTATTCTCACCTTGAGGCTTCATGTAGTAGTTTCCATCCCGGTCTGCAACACCTTTCTGGCTGGGGTCAAGATAGAAGTCCTCTTGCCTGACCCCTTTGTCATTTTGGTTCAGGTAAGAGAACCCATCTTCCCGATCGTTGACATCTTTCTCACCCTGGTTCATGTATGAATATCCATCTTGTCTGTTTGCAATGTTCTTGTTGCCTGAATCCATGTACTGATACCCGCCATCTCTTTGAGAGGAGTTTTTCTGGGAGAGCTTCATGCATGAGAATCCTCCTTCATGATCACTCATGGAGTTAGCTTGCTTCATGAGCAGCTCAGCAGTTGTAGACTTATGCCTTCCACGTCGAGTCATTCCCAAGATCTGAGCAATCGCTTTTTTCCTTTCAATGCGCAGCCTAGCATTTTCTCTCAGACGAATCAGCCGTTTTTGTCTTTCCTCCGGCGTTTCGATTTCGAGCCGAAGACGCTGGTTCCTCTGGAGACGCTGGAGCCTTCTCAGGCGCTCTGCTTCAGTCTCATTGTCAAGTCTTCGTTTTTGGTTGATCCTTAATCGCATCAGCCTGGCTTCTCTCTCGGCCAGGGTTTCCGATGCTCTTCTTGCTCGCTCATAGGCCCTCATTTGCTCCAGCCGAAGCTGACGCGCCGTCAGGGACATACTCGCATATCGTTTTCTCTGGTACTCTCTTTTGTACAATCGCTTTTGATATTGAGGATCAGTGGGATCGTCATATATCAATCGTTTGTTGATCCGAGGATTAAACGGTGAATTATCAAAGCAGCCATAGGTTGCACATGCTGAAAAATCCTCATTTTGGCAGTCAAGACAACCGTTTGGGGGGTCGGAGAAAACACTCGAGTCGCTGTCACAGAGACTCTCAAAACCAACGTCTGAACATGAATTATCGTAGTATTTCCGACCTTTCGGGCTGCGGGCATGGATCCTGCACTCGATGAAGTTGCCCGTCGGACGTATTTGTTCGGATAATGGGAAGTACCACAGCAGTTCCTTGCCATTGTGGGTAATCCAAAAATTCTTACTATCGTAGATGGTACGGCTAAGGATGTCGCAAAGAGTTTGCGAAGGCTCGAAGCCAACAGTGAAATCGCGACCGGAGCTGACTCTAAAACAGATCTGTGAAGCATTGATATTATTGTTATTATTATTATTGTTATTACTATCATTATTATTGTTATTATTATTGTTGTTGTTGTTGTTGTTGTTATTGTTGTTGTTGTTGTTGCTGCTGCTATTGTTATTGTTGCTGTTATTAGAATTCGGCCCCTTCGCTAATTCATCGTAGTTGCACCCAGCCATAGTTATTTATTTTTCTCTGCTTAGTAAACAACACAACAAAATATAAACAGGCCGATACCTTCCTGGTACATCCCTTGATCAGGTTAGAGGATATTAAAAAATGATTGACTTACGATGGGGGTTGGAAATATTTCTCATTTTTCTGTCCTTGCCGATCGTGTATACATATATGTAGATATACATATACATATTCAGATTTAAAAAAAAATAGCAGCCGTGTAAGGGTCAAATTTGTGTTTGTATAAAACTGGAACAGGAAATCTATTCGGCTGTGTAGTGTCGGCCGACGAGCAACTGCCGCGAAGCGAGCTCCTCTAGTCGCAAGATTTTTTCACAATAAACACGTTGATTCCTTAAAGGTTGGGAAACGGACTTTTCACACGGCTATGAGAATTCAAAATTAAGTGAAAACATCCATCGGAATTCATTTTCAGTTCGTCATCCAACGACCTGTTCCACATTTTTAAATGTCCATTCAAGCCACTATCCAATATGGCTGTGTATATTTATATATACCCATGAAAACTTATTGTAAACACCAAGGAATGAAATATCTATCTTCGCCATAGAACGACAATAATAGTAATAGATGATCCATAGCATTAGCTACGCCGGGTTCTAGTTCGTCCCTTTTCGTCGTGGTAACAAAATCCTGAACTCGTCTTCTTTTTCAACCAAGGCCGCGTATATATAAAAATCCCCTCGAAAAGATGCAAAGTGCAGATAAGCCGTGGGTTGTGGTAATAGTAGTAAGTATAATAGATAAATGTAGGAGGTAGTAGCAGCAGTGGAAACTACTTACTTACTTGTCAGGGGAAAGATAGATAGAACTTAGATCGTCGTTCTTCTGCTACCACAACATCCAGACTCCTGCCTTCTTTTCCCCTGCCTGTGTCTATCTCCCTTCTTGCTATATTTATCAATATCATTTGTAGACTTCAACAGCAAGTGTAGTAGCAGATCGGCTTCAAATTCGTCTCTTGCTTACATTCGCTCCGCCCTCATAGGTTTTTCAAGGAAGGAGATAGATGGAATAGATAGATGAATAGATATAGGCTGAGAGTAGATAGGTGGCTAGATATATATAGATAGATATTTCATCATATCGCCCCCCACCCTTACAGTAGCAGTCATTCAAAATACCTTACCTTTTATATTTAATGTTTAAAAACAATTTTGATTTTCCACTTGTTTCATTTAATTGGAGAAAAGTTCAATTTTGATGATGGTAAAGTTGTGAAAAACCATTATACACACATATATGTATTTATACATATATACATATGCACACACATACTCGCTCATATTTATACATATACATATATATAAACCTATAACTATCAGACGTTCTTTATATATATATATATATATATATATATATATATATATATATATATATATATATATATATATATGTATGTATGTATGTATGTGTGTGTATCCCTATCAAATAGATGTCCCCTTCTTTTAAATTCAACAAGGTTTATGAAAGGAAGATGTTAACTCAAGTTTTACTCTTAAATTTCACTTGATTTACTCCTTTCCCATGAAAACTTGATAACTAATTCTTCGTTTGTTTCATGTTAAAATAACCCATACGTTAAAGCTAAAATAGATAGTCTATTTTGAATGCGTGTTTAAAAGTGGGTAAATGGTTTGGTTTTGTTTTGTTTTTTAAATTTCATTTATAAATAAAGTGTTCGAAAAAGAATAATATATCGGTGCTATATTGTTGCAATCAAAAATGTACCTGACAACAAGGAAATGAATGAGATATATTTTCTCAATTCTGCTGACGGAAAAAAAATAAAAATAAAAACGTGCTTTTCAAATAAATGCTTTGCTTTCAAAATAAATCAGTTTTCACCTCAGAATATTTATTCTTTGTGTGTAAAAGTTTGAATACGCGATGACACACTTGGCTCTCTTTTATAAATAGATAGATACAATCAGAAATGGGTGGGAACAAATACACGAACAAATAAGATCTTTGGGTAGACACACACGGTACGAACTAACTGACGTTGATCGATCGCTGTGTAGAGATACATTATGCTTAAATTGAGATAGATGGACAGAAGACAGATAGATAGCGAACAAAAATAGGTAGATACATCATATATATTAACATCGATCGATCGATAGAAATATGTTAGGTATGAATAAATTGAGATATGGGTACAGACGTACGTATT
This sequence comes from Thysanoteuthis rhombus, assembly GCA_963457665.1. Lineage (NCBI taxonomy): Eukaryota > Metazoa > Mollusca > Cephalopoda > Oegopsida > Thysanoteuthidae > Thysanoteuthis > Thysanoteuthis major. The sequence goes on from OY735207.1 coordinate 36,114,904, forward strand.
GCATGTAATACATATATTTGCATGCATGCATATACTTCGATAGGAATTAACTTATATACACGGTATTTATTACACGGTCAGTCTGGGGTTAGATAGATGGATGATTAGTACGAATAACAGACAGATACGGTGTTGTGGGGTGGGGAGCACTGAAGCCGAGAATGAATAAATATATATTTTCGTATATTGAAAGTTACTCTTTTATATTTTGACGGTTTAAATAATGATCCAAGGTTTCCCCCTTATTCAACGGATTTATTTTTCATTTTCCATTTCTTTTTTCTTTTGTCTTATTGGAATTATTATCACGATCCAAAAGTGCCCCCCCCCCTTTAAAAATGATAAATTTCCCTGTCTGTAAAAGTTTGATGACACACTCAGTCTCACACATACACGTAGAAGAAGAAGAGAAGGGGTCTGATAGGTATGTATGTAGTCTAGGTTGCTTGCTTCTGCCTTACTGGCTGCTTGATAAAGAAGTAAAGATGGAAAGCTCTGATAACATTTTGCTAGGGAACGTTGCTATGGTTTCGCTATCAGATTTTTGTCAAAGCCCATCGGAATATGGTGATAGATTTTTATCAGGTTTCTCTCTCGACTCATATTTGAATTTTCTAGAGATAGCACGAAAAACAGACAACGAAATGCTTCGTTTGGTGAGAGAAAAACCGTCTGTTGTTCTTGGGAGAAAAGAGAGATAGATAGATAGACAAGCAGGCTGACAGACACATAGATAGATAGATAGATAGATAGATGAAGAGAGAAAAGTATGTAATGAATGATGTATAGAAGTATTTACATTCAATATCTATGTATAATAAACTGCATGCAATAAAGATTTAATGGATTTTCCTGTTCAAGTAAATATCTAATCTAGCATACCTGTAAGTATTTATTAACAACATAGACATGCTTCCATCAGAGAAAATTATGCGAATATCAATACCAATGCATATATATTAAACCTAATATATAGGTAAGTGTGTGAAATGTAAACACATTAAATCATTAATGTCCTACAATTCTGCTCGTGTAGTATCTATGTACATATTATATAAGGTATTGCTTATCTATATATAGATCTAATATATGGACATATGTGATACACATACATACATGTAACATAAATTTCTATCCCTAAAATTGCTTTCATTTGATTTTGTAGTTACATAAAAGAAGCATAATGAAATATTACAAGCTACATATATCTTTTTACCTGAGACAATTTTATATACATACATATATATATATACATATATATATATATATATATATATATATATATATATATATATATATATATATATATATAAATGCAATATATTACTTAGAAACAAATATAGACAGTGAGTGAACAAAATTAGAATTTGGAGTTAAAGCAGTTATTTGGGCCTTTGCATTACTGATAGCTGTTTGGCAATATCAAAGCAGCTACCTAGCAGTTGGGGGTTCGATTCCTTCAGCATTATAATATTATTGATTTCTTTCTATATATATACATATTTACACATGCACATACATACATACATATATATATATATATATATATATATATATATATATATATATGTGTGTGTGTGTGTGTGTGTGTGTGTGTGTGTGTGTGTGTGTGTGTGTGCACATATGTTTGTATATATACATACATATATACATGTTAATCATAGAGATATTTCATTAGGGAATGTATTTCGTCCGGCATCAGAGTTAACCAAGAAGCAAATCAAACAGCAACCCTGTGAATAAATGAAGAAATGAGCACCGTGTGGGACTCAAACCGGCATCCACAGGAAACAGTCAATGCGATTCTGTTCTACTGACTTGGGTAACAACACTCTTGGCAAGCAGGAATTCAAAAGAGCGCTCTTAGATGACTCCAGCTTGTCAAGAATGTCATTCTGTTGGCCTTAAACTGTCCAATCTACTGATATATATGCATATATATACATATATATATGCTCATATATATGTACACACACACATGCACACACACACACACACATATATATATATATATATATATATGATAAAACTTACAAGGATATATATCCAGTGAATGTTAACATTTCATGCCTAACACACCCAGTGAATTAGACACAAAATGTTAACATTCATCGTGTATATATCCTTGTAATTCTTATACTTTATATATCAATAGTTCTATTTACTGTGTTAAATATTGAGCACTGTAAACAAACATCTACAATGAATAAAATCTGTTTTCTATTTCTTCCTTCTTGTATTCTAACAAATTATAAATATATTATGATATATATATATATATATATATATATATATATATATATATATATATATATACATTATAATAGACATGTCTATGCATATACAGGAGAGCACGGGACATATTTAATGTGTATACTTTATATAAAGTACAGATACCTTAATAAAATGCTATATGCATGGCTAGATATTTTTTGAAATTATATTTAGCGTATACATAAGCTTGTACTTTTGATTATGTCTGCTGCATATCTATCTACATATTCTATATAAATAGAATGATATTCACCAATATTTAGCAAACCTTTTACCGACATATGTCCAATTAAAAACTGAATTCAGAATTTACCATTAAAAATTGTTAAATTTTTCTCTAGCCTTCATTATATTCATACAGATCTTATTTGATTTTTAAAATGGTATTTCGAATTACATTGAGTAAGATTCATTTTTGCTTTATTGATCTGCCAACAATATCAATAACAACAACAATAACAAATGCCTTTTAAATTCCAAATTAAAATAATCTTCAGAAGAATTCATAATGAATGTGAATGCATATTACACAGAGCTTTTGTTTTTCCCTGAGATGAAGAAAGTGCATTAGAATGAAAATGAGATGGGTAGATATGAACAGACCAAGATAGATAAATAGATATGAACGGGCCAAGATCAATAAATAGATATGCACAGGCTGAGATCGATAAATAGATATGTTCAGGCAGGGATGGGTGAATAGATGGGGATAGGTTGGGTATGGACGGATGATAAGGACAGACAGAAAGCCGACAGACAGACAAGCAAAGAAAGAAAGAAAGAAAGAAAGATTTAGATAGATATAATTGTGCGTACAACTATGCCAACATGGAGTGAGACAGTCTAAAATAGCATACAAGCTATATATATGCACAGTTTCATGCACACACATATATATAATATGCCTACATATGAACAGGCTGTTGGGAACAGGGTGAAAGACTAGGATAGATTAATACACAGGCTGAGATCAATAAATAGAAGTGCAGAGGCTAAGATGGATGACTTGATATGAATAGAGTGAGATGGATAGATATGGATAAATGATTAGATTGGAATAGACTGGGATAGATGGGTTGAATGATTGGTTAAATGATTGATTGGAACAGAGATGCACAGACTGAAATAATTACTCATCTAAATTTAAAGACATCCGTATAAATAAAAATAAAAAAGGAAGCAGAAATATACAAGTGAATAGATTCATATATATTTGCTTGGGTTTTATGAAGAAAAACAAACCAGGAGAATGATGAATTGAAATAGCTGACTAGATAGATTGATAAATAGATATGAACAGTGAGATAGATATGAGTATAATGAGATAGATAGATAGATAGACAGACAGATAAATAAATAAGCATGTAAGAACAGAGAAATATACACAAATGAATATAATGAAATATAATAGATATGAGCAGATAGATAGGTATGATTGAATGAGATAGATAGATATGAAAAAAATCAGATGGATAGATAGAAAGAGAGATGTGGACTGTGATAGATATGAATAGAATGAGATAAGTATGAACAGTGTGAGGTAGATAGATAGATATGAACAGAGTGAGATAGATAGATACATAGATATTAACAGATATTAATAGAATAAGATTGATAGATTGAACTGAGTGAGATAGATATGAATAGAATGAGTCAGATAGATGTGAACAGCTTGTGATAGATATGAACAAAGGGTGATAGATATGGATAGAATGAGATAGATATAAACAGAGTGAGATAGATATGGATAAAATAAGATAGATAGATACGAATTGAATGATATAGATGAATGAATACGAGATAGGTTGACATGAAGAGAACGAGTCATTCCTCACATCTCAGGCTATTTTATTTAAAAAACATCCCATCACCTAAGTCTGTCAGCTGTACTATAGTCAAAATTTGGCCCCCCCCCATGACTTCTAGATTTTGCCAAAGAAATTCCAGACCATTGACAAGATCAACTTGAATGTGGCGTTGCAGCTGATGGTAATCCCAGAAGGGGATTTTACAGACTTTTTTGAAGAGCGGAAGTCTCATAATGGAAAACAGACAGAGAGAAATGGAGACTGATTGATGAATAGTTTTGGATACATAAATGCAGAAAGAGAGGCTTGAATAGCTTCCAGAATCTACAGATATAACTTCATACCTCAAAAATTTCTAAATTCCAAGATGAAGGGCTTATTTGCGGATGGTGGCATTATTAACATTCTCTGAACTCTTTGCAAAGATGAAAGAAATATAGCCTTGTGCTTTGATTTAGTTTCTAGTATTGCTATAACTGCACACTTCTATTTACCAGTGAAATATCATTGTCTATTTCATTTCTCTTTCAAATTACAAGTAACAAGAATATGCCTACTGCATAAGACAAGTATAGTACCCATCAAAAATGACAAGAATATTTTTTTTATAAATCGGTACTTCTGCCAAGGATCAGAGTATCTACGCCCACTGCCTGGGATCAGAGTGTCATTCCTTGGCGCTTCTGCCCACGATCAAAGTGTAGTATCTGCTTGCAATACACTCTTTGGTAGCTTTGCACTGCTGCAATACAGTGGCTGATGAGAGCCTACTGATGCTCAGTGTTGCTAAGTTCAAGAGGCCTAAGATAACTCTGCTCAGTCTCAGGGGATCAGTTAGTCCCAAGGCAGCACCTTCCCATTGCACTAAAAGGCAAGGGTCGGGCTTACCCTGATGCCTTCCTGACATCAGTTCCAGGGAGTAGAGCAATTTTCTAAGCTCTCCGTACGGGATCTAGCATTAAACCAACTTTGTGTCACATCTTGCTCTTATGACGAAGTGAGTAAATACAATATGTGTGCACCCATCAAAAGTGTTACACCACCCCTTTTCTGGCTTTTTTAGCATGGATTAAGTGTAGTATCTGTTCCACGGCAGAGCCCGAGGTGCCGGTACTGACACTTGCCTGCTAAATGGGCCGGAGATTGTGTTGTGGTGTGTGTCAAAGACCGAGTGCGCTGGTGCAATGCATTAACCAATGATAGTATACTGAGGCTGTGCAATACTACGCACATTGAAAGCCTTTGGATTCATCCTTGGGCTCTCCTATTATTACTCAGCCTAGCTGTGGCAGATCCGTTGCCCAGGGACAGCACTGTCCCATTGCTCTTAAAGGGATAAGTCGGGCTCATCCTGATGCTTTCATGACTGCGGTTGTTTTAGCAACCACAGTTGCTTAGCAACCAAAGTTGCATTGGCTGGAGCTATTTTTGATGGGTTACTCCTATTTTCCCCAAAACCTGACCTTATGTCATATTTTGCTCTAGTGGGAGAGTAAATAAATAACACACCCACATACAAATAGTTGCACATTGCATTTTATATAAGTGAGATGTGGATTAGAGAAATAATTTGGATTATGGCAGTTGTAATCTAATTTTTTCCATAATTCCTTCTCTGAGATTTTTTTCTGAAACAATGTTTTTGCAAATTTATATGTCATTTTCAACAATTTCCAAATAATATATTTCTTAAATCTTTTGAAATGATTGCCTAAAATATGAGAAGAAGCAAAAAAGAAAATCCAACCATATTTTCAGCTATTTTATCTCCTTCAAGTCAGAACTAAAAATGATTCATTTCGTTGAATTAAAAAGATCCGACTGAGTTTGATTAATATGGATGCTTCACAAATGTTGCCCTGTACCAGAATAGGTCTAGGTAAATAACACCCGCTTTGATTCCAATAAAACAGGTAAGAGAAATTTCACCATGCTTTAATCAGACACTACTAGTAGTCCATTCAAATAAAAGCTGGACCTGGAATTAAATACACCTTCAAAGTTGTCAATAATGATACAAATATTGCCACTGAAGAGCTCTATGTAATAATGTGTTATATAAGTAGACTGCAATGAATATTCAATACTGAATGACTCTGCAGTTATTTCATTGTTAAAAATGATAATCTAGATGTTACGAAAGGCCATATTGACAAATTTGAAAAACAATGATATTATAGTCTACCAAAAAGTTGGAGTTGACATTTTTTTGATAGAATCTCTGCAACCAATTCATATCTAAAAAAGAAAATCCTGATTAAGAAAAAAATGATGGCCAGTTCGTCTATGAGATTAAATGGCGACCATTTTGAAATTTAAAATGGACAAGTGTGAATGTGCATTTCTTCCAAGTATGACTAAGTCATTGTGAATGGATCCATCCCAAAATTTAATCACTTCTCTCGTGGCCCACTACCCGCTCTTCCACAGAATTTCATTGATATTCATTGAGAAGTTTTGGAGATATTGTATGGACAGGTTGGAGCGAATACATAAATTAATGAAAAAAAACAAACCACGGAAAAATATCTCTCAATCAAAAGTAAATTCCCAGACCCCCCTCCCAATTTGATTATTTCTTCCTTAGCCAGTGGTCCACCTTTCCATTGAATTTCATTGGCATTCATTGAAGAATCTTTGAGATATTGTATGGATAGACAGTGGAGAATACAGAAATGTAGAAAAAAGCGGAAAATATCTCTCAATTAAAAAACAAATTTCTGGTCCGCCCGAAAATCTAATCACGTCTTACGTAATACATGCCTTACTTTCTCACAAAACCTCTTGAAATTCGTTTTGAACTTTTGGAGATATCATATTGACAGACAGGAACGAATACAGAAATGTATGAAATGATTAATTGGAAAAATATCTCCCAATCAAATATGAATTTCTAAATCCGCTTCAAAATTCAATCACCAGTGTCGTACCCTTCGAAGGAATTTCATTGAAATTAATTCCGAACATTTGGGAATATCGTATGGACAAACATGTGCGAAGATAGAAACGTTTTTTTTTTTTTTAACGCAAAAATATCCCCCAATCAAGAACAATTTCATGGTTTCGTCCTGAAGTTTAATCAATTCTTCTACAAAATTCTGTGAAGATTCGTTGAAAACATTTGGAGATACTGTGTGAACAGACGGGAGCGAATACAGAAATGTATAAAATACTAAAATGGAAAAATATCACTCAATCAAGAATGAATTCCAGGACCCAACCCGAAATGTAATCACTTCTTCCTTGCCCCGTGGTTTACCTCTCCACGAAATTTCATTGAGAGATTTCGGAGATATCATATAGACAGACAGGAACAAATGTGAAAAATAAAACGCAAAAATGTCTTTCCGGTTTTGGGCTTTTTTTTTCTTCCTTTCATGAATTTCTGTATTCGCTCCTATGTTCAAGTGATATCTCTGAGAGTTTTCAATGAATTTCAATGAAATAGAGGGAATGTATGACACATCGCAAGAAAAAGTGATTAAATTTTTAAGGTTGCTCCAGGAATTCGTTTTTGATTGAGAGATATCGTTACTGGTTTGTTTTTGTTTTTGTTGGGTTTTTTTCCGTACATTCTTGTATCTACTGCAATCTGTCTACACGATATCTCTAAAAGTTCTCAATCAAATTTTGTGGAAGAGTGAGCCATAGACTAGGAGAAGTGATTACATTTTGGGGAGGATCCATTTTTGTCTTGGTCATAGTTGGAAGAAATGTACATTCACAGTCATCCATTCGGGATTTTAAAATAGCCGCCTTTAAAGTTCATAGAAAAACTGGCAACAATTTTTTTTTAATATCAAAGAACAAAAACGCATTGTAAAATAAGAATAATACCATTTTTTACTTCTGTTATTTAACAGTGTTATTTGCTCAAACTAAACATCGAATAGTCGCTAAAAAAATCCATTATTTTCTACAATGTCTTCAATTTCATCCCACTCAGTTATCATGTTAGAGCAGTTTTAAACACGTTAATCGCCACAAACCCCAACGTATTTCTGACCGTCCATGTAACATGTGCATGCGTTTGAATTTCTTGAAAAAAATTTGCCGTTTAATCGTATGAATTATCTGGTGCATGAACCTCATTCATCCGTCATGATTGGTTTCAATTCATTTTCCATCTCCAGAACAATGGGTCAATTTCCGACTACATCAACATCTTCCACTGGATAATCTGCAAGGGAACACGCCAGGTGTGGTGCACAACGGCACGCTCGTATGCGGTAGTTTCTCAGGTAGCAATTTGGATGATGAAGCTAATACAACCAACCACTCTTTGCATAATGAGTACGGCCAGTCACAGCAGAAAGGTTCAGCATCTTTCTCTGAACGCTCAAATGTATTTCCCAATCACATGTCCTTTCCGCTTGAATAATCTCTTCCACAATATCAATATGCATACAACAAGTCGGCCATAGTTTTGCCGTTTTGAGGTCTAGCAAAGCTTTTGTTTTCTTGATCCCTTGGAGGCCTGAAGTTTGCTGAGTGCTTTTGATTCGTTCATGTTATTATTGGAAACTCAACCTGTTATCAACTGATTACAAATGTTTTGCAGTTCATCAAAGTAAACCTCGTCAAGTTGACACGTTTTATCTTGAGTCTCTATATTATCTTGGCTAAATAATTCGTCTAACTCGTTCGTGCTGCCCGTTACTTCTCCATCTTCAGAGCCATCGATCTTTTTCTATTGCTCATCGTTCTCAGGGTTTATTTTGCTGACAGGAAGCATCTCTTAAATGAGTGTCATGCACGTTGCTGTTGTTATGGCTTTTCCAGTCATTATGTTTCCAACAGAATTCTTACTATACACTATTTGCAGTTCTACTTCAAATCCAGATCCTACCATTAAGTCACCGACTCTACCCAAAAGGCTAATCAGTGTATGAAAGAAAAGTCTGCATACATTATTCTTTGGTTTGGCTGTAATGATTCGAGCTGCCTTGAAATAAAGAGGCTGGTCAAATTAATGCTGGGTATTGGTATGTTCAACTCCTTTGCATGGCCTTCTATGTAGATAAGAATAGAATACATGCAAGAGTAGTCAAATGGATTAAGATCGATTCAGGAGGGCGCTCTCCCTAGGAAACATGCCAAACCAGCAGGGTTGCGATCGTCCAGCTACTTTAAAGAATGCTGCTGGCTACCAAAGTAGGTCTATCTTTGTTGATAAGAGCGATAACTCTTCAATAGGAAGTGTATTGATAGGTCTAGAAATGACTGATTTCAATCCTTTCCTCCAAGGGAAATCGTAACACTTCATTGGAACTCCTTTTATATTGAATTACAAAACTTTCCTCCTATTTGTGCTTATAAAAAAGAATTTTCCCGGAGGTTCATATAATGTGTTTTCCCTGTCATCTTACGTATAATTGCGCTTTATCTGGTACCAAATTTGTTAATGGTGTATTTATTTCTCGATTTGAACATTTTTTGTGGAACTCAACTGGACTATAAGCAGTATTCTTCTTCCTGTTCGATTGAGCTTAAAAGAACAGATATCATACTTAAGTACTGATCACAGATAAAGAAAAAATATTGAAGAAAAAAAAAAAAGAAAAAAAAGAAAAGGATTTTGAATCAAGCTACAAAGATTATAGACAACTGAGAGCAGGGTACTCTGGGGCGGTCTCCAATGGGCGACACCATCAGAGGTGTGATACCAAAATTACTACATATAAATGTTTTTTTTGTTATATCTCTGCTCCACATACTGTTGTTTTCATTGCTGCTGGAGTTTTTATAGTCGCTGATATTATCAAATTTTCAGGCATTTTAGTCAGAATATTGTTGTAATTTGTATTTGCCAGAGGCGGCGATTGGAGCCCGAAGATCCTCCAACTGCTGGGTGCACTGGAGCTCTGGGAGTGCAATCAGACCAAGCGTTTTAACCTTTTACTTTTGTGAGGGGTGCAAATTTGACAATTTGTAGGGGTTGCAGTCAAACCTAGCGTCTTGACTGTATTTGTGAACCTACATCAACAATATTTTGGAAATGAAGTAAAGGAAAATATGGAGAAAAATGAAAAAAAAAGGCTCCCATTTCGTTAGCTATAATATTGTAACTCATAATGTTGTAATTCAATAAAAAAAGATTTTACAAAACTATTTTGTTGTTAGTATTTATATCATCTAAGAAATATTACATTCAAGCAATTTAATTCTATTACATAATATTCAATAATAAAATTGATAAACAACTTACATATATAACAATTATTTTAATGTTAAAAATGTTTAACTATATCTTGGAATTAATATGATTTTGATGTAGTTATTATATGATTTTATTGAGAATTTTATTGTTTTCTTACATAATTTTCAGTTTAAGTATGGAAGCTTAGGAAAAGATTGTTTTAAATGCGAAAAAGTGTAAAAATCTGCATACTGCCAGATTTTTTATGTTCTTTCATATAAAAATAGGACATTCGTGATCTGAGCACTATAAAGACCGCCATATTGATTTAAAAATGGCAGCCAAAAAATGAAAAGTTAGCATAAGGAAATTTCATTGAGCGTTCCCAGACCCTCAAAATGGTGATGATGTTTTGTTGAGATAAGTCCTCGGAGGTTCGGGTGATGGAATGTGCAGGGGAGAGGGTAGTAAGGTGTATGCTGACTCTAAAGAAAGTCGCTGAAAAATAATCGCTGAATACTATTTTCACTTTTTGCTTTTTTTCGTAAAGGTGAAAAACATGGTGCAAGGCCTTAATAGTGGAACACGGAGCGAGAACCCAATTCATTTCAATTAGTACAGTAGATTAGGGTGAAAAACATTCGGAATTTGAGAAAGGTGTGAGAATGTGCGTACACGCAGCTTTTTTTTACGTTATTTCACATGAAAACACGACACATGCGAGCTGACCATTATTGTAGCCACCATCTTAATTTCAAATTGTCTGGGGGAAAAATCGCAATATTTCAACTGCTAGAGCATATCGGATGCTGATATAATTTTCCAAATCATGTCTGGGAATTTTATCATTTCAAGTACTTTCAGGTGAGACTGCAAGTTTTCATTTAATTGAACATCATCTAATGCCAGCGGGACCCACCTGGAAATCTTATCATTTTCAAGTAGAAGGAACTAGAAAATTTATTTGAGATGTCATCTGAAAGAAAGGCCGAGACTGATAAATTTCGGCTCGGTTGAAGCAAGCGTATAGAGTTGAAAATTTCGTCGCAGAGGTATCAGCAGAAACAGGGTCCTACCAGAATTTAACCAGCTCCTGTGCATTCTTGCATCGCTTACCTCTTATACATTTTTTTCATCTTCAACGCAAAAACACCATGAGATCAGTTGTTCCGATTAGCTACATTACCGACCAATACGTCGAAAAGTTCAGGTTGGTAAATCCAAGTAAAGTTACTTCCTCAAACAGACTCCAGTAATAAACTGTTACGAACTGGCACCTCTACCTGATTTGTCAAAAGGACACTTGCGAAAACCGTGTTAACCCTGGTAAGGAAATATACAGGGGGGGTCAATAGAAAATGTGGCTAAAAACTTCTTGCTAAGAATACTGGAGTTCCATAAAATGAATTTTCTCACCAAATAATCTGAATATTTCGGGGCTGGACAATGGTGAAGGACTTGAAGTTTCTTTCAGATCAAACCACGCACTGTGGCATAAAAGCTGTAGAAACAGGCCCGACCACCAAAAGTTTCAGTGTGGTCAAAAACGAAAGGCTACAGGAATAACAAAATTTGAATCCAGTTCGGTTGAAAACAGGCGTAGTGGAGTTAGTTCAATAGCAAGGTCAAGCTGTTGTTGTTCTGTGATGACGACGATACAGAAGAAAAATTCCATCTTGTGCAGACAGAGAGACTTAATCGTCGTTATTCGTACCTATGTACATATTCTATAAGACAGAAAACTTATGGGAAAACTCTTCGAGGGAGACATGTATGTATTAGATGCGAAATATTATCTCACCTGTTGGGCTTCTCTGATTAACCGCTTTCAAAAACATTATGCTGAGCAGACGAAAGATAACCAGAAAAGTAAAGTATACAGTTTCGTATTGGCTGAGTTTTCTTTCCTATATAGAGGATTTATGTCACCATGAAATACGACTTCAAATTGCTTGACTTACAAAGACATAATGAAGGAAGGAACAAGATCCGATTTCCTCAGGAAAAGTCAATACAAAATGGCTGAGAGAAAGATTACTAAGTTTGATTCCAGACTTGATGGCACAAACACAAGATGGAGAAGTGATGCTGATGTTTAAATTCAGATATACGGGAAGCTTTACAGATTGCTTGCCCCAACAGTGATGGTGATGTTGCTATCCACTTTGCACATGCTGCACTAATATTGAGAAAGGATATATTCGCCAAGGAGAACATATTTGATGGGTCATTCAAACCTGACTGTGAACATGATGCGATTTCCCAAAATGTTCTTGCATTGTCAGCATAATCTTGAAAGGATCAAGCTCCAATATCATAATCTGAAAAAGACACAAAAGTGGCACTAAATGTGTCTCAGTTATTAGTGTTGAATGCAAAAAATACACTAAAGAATCATTTGGACCTCATTCTCAGCAGACTTGAACAAAAAAGACTTCTTTTGCCATTTATACTGGTTTCTTGATTCGTGCCAAGATCAGAGAGAGAGAGTGGCTGCTAGATAAACTGTCAAGTCAGGGTCTGTACCACATATAGAAGGGCAAGATAGATTTCAACTAATCTTGCTAATAATGTCTGTGCTCTGTTCGCAAGAGATGTCTGTGTTATCTACTCTGATGAGTGATGTGCGTACATACCACCGACAGGGGCTGCCCTGGCACAGCACATTAAGAGAGGTGCACATCAAGCAGGGTATTTGGGGTCAGTCAACTGTAGCTAAACAACAATTACCAAACCCATCTGGGTGGAGATGGACATTAGAATCCAGTGGTCGGTGGATTCTTTTCTGAATAACACTACAAGAAGCAGCCAAATCATGCGAGGAACTGATCAAATGCAACTGTAAAAAAAGTATGCATACTTCCTTGCAAGTGTTTAAATGAAGCACTCCCATGTGCTGACTTTTGCAATGGTGTAGGAACATGCCATCGGATTGAGTGATTATTAATACTTTATGACCATTTTTCAATCTTTCTTTCAATCATATTGTCTTCTGTACTGTGTGTAAAATTATTTCTATGTACTGTGAGCAAGCGTATACATTATTGTAATTTGATTATTATTAGAATTCAATCCCTTGTGATTATACATTTTTATCCATAAATAGAATGATTATATCAGCTAATATACACCTGGAATTTTTATGGCAGCCATTTTCAAATGAAGATAGTAACCGAAGTTTTAGTCAAATCATGTGTACCCTGATTCTATATGGAGAAGCATTAAACATTCTACGAGTATACAAGTTTCCATACTTTTTCCGCCAAGATGAACAATTCTGGTTGAAATTCAAACCAACATATTGTACTATATTACAATTTTTCATGACAGCCATTCAAAAATAAAAATGACGACCGCAATTTTAGTCAGATGGTTTGTTATCATATGAAAGAGAAACGGAATATCTACCTGAATGTAAGTTTTCACACTTTTCTATAGATTTTGAACAATTCTAGTGGAAATTTCAGTCTATATTGCAAATTTTGTTTTTTTTTTATGATGGCCATTTTGAAATAACGATGGCGGGCGCAGCGTCTTGTTTTATACACAACGTGCATCAAAAAATCTACCAGTTCTTAGTAATTTTGCCAGTTCTTGGATTTCTCCGACATTTTGAAAAGTTCTGGTTTAAATTTCAATTGAATTACTGCACTATATTGCAAATTCTGTTTTTTACGACTGCCATTTGGAATTGAAGATGCCGGTCGCAGATCTGGTCAGATTGTTTGAGTCTTGATTTTATATGAAAGAGCACTGGAAAATCTACCAGTGTGCAGGTTTTAACACATTTTGAACAATTCTAGTGGAAATTCCAACGAATCTATATTGCAAATTTTGTTTTATATAGCGGAAATTTTAAAATCAAGATGAAGGCCGATGTTTTGGTTAAATCATGTGTGTGTGTCTCCTGCTTTCATATGATACAGAATTTTAAAATATCTACCAGTTTGCGAGATTTCACACTTTTCCCCATTTTGAACAATTATGGCTGCTATTTTACTAAATCTACAGTACTATATTGCAAATTCTGTTTTTCTCTTATGACGGTCATCTATATGAAACAGCATTGTAAAATCTACTTTTACATTTTGGACGATTGTGGAGAAAATTTTCACTAAATGGTCCTTTCTTCCCTTCTCGTCGGCACAGTTGAAAGAGAGTAACCCTTAAGTCTTTGGACCCAACATTTCAAACGGTCAATGAGGCTGTCGTTTGATTTTTCCATGTGGTGATTAGATATGGTTTACGTAAGTCGAATTTAACACGGGTTGCTGCCTACTCAGTATCCAGCTCTGTCTCTTTCCCAGCGGGAACAAAGCCTTTTCAAATCGTTCGTATGATCACACAACTGAAGTGTAAGAACTCTAATTCCGTGGAAAAGATTTAGCATATCTGTAGTTTCTACAGTTAAAATATCAGTTCGAAATTTCAATGCAATAAGAATTTTTATTCAAACTTTCAAAGTGCGTATTTCTTTGAGAAACCCCAGTATTTTAGGTTCAGATATGGTTGCCAGATTCGCCAAATAGAAATTCATCTATTATAAATTGAAATTAAAATCATTCATGAATCAAAATCAAATTATATTGCAGCATGGACAAACTTTAAATAAACTGAATTTCTTTTTTCTTAATTACGATTGAAATAAATGTTATTCATGACAATAGATCTCCATGATGGGTTAGTAACAAAGGGGATACATAACAAAGGAGTGATAAATGAGAGATAAATTTTGAATGAGTGACACGAATATTATCTAAATGAAATGACTATGTAAAATGCTTCTGAATCAATTTTACTGCTTCAGAAGTTCTGAAACATAAAATGAATCGATGGTTTAATTACTAATTTATGAGACATAGTTCCTATTCGAAACCATAAATAAGTGATTCACTTTCAGTTATGCCCGTGCTCTCAGATAGAGCCCTCCAACTGCTTTTCCACTACGAAGTAAATAACACTAACTATTTTATATGATACAGAATTTATGTCATATCTTCATTTTATCACTTCTTTGAACAGGGCCGTTCCATGAAAGATTTTAGACAAGATTTTCAGTCGGCCCCAAAAGGTCAAGAACCACTGAGCTACACTGCTCGAAGTTGAGTAAATATTACATTTTCTTTGCTATGATAATTTGATATTGTAATGTACTGAATATTGTTTTGAAGCATTTTCACCAATAATTTTTCAGATGGTAAAAATGTCCTCCCACGGTAAATAATTTCTAATATACTATGTTTATTTGCGTATAATGTCAGACAGTTTGTATAAAAAGCTTTGACTTGGGGATTGCATTAAACAGAAGAATAATATTTTTATGATTTTGTTTATTTGTATCAATGGAGTCACAGCTGGATACAGGGGTTCCATTCTAATACCATTCGTCTCAATCCACAAATACAACCACGTTTGCTTGGCTAGAACAACATGCAATGTTTATTTACTTCTCATGGCCGACACACATCTGGCATCTGACAGATACTTTTTCAAGGCAGAAACTTCCATCTTCACCTCTCTTAAATGGCCCCAAATACCCAAGTCCATATTTCGTTGGCTTCGAAAAAGTGCCTCTCAAGAAATGAAAGTGTTAAAGCAGGAAAAGTTGTGTGCTTTCAAAAAGTAAATTCATACATCAAAAAAATAGAAGAGAGGTTTTGTTGTCAAGTGGGGTCATATTATACCAAAGAAATAAATCCGAGCAGTGTACCTATCGGGAGTGGGGGGTCACAGTATACACGGAAAACACATGATACATAAATAAAAACTCTAAATGGATTGATGAATTGATATGGAGAAAGATGAAAATTTCATCATGGAATATACCTTGTAGGTGAAAGTCAATACCCCTAATAAATTCAAGAAGTTTAGTTGGTGTCAAAATTGTGAAGATTAACCTTGACTCAGTATTCATAAAGTAAAGACAATAATTAGAATTCAAACCTAAAACGCATTCAGTCAAAACTAGTGAATTAACAATGCTATCAACGTAATATACTAATAGGATATGCCCTGCTTAATAGCTGAGGTAGTTGTGTATTTCTTACTGGACTGAGTCAATGGCGGAACCAGGCCTGGTCCTTCCAGGAAATCAAATATGATGATAATTCATTTTAGTGTAAACTTTTACAACATGGAGGTTTTACGACACATCTCTAGCGTTTGAAATTGCTTCACTTTTCATCTTATTCTTAGCAATGACCTGTTCCCTAAGTGTTCCACGCCTTTGGTGTAGTCAAGCATCTCTTTCTATTACAATACATCAAACATACCAGAATGTATAATCCAGTAAATTTCTAATACTTCGTCGTGATTTGAACCTGCAAGCCGACCAAAAGCCAAGAATAATACCATTATGCTACGATAGCATTTAGTGAACGTGTGTAAAATGTAATTTGGACTTCGTTAGGATCAGCTTTTATCGCTATTAAATGATTTAGTTGTAATTATCTAAATGAGTCACATTAATTTTTTTTATTCCAGATAAATTCCTGATCCAATATTTTTTTTAGCGAAAATAAAAATAGATATACTAAGGTTTAGAAATTTTTTAAAAATAGAAATATTACGTTAGTCTCAGCTTGTTGCGCGTACTTTCTGTTTCGGAGAAATTTCTTGTGCAATCGAAAATTCTTTCGTCTACGAAATATTCAGTTTCAACATTTAAGTAAAACGTGAATTTTCATTAATCTTGAATCTTTTTTTTAAATAAGGTTGCTTCGAGAAAAGGAGAAAGCAATGGAGAAACAATAATTCTACATATAAGATTTCAGCGTTACATTACCCTTATTGGATACAACTGGAATTATTTTATCAACCTCTAACATTGTAAAAGCGACATATTTGCTTTCCATTACTTCTTTTTTCTATCGCTATTTCTGCCTCTTTCTTGTTTTAGTTTTTTAGTTATCATTTCCGTTATATTCATTTTATTTACGATGTATATATGTTAGTATAAAATAACATATATAGATAGAAAGAGATATTCCGACCAGCGTTGTTTATTTACTCACGGCCGAAATAGGGAATCCGGTCCGAAATGAGTTGCGATAAAAAGCAACAAAATATTAAGATGAAGGTACATAGTAGCATAGAAAGAAAGAAAAATTGTAAATGATTAACAATTTTTCATCTAAAAAATACAAAAAAACATATTTTTCTATTTTTTACAATTCATGCATAGAGGGAGAAGGGAAAACTTTTTAGAACACGTGTTTGGATTTTGTCGTCTGCAAGGCCGCGAAAATATAAAAGGGGCGTAAAATTTAATCACAAATTAGAAAAACGTAGTAGAATAGCCATACATCCATGCATAACTTCAATTTATTTGCGTCTCCATCGAAAAGAGCGTTGAAGATAAGATTTTAAAAAAAAAAATCAGTAACAAAAAGATTATTTTTCAGTTATATTACTTCATATTAGTTCGTCTTTCAGAAAAATTGTAGTGAATAACTTTAGAAATTATACACACACACACATATATATATATATATATATATATATATATATATATATATATATATATATATATATATATATATATATATATATATATATATATATATATATATATATATATATATATATATATATAAAGGAATCGAACCTGCCACCAATAGGGCAGCCACTTCAACATAGCGATGATCTTACCATTGAGCTAAACAGCTGCCAGTAATGCAAAAGCCCAAATAACTGGTTCCAACCGAAATTCCTGCAGCCCAATTTTCTTCAATTGCTTATTCTATTCACGTTGTCTGAAGTGAGTGATATATTTACCGTGTAATGACAGGAGATTATTTCAAATAAGTTTCTATATAGTGTGACGCAATTTATAATTCTTTCTGTCAGACCAAATACGTCCATTTCTCAGTACACACATTATATACGTGCAGTTTGAGTATGAGATTGAGGGAGTAAATGAGGATATTTCTGTGTAGTGGATCATTTAGTAGAGATTGGAGGGGGGGAGTTTGTATCAGGGTAAGTGAGTCTCTCTCACCTACTAACAGCATACGATTCTCTCTGCACTGCTGCAAGTTTCTCTGAAAAAGATGGCTAGTTATCATCGAAACATGCCCACGTGCTAACAAAAATCTTCAAGATATAACACCTGCTTTTCTCTTCACCTTTCCATTGTCCTTTTCATCAACATTCTGTCTGATCACATCACATCCACACACACATATATATATATAGATATAAATGAATAAATAAATAAATATATATATAACTAAAGATATTCCTTAGTTTAAAAATATATATATATATTTGCATTTTTTTCTTCTGTCTGCATTCGCTCCTGTCTATCAATACGATATCTTGTAAGACAATGAATTTCCATGAGATTGGAATGGGTCGTAAGGAAGATCTAACTAGATTCTGGGGAGGATCCAGGAATTTATCTCACATATTTCTTTGTTTTTTTTTTCATTAATTTCTGTGTTCACTCCAAAAGTTCTCACTGAATTTTAATGAAATCTTCTGGGTAAATAAAACACATGATAAGGAAGAAGCGATCAAGTTTCGGAAGGGATCCAGGCGTAAGCTCTCCCAGGAGAAATTTCCTGGATGGGTAACACATATGATACAGAAGACTTGATTCAATTTTGAGGTGGATCCAGCAATTTGTTTTTGATGGAGATACTTTTCCGTTCTTTTCACCATACGTTCCCGTCATCAGGAATTCTCAATTTTCTGGAAGGGTAAGGTAGGAGTTTAATAAGATGTGATTGAACGTTGGAAACGGATCTTGTGATTTGTTTTTGATTGAGATGTTTCCCATTTTTTTTCCCCCCCCGTACATTTCTGTGTTCATGCCGGTCTATCAATATGGTGTCTCCAGAAGTTCTCAATAAATTTTAGTGACATTTACTGAAAGGGCAAAGCATGTAGTAAAGAAGTTGATTGAATTTTGGACTGGATCCAGAAATTTGTTTTTGATTTTGAGATATTTTTCACGATAGGACTGAGAAAATTGATATTTAACATTACTAGTTGTGCTGGTAGCAGTAGGAGGTGCAGGGTAGATGAGGGAAAGAAAGATGGTGACACTCCCCCCCCCCCCCGGCCTGGACCAAATTCCATATCAATCCAACATGATATGGCTGAGACAATTGAAAAGTAGCTTTTACGGATGCATCTCAAAAAATTGAGACCCAAATTATTTTTTTGAAAAAGATTGCTGGCAACACAACAATCCAACAATATACTATTCAGCCCACACTATTTTTAATTGAATATTTAATCCAGAGCTTGTTATTTCAACAATGTCTGATGAGCCAAGGGGGGTAATTTTCAAATCTTGTAAACAATAGTGCGTTAGCAGTTTCTAAAACTTACAGGTTAGCCAGCAAAAATATGTAGATATACACATTGACCTGCAATTTAAAAGTGCACACCTCATATTAACAAGACAGACATAATTGGATGGATATTACTCATTTTCTGAATGAATAATGACTTTTAAGCAATAATTTTTATAGCATGTGTAGCTAATACGTTTAGCTACATAATATAGACATCTTAAAGACGTTATATAGATAATAGAATGCTATTTTTCAAATGCAAATTAGCCTCGATACAAAGAAATTAAGAAGAAAAAGGAAATATGAATACTAGTGAAATTTCTATAAACAAAAGCAACATTCGAACAAAAGACGAAATGAGAAGCTTTCATAAAATTTAAGTTTATAATCAAAGATTAACTTTTTTATGACAAACAAAACTTTAAAAAGATGAAAATGTTAGGAATAAAAAAAAAGAAAAAGAACTTCCATTTAATCTTTTGTTTTTGCACATCCATGCATCAATAAGTCTGTAGTCTGACAATTACTCGGACTTAGATCTGAAATTGTCACTGTACTATGTGGGATCTAATGTGATTAATATTGACCACTGAATTAAGTGCATTGACAAAGAAGGAGATTATGTTGAAAAAATAAATATTTGTGTAGAATAAATGCTTTTTTCATCATAAGGCTGCGGACTTATTGATGTACACTCATAAATAAAGACTTACAGAACCAGTAAAAATAGTTGTATATTTTAATATCATATATATATATATATATATATATATATATATATATATATATATATATATATATATTTTTTTTTTATCTAAAGTGACATCAATAAATTTACATGTATACAATCATTTCTTAGCAACCCTGTATTACATCAAGCGGATGAAACTGATAAGCACCAGTAGAAATTCTGATGACTTCTCAGTCATAGCAAGCATTTTTTTTCATCAATGGTCAACCAAAATAGGTAGTTATCACATGTCAGAAAGATATACCTTGACACCGAGTTTTATAGCTGGTGACCATTAATTCCATTTCTTAAACATTAAATGAAGATATGAATATTTCAGGATTGCAGATCTTAGAAGTGAAATACTTCCTTGCAGCCATCAATTTGCCAGAGAAACTATGTATCGAGTTGTCCTGACCCACGAGTATTATGTAAAGTAATTAATGCTACTTGGATTCTGTTTAAGAAATTATAAACTTGACTTTGAGCACTCTGCAGGTAACTTTGTTCACTGAGGAATCAGTTTATCCTGCAAGTGACTGATCACAGAACAGCAGTTGTATTGTCATGTCGATTCTAGTCATACATGATCAAACTCAAATCACCATCTTTAAAAATTAATAAGTACACATAATCATGGTGCCCTCAAAAAAGAATACAGAGTGCTAAAGGCTCAATAAGAACATGTTGGAGGTTTTAGTTCTGTTCCAATCAAAATTTGCTCAAGGGCGACGATGTTCTCATCCTTCTTGTTATTGACTAGTTTTGACCTTTTTTTTTGTCATGTAGGGAATTGAAAGCATATCTAGTTATCTTAAAATAAGAAATTACCTGGTGCAAAACTGTACCCATGATTCATCACTTTGTGCAATAACTCTACTCAAAGACATTCTTTGTATAACAACAATGCTTTCAAGTCATTGTTAAGAAATATGAGACTTCAGTTCTCATAAACTAAACTCAGACTTTCTCTGAGAATACATAAATATTATTGAGTAAATACTTTCGGTAAACTCTTCAATTGTACACATGTATATTTAGAAGTTGCCATATCTGACCAGACGCTGTTACATAGTACCAATATCCAGACGGATAAGTCAACTAGTCAGAAAAAGAATTTTTTTAAAAACAAACAAACGAACAAAAAAAAAAAACAACACATTTTTCATGTTATAAAATGTTTTTTTTGGTGCTAGAAGCTGTTGCTAGTAAATTGGTTGACGGTCAATTCCTCTCCAGTGTCGGCTATAATTTGTTTACATTTGAACAATATATGACCTTATACCAATTTAGCATATTTGAATTTAGTCCCCAAACATTATATTTATTCAAAAATTCTACCCATCAATACGGCCCCCTGCAAGCACACCAGTTCAGAAAAAGGAAGGGAAAAAAAAAAAATTATGAAGAAAATTAGATACATACAAAAAATTTGCATATAATCTAAAATTTTGATATCTGATATCTAACGTATTATACATTTATTTTGGTTTTTCAATTCTTAAAATTTTTTAAAGTTAATAACAAATTGTCTAATTGACAAATGTCCAATTGACATATTGACTGGTGACCAATTGATCAGATGCTGTTTTTTGTTTCACCATTTCTTTGGGTTTTTTTAAAGTGTGCAAATTGGAGAAAGAAGTGACAGGTAGATACACAATACAAATCAGAAGAAACTGCTTATATCATATACATCACAACTTTAAATTCATAAAAAGTCAACTGCAATGTATTAAAAGGCTCCTGTTAGCATTTGCAATGTTTTGTTTTCCTTTTAAGTTTTGGCTATTATCCAGGAAGAGGTAAAATACAAGAAGCAACAGGAAGCACAAGAAGCAAAGCAAAGATATCATTTTTCACCAGTAAAATTGTTCTAATCAATGAATAACCCAAACCATAACTTCTTTGATTAATCACCACAAACCTATGTACACAGGATCTTTTGAATTACAGAGAAACTTTGATTACCATCAATAATCTGAATTTCAAGGTCCCTTAATTGTGTTCAGTGCGGTTTCTTTTTTTTATGATCAGATCAGTTATCCAAACTAACAAGTAATCCGAAACAAAATACTTTCCGCCTGTCTCGTTCAGATAATTGAAGTTTCTCCATTCATTCACCTGGCTTTTTGTTGCTTCCTATATTTTGAAGGGACCATTATTTTCCTTATATTTCAGCATAGAAAAATTGCTTTGTTGGTAAGCATTGGTCTGCAGATTATGGAATCTAAAGCCCAATTTCACAGTATAAAAGTGATACATCATGACTGAATAATTCCTTTCTAGGAGACGTCAGTAAAAAAGCCAACCTGAGGTGAATAACTTATTTACAGGACATGAGACATCCTAGTGAAATGTTCTTAAGATACCTTTCCTTTCAAAAAGGGGGGGGGTGATAGGAAAACTTTTGATAATTGCAAACCATTACCAAGAACAGGTTAGTACAGGTGAAATTGCTGACAAACAGGAAAACCTATTTGGTAAAAAATAAGCAAGAACTATACCATAATATCTAAAACAGTGATTCTCAAACGTGAGGCACTTGGCTCAAAGTGGAAGAATTTTCACTAAGGAAAGAAATTTTAATGGTTGAAAAATTATTAGATGGCAATTCAAACTAGGGGCAGTATAGAGGAAACTTTGGATTACAAGGGTAACCTGGCAATTGGAGAACCACTGACCTATAACTATCACTGAAGTAGACAGCAGAGATAGAGAAAAACCATGATAAATAACACCTTCAAAATGCGATAGAAATCACAGATAAATTCTCAAAACTATCTCTCAACCGATCACAATTACCATTATACAGATACCGGCAATAGGAGAAGGCAGGATTCTATACAATGAATAAAACAAGAAGATAATAGTATGACATAAATTTTCAAAAACATCTATATTAATTATCAAATACGAGATATATCAGGTGTTATAACTGATGTTTATTGGACTGTGATCTTTATGCAAATAGATGAGGACTAAAGATCAAAAGACATCATTTTGTTAAGTACTTTTTCAATTTAGAATTTCGTATCATAATAAGATTTTTTTAATAAATTTTTACAATGTAAATGATAGGATGAATCAGAAAAAGAGACTGCTGAGAATCAAAACTAACTGACCATTGTTAAAAAGAAGGAAATAGTAAGAAAAATAAACAGGAAATAAAAGGGATAGTTCAGGCGAAATCCAAGGAAAAGGGTGTAATCAATAACCTGGCACTGGCTTTTGAATTTAGTATCATCATAGATCTCAATAAGAGAAAACGTAACATGTTCAGAGTTGACTTCTTAATAAGACACCAAAAGGTGGCTAAAAAATTGGTTTAAAATGTCTTGATAAGATTCAAAAAACTGATTTACTCAAGGGTTCAAATATCCTCATACTTCTTTATTCATGACTAATTTTGACCTTTTTTGTCAAGTAGAAAATTGAAACCAAATTTACAGTTATTTTGAAATAAGAAAATGCCTGGAGCAAACTGTATTCAAGTTCCATCTTTCAGTGCAATAACTTTAATCCAAAAGAGATTTCTTGTATAATAACAATGTTTCTGAGTCATTTGTTAAGAAATATGTGACTAGAGTCCAAGTTCTTGGTAGAATTTTCATTTATGATCACTTAAACCCAACAGTGATGTTTAACTTATAGTTTTCCACTTGACAGCTGTAATAAATCCGATCTTTTTGCTTGCAATGATATTCTGCACAGGGATGGCATGACTTTAAGTCACTTTCAAGCCATATTCAATCCATGCTGTTCCCAATGTTTCTGTGGAGTCCAATAGATATTTCAATCAGCCAACAAATTCTTAGATCCCACTCAGTGTGCAAAGCACACAAGGTGGGAAAAAAGAAAAATAAAACAAAAGTTTGTAAATAGATAAACCAAGAGAAAAGGAAAACGGGGAAGGAGAAAGGGAATATCAAGGATAACATGGGCAGAGAAGGAAATATCCGAAAATTACAGAAAAAAAAACAAAAAAAACATTGAGAAGTATTCATATTCCAACAATATGAATATTTCTCAGTGGAGGGATATGCAATTTTTACAGGTATTTTTAGGCTGGGCAGAGAATTTCCAGACACTGAGGAGAGTTTAATTTCTTCAACTGTACACTCATTTTAGAGGTGAAATTCACAACATTTCCAAACCAATCTTAACTCATTCTGTGCTTGTATACATCAGCCAAGCTCCAAGATATGAAGAAGATTACGGTAAGCTTTTTGAAAAATGACAGCAGAAAACCCCCACAATGTCTAGAAAGATTTAACATCTGGATAGAAACCAACAGAAGGATTTTCCAATGGTCAACAAACTGCAAACTGGTCAAGGCAGTTTAAAAGACAGTCAAGAGAGCAAATACACCATAGACCAATGCACAAGGGTAGGCAACAAGTAGTTGTTGGTCAGTCATTGCTAAAGCTGACACAAACAATTTAGATGCCGAAAGGCTACACCAGAACACTGCCAACACAGTCAGCACAGTTCCAATGATACCCTTCAGTGACAGTATAACGGACAAGGAAGACAGAATGACCATTGGGAGCAGACAGTAGCCTAGAACACTGATGGTACAACCAGGGGAGATACCAGTCATACTCATCATGTTCAATAGACCATACATTGCAAGACAACCAACAACACCAATGCCATAGATGTAACCGAAATGTAATTTGCCAGTCAGCATAAGTGCACCCCCAAAGGCAACGCAGAAGACAAGTGGTCCTGCCAAGTCTGTGTCTTGCATTATGTTGTGATCAGCGTCAAGCAGTGGATTCAGGACGGCCATTGTTTTCTGGGTGATGTGGTCAAAGTTGATCCCTAGCTCTTCCATCAACGGTGGTTCATCATCGAAGTTGTCCGATTGGGGACTGCTGTAAACTGAGGGTTCTGGAGTCATAATGGAGCCCATGTAGGGGTTCTGGTTTGCCATGTACGTCGTCGTAGTCGTTGTGGTCTGTGTGTAGTCAAACTGACCAAATTGTGGCTCCTGGCCAAATCCACTTATGGCCTGGGCATCCATATTGTAACCAAAGCTCTGCTGCTGGTCACCGTACCCTCCAGAGTAAAAATCACCATCTTGACCAAAACCGGCCATCATGAAAAGGTCTATGAAAAAATAAAAATTACAATAATTATAATAATAATATTAAAGCAAAAATGTTATGTTCATTGCATGAAATTTAACAGCAACATCCTTTAATTATTCAAATTTACATCAGTGCTTTGGTTCATGTAAAAGTTTTAAGTTAGTACTCTGTATAATGTATTCCCCAACATAAAAGATGCTATTTTTTTCTCAAAAATCTACCCAACTGGCTGAAGGTTACTTTTTTCATTGGCCTATTCTAAACCAAGAGGAAGGTAATCTGTGCAGAACAGTAAACTGAACTCATGTATGTGATGTCTGAATGAAGGGTATAAATTATGGGGAGTATAAAAAAGTAAATAAGCAAAAGTATTATAAATAATTTTTTTCAATACAAGTAATCATAAAAATCCATTCCAATATTGTTATATTACAGTAGATGGACCAATGGACAAGTAGTAATTTAGATGTTGTATATCAATATCACTGGTATTTTCACTCCCCTTAGCAGATTTTAATGGTCAAGAGGTCTACATCTAAGTCACCCACAAAATATCTTGAAGAAATAAGTTGAATCGCCAAGAGCTTAATTTTATGTCCATTCTTTTTTTGAAATTTCAAGTCAGAATTAAGGTGCGTCCTTGAGGCCAGGTCATGCTTGACACAGGGATATGCAGTATTTTCACAGAAATGACAGAAGTATCACTCAAGGAAGGGATTTAGTCCTGGCTTTCTGAATAAATTCAATACAAAGATCAAGTCTTTGGATTATCTGAATTCTTCAATTAAGTATCAAGTTTTTCTTTTATCTCTCAGCTTCTTAAGCAACGATTAAGGTGAGCAAAAAAAACAAACAACCATACATGCCAGAACACAAGACACATTTAATTTTTTTGCACCCTGTCCTACATACGGGGGGTGGGGGATCTACCAAAGCCCAATATTGATATTTATTGAGCTTGGACTTTTGAAGAGAATTGTAATTTTCCTTGTAAAACTTGGTGATAGTCAGACATCAGAAATGGAAGTTGGGGTATGCAGGTGTATAACACATACTTACCTCTCAATTTCCATTTTTTTTTTGTATGTTCAATATCTACTAATTTTTAGTACACTAAACCCTTTACCTAGTTCCCAAAACTCAGCCTTGCCATATACCTAGTTCCCAAAACCCATTTCCATCACTGTCCTGCAAAGTCAAAAGTTGATGATAAAATAAGTTCCTTCTCAAATCAAACTATTCTACTTAATCAATATCAACATTGCTCAACCAATGATTCAACTTGAATAAATGATGATACTCGATAGCAAGAATTTCTAATATACTATTCATTTGTGCATGATATGAGAAATTCTGTATCAAAAGCTCTAGGTATCGCATTATACATGAGTGTGATATATTTGATTTTTGGAATTTTGATAATTCTGTTTATTTGTATAAATAAAGTAACAGCTAAGCAGTCCCAATCTTATGTAGCCCTTCTCATAAATGGTGAACTCACACATACATATACATTTACTAAGCTCATAAAACATCACACAGCATCAATTTGCTTCAAACAAATGGTCACCATTCTAGTTATGCCGGTAGATAGTTTTTCAAGGCAGAAACCCACATTTTTACCACTTCGATGCACATTCAGAGTTTACCAATTTTTAAAATGTGTCTCATAAGAGGGACCACAAGAAAATCTTACAGTGAAAATGAGCAAAGCAGAACAATTTTTCTCAAAATGAATTCGCAGTAATACTTAATTATTAAGAGATAGGTTTTATTTCAAATTGGTGGTTTGCATTATATATGAAAATATAATCACATATTTGACCTATAGAAATAGGATGTCACATTTGACACAAATACAGTAATCCATTTTGTAATGTGAGTTTTTTAGATGTCCGAATCCAATGAAATCACATACAGTTACAGACCACTGGTCTGTTGTGGCCTTGAATGAATGAAAACAGGATAACAGCAATGGAAAAATAATGGTTTCCTGACATGACATAAAAATGGTTCATTCAAAATCCATCAATAGGAAATTGAACAAATCAGCTACTAAGACTTTTCATATGTTAACTGAAGTTTATGAGGGAGAATGCAAGTCATGTGCACGTATGTTCCAGAGTCATGAAATATTGATGTGTTGCTTGATTTTTGCACTAATCATTTTTACGAAATGACAGAAAAACATGTCTACTTCAAGCAATGCGTAATAGCAAATTGAAGATACAAAAAGATTGAAACTTTCAGAAGTTGTTTAAGCTTGCCCATTGGTCAATGTGTGCCATTTAGTTTTCAGAAACGCATTGTGGTTTGGCTTACCAAGACTGGTCTTTATCATTCAATAGCCACACCTTATATTGCAAGCCATTGGTAATGGGTTCATTCCTCATTAGCAGTTGTGTGTCTGGCCTTGTACCAAAATTGGTTTAGGCCAACAATAGTATCATATGTTTTGTTAAAAAACTCAAAATGGGAAAAATGACCCACTTAGTCATTGTTTACTGTATGACCGTGGCATTTACAAACTCAATGGAGTCTCACAGCTGATCGAGTAACCTTACGAGAGAGTGCTCCCCTATGAACAATATTTGGTTGCCAAGTTTCAGCAAGGCTGCTCAACTAGTTCTCAAAATATTAAAAATTGCCAAATACAAAGACATACTTACAAAAAATTTCAAAATGTCAAAATGAAGAGTCACTGACAAAAAAACCTCAAGATAATATAAAAAAATGAAGCACATTTATTGCCTGTAAACCAAACATTGATAACCTCAAATTTTGGGGGTCAATTTCAAACACAAAAGTCGATGCTGACTCAATGACAAACAAAGCAAAGATAGTCAACAGCAAAAGCTAAAAGGGACAATCATCACTGAAAAAATAACTTCCTATGATGAGTTAACTTCATCATTTTCAGAAGCTTTAAAGGTTTTTATCCAACTTGCCACCAACACCGAATATTATTCATGTTTAATGTGGAGACCCTCATGCATTTCTTGTTCTACTAGATTCCAGAACCTTCTAGAATTTTTTTAATTTTTGGAAAAATATTTTCAAAAGTTTTACAATGGGTGTCTGTTTACAATATAACTATAATGATAAAGAGAGCACATACTTTCCAATTTTACAGGGGTACAGTTATTTGAATTATCTCCCTTTTGGTTTGAGGAAAAAAAAAGCACAAATTCTTTTAAAGATTGCAATTTTAATTCTTCTGATAATTCTAAATCTTTTAGGGTTAAGATTGAGGCTAAGATTGGGGTTGGTGGTACTTGAAGTAACTAGAAGATTTATCGATTCTAATTCTTAGATTTTTTTTCAGAGTTAGAGCTGGGGTTGATGGTATCAAAGTAAGTGGGAGGAGATGATAATTCATGTAAGCCATATTTCCGTGAAAATGGTAGAAAGTAAACGCTTACTATACCATTGTAATTACACTAGCATAGTTCCTGTCTAATATGACAGGATTCAAGTTATTTATGGATACATTAATATTTTAAAATATTACTATTTTTAAAACATTGTTTTTATTCACATAACTCTTCATCTTCCCAATCAGCTTTAAAGAGAGTGTAAAACTTGTTTTCCTGCCAAATTAAGACACAGGCATAGTAAACTTACAGATATCCACAGCTATTGCAGTCACACGTCTTCCAGTCTTAAATCAGCGTCGAAGAGAGAAAAACTTGCCTTCACTGAGACGTAAACATACAAACTTGTGATTATATATATATATATATATATATATATATATATATATATATAAATAAATGAAAAAACTATATGGTTTAATGGTTTCAGTGTTCATATTAGTTCTTCTCTCATCATCTCATGGTTGCTATATTCAGTTGTAATCCTCTTTTCATTCGACTACAAGCGCTTCAATCAAAGCTAACGTAGAACATAGAAATATTGAGACAATTCAATTAACTTATTGTATTGGCAGAATCTTTTTCGGGGAATAGTGGACCAATTCAGTTCTCCCGATGATAATGTTTGAGACTGTCAAAATGATATTTCATTTCAACAGCTGCATTAAAAATCAAGAGAAAAATAATAACTTCGAAAAGTTTAGTTATATTCAGCAACAAATCCTTATTCTCTTGAACAGCTGATTTCATCCCCTAATAAATATCAGAATATCTTTCAAATACATTTCAATTTTCTACATTTTTTTTTCTTCATCTGCCAAGTCAGCTCTTTTTCTAAAGTCAAAAATCCAAAATAGGAAAAGCCCTAACACGCATGAAGTTACACGATTTAGACGACAAGGAAATTATAAACAACGTTTTTATACTGACTTCCGCTGGAGAATAAGCCAATGAATGAATTAAATGAACACAAGACATTTAGCTTTTGAAGCAATATTGGTTATATTAGGCCATTCGCCCTTCTTAAATGTCATTTTAAAAAATCAATGTAAAGTTACCTTTGAAATGCCGTAGTACCTCGTCAAAGTGGATGGCCCAGGTTCACAAACGAATTTTTGACTACGTGGTCACTGTCTCAAAAAGCAGGAGAGTCAGAATCGTGATTGAAATTACGAGTTATTTCCCTTAATCATGTAAGGGATTGAGACGAATAATTTCCTGAAAAAGACAACAATTCCTTAGATTATTTATTTTCTTTCAATTTATTCATTTCTCAATTTTTACTCGAGTATTTTATAAGATTGACTTATATATTAATCAGATCCTTTGGGCTATCTCTTTATTATTATTTTTTTTATATTTCAGTTGGTTTGAATCAGAGACAATATCTTGTTAGTTTCGCTTTGCTAGACTGGTCAAAATGTATGGGGGGGTTGCATAAAATAATTATAGAATTTTAGCAACTCAGTTTTGACATAGCTTTAGTGTTAGAATATCTAGATATTAGATGAGGTTTATAAAAAGACTGCTTATATTTACGTGCCAGATGTATTCCTATGGTAAGTAATTGATAGTTATTGTCATTAGCATAGAAGATAAAAAAAGAAAGAGAAAATTTAAAAGAGAGAATAAACTACAAGCGTTAGTTAACATTCGCGGGCATTGTACTCCAAGACAAATCAGTCATCTCAGTGAACGGTCCAATGTCAATCTTCATCGATTGCTTGGCGAACCCTTTCAAGATTTTCATCATGTCTGCTCGTTGGAGGTCGGCCAGATCATGGTTGATCTTCAAGTGACATTTCACTGCGTTTGAAGTGCAAATGCCTTTCGTATACTTTAGCTTTACCAAAAGCTTATTTCTTAAAAGCTTCGCGAAGCATTACAACAGAAGGTAACAAAACATTACGCACACTCTCTGTTCTGTTTTATCAATATCAGCCATCGCCCTAATCGCCAAATATCAGAAAAAGGCCACAGGAAACAAACCAATCATTCAATCAATCCGGAATCATGATACGAAGCAAATGTCCACTTGCGCACCACATTCGAATTCTGTGGTTTGTTGGTGACCCTCTCGTATATGTTTACAATACCGAGCTCTGATTGGACAGTGGTAGAGGGCCAGGTTCCTTTTACTTCAAGCATTACAACTCGGAGATCACTTGGTCTCAATCCTATGTAGAAGAAACTTCTGCTGCAGACTAAGTTGAACTTTGCAACCACCTGGGTGCATCTCTGTAGAGCAGTGGTTTGCTTTCTACTCTCGCAGTCCAACTTACTGTTCTTGGTTCGATCCTTTCTGGGAGATCATCCTACTTGTGGACCTAAGCTAAGCTTATGAAATATCAATCATGGCCTTCATTTTTTCGCCATTTTCGACTGTAGTTGGCGCAACAACATATTTTGCGGTTATGAAAACTGACCTCAGCAAGCATTGGAATTTGAAATACTCTTTCCCCTTGAATACATGAAGCCTAATTACTAAATATCTTAATCATCAGTTATAATATCTAGTTTGGATGTGGCGCAGATCCAAGGAATGAAGTCTGAGCAGAAGTTGCTTGAGACCTCCTCTGTTCGGGCCAAGCAAATTGAAAAAAAAATCTCTGAACTTTATTGATCACGAAATTTTATAAATTAAAAACACACACACAAATAATCCAAAGTAATCATAATTCAACATTGTTTTGTTTCTCAAATAAGATGTCTTCCGTTTAATACTCTATAATTTATTAGTTCTGTTGTAAAATTTTGGGGGTCATTTTTTTTTTTAAATTCTTTTCACTTTTGTCAATTCTAGCGTAATGACCATTTTCAGCTCAGAGTTACAAGGTACAATCTGTGTCCAGTGCATTGTCGTAGCTATTTATAACCTTAGATGAAACCGCGGAATGGACGCAATATGCCCATCAGATACTATACATGCAATATGGTGCTCATGTGCGCTGTGTAGCAGTGAACCTGGTGAACCATTGCTCCAGAAGCTAATCTGTGAACAAATGTATTATGGATGACACTTCTTTTGTACGTCAATAAGTTCTCGGCTCATTCGGTACAAACAGCAAGCCAACACTTTTGACTCTGGGATTGAGATACTAAGCAAACAACCCGTGAATAAAGATTGCACTTTTCGGTTTATCGAGTTCCTTTGTACATTCACCTAAGGTAATTGGGGTTATATACATCAATGGGAAAGGCCGAAGCAACAGCATGTTTTAAACAACAAAGATGAGAAAAATTAAATAGTAACAATATCATGTCTCTGAAATTCAACCTCAAATTACCTTCAAGTATATTTCTCACTGTTATATTTTACTAGTAATTCCACAGGTGTTGGAAACTAAGATTATCTATTAACTCCCACCCTTGCTCTAATGTCATCCTTGCCTGCTTCTTTTCATACTCTCCCTTATCCCTTCCGATCTTGATCTATCGAAATGTTATACCATCGCGAATTAGTTTCAAATGTGAAAAAGGAACAGGGTACGCGCAAATACTTCGGATCGGATCCATGCACAGTCACCTCCCTTATGTCATAGTTTTAGTCCACAGGGATTTCATTTTGAAACAAGGGTTTGACATTGATTATAGAAAACTCAAAATGGCTTGCCGTGAGTCACATGGTTCTTTTATAAACTTTATTCAATGTGAAACTTCCTTTCTAAAGGTATACAATACGCTCATATTCGATGAAAAAAAAGTCTTCTGATAAGGGTAACACAATGAAAATCTGCCATTATGAAAAATGGCGCTGATTTCTTATACAACTGATCTGGAATGTCTACCCAAGTTATTTTACTCACTGAAGGCCCCTCTATTCAGTCAATTCAAAATTTTCTGCAAAGCCCTATTACAGGACCAAGACCAAGAAACAGGTGCAATAGCAGGTTTCCTGCAAAAAAATTAAACAATCACGTATTATTTTATTTCCGCTGGCATAACAAATAAATGGAAGTTTTGCTACCTTGGCTGGTACTGATAAATGGTCTGGTCCATGAACTATAAGCTTAACTGCCTTAGAACTTGGCGAGTATCTCAACGCTAAGTACCAAATGTCATTGATTTTTTTTCTCTTTCTTAGCCAAAGGCCAAATAAATAAGGGAGGAAAAATTGTGTTGCACCAATCCCTCAAATGGGTAGGGCATGCCTACCTGCTTTGAAAATCAGCATTTGAGATCCAGACTTTTACTTGGGCTCAAACATACCCCATTAATAGATACGCAATTATCTAACCCCACCAAGCTAACCAGACAGTCGATATTCTCTCTTCTCACTCTCTCTGCGGGAGGTCTAGACCCACCACCAACAACAACCCGGGTAAAGCACAATTAAAAATTTATTATTTTGGTTTTCGTCTATTTTAAGTAAAATGTCTTCCGGTTTGTTTGTTTTTATCGTTTCAGAGGTAAATTTCTTTGATCTACTTTTTCATTCAGATATTTTTTCAACTCTAGAGCAGGAGAGCTACGATTTGGATGTACGATTACTTTCTTGAATGATATTTTGAACGGATTTATACATAAAAATATTTTTTCCATTTGGATTCCCCCCCTCTCTCTTTCTCTCTCTCTCTCTCTCTCTCTCTCTCTCTCTCTCTCTCTCTCTCTCTCTCTCTCTCTCTCTCTCTCTCTCAATGTGATTAAAAAACATTCAACCGTGTTATTTATTTTGAGGGGTGTAAAGTACACAAATTTAGATTTTATTGATAAATAAACAAAAACATGGATTTTCATGACAAAGCAATGAACAAGGAAACATCTGTCTCGAGAATTAGGCGAGTATCTCAATGTTAAGTATCAAATGTCAGGGATTTTTCCTCTTTGGGCATTGATGGTTAGAAATGTGTTCGAGTTCTGAACCATTTTAGTGTCCTTTCAACTTTCTGGCCACGGACCTGTGTTTCTTCATTTTGTATCCAATGAATATTATTGAATTTCACTTCATTATATAAATAAATGGTGATCGTTTCTTCGTTTTACACCATTTCGCCTTATGAAGAGTTTCTGTGGAGTGCTTGACTTTTGAATAGCGAGGTAAACCTGTATAATTCAGTCTTTTCTTTTCTTTTTTTCTTTTCCTTTTCTGCATCTCTCAGATCGTAATTCTACGACAGTTTGATTTGCGATGAAAAGCTCCTGAAGTAAGATGAAGGATATACTAGTCAGAAGTTGATGATAACACTGTCCACTATTGGTTTGGGAATCTTTTTCTACTATTACAGTAGAGTGGATCCCAAAAGTGTTAGGCCGAGCAAAAATTGATTGGTTAGAAGTTTTTCTTTTCTGCAACAAGCTCTGATTAGCCGGAGCGAAGTTGCGCTCGGACCCTTAATGGAAAATTAATTAATTGTACGTTGTCGCTACTATTTCTAGGTTTGTTTACGTTTTTTGTTTTTGTTTTTTTGTTTTTTGTTTTTTTTTTCATTTTACCGCTGTCAACGAAGTTGGAAGGCGTAAATGTATTTTACTTTTGTCGGTCCGTTTCTCCCTTTGTTCATACAATATCTCCAAAAGTTCCCAATGAATTTCAGTGATATTTGTCGAAGGGTCCGGAAGAAGTTATCAAATTGGGGTCAGACCCCCCAAAATTTTCCTCACATGCATCGTAGCTATCCAAACCATAATATCTCCTAAAGTTCTAAATGACTTTCAATACATTTTGTGTAAGGATGGGCAACGGGCTACAGAAGAAGTTATTACATTCTGGGGTGGATCCAGGAACTTTTTTTACAGCTACCTCCCTGCATCGTAGCTATATGTCCACTCTATATCTCCAAAAGTTATCTATGAGTTTCAATGAAATTTTCCGGAAGAGTGAGGGGCCAGGAAGAATTTGTTAAAAA
The DNA here is from genome assembly GCA_963457665.1 of Thysanoteuthis rhombus. Classification (NCBI taxonomy): domain Eukaryota; kingdom Metazoa; phylum Mollusca; class Cephalopoda; order Oegopsida; family Thysanoteuthidae; genus Thysanoteuthis; species Thysanoteuthis major. The sequence goes on from OY735207.1 coordinate 36,149,476, forward strand.
TTGGTATCCAGGAATTTTTTCGGTTGAGAGGTATATTTCATTTTTTCAATACATTGAAGAATTCTCTCGTGTTTGTCCATACAATACCTCCAAAAGTTCTCAATGACATTTTGTTTAAGGGGAGGCCGTGTATAAAGGGAGAATGGATCAAATTTGAGAGCGGACCCAGGAATTTTTTGCTGTTACCTGCCCTGCATTGTAGCTATATATGAACTGATTTTAATTCAGTTTTTAGTGGAACGGGTATGTTCTTTCTGATTGCTTTTTAGTTTTTTTATGAAACAAGCTACATTGTTCTGATTCATTTTGATTAGTTTTTCTCTTCAACCTATTTCTGTTACTTTTTTTTATCGCAACGCTCGAGTCGTATTTACTTTCTATGACCGTTGAGAAAGTCGCAAGAATAACTTGGGTGCGAATTCAAATCTGATCAGAAGCTAATTCTTTGTCTCTGATATAAGTTGCTTAATTAACAGCTGTTGGATTTTAAATCGACCTACCTAGGCATTGTGATAAAATGTAACAAGTAGAAGAACTCGTTAAAAAATAATATCATCATCATCATAATAATGATGATGATGATGATGATAATGTTAATATCGCTAGATAGATAGATCGATAGTAAGCTTAAATTAGTTTGGCATATGGTTACAAGAGTGGTGCACTCAGTGAGCAACGAACTCACCAAGAGCGAATGGTTTGCGAGGTTAAACATATACCAATGTTACCCATGGTGTAACATATCTATTCATCTATTTATCTATTTATTCATTTATTTATTTATTTATCAATTCATTCATTTATTTATTTATTTATTTATTTTTGTGTATTTATATTTAAGCTAGTATATACTATTGTTATTTTTGAAGAATCATATGCTCTTGGCATTTTAGTATTGGAGTAGTGTCTAATTAGCCACGAAATTAGTTCAGTATTTCAGTTTTACTTTTTTCCCAGATTAACTTGACGGGGTTACTGGCTTCGATTTTAATTAATTGGACTTTACTGTTATTACTGACCTTTGAGCTCTCTTGAGAAACAACCTCGAACCTCTCCTCTACAACCACCTGGCTCATGATCCTTTAATCGCGATCCACACCTCATGAACGTCAGTACATCAAATCGTTCCTTCTCTCGCTATTCTGAGCTTGATCCCCTCCTGATCAAAGGTCTTTTATCACTTCATGCCTCTGCTTAGTGTATATAAAAAAGGAGTCATAACTTTATTATCCAGTGATATTTTTGCCTCTGGACCACTGACAACAAAGATTTGTGAGTGCCGACCACTATTTAAATTTGGTAAGTTTTAACCAAATACGCATACGACATTCAAGTCAGGTAAGTAATATGTTTGGATGGAAAGTTGGGTACGGCGTATACCTACCTCTCAATTTCCAGGAGTTTTGTATGTTCAATGTCAACTAATAGAGACATTACCGTATACCTAGAACCCAACATCGACCATTACTGTGTAACCAGTTCCCAAAACCCTTTTCCTTCACTGGTCCAAAAGAATATTATCATCTTCTGGTAATTATAATTATGGGAATTAAGTAAGAATGGCATCTTCAGTACACACGTATGTACACACAGGTACACGTTTTTATCATACGCATAGCAATGTGTGCACAATTAGCTTAGCTTCATGGGAACCAATAGAGGATAGAAGAATTGTACTGTAGCGCCAATCTTCCCAGTGACGTGGGCTTACCTGCCTTGCGAATCAGCATTCAAATTCCTGGTTTTTACTTAGGGTATTACTTACTATGGTTGAACGGATAGATGGATGTTTGACTTTGCATTTCTCTTCTTCCTTTTTCGTTCCTGAAGCCCAGTTTTAGAGAAACCCTTTTTTTAGCATTAATTTTAAAGAATTTGTTTTACAGTTCCGAAGACATTACTTTTTTTTTCCATTTTTCGGTATCCCATTTTATTTTTATAAACGCAATTTTTAAAAATATTCTTTTACCGCTGGGTCGGTATTTTTAGCTAGTAAAAATAATTGCGTTTATAAACAGTTTTAGTATTGGGTCATTCTTAACTTGTTTTCGGTCAGGCAACCCTGCACGTAATTATTCATTTTTGCTAGACTGACTGTCAGATATAAAGTGTGCTACACAGTTTTTATTTCATGAAGCAAATCTGAAATTTTGCTCCAGGAGTTTAAGTGAAAATTTCTTTAAAATCAATAGATTCAAAGTAAAACGTGCAATCGCTTATTTAATCTGAAGAAAAAAAAATTTGAGAGAAAAGAAAATAGTAAATCTTTTACTATGAAAATGAATTCATTTAATGAATTATTGTTTTATTCTTATTTGGTTTATATATATATATATATATATATATAGTGAACATATAAACAAGAACCAAAAGTTTAACGACGAGTCCACCATCCTTGCGTCCATATCTGTGATTTCTGATTTCAAAGGAATTCAAAACGAAGTTGTTGTAGTAGTGTTACTAGTTGTGGTAGTAGAAGCAGAAGGAGGAAGAAGACAAAAGTGAGAATAGTTCACCCAAAAATCTGGTAATTGATAAAAAAAACAATTAGTAAGTTTGAATTAAAGTGTACAGTTTTATTAACAATTAGTTCAGAAGTCTTAGTGTATGATAACTTTTTATAGAGTGCTATAAATAAGTTTATATAACATTTTTAGCCATAAAGTTCGTCTGAAATTGAAAAGTTTGGCCAATCTTGAACAATTTGAAGTTTTATTTATAATAATTATTATTATTATTATTATTATTATTATTATTATTATTATTATTATTATTATTATTATTATTATTATTATTATTATTATTATTATTATCGAACTATTATTATTGTTAACATTAAATAACTATCATTGATAAAGAACTATTATCATCATTATTATTAAAGAACTTGTCATTATTATTGTCATCATTTTTATCATTATGAAAAACCCAATATTATTATCATTATTATTATTATCAGTGCTTGTGCACTGGTCCCTTTTTTAAGTGATCCAAGGGCATCAAAAACATCAACATTATTATCATTACTATTGTTTTCATTATTATCATTGTTGTTGTTGTTGCATGTTTATACCAGATGTATAAGGACTGACTGACATCAAGTCTCCTCAAGTCTCTTCAAGTCTCCAATCAGCATTCCCACAATCCTGTAGTTATACTTTCTCACCAGATATCTAGCAATCATCACTGAAGGCTGAGTGAAGTGATTTTTTTACTTATATATGCCTTTTTTACAGCTAATAGGCTATTGCTGATGACTAGAGGTTGTAAATCACATATTTCCAGTACATGTCTCAGAATTTGTGCAGACCCCAATAGTGCTGTGGACTGTATAGACTCGATCCTTCCTTTAATCTCCAGCTCCTTCAATCTGAGTTGGCATTTGCTGTATTTCTAGGTTCTGTTGATCTTTGCCATGACATAATTTGTCACGATGCATTTGTTTTGGGCTGCAGTGATGAGGGATGATGTTTCTCTCCTCAGGTGTTCTTTGCATAGCCATGTCCATGATCCATCTTCTGCAATATTTTCTGACTTTTTAATTCTCAATGGAGTCTTTTTTGTTCCCATTTTTCTTCTCTTGTTTCCATTATTACCTCATTTGTTACGTTTTTATTGTTTGTTGCACTGCTTTGAGCACTTTTTACAATATTTTCACTGCATACATGAACAACTTTTTCCAATCCCATTTTGGCCATTTGGACCCAGTCTTCTATATGCTGATGTGTACTCTGCTGCCTTTTTTTTCTTTGCATATACAATCAGTCAGTGTCATGTGTGGGGTATAGGGCCTTCTGCATCATCAAAAGTTTCCTACGTTGCGAGTCCATTTACTGAAGTTTATCTTATGTATATCCAAGAAATGGTCCTATGTATCTTACTACTGCCACTGCCCATGTGTTCATCACTTTTATCAAGTTTCAGCTATTTTACTTAGTTTCTAATATTTTTCTTACTCTCCTAAGATATTCCTTTTTTTATTTTCTCCTTCATTCCTTCCTGTTTCATCGAGTCACATTCTTGAATCCCCAGGTATTTGTATCGATCTTGAGTTGTTAATGCTCTAATAGTTTTGTTGTCCAGTATATTTATTCCTTCCACCACCATTAGCCTTCTCTTCACCAATAACACACATTCTATCAAGTCCACTTTCCAGTTTCCAATAATAATGATGATGATGATAATAGTAGTAGCAACTATTCTTTGGGAAAATCATAACTCATCTATTGATTTTTTTACTTTTTTTTTTGTAGGCTGCATCTGATGGTATAAGCGGATTACTATTCACATCCTGAAACTGCAGAACTGGACTGATCAGAATTATTTACTGGACTGATCAGAATTATTTATTTGATGAAGGAAGAAAAAAAATTTTTTTTCTCTTTCTGATTTGTCAAACAAAAGAACCTCTCCACCAAAGACATTTGGGGTTTTAATCAGACTCACAAGAGAAGAAAATAATAACATGCACCAAATGATTTCAGAAAATTTGGATTCTTCTGTACACCAAACCATTGCCAATAAGGAACAAGATACAGCTTTAATAGAACAATGCCCCAAATCGTCTTCACAATACAAAAGTGCTAAATTGCTCCAATTCCACAATGACCAAACTCTTCAGGCCACTGCAGAACCAAATCTGACATGCTCAAAACATGAATACGAAGATTTCAATTCATTCTATGAAGGTATGTACAGTGGCCAACTTCATAGAGCCAGTATAAAGTATAACCAATGGCTACACCGTGATCATTATAGTCATTTTAAAGCTCGTCAAAACTCTGATGAAACCATTCAAGAACCAAACAATTCCAGGTATCCTGATGAAACTAACCAATGTCCAGACTTTGTAGACAAATCTGAAAGTGTGAGCAACATTACTTGTTGTAAAGATGACCCAGAAATCCTGGATGATGGAAACTATTGTATTTTAGAAGACGATAGCAAACAACCAACGGACAAAAAGTGCCAAGGAATGGATTGTCCCAAAATACATGAAAGTCTAGAAAGTATATCACAAAAATCAGATAGTGCAAAATATGAGGAAAGGTTGAAGGCTCATGAATTCCCAGCAGATGAAAAACATGCCTATGAAATTCCAATACAAATTCCAAGAGTATTGGAAAAGTATAGATATGTCCCTGAAATAAGTTCTAAACAATCTGAAAGGACTAATATGATGAACAGTTTTGCTGAAAGTGATAGCAACTATGAAGTCCTTGAAGAAAACTGTGCTTCAATTAATCTCAACAGAATCCTCAGTCAAAAAAGGATTGTATGTTTAAGGCAGCCGAAAAGATTAACAGATTACCCAGATACTCATTGCAGATGCTCAGGTATAAGTGAAGATCTTGAGAAACAGGCAGGGTCAACTAGATTTCCTCTAGAAAACAATAACCTGGAAAATAAAAACTGTTTTACTTGTGAAGTCTCTAATCAACAGAGAATGACATCTTTGAGAAAACCAGAAAGTTTTCAGAATCACTGTGGCATGGATTTTGGATGTCAACATCCTTGTATAGTAGATGGACAGACAAATATGAAGGATAAAGAGAAGCAGGAAGATAGACATTATATGGAAGTTCTATGTGAAGTCATCAGTCCAGATCGGTCAGAATATCTAAGTCTATACCCGGAAAGGAATGAACATTGGCCTGGATTTCATCAAAAAAATCTTGCAGAGTCTAAAGATTGCTCAGAAATGTCAAGAATGACAACATGTGAAATGAGAGAAGGCCTTAGCAACAAGTATCAGAAAAACAAACATTATCACTTTTCTTTAGATAGGAAGTGCACATCTAAAAAAGAACCAGATTCGCCAGCTCATTTACAAATAAATATGTACATGAATGAATATGATCATCAGGTGGAAAAATGTCCAAATCATCTAAACAGTCAAAAACAACCACCCCTGAAAGTTCTTTCATATCCAAAATCAAAATGTGAGTTATCTGTCTATGATTGCTCAGATCATTCCTGCAAATGCAAAGATTCAATGTTATGCTTAGTGTTAAAGCCTAATCACCAAGCAAACTACAGAGGATCTAATGACCGAGAACATACGGGAACAAAACCATATTGCAAAAATGGGATGAAAAGCAATCCAGAGATAAGAGGCTTGTCCAAGAATTACCACAAAAAAGATTACAGTCTGAGATCAAATTATTGGCGAGGCAAATATCCAAACGTTACAGAAAAATCTGACCCCAATCAAAGTGATCTATTGGAGTGTAAACCCAAACTAGATCTTTTTAGCGTTCGTGATCCTAATGATTTCATCACTACAGAAGAAGCAGCCAAAATTGTAAAAAATCTAAGACTACAGTCTCAAAATTCCATTGAATTTCAATCAAACACAGACAATTTAAAGAAATTTGACAATGGAAATGCATCAAGTAGCAAAGAATTATATGAAACCATTGACAATGAACCAGATTACAAGGTTCTATCAAGTTTGAGTCTTCCCCAAAATGCACGATTAGGCTCTTCAATATCAGCTCAGAAGAGCCACAATATTTTCAAAAAGATTTTCAGAAAATTCAACAAGAAATCAACCTTTGGAAGCAAATACCTCTCCATGATATCTTAGACATTGCTTGACTGCATTGTTCCTTTTTTTTTTTTTTCATATATTTTGCACCGATGCATGTTTTCATTTCTGCTTAGATTCAGTGAGAATTTTATCTTTACAAGCATCCAAAACTTACCACACGTCCACTATTGATTTTATAGCAACTGATGCTCTGGTACCTACTCTAATCCAGACAAAATTACAAATGGACATTTCAATTTCTTGCAACTCTCACAAAGGTCAAAGCATATGAAGCAAATTCGCCACATTGATATGTTTACAAAGATAACTAAGATTAATGAGTTTCAAAGCTGTAGTCAAGCATCTACGAATCCTTCAACTTCAAGTGACCAGTGTATTACCCTTTAAATACCACAAGTCTATGAAACAATTGTCAATTGTGAAACTACCAGTAATCATGACTGCCGTCCTCTTCCAAACTTTAATCAATTATACAAGACAAGAAAGTTTGTACTATTCATCACTTTGGGAGAAGTAGTGTAGCACCCCCTATTCTTTTAGTTAGGAATTGAATAAGGAACTCATCTTCTAGCTAGATATCCAAAACATCACTTTCTCTGACGACCCCTATAAAACCCCTGAATGCACATGGTCTAATGCTCATTGACATCAGGACCCCTAGCTGGTCAAGCCTCTGGTCCCCGCCTTTGTAGCTGGCCACTCTCTTTCTCTTGGTGTTCTGACAGCCTCGAGGTAGGCTCGTTCTTCTCTCTCCCTTTAGTTAGGATAGTTTATATAGTTTTACACAGTTACTTTTTACACACGCATCATCACTCATATAAAGTAATCCGTTCTTCTTTCATCTCAAAGAACACATCCTATCTAAGTTAAGCACTCTCAGTGTAGTTAAATCAAACCTCTTAAGATAACTTCATGGTGGCTACAACTAGGACGACCAAACTGATGGACATTCTACAGACTCGCATTCAATTAGTGACATTCCTTTCCCTTCATCCTTCCTATCTCTACATCCTTATCCTGGTATATCCCTCCAACATATCCGTGTCGGCAGAAACTTCAGTCCTCATTTATTTTAATTCACTCCTGAATTAAAACTTATTATTGTTGTTAACCTATTTGTTTGTTTTTATTTATGTGTTTTGTTAACAATCCAACTAACTGTGTACTAACCATGTTTTTGTGCTTAAGCAGTGAACACGTTACTTACCAGGATTTATCTCCTTAGATCAATTCTGGTAATTTATATTTTGGGGGGCTAATATAATTAGCAGTCCTAAAGTAATACTTCAAAATTCTTTGTAAGTACAGTAACTGTATTTGATTAATTAATACACCTGTATCTGTTCAATTTATATGAATAGACTGAATCATTTGTATTAAGGAATTGCTTTTAAATGTTTAGTTCATGCTTGATCTTCATTTAACTGAAATTTCAAACAGTTCTAATTCTTTAAAGATTTATGTGCCTAGTTAGTGGGTCAGAGGGGTATTATTGAATTATTATTAAGTGACCTCCATTTGTCCAGCAAGATGGATAATGTGGCACATTTCTACGACCAAGGATGCCACAAACTCAGTGATTTACCTGTATAATCAAACTAAAAGTCAAATTCCTGTAGTAACAATTGTAATAAACAGTAGTCTGTGATGGAAGCCAACACAATAAAAAGCAGTTGTTATAACTAGAAAGTGATAGACAATAAAAGGAAGTGTATGATCAATCAGTCAATAGATAGATAGATAGATAGATAGATAGATAGATAGATAGATGGATAGTGTGTATACATATATATGCATGTGTATGTAAATGCATGTGCATGTATATGCACATGTATGAGTGGGCATGTGTGCAGATTCATAATAAAGGCTGTTCCAAAAGGTCTCTCTATCTATCTATTGTACAGTTTCACCCCCTTCCAATACTTATGGATGATAACAGCATTATAACTACATCACAACTGGCAGCCATGAAAACATGTCAATTCTAGCATGAATTCATGTTCTAAATCAAATCATCCCTAAAAACTTTCTTTGCTTGAGGGGATTTTCAAAGACTTGCTAAAAACCTGCTTGGGGATCTCAATGGTACACACAGAAAACTTCATGGGGGTATGTTGAATGATTTCCATGATAGGCTCTCTCTTTTTCTCTCTGTTACTCATGCGCGCACACACACACACACACACACACACGCGCACACACACACACATGCACACACATGAATAATGCAAGATTTGTTGAAAGTAACAGATGAGGAGTGCTTTATAACACTTGGAGAGATAATTTTCCTTTTTTTTTTCTCACTTCTCGTTGTATATATCTCATCAAGTTATTTTAATTGCCTATTTTATAATGTGGGGAAGGTTGTGATGAACTGTTGACGTGGACTGGACACTACTTGAATGTAATTGTATCCAATAGATACTTTTACAAAAAAACTTCAGGACACTTGAACTATAATACCTGTCTTTCGCTCATGTGTCACTCACAACAAATTTAACTTGACTAACTAAATCAAGAATTACTGATGTCACTCAACTGCTGATCATTTATACACCTTCTTCAGCTGAACAGAAGCAGCAGGAAGTGACATCACAATAACAGAAAGAGTAGTCTTCATTCTATCATCCGACACTTCCTCGTAATGTTCACTGGGCATTGAACCCAGGAATTATCCATAATTGTGAACTTATGCACTTTTAGCTGGTGCATCCAGCCATTATTTGTATCAACAGCTTATAAAGCATAATAGCAAGTTTGTGAGACATTTTTCTGAGCTGAATTAATTATCAAATACATAAACATATTAAAAATCCTGGCTGAAGAAAATGCTGATCAATTGTTTTTTCTTTCATGAGGGCTTCAAATATCTAGTGTTCTTTGGTACAGCCAACATGATATAAAATGCAGGTCTTAACAAAAAGGATTTAGCAAGTGAATGTATCTGGTTGTTGTCAAGACAAAGTGGTAATTGTATGGACAATATACAAATTGTATGCTTGAGAATATTTTTGATCATGACGCCCATTGGGTATACAAAGTTTGTCCCGAAAGTATCCAGTCATTTAATATTGATGTAAGAAATAACTTCTCTAAGCCAATGTTGCATTAATCCTCTTCAAAGTACTCCCCTGGGGACTTCACACATTTTTCCCAACGTCTCTTCCACTTTTTTTAAAAGTCCTTTTTCACGATTGCCAACATCTGCCTTGTCACTCTCCTTAATATCATCCACATCCTGAAATCTCTTTGGGAAAAACCAGAAGTCACAAAGGACCCAAATATGGACCGTAGGGGGACCGATAGACATGGATGATGCACTGCTCAAGATGTGAAGAAGTGGTAGACTCGATCATTATTAATTCTGTGGTGTACAGTTCACAAGCTAACAATGACATCTTACTGCCAGCTGGGTCACCCCTCAGGAGAGTGTGTGTTCAAGTATGCGCAGTAAGGTCTCCTTTAATTTGTTGTCAAGTTGCACACAACTGATTCTTCAGATATTCAAAATGGCCTGATGCTTTCCAGACAACCTTTATATATTTAATGTGCATCTATGTATACGTAAATATACATATAATGTTTGTGTATATATTTATATGTATAAAAGTCATATGTCATGAAAAATTCATGGATATATTTGAATTTCTATGAGATGATTGTTTTAGGAAGGAGACTATTGAATGATTTTTTTCCATGTAGCAAGGGCTGATGCCAGTTAGTCTTCATTATACTATCATACTCTCAACTAGTTCCAATCATGACTCATTCATATTGCATTTTTCCTTTCAAGAAAAACCTTTATTTGAAAAAAATACAAGGGTCAAAATAGAGAACGATTTTGTTTCTTGCTTCATTCTATAAAATTTTTCAGACTTATGGCACTTCTGACCTCACTAAACGATAAGTACCAATGTCCTCAGTTTGGCAAGACATGTCTCTCTCTTCTGTTTCCAAAGAGCTGGACCAGTCTAAGAGTGTAATTCTGAGAGTTTTGAAATTATATGATGAAACAAAAGTTTTTTTTCCACCAAAAAAAGCCATGTGATCTTGTAGGACAATCTTTAATGGGGAGAGAGTAATCAAAAGACATGTCATAAATGATCCTTTAAACACCGCAGCGGGAATTACAAGGCAAATCTAAGCTAATCTCAACAAGGAAGTGAGCTGGCATAGAGTGGTCTGACAATTGAATGAATTTGGATTGAAAACTTGTTCTCCAGATACTGAACCCAAGTAAAAAAAATTAGAAGGCTACATTTGAATATGCTGAAAAACGCATTGTTTGGCAGGATGAGAATTGGTCTTAAGTTCATTTTAATGATAAAAGTAAATTCAATTTCATTGGATCTGATGGCAGACAGTTTGTTTGACAATGTACTAATGACAGACTTGAAGAAAAGTGTTTCAAGAAATGTGCAAACTTTGGAAGGAAAAGTGTCAGGGTATGGCAGATGTTCTCCTCTCAATATGTCGGATTTATTGTGAGAATTAATGGGATGATAGATGCTAATGTGTATCTAAACTTAATGAAGCAACTTGCCATTCTTTTGCTGCAAGCATCTCAAAATGAGTCATCTTTATGCAGGACACCATCCCCTGACGTAATGCTTAATGAGTGAAAGATTTTTTGGGGAGAAGAGAACATTGAAGTCATGAAATGGCCAGCACAAAGCCTTTACTTGAATTCCATTGAGAAATTGAGGAAGATAATAGGAGACAAGGTTGGGAACAAAACCCAAATTTTATAACCAATTTACAGGAAAAAATGAATGATAAATGGAAAAAACAATACCAAGTCGGGGCAAGAAACCTGTCATGTCCTGTGGGTGTAGATATGCTGAGTTTATTGCTAATAAAGATCCCTATATTCCATACTAATTGTTTTCAGTTGAATTATTCACAAATGTTCAATATCTACTTTGTAAACTTCCTCATAAAAATGATATCGTATACCAGTTCTCTTCTTTTGTCCACTGTATTTTTTGCAAATTTAGGTTTTTCTTGAATATCTTTTTCCTATGACCACTTTCGATAAAAGCTTTTTCCATACATGATGTATCTACCAAGAGCTATGATTTCTACAAATTTCAAGATCCTGTGGCAATTCTTAATAATACCAACATTTGAATGAATCATTCTCTTATTTTGACCGGAACTGTATGTCACATCAGAAGTAGAGTAGAAGCCATGGTTTTTAAGAATGTGAAAGTTCTGAGGTAATACTGAGATAAAAAAAAAATGTTTTAAGCTATACTTAGTAGAAAAGAAGAAAAATATGAAGAAAACGTTTAAAGAATCCTATATGTTATTCTTGCTTGTTTGTTTATAAGATCGTTACAATTTTTAATTATCATTTCTCATATCATCATTTCTGATTATATTCTACATAACCCTGCAATGTAATAAATGAGGGTAAGAATCAAAGAGGGTGCCAATGTCACATTAAATAAAGGTTTTTTTTACACATATCAGCACTGAATTAGAAAAAAAAATGATTAGTTATGAGCTTTGTGCTTTTATTCTGTATACAGAATGATTAATGATTACATAAGTCTTGAAGATTAGGTAGCATAATAGGAAGGGTGAGTGTAGATTCATATTGTCTTGGTAGTGAGTCACTATCACTGTTTGAGGTTAATATATTCATAAGTTCATGTAAGTTCATGGTTGGAAGAAAAGTAATAAACTAACCTTAAATGAAATCACCGTTGTTTGAATAGATTCACATTTATTAAGACGAATGTTTTTCCGATCATTTTTTTGTGTTTTAGAAAGGAGTGGACTAGACTATAAAATTCTTGTGGAAAACAAGAATTGTCCAGTATGGTTTGACATTGAATAATTCAATTTCAAATTGATGTTATGGCTCCTAACATTTTACAGCTATTAAAAGTATTTTGCTGAAAATTCTAGGTCTGCATTGAGACCAGGTAGATCAAGAAAGTGTCTAAATCAGCTGTTTGCACAGATTTGTAAATAAGTAAAAAGAAGAAATCATACCTGAAATCATGAAAAAGTAAAATCTTACTATTCTAGAGGTTTTCAACCAGGGAGACCCATCCCCAGAGGAATTTTATGGTATCAGGATGGAAATTGGTAGTTGAAAAAATGTATGCTTAAAAAAATAATTGACCCCTGCCTCCCAAGAAAAAAGAACCAATTCATATGTTGAGGTAACGTGAATATCAGAGGTTGATTTTCAAAAACTAATTTACTGAAAGTCTTTCCCAGGGTCACATTGAACACGCAGATAATATCATGGTATTATGTTGTGTGGTTTTTCTGAAATATGATTTTTTTAAATTTACAATCACTAAAAAAAATCTTTCTCTTTCTCTCAGCTTCTCTCTAAACTAACCACTGTTCCCCTGCTTACTCTCCCTACATCTCTAAAAACAATGCAAAGAAACTACTTACTCCTTGACTGCTACGACAGCAGTAAGAAGCGTGACACAAAAAAATGTGTCCATTTCAAGATGAATTTTTTTTATTGTGAATCAATCACTACATAAATATATTTTGGGTGGTAAATTTCAAAAGCTAATTTGCTAAAAACCTGTTCAATGATCCCTGGAGTGACCTTAGAAAATTTCATGGAGTTATGTCACAGGGTTTTTACAGTAGGTTGTCACATAGAGAGTGTTGGACTTTTTATGAATTTTAATAAGATGATTATCTCAGTCTGAGCTCAGTTAATGAGATGTTTTTCTATCCTACTTCAAAACACAAGAACTACCAAATAACTAAAAAAATCTCTTGTCTTTTCATAGAATGAAAAAGATGAAGAATTTTCTTAAGGTATTTTATTTGTGAATGTATTTCCAAGTGATGTGAATTGTATACCTAAAGACTTTAAAATAGACTTGACACTAAATTCTTTTTAACCTTGCCACTCAAGAACAACAGCTTAAGTCAGTTTTGTTTTTGCTTAGAAAAAGAAAGTAAATGTAAATATAAACCTACGATGAATTATTCAGAAAAACTTTAAATATTCTTATGACATTTCTTCTCTAAGATATTGAAGCCCTGAAGAGCTACTGTGGTAGTTTACCCAGGTCTACTGTTTACGATCGCCGATTATCAAGATGATTTTCAATTATTTATTTATTGGATTGGAGAAAGGAAAGTGACATAACAGAATAAAGAGTGAGTTGTTGAGGTTTGACGTAAAAGCAAATGACTTAAGTGATGCCGTAAAGTGGACCTTGGCATTGTCGTTGCTGTTGAAAAGTCTACGAGAGAGTCTTGGAGAAAAGAATTCCCAGTACAATATCTAGCGAACCACCCCGGAGAATAGCAAGTAAAAACGAACGGCCTCACACCCACTGAAACAACTCGCTATTTATTTACCTAAAGTAAACATCCAGGGATCCTTTTTGTTATTCTAGTGGAAAATATAGCAACGACTGGACTTGGCTGGTTTTTAGGTAACGCAGCCAAAAAAACATCATTTTTCTTCCTCTTTAAAACTGCATTGTATACTTCATCTGCTTCTGTTCTTTCTTGTTGTGAGGTAAATATCGCACAAATGTTTTATTTCCTTTTACATCGATTTATTTGATCTAAAAGCTGCATTCTCTGTTGATAATATTTTTTTTTGTTGATATTTTTAAATATTGGAAGAATGTCGTTCCATGTCTAAAAATTGGATCGCAATAATCTCTCTCTCTCATACACACATCTAGTCATTGGCTGGGCAGTCTTATTTTCATTTTTAAATCGCCTTCCCTACCTGAAATAGCTCCATCAGCGAAAATATGACGTGCAGATTAGATTCAATTATGCCACAAAATCAACACTAAAAACTAAAACGTAGAAATAAGCTTTCCGAATTGTTTATTTACATGGTTGCTCTGATCCATTTAAGAAAATATAACTGGTCTATTTTTCTTTGTATGGAAAACCATATATGATATAATTATCTAATAATATAATCAGCAACAAATATCTTCCTCTGAAGAGAAAAGATCTATTATTTTTGTTTTTTGGTTTATTTTTTTGTTTATTTTTAAAAAATAAGTGCAGTTAAATTTTTTAGATTTTCAGTTTTTTCGTGTGTAATCATTAGCTTCAAGATGAATCGTGTTTGTTGTTGTTGCTTTGTTTTCTTTGATTTCAAGCCAGACAGGAAGAGAATTTAGAAAGAAGAGCCATCTTGTCTCTTAAATAAAAGTGATTACTTCTTATTCTGGGGCGTTTTATTCATTAACTGTTTGTTGTTTATTGCTGGTCATTATTGTTCAATTGTCTTTCTTAGATTTCAAGTTCGTATATCTTTTTAACGGCTTACTACACCATGAAATGATACAGTTGAATAGCATAGTATTAGTAAATAAACCCCCAAGAAACAAAAGCACTCTCTCACTGAAGTTGATTCTTATGATGAATATCTTTTTGTGTATCATCATGATCTATTTTTACTCTAGAAATTGCCGAGTAATGTTATAATTTCATACGTCAGACGATTTTCTTTGTGATTCCTGGCTCTTACTTGATAGACAGAAGCTTCATTGTTTAATCAAATTATCTAGAAAGAAAACAGAAAAACAAAAATCCATTTTGAGACAATTACGGTCTATCGTAGATTAAAAATGTAACCATCTCGGTTTTATATCCGATCCTTTAATAGGGAGTGAGAAGTGAGTTAAATCCGTTTTGTGTGTGCAATTACGATTATTGTAAGTAATTTTTGTTTTTCTGTCGTTATATTTTTAAACTTATATATTACTACTACCAGCGATTAGAATAATAATCGAAGTGTAAGAGAAAATAGTATGATATTTGTATGAATGGAATAATGTGGGTTTCCAAAACTTCTGGAGTTTTTTATTTTTTCGATTTTTGTCAAATTTAAGAATTGACATTTTTTTTTCTTTCAGAGATCTTCTTCGTTTTGGTTAAATATGAATAATTAATTTAACATGGAGTTAGCATTGATTGAGCAAAAACTTTGCATTTTACTTGACGAATTCGTTTTTATTGTTTTTGTGAGTGAAAAAAATGAGAGGCACAAATTAAATGTCAATTTTACGTTTGAAGTGACCAGTTTTATTTTTCTTGTATATTCTTGAAAAGTTGATCTGTCTCACAAGGATATTTTGTGCTGTCAAAATTTTCAAAAAAGCATGCAAGTCTTCAGCATCATGTTTTTAATTTGGCGTATTGTTAGTTTGGGGTTCTGTTGAGTGATTTTCTTGTAGAGAAAAAAAAGTTTGAGTAAGACTCTATGGTGTCAAAAGTTTTGAAGAAGGCGTAATGTATTTCGAGCTTGGATTTTTAAAAAATATCTTATGCACCTAATTAAATTTAACCAAATTCTTCTTTGAAATGCCACTCATAAATTCGATACTTTCCTTCAATTCTATTCCTATCAAAAAATGCCTTTTATTTGATATAAAATGGTGGTTACAAAAAATTTCTAATTCGTGTTCTGGTACGTAATGTGCAGACAATGGTTCTTTTTTTTTTTCTTATTATTTCTCCCTTTCGAACATACCGTACTAGGAGCTATATTCGACCTGATGTTTTGGGAGTTTAAGGACATGGAAAATTGAAAATGGATTAATTAATTGAACATGCCAGCCGAAGAATCCAGGTCAAAAAGGCATCACTCAAAAGACAACATTAGTGCAGACAATGGCGTTCGGTCAAAAGGCATCAGTCCAGAATGTCAACGCATGTAGTACGAATATTTTAATTGAATCTGTACTAAATAAGTAATTCAATTAAGAATTTTTTTTTTTTTTCAAAATTTGATTGAATAAATCGGATTTATTACGAATTTATTTTTTTCCTTACCATATTTCACAGAAAGAATAATTAATAAAGTAAGTAATACTTTTTGAAAAAAGAAGTAGGATGATACTGCGGGACATTTAGGAAAATATATGGGGTGACCCTAGTACCTTTTGTCTGGATGTTTTTTGACCTGGATTTGTCACCAGAAGAATAAGTAATAAATATTTTTTTCAAATTCAAGTAATGAAATAAGTTAGTTGAGTTAGTGTTAGCTTTCAAGTGGTCCCAAAAGCCATACAAAGTATAATTTTTGATTAAAAAGCATAATTATGTCTTTATCAGATTTCACCACCTATTCATGTAAATTATTTTAATAAATTTGAATGAATAAAAAGGTTTTTATTTAATTTTGCACTCATCTAATGAATGTGTTATTTAATCATACCTTTTAATTGAAAATTGTACTTTTTAGAGCCTATTTATGATAGAAAAGGAGATGTGTTACGTTAAAAGTCAACTTTCAAACATCTAAGTTGATCCTTTCTTTATTTAATAACTTGGTTGTCAACAGTTTTTTTAATTTTCCTTTTTTTTTTTATAAGGCTTTTATCTTTTTTTTTCCCCTATTGATTCATACAATGAAGACTTCCAGTTCTCCTAAAAGAGGTGCCTAAAGCTGTTGATTTTTGGTTCATTCTTTCAAAATATCATTTATTTCATTAAAAAGTGTTGGTTATTTTATTATTTGAATTCAAAAAAATAACCATTACTTATTCTTCCTTGTGATGAATCCAGAACCACAGTGTCGTGTAGACTACTGCAAGTTACAATTGCATTTGGTTCAAAGGCATCAGTCTAGAATGTCAAAACTATAGTATGAATATTTTATTTGTACTCCTTTGGCGATTTAATTGAGTATATTTTTGTAAATTCAAATGAATAAAGAGATTTTATCATGATTTTTTTATTTTTTTTATGTAGCATATGTCAGAGGGAGAATGAGTAATAATTGTTTTTTTTTTTTTTTCAATTTTAGTAGCTTATAAAATAAGTAATACTTTTAAATAAAATGAGCTATATTTTTGGACATTTTGAAAAGTATACTGGGTGACCTAATATTGGCATAATTCAATGGAGGTAATATCGGCACTCTATATATTCTTGGAAAAGTAATTTCATGAATAAGGGTGAAAGTTCTCAAGAAAGAATATCAACATAAGTAAAGTATGTGCGTACTAGTTTGAATCAATGAATCCAATTTTTTACATAACGCTTTGTAAGACTGCAACTCTTACCTTCAAAGAGGGGAGATGTTACTGTGTAGTGACTGAAGATGAGTGATGCTAAGCAAGCAATCACTGGAAATCATTGCGAACATCAACATCATAACACTCCTCAGCTTAGTTGTTTGAATGAATTTATCTTACTAAATGTTTCAAGTTCTCAAACTCCCCAAACTCAAGATGGCTAATATTATGGAACTGACTGGCCAGAATTACAACCCCTCATTTAAAAAGTTGTATTTTAGGCTGCTTTTTTAAATGAAGGATCTACAGAACTTGAATCAGTACTACCACCCCAAAAGTGTTCACATTTAATGTTCATATTCTCCAGTATAAAATTATGGATTTGGTGAGAATTTTAAAGTGCATAAATTGTCACACATTGAGTTTATGCCAATAAACACCCCCAATACAGTAGTGAAAATTAATTTTTTTTTTTTTTTTCTTTTGAAAACATTAAACCTCATGATTTTTCATCAGGAGAAATATAGGAGTCGAATCACAGAAATGAGTTGCCTTTAGGAATCTCTATACAAAGAAGAAAATGTTGTACCTGATGGCTAACTTGTCTTTAAAATTGTTCTTTGAAATTAAAACCAAAACTTGTTTTCATATAATTTCGTGCTTTTAATTTTTTTTTCCTGTGTAGATTTTATGTATTGTCCTTATCTGTTTTCAAGTTTCAAAATATATCCTAGTATACAGACCATGAGAAACTAGACTTGGAAGTCATATATCATTGTTGTTTTCAATGTTAATAGTTGTTATTTTACGTTTTGGTTTAAAAATAGACCTTGGTTAATGAATCTTGAATTTGCCAATATCAGCCAGACTATGACAATAAAAACCATACACTTTTAATTTTAGAAAAATCATTTCTATTCATTTTGACCTATTCTATGTATCAGTTATTCTGAATTAATAATGAATACTCTCAATTAAACAGGTTCTTCCTTGCTTTGTATTCATTGTCTGTAAGGACACAATTCTAATTATAGTAAATGAGTGTAAACAAGTGGATGAGGTTGTGTTGATCATGGGAAGTTTGTTTTCTATTTCTAAATTCAATTTAGTAAATTACCAAGATGCACTGTGTAATTTCCTCAGATGACACTAATTTTACTCATTTAAACTTTAAATTCTAACTAGGTGGCCCGATGATTGTTGCCAGTGTAAATCCACAGCCTCAGCAGACAAGACCTGGAAATGAGATGTTCGGAGAGATTGTGCCTCACCATCAGGGCTCAGCTTTATTGAATGAAACTAGCATGGTCAAGGTGCATCCACTGACCCCTCAGCCACCTGGGCCTGTGGACATTTCTGTAGTTCCTTATGAAGGCTTTGTACAGCATCCTTACTCGCAAAGCTCTGCCCAGCCACCACCTCCACCTCATCCTTCAAGCCAGCTTCATGATGCTGTGGTCATCTCCTCGGGTCAGCACCCCAGCCAGCCCCATGGGACAGTTATGCCTACCTACATCCAACAGCAACCCATTGCTCACCCTGCCCAAGTTCAATCACAAGAGAGCCTTTTACTTGGCCATTATCAACAGTCTGCACACCCTCATCATGATATAGTCATGCCAACTCCCAATCAACAATATTCAGCTCACCCCCATGGTGCAGTTGTTTTTGCTTCTCATCAGAATGCCTTCCACCAACCTCATGAAATTTTGCCCGCTCAACAGCAGTTCATTGGTCAGCCGCAAGCTACTCACTTTCCTGGAGTCCTGGTCTCTCCAACGCATCAACACGCTTCTTATGCCCCACATGATGGGGTGGTACATACTGGCCAAAGCCTCACTGCTCCCCAGCCCCCTTATCCCATGCATGATCCTCTTCTTTCACCCTCTCCACATCATGCTGGCTTGCTGCACCCGTCTGTTATGGTTAATCCTCACCTGCCTTCTACTGCTCTGCCAGGCCCACCCCCTGTGCCTGCAGCAGCCCCACACCAGTATCCAGGTCAGCTTCATAGTTCAGTAGTACCTGCCTACCACAGCCAGTACCCTGGCTCCATCCAGGGCACTGTTGTACCAGGTCCTCCTCCTCCTCCACCTCCCCAACATCATAATGGAATGGTTCCCTCTCCTCAGCATACAACGCCCCTGCATGGCACAGTTGTACACCCGCCTCAGCATCCAAGCGCTTTAACAGGTGGAGTCATGGCCCCATTACACCAACACCAAAATCTGGGATCCCTGCATAACACCATGATGCCATCGGTAACTCACCAACACCCTGGAACTTTGCAGGGCACAATCGTGTCCCATCAGCACACAAGTCCAATACACAGTGCAGCTGTGGTGCCGACACATCAGCAGCAGCATCCTGCTGCAATATTTGGAAATCTGACTTCCCACCAACAGCATCCAGGTTCCCTGCACCCTAGTGTTTTACCATGTCCCCGTCAACATCCACCTTCAGGCCGGTTGCACAGCAATGTGGGGTCATCAGCATCTCGCCAGCAACATCCATTAAATGGAATTGTCCCTCCTCCGCCACTGCTACAACAGCATTACTCTTCTTCAAAATCTAATGATAATGATATGGCAGGATTGCGTCAACTGCCATCATCATCATCATCAACAACTTCATCATCTTCATCAAAAGCACATGATGATACTAGTCATAGTGCTACTACTACCACGACGACTACAACAACTTCAACTGCTGGAAGTCATCAGAACCCCAAAGTGATAGATGCAGTTACCACTACTACTTCACAGGCATCAAGTATCCAAAGCAAGTTCTTCTCGACTTCACCAATTTCATCCAGTGTCAGCTCCGATTCAAATGGTCAAAGTAAAACAAGAAACATTTTTTCCTTCTTTTTTTTCCTCACATTTAACTGTAGCTATATGAAAAAAAAAAAAATCTTTGATCATCTAGAACAGTGGTTCCCAAACCTATGGTTGTGACCCAAATGAGGGTCATAAGAATGTTTCTAAGGGTGGCAAGATGGTCTGAAAAAAAAAAAAGAAAGAGAAAAGTAAATATTGCGCAAATATATTTACATCCCCTCTTTTTTAATATAAAGTGTCATTCAGACTCTGGAAAAAGGTTGTGAATAATAAAACACTGATTAATGTGTGGAAACCCCTGACACATTTCAGTCAGTTCACATTCAATACTTGTACTTTTATCAAAGTAAACTTCGGTAAAATATATTGGATAAATGAAGAAACGGTGAAATTTAGGCCCCAAGTATTTTGTGTTAAGGGTCACTGCCAAAAAAGTTTGGGAAACACTGGTTTAGAATTTCAGCATCACAGGGTAGAAAAAAAATAACTCAATAACAATAAAAATTAAGACTTACCTCAATACAACTCATAAGTTGGGTGATCTGAATATTACCAAATTATTACATATAAACCAACATGAAATTCCTATGAGCATCTCTGATCAAAATTATTTCACTATGACTTGATAATTACTGTAATTTACTACCATAAAATGTGTAACGAAGAGAATCTGCACTGGAGCTATTGTTAAATTGCTTGTTCATTCCTCACTGGGTGCTCCCTTAGCAGGGCTCTATGCCAGTCATGGCATAAACCTACAAATACCTATATGTAATTTGAATATTAAGGAGTCAACAGTGAATTTCAGACACTTGATGGAAATAGTTCAACGTAATCATGTCCACTTGTAATCAATCATAAGTGTCATTTCGTCTAGGAGTTTGACACTCATTATTGATTTTAACTTGTAATTTTTCATCTTTATTTGTTTTTTGTTGCAATGCTCAAATTGTTTTTACACTTTACAGTAGTGTTGCCAATTTAGAAGGTTGGGTTTTTTTGGAGAAAAAATTGAAAAAAAGAACTCAATTGGGATCACTGGACAACCAAAATTCAAAAAAAAAAATCTCTCTAAATTGGCAATGCTGCTCTACAGCAGTTGAGCAAGAAGCATTAAGTTGCCAAATCTCATCTGAGGCTACAATCCATCTTGCTTACTTACCAGTTGTAGAATGTGAAAAGCGACCTGAGCATTGCGATAAAAATCAACCAAGAAAAGTTGAAAGATAAACTAATTAAAAATTCATGATAACAATGCCTCAAAGGGGAAATTTGGACCACTTAAGATTGCTAGATCATAGACTGATTAAACTGTTAAATTTTGATTGCAAAACTTTTGACAGTACATTTTACAAACTATGAGTTGAGTTATGTAAGTTGTAGATATCAATTTTCCTATATCATTTTTTTCAACAGCTTTTTAGAAATAATTTTCTCAAACAATAAATGTAGAGGTTCAAAGTGACAATTATCGATATGGAAATTGGAATTGGCAAACTGACTTTAGGTTTCAGTCAAGGCTGCTTATGTTCACTCAGTACTAATCCCCTTCAGGAAAGCATTAATCAACTTATCTCCCCAGCTATGGATAAATAGTAGAGCAGTTGTAACCTTCTTAGCCCTAGAAGACAGTGCAATAAGAGAAGGTTACTACAACTTGGCACTTACCATAGCTGATCCCTAGCCTGGTTTGAAAATGGTAAGGTTTAGTATCAGGATAGCACTCCTGCACTGTGAAAACCTATGGGATAGTGGCCTAGTGGATATATATGTTGGTTAAAAGTTCAATCCCTGGAAAAGGTAGTGAAGTCCATGTATACTCTGGTATAGCTATTGATGGTGCTTATTTGAACGCTGATAACTCAACTGCTTCCCTACCATGCTGTTGGTTAGGGGGCAACATACCATTTACTGAGAGAGACATCTATAGAATCACAGGGACAATATCAATCACTAAGATGAGAACTATAGTAGAAATAAATTAGTTTACAATAATAATAATTCCTCTTTTCAAAGATCCAGACAGAAGATTAAGATAACTAAGATATTGTCAAACTTAGAAAGTACCATGACAAAAATGGCAACAACTATGCTCACCAAAAATTAGGGGGTGTAAACCAAGATGCAAAATTCATATTCCCTTCCGTGATTAAAAACTCATGACTAAATGATTGTCAGTAAGTTTACTAACTGACTGCACTGAATCCGCAATTCATATATCAACAAAAATCTTATCATACTGATATGCAAGGGCTTACTTCATTCTAATTATCACTTATGCATAATATATATATATATATATATATATATATATATATATATATATATATATACATTATGTAAAAGTTGCTGTAATCATCTTCAGTCAGAATAGAAGTGGAGTTTGACCCTGCAGCAGCCAGCCTAGTGTTTATTTTTTTCTTCGTCAATGACTTAATTTTTCCAGATCATCTCGTCATATTTTCTAAATTTAAGTTTTTTTCTCCTCTCTCTTTCAGGTTCATCTCAACATGTACCAATCAAGAAGTTGGGGACTCTTGCTTCAAAACCAAATGGCTTCAATGACTCAAGAGTTGGCCATAAGGTTGGCCAGTCCTCTTACAAAGATATATCAACGGCAAATGACTCTACCTCAGGACCTGCCTCTAATAAGATAATCTCTTCAACAAATAGTAACCATGGACCCTGGGAATTGAGAAACTCTTACTCTGCCACCTCCAATTCTCTCAAGAGTGCCTCTGTGTCGCCGTCTTTATCAACCACATCGATAGAATCCATTGCCACCAGCACTGAAAAATTTGCCCCAGCTTGTTCTCAGAGAAGCCTCCCGAGTCAGTCAGCTCTCATACCGCCACGGATGTCTCTCTCGGTAAATGGTATGTTGCCTCCAACCAATAGCATGGTAGGGAAGATGTTTGGTTATCAGCATTCTAATGGCACCATCAACAGTTCATCTGCAAGTGGAAGGTCCGTGTCACCATTGTCTAAGAAAGACCAAGCAGCTTCTCCAACATCTAACTCTGATGTAGATGCCATTACCACAAGTCTGGAAAAAAGTAGGCTTCATGATAACCAGTATGGCAGACAGCTGGACAACCCCAATGGCAATAATCGCCGACGTTATGTATCGGAATCATGGCGCAGGCAAAACAGTGAATCCGCAGCCGCCTCTTATTCATTTCCTAAGCAGCAGCAGCCACTGTGGAGCTCTGGCCCGAAGGACCAAATAAAGGTTGTAAACCTTCCTGTTGAACAGATGAAACGTCCCATGTACCCACTGAAGATGTCAAAAAATTCATATTCGTCAGCAGAGGGTTCCAAATCCCAACCACGTGACACTCTGCATCTTACGTTTTTTCTCCACTGATTCAAAAATGATACAATTGATGAAAAAAAAAAATTACTAATAATTACAATAATGAGATGGCTATCCAAGAAACAAACTGCTTTTTTATTATACTCTGATTTACTTGGACTAGTGGCCTTATCATGGTCATTAGAGTCACAACATTCTGGATGTTGTACCCACCGGCTTTCTTCAGGTGTCCATTCTGGTAATTATGAAATGAACTCCTTTTTTTTTTTTTTCTCTCAATCGAAAGGGTCGGATTGTTTTTTAATCTACTGTCTATGCTAGAGGATATCTTGTATCAGTTAATTTATACTTGTGATGTTCACTTGTCTGCCTCTTCCACTGTGCCTGAGTATATGAATTCTTCTTGAATTTCTTGGGCAAAAAAATTGATTTGCTTTAGTTCATTGGAAGAAGTAGCCCAGCAACATCACAAAGACAATCTATTCTGTGGATTGAATGGAAAGTTCGATTGGAAATTCCCAGATGGCTACCTACTTTGGCCAACTCCTGAAGAAGTCTGGAGGGTACAACGGTCGAAACATGGTGACCATAATAACCAAGATGAGGACACTAATCTGAGTAAATCAGTATATGATAATAATTTCTCATTTCTGAAACTCAGATAAAACTGACTGCTTTATACTTCTTTTTTTCTTTTTTTTTTTTTTCTAATACTGCTTTTATCCTAATTGTAGATCTGTTGTTGTTTTCAAACCATTTTCTATGTTATTGTTGATAGTTTTTCTCTTGTGTTGTTTCCTGGTATAATGAGTTTCTTCAAAAATGTAAGTGGTGCATTGGTCATATGTGGTAGCGGTATTTTCTATTTATACTCACTTTTGTGCGAACTAAAGATTATTATTATTATTAATATTATACTTTCTGGACTTAGCTTGTATCATTATATTACACTGAGTGGTGGATATTCTAAACAAAGAACTACTATTCTTGTCTGAATTCAGTTAAACGAGGTGTTTCATTGTATGTGGTTTGTACTGAATAGTCTCTTCATCTTTGTTGTTTGTGTGATACTCAAGTATTTGGCCATGTGCCCTTCGGCCTTCTGTTGGTGACCGTTGTGTTCCGCAGGAAGGAATAAGCGATGAACTCGGGATTCTATGGCCTAAGAGATGAGAGCTCATATAGGATTTAGTGAAAGGTCTGCAGGTGACAATCCCCCAAAACTCAGAGGCACAAAAGCTGGATGTGATGTGTATGAGAAGGAATGTGCAACTTTCTAAAAGACAGTGGACACCTGATGAAAGCCAAAGGGTACATGACCGAAACAAAGATGAGGAAGTTAGTCTGTGCATATACCACTGGGAACAAATGGTTTCATACCGTCAGAATGAAAGAATGCTGCAGAAATTTTGCAGAGGCAAAGGTTTGGAAATGTTAGGGTTTCTTTGTTGGTTTTTTAAATTTTTTTTTTTATTGTTTGATTGCATTTTTGCATCTTTCTGCCACTCCAAAAGTAAATTTCTACAGTCGAGAGCTTCTGTTATGATGGGGATGACAATAGCCTTTTTTTTTCTTTTCTGCTTTCTCTTCAAAAAGAACAGAAATCCATTGCCTGATATTTGCATCAGTATATCTTTGCCTGATATTTCCCATTAGCATTAGCACCTCCAAGAACTGCTACATTCCCAATCATGACAGCCTTCTTTTGTGTGTGTGTGTGTGTGTGTGTATTGACCACAGTGATGTTAAAGCAACAATGATGCATATGTTATTATATCTGTCTCTTATATGTATATATAATAACCTTATATATAAATCATATAGACATGCATGCATATGCACATGCACTCGCAAATACACTCATCCAAAATCTACCCCTCTCTGACTCTTTTTATTTTTATTTTAAAGAAAAATGTGTGAAATTATCTGATTAAAGAAAATAAGGTATTATAATCAATTTTTCATCCAGTGTTTACTAGGAATTTACATGTAAAGACCATATCTGGCACAAGGCTACTATTTTTTTCTTTCTAGAGCACCCATTGATTTTAAACTTGATATCAACATATTTGCTTGTGTATAGTTGGGGGGGCAGTGTGGAAAAAAAAAATAACATACATATATTACTGATTTTTAGCTACAGAAAGTGGGTGTCATATTATACTTGAGATCACATTGTACTCAAGTAAATATGATGAGAACTTGCAAGACTAGCTAAGAGTTAATCTTTTATGAATGGGTGTTATATCACACTATCATCAAGGGATTTTAAATCAGTGGAAAAAAAAGGTATTTATACCTACTTGGAAAATCTGTGATAAGGGTTTATTACAAAGATCTTTTTAGGAAGTCTTTTTAAGATGCTTTATTTGAAGCGTGATTTACCGTGTATTTCAGCAGATAAGGTCATCTTCAAATAAGATGAGACCCTAATTTCAGTCTGAACTGCATGATTTTAGCTCACTGTTTAATCACTGTTTTTGTATCTGGCCCAGAGAAAATATGCGGTAGTCTATCATTAAGAGTGGTTAATTATTTTTTCTTTGACTTGTTCTCGTTAATGAATGTCTGATGCCTGCCATTAACATTCATAATAGATAAAACATGGTAATTTCACTGTTTTTTTTTTTTTAAATTTCTATTACCATTTATATCGGTAGATAAGATGACATTTGAATAAATCAAAAAACACCCCCAAACCAGAGATCATCTCATAATTCAGATACAAAAATGAGCTCTTTTGACAACAAGGCAACGGGCCAGTAACTCCATTTTTGAAATCTGCCAAAAATCAACTAATTATTTTAATGAAGTTTAAATTAGTTTAATTAGTTTTAATGAATCAATTTATTCATGAAAAGAGTATTTTGTAAGAAAAATCTATTGAAATATTTTTTTAGAAGTTAATCACCCTCCCACCCCGCCATATAAACTCTATATCATTTGGATGCTGAAAATATTTACATTTCTATAAAGATAAGTCCCTGGAGAATTTGAATCCCCTATCTACCAGTCATGCATACCAGCTATGTCAACATGAGAAATGTTCAGTTTGTAGACCAACCAGTCATTGACCTTGGTTACACTTTTCCACTGCGGACAATTTTCCACATATGTTATTTACCTGATATGCTTCACTGATAACATACCAACAATTCAAATGATTTAAGGTATTACCCTATTACTGGTAAGATATTCAAGATATTTGATTCATTGTATTGATATATCCCAGGATCAGTTGTTCAGGGTTGTCTTAAACTATTAGTATGAGCTGAAATCCTGGAATTCAGACTGAAATTTCGGTCATGTCTGGAGGTTACCTTATCCGAGATATATATATATATATATATATATATATATATATATATATATATATATATATATATATATTGTGCGGTTGAATTATGTATTATTCTTGAACTTAATACCTATTTTGTTATGAAAAAGTTATATTTTGTATAGACTACTGCCTCACTGACTCCATCATAGATATATTCTTTATACACTGGTGAACTAGAAAATGAAATGTGCTATGTATTTGCATGTGTGTTAATATGTTCATCCTAAGTTGTATATATTAATTACCTGTCTGATTGTTCGTATCAATTTTATCAGGGTTTTTTTGTTTTGTTTTGTTTTTTTTTATCTTTGAATTATTGTCCACCTTAGAGTTAGTGAATAAAAAATCTAGTTTGTATGCTTTTGTAGAAATGTTGATAGGCTAAAAAAGACAAAGTTATCCCTTCGTTTACACTTATTTGCTTCTGGCATAGGATATTAACTCATTTTGGGGAACTTCTTTGTTCTCTTTATGCCGCCCATTGCATTTGGGTTCTTCACTTCGCCAATCCCCACATCCAGTCTGCTTTTCATGTCTCAACTTTTCAGGCTGCTATTTGTTTATATTGAACAGCAGAAACACTTTTTGAAGCTATTAAGGAGTATGTTGCTAAAGGATCCACTAATCAGATTTTTGCAGGGTTACTCCACCGAGGAGCTAAATGCAATAGGTTTCCATCATTTCCCCAGTGAATCATCGATATAATTTTGTCTACCCTCTGAAACATGAGTTGACAAACAAAAGAGAGAACTGATGTTGGGATTGGTAAAATGGAGGAACAAGGTGTAATAAGTTGCAAACAGAAAATTGAATAAAGACCTATAGCTATTATCTTATTGTGTAATACAATGTTGACTTGACATTCATTCACAAAATAGCTGCCCCTCATCTTTTTCCTTTCTTCCCCTACTATAATTGAAAGTAAAACCTGTTACTAGATGTTAGCATCGACCATTGTAGGCTCCTGTAACTGGCTGAAAGGTAAAAGATCCATAGCTCTTTCTCCGGTGCTGTTATAATGCATCAACAGTATGCATTTCCTTCCTAAAGTCTAAACTTGAAAATACATGGTGTACGTGTGGTATAAATATGTAATAGTAAAAACCTCCTGATGATGGACTTAGAGAAACATAAACAACTATCATAGGATTTGATAATTTCTTTTTGGGAATTCAAGAATAATTATTTCATGACTTTTTTTTTCTTTTTATGAATAAAATGATTTGAAAGCTTATTTCACTCTGTCCATTGATACTCTACAGTACTTGATTTGTGCGAAATAAATCCTATTTACTTATCTTTTTAGAATTATAATTTGAGTATTGTAGGACAGTTCAAAATCATTTCTGGAATGAAACCACACCATATCAGCAGACTCTGTTCTGGGCAACTCTCCTCGGCTTGGCCCATATCAATTTGGCTGCCTTTGAAAAGGAGTGAATACTTTGTATTTATATCAAAATGATAGAATCTAAGTACAAAATGACATAGCCATATTGAAGCATTATCATTAGAAACATATGTAACAAGGAGAAAGGGTTTTTATGTGGACTCAAGAAAAATAACTAATATGCAGTTGTCTGAAAATCCAATGAATTACCTCTTGCAAGAATAGAATTTTCATCCTGTAAAATCTGGTTTCATAAACCAGTACTTGTTGGCTTAAATGAGGAACTCTATTGCTTGGATGTTAATATTCTCCTAAAAATAGTTTTAAAACTTGTCCTTCATATTTAGTCTATTTACTGCAAGTTAATCATTTTCATAAAATCAAAGCAAAAACTAAGTTCATCAAATTGTGGCTTTAACAATTTGGTTAAGCAAAGAAAGAAACTGACTAAAAATAGGTTTGTCTACGCATGCTTTACATTGAATCTAATTTGTTTTGATTAGATTTTTCAAGTTGAGTTCTTGATTGCACCTTTCAGCCTTTTCTTCATTTTTTTTCATTCATTAGTACTACTGTTTCATTTTATCTTGATCATCATTAATTCTTTTGCAAAGTTTATTTCTTCATCCTCGAACTTTTCTATTCATATAAATAAGGTGCTATTTGCTTGGATCAGATTACTTTTTCTTTTTTAGCATCTGTCAATCAATCTTATGTATTAAATTTTATTCATTAGATTTCCTGAAAAAAAAGTTTAATGTGTATGTCAGTCTTGTGGATTTTTTTTTTTTTTGCTGTAAATCAGTATCTTCAAAGAAATATTGTTGTCTTTATTAGTAAGATTTAGATTTCATTAACTACTATTGTTTTCTCTTTGAAAGGGTTTTGTGATCATTTCTCTGTAGTCAGTGATGCTGCTGTTGAAGAAAAATTGCATTAAATACATTGTATTACATTTGTATAATATATTGTTTATTATTAGTCAACTATATGTAATATCTGCTGTGAAGTTCTTGCTGTCACTGTATATTCAAATTTGTTCATGTTTGTCAACACTGTCAGCTACTGTTTTTTGATTTTCAATTTTTGGGGGTCACTGTTTAAATATTTTGATATTGTAATATGGCCTTTTATCATATTTTATGACATTCTTTTTGTATGCAAAAAAAATTACAAAGTATTTGCTATCAATAAGTGTTAAAAAATGGTTCACTATTGAAATGAAGTGAAATCAATTTCGTATAGGAAGTTTTATGCACAAAGGCTACTATATTGCAAGGAGGCTTTTAAAAGAAAATGTTGGTAATATTCTGGGACTCTTTAATCTTGTGTGAAAAAGAAAGAAAAAGTCGAAAATAATTACACAGATCAAGGACAATTATAGAAATTTCACGGAGGTGTTATGTATGCTAAGTTTCTTTTGGTTTAATATTTTAACTCTTATTTTGGTCAATACTTTTTTTTTCTTCATAGAAAGCTTCATGGCATTATCAAAATTGTGAAAAAAAGAAAAAAGCTCTTTCACTGTAATACATTTAAACCTTGACTCTCTTGTTTTCTTTATATTCCATTTGAAACTGCTATTTTGTGTATGTATTTATATGCACAAGTAGAAATATATACTGAAACAACTGATAGGCACGTTTTATTTCATGCTATAGATTGAGCTATTTTATAATATCTAATTATTTGTGTGTGTGTGTGTATGTATGTATTTTTTTGTGTGTGTGTGTATAAACGAAATTTATAAACGGTGAAAATTTTCATGATTTATTTTTTATTCATGTTGACAAAAGCATCTCTAGGAACATTAGGTGACAAAAAAGTGAGCTTCTGAAACATCATTTGGGATCTTTGTACCAACCCCAGAAAGAAATTAAAAGCTCACAAAATGTGAAACAGATCGATATGTTTAGAGAAAGAGACACATGCATCGATGTACAGCCACACATAAACAACCATTTTTCCATTATTGTAATCTGCACATGTACAGTGATGTACCACATGTATCGCTCCTTGATGACCACTCGCATACTATGACCAGAATCCCACGTAGAAACACATCTTTTAATAAATTTTCATCTTGTTTTTTTTTTTTTTTTATTATTATATTTTAGTATACATGAATATCAAGCCTGGTTGATGAATTGAGTATATCATCAGCCTTTGGCTAATGTATGTGCAATTTTCTTTGGCTAACATTTTCAAATCCTTAACAATCTTTGGTTTATATCATACTTGCTTAAAAGCTGCCTTCAGATATCAAGTCACTTCCTATTCATAGTATTATATTTCAAATATTTACTTATTTTTTCATGAAGAACTATAATTAGCATTTAATAGATTTGGAATTATCTCCCTTGGACAGATTTTTTTTTGGTCATTTTGTACTTAATTGAATTAATTTCAGAAACCGGTGGCCCAATTGAAATGGAAATTGCTTTATCTCAATTTAATGGTATTGTGCTGTGATGTGCCGTTTTCACTGTGTCACAGTGACAAACCCACGAACATACAGAAATTGGATCATTGTAATATAGATGACATACATGTCTTAAATGATCAGAGATATGTTTTCATGTATTTTTTATTATTTTTTATTAATATGATATGTACTTTTTATCTTATTTCGAAGAATTTCATTAAGTATAAATGCTCTCTCATCTACTTCATGTCAACCAAAGATTGATTAAACTACTTTTTGTTCAAGTCTGGTACAAACAAAACCTTCTGCAAACATTATTATCGGCAGCTGTCAAAAAGATGAGAAAAATAGAATAAAAATTAACTATTTTTTAAAAAAATCAAAAAAGCAAACCTTTTTGATCTTGAGTAACAGATAGAAACTCGGTAACATGTTTTTATTATAAAATTTTAAAAAAATATATATTAAAATTCACCATGAAATATCTTTTTCTGCGAGAAAACAAAATAGGGGGATTTTACTTTTCTTTTTTTTTTCTTTTTTCTCTCCTAATTTCAAAACAAAACAAAAAAACTGACAATGTTATAGCTGGGTTTATCTTTTGTTCTGAATTGTATTGGTATCTCAGTTGTAAAGACACCCAAAAGATAATACCAACCATAAATGTTGCCCTTCTACAACTCTTTTTCTTTTTTGTTTCATGTATGATTTTTTTCCCTTTGCTAAATGATGGATGAGAAGATAACACTTAGTTAGCAAAATCAATTCAAATTAAGTTGGGTTTTTTTTTTTTTTCCAAAAGATGCATCTGTGTATAAGACACTTGTTGGTCGGTTAGTTTGTTGCTTCCTAATAAGTCAAATATCAATTTTCTCAGCCATTTCATGTTTGATTGTAAATTTCTGGTGCAATACTGAACAAACATCACTTTACATGTGTGTTGTTATATGGTTACATTATTGCTCATAGGTTTATTTTTGTTTGTTTTTTTTCTTTCTCTCCTTTCATACCTGACCTCATATTCTGAATATACAAAAAAAAAACCATACCTGCACACAAAATGAAAGCAGAAAACATTTTAGAATTGACATTAGAAGGTTATTTTCATTTTGTACAAGAGACAACAATATTGTTTGATGTTATTGCTCATCTGACGAAGGCAAATAATTTTGTAACTGCTGACTCCCATTTGAACCTTCCTACAGGCATCTAACCCCTTTCATTCCATCACTGGTTGATGGTTGTGTAGGTAATTGTAAAAATGTGCAGTACAATATGATGTGATATAACTCTCGACTAACAACATTATCATATGACTTGCTTCCTCACTCAGAGGCAGCTATCATTGTGCCATTTAATCTGTAACTAGATTGCAGTTAGTTTCTCTTTTTTTTATGAATATTTTTTTCTC
This sequence comes from Thysanoteuthis rhombus, assembly GCA_963457665.1. Classification (NCBI taxonomy): domain Eukaryota; kingdom Metazoa; phylum Mollusca; class Cephalopoda; order Oegopsida; family Thysanoteuthidae; genus Thysanoteuthis; species Thysanoteuthis major. The sequence goes on from OY735207.1 coordinate 36,181,739, forward strand.
TGAAGCATCTATATCTAGAGTATGGGGTCAAGTTGAAATTCAATAAAAACAGACATCAAATTTTTTAACACCCATTGTCTTTGATCACTCATTTCAAATTTTTTGGGTTTTGCTTTTTTGTAATGTTTGTCCATAACTAAGTGAAGTCTATCTCCCCTTTCTTTTTTTTTTTTCTCTTCGTTCCCCCACCTGTCATATTTTATACATGAAAAGTCTATATGCAATTTTGGTAGGTGCATTGGAGAAGAATTAATCAGATAATATTTGGGATCCAAATATATTCCAAGGCTGGGGAGGGGTCTACAAACATAGGAATAAGTAGTTTGGGTTTTTTTCCCTTAAGCATGCTTTAATCTTGATTTCAAATCACTTCCTATTTATAGAATTTATATTATAATTTTTTGCTTATTCCTCCTATTTTCTTACAAAAGAAAGTGCAATCAGCAGTTAAAAGAACTGGAATTATCTCCCTTGCAAATTTTTTTTTTTCCAATTTATACCTAATTAAATTAATTACTCAGAGACTGATGGTCCAATGGGGCTGGAAATAGCTTTATTCTCCAAGTAAAAGCATTTTTTGAACAGCATTACTCTAACAAAAATTGTGTTTCAATGTGCCATTTTTGCTGTGTTACAGTAACATACCTACAAACAAATACAGAGGTTGGATCACTATTTTGAAATGATACACTATAGTGAAATGTGATGAATTTCTTCTGAATTCGAGCCCACTGTTAATAAAAACTTTGTTTTATGAAATATTGAAAAAAAATGAGCATATATGCAGGGAGATTTTTCTATGCTAGACACAAGACTACATTGGAGACATTTAAAAGAAAAATCTTACATTGAAAAAAAAAACAAAAAAAAACTAGTTTTTTTCCCTGATACGCTCGTATTGATTTACTGATGTCCACCGATTGTGTATAGAAATTTCTCATGTAAAATGGACAGGTTGGGCAAATTCTTTCCTCACATTTACACCTACTCCAACTGCCTAATATTGTATTCCAAAGTTTGAGCATTATGTATTTCCTATCAAGATATTTTAAATGATTTTGTGCTTACTAAGACCCTTTGAAAACTTTATATTATACTGTTGTCGGTCAGTCGTTGTGGGACTAAATGTTTTTTGTCTTTGTTCCCTCCTTTATTTTTTTTTTCTCTCCAAAAAGGCATTAAGCTTGACTTCACCCTGCCTAGTCTGCTTATTATACATCTTTATATGTAGAATATCATTAGGAAAATAATTTTTTTTTTTATATATCTTTATCAATATTCATAATTCCTATAATCTAGTATCATAATTCTTTTTTTGAAATCTTTTTTTTTTTTTTAAAAAAAAAACAATTAAACTGGAAATTAGAAAAGCTTTTATTTTTAGGGTAAGAAATTAGATTATGAAATCCAGTATATCCATTTTTCCTTATTCAACTAAGTCATTCAAGTGACATATAATTCCCAGCAGTAATAGAAACTTCAGGATGTATATGATATATCCACGGAATCTTAGAAGAACTGAAATGGAAATGTCTGAATTGCCTCTGTACTAGTGCTGACCCATCAAATGAAACGGGGGTTATGTTGTCAGCTCCTTCAAATGATTTTTGTCCATTACTAGCAAATTCTTACAGCTTCACTCGAACAGGGAAGCTGCATAAAATGTGTGATAAGACAATAGACATGTTGACATAGCTGTAAAATGTTTTCAAGATTTTTAAGATGTATATTCACTAACATGGGGATGCATAACAGTTTCTGGAATGGAAAATGAAACAGGTTTCATTTTTAGCTAACGCCCTTCGGAAAGGCAAGAATCAACTTCCCCCTCCACCACATTTATGGGTAATGACAGACTACCAAAAGAGAAAGTGACACCTAACCTAGTTTTAAAATTTTTCTTTCCCACTAACAAGTGTTTAAAACCAGTGAATTAGTGAGGCTTTTAACAATAAATTTGACCTTGGAACCAATACTCACTAGAAACCAATTTTTCCCCACCTACAAGCAGTAATTGAAAAGGACTATAGTAGCTTTTATGACTTGAAAATAAAAAATCTCTAATCTGGATTCTCATATCTCTCATTGCAATGTTATGTACCGACCCAACCCAGGTAGGACTTTTTGGACCACCCTATATTTTATATATGTTATAGTCAATATAATTATATATATATATAATTATATATATGTATATATGACTTATTTGTGATACTACAACTTGAAATACCTAATTGCAGAAATATGTTGTATTTGTTTTTTCATCTATATTGACTGCTTACAATATCTGCTTGTTTTGATTGTCAACTTTACAATATCTGCCATAATAGCTGCACCATTGTTGCTCTTTTGCCTTTTTAATTCTTATTCAATTTATTTTTCTATTCCATATATTTGCTCCTATTAAAGAAAGATGAAAATAGACCAAAAAAATCTCCCTCTGCCTTGTTGTTTATTTTATAGTAACCATCACAGTTGTTATATTGTGAATACCCTTTGAGGTGTATGACATTTTCTCTATGAACTGCCAACACAACAATGTAATTGAGATAAATATATCCTCAATAACCTATGAGGCATCACATGACTTATGCATGAAATTAACTGATTATGTAACCCATGATATCAGTAGAAATTATTCAACAGATATGTCAAAAACTGATGTTCATCTAATCATCACATACATATATATATATATATATATATATATATATATATATATATATATATATATATATATATATATATAGTGAGAGCACAATTTTGCTGCAGGTGGGGAAAAACCAGAATAAGCACCAGCTTCATTTATACTTGCTATACACAAAAAAGGTTTTGGTTTTTTAAAATTTCTTTGTTTCTTATATATTGTTGCTCACTGATTTTACTTCACCATTCTCCTACTTGATGCAAAGAAAGGATAAAAGCTCTCAAATGAAATTTTTCTGGCAATACGGAAAAAAATGGTCAAATAGTACATTTTGCAATTTTTTACTTAAAATTTGTTTGAGCAAGTTTCAGTAATTGATTTGTATATTGGGCATTAAATATGAAAACGTGAATTGTCAGTGGTCATGAATTGATGCAAATGTTATTCACAGGACTAATACGAGGTTTGTCTAGAAAATATCCAGCCATTTTTAGTATCTTGACAATCAGTGAGAAGGGACCTGTAAAGTTTGCACAGTTGGCAGTGAGACCCTATTGAGCGAGCTTGTGTACACTGACCAACATTTGTAATGATCAAGCAAGTCATTCATCATATCTCATGATTTTTTTTTTTTTTTTTTTTTTTTACTTTGACATACTTGGGTAATGTGATGTTTTGCAGTCTCCATTAAGTCCAGATTTGGCACTCTGCAACTTCTGGTTTTTCCAAAGAGATTTCAATCTGTGGATGAGGTTAAAGAGAATGCAATGAGACAACTGATGGCTATCCTAAAAGAGAACTTTGCAGATTGTTTTAAAAAATGGAATGGATGCTAGGTCAAGTGTGTGAGACTTAGAGTACTTTAAAGGGGGACTAAGGCACTTTAGCCTAAATTTGGCTGTTTTTTCATTGATATTAAATGGCTGGGTATTTTCTGGATAGACTATATATATATATATATATATATATATATATATATACATATATATGTATATGTATATTATCTAAGGGGCATCGTGTGACATGTATACATATATATATAAGCAATTATGAGAGAAACATCAGGGAAACAACAATTAGTTTTTCAATATGTCCATATTCCACCTGCCATTACTACCATGCAATAAGTCTTTTACTTGCATCATTCGCTCATGACAGGTGGAGAAAATCCACATTCAATATAAATATATTGTGAACCGCACTATAATGAGCCATGTATCAGGGGTTGCCTGCGTTGATAAAATAGATATTTTTGATATTTACAATATGAATATATTGCAAACAGTGCTATATCGGGGACACCTGTAACAATATAATTGCATCTTTGCTGTTCCAAATAGAATTATAATAGAGGATGTCTGTACAAATAGTATTTTCATAGTACCAGTATGAGGTCAGGTGCAACAAAAAAATAAACTAAATTCTTGGAGAAAGAATGTCTGATCTGATGATCTTGTTCTTTGAATTTTTATGACAACAGAGAATAATTGTTTTCTCAATTTTCTGAATGATGTAATTTCAAGTGGCCATAAAGTCAGGGTCTAGTCAGGATTCTTCATTGTCATAGTACGGTAAATTGAACCTCCTTTCTAAAACATGACGTAACGGGCGGAAACTACCTGATTTAGATCAAAGTGAAGATGCAGTGCTAAAAAGATTCTTTCTACCATATACTGAAAATCGATTTCAAACATATTGGAGATGGACCGTCCTACCTACAGACCCTCTTATAGAGATGCATGTGGATGCATCTAGAAAAGTGGTTCATTGATAAATTAAAAAGTTCTATAACTAGAGCCAGTGTTTTGGAAATCGTTATGCACATCTTTAGTAGGTAGGTTGAAGGAACAATCCAATGGATTGATTTTTTTCTTTTCAACTTCTTTTTTTCTTTTTTTTTTAAAAACAAACTGACCGCTGTCCCATTTTAGAAAGTTTGTAGCTGTCTAAGCTTGATCTGAAAACAGTTTTATGGCTTTGGGAGTAACAGATGGTACTGACAACCTTTTGAATGTCCATGTATTCACAGACTAGAATTGCATATGTACTGGAGATTCAAACAATTGCTCCAGTAGTTGATATTTATACTAATTCTATTTAAACTAAATCATTTTTTTCCACATATATATATATATATATATATATATATATACTGCTGCATTAGTCTTCAATTACATTAGGAAATGATTGATTTTTCCATGCCTGCTGCCATTTCAACCTTTATTTTCTTCTTTGATTACCTACGTAAAAATTGTATTTTCAATCAAGTCCAAAGCGAAAGTAATACATAACAAACCCCGAGAGTGTAGAAATGGGGGATATATTTCAGATTGAATAATCGGCAATCTGTGGTCTGGCAAATCCCATGGTCCAACACGTTTTTAATCCGTACGACTGCAACCCTGCCTACAATAAAGTCTGACCAGTCCCCTCAGTGGTGTAGCTGGAGACTTAGTACCTAGCTCCATAAGGGACTCCTTCCAACATTCAGTGAGATTTTATGAAATGAGAAAATATGCCTTCGGGCCCCTTCTCGCCGATGTTGTGTTTCTGTTCCTTTGTAGAAGGATTTATGCTTGCTCGAAGTTGCAGAAGGGTCACAATTGCACAATTGAGAATAGGCGAAGGTTGACTGCTCATTCGATTGTTGATTATACTTCATTCCTTCAAGATACAAAGCTCGGTACTTGTTTCTTTGTCTGTCGAGTCGAAAGCCTTCTTTAACGACTTTTTTTTCAATTCTAAAGAAGGAACTACTTTCTTACGTTTCCAATGTTAGACGTATAAGAGGGGCTCAATAGCGGGCAGTCTTGGTTGCTTTTTCCAAGATGAGTGTAATTGGTAGAGCTCAAATGCCTTTCTCTAGATAAAACATCAATGCTCTTCGCAGCCAGCGAAAAGCAATCTGCTGCGTCTCTATTCGGTTGAGGGTTCTCTCTAATCGGTGGACTTTCTCCTTGGCTCGAACACTGCCTTTGGGGCTTCTGTTTCTAATCTCATCGTCCGGGATACTAGCCTTCTCTCAGCAAGTGCGATCCTCCAACTCTGACATCTTTCTTTGGTCAAACAGCATCTGTCTGGAACCGCCACGTTGATGTTGTCTTGGCCGGGAAAAAACTCAGGTACTCTAATGACTTTCATCTTTGGTCAAACACTGGTCCAGAACTGCAACATCGGTGTGTGGTTAGTTGGTAGGTCACTGCAATTGGTCTGCACTCTGCTGGCGAAGCACCCGAAACAAGTGATTGAGGGAAGGGCCGATATTTTTAGGAATTGGTCCAGGCTGTGGTGGGTAGAAGATATATGAGTATTAAACTGTCATTTATCAATTTCAGCACCTTCCATTAAAAAAACACTCATTCCATTTGGTCGATTATACTTTAAGATTTTTGGTCAACTCACATTTTTCATCTAAAAATCTCTTTGGAGGCTAGGTTCTTGAATTGTTCTACGGCAGATTTTTTTAAAATTCATAGCCTGGCAAGATTTCCATAAGTAAGAATTAATTTGTCTTGTGGTAGAATCGGCTTGATGTTTACGTCGAGGCTTTTAGTGTTAATTCATGCTACTTGGTTTAGTCTGCATTAATTTCGAATTTGCATCTCGCTTGTTCTACAACTCATTCTCTATTTATTTTCCTTTATAATTTTTTTAAAAATTCTCATTATTATTAGGAGCTCATTGTCGTTGATATGGAAAAAAACTCTACAATTCCACAATCTTTTCGTTCGTCCTTAAAATTGCCTCTAAGACAAATAATTCTGAGAAAATGTTCACCCCAATGTTTGATACTGGATTAATATTCGGTTAATTCCGAAATAATTAAACGTCAGGCTGTGACACTAGGGGGCCAGGAGTCCCCTGTGTCCTGAAAATTACTATGGCTGTTACTAAAAATTACTATGGTTATTACCAGTAATTACTATTGTTATTACAAAAGGAGTTATCTGTGTTAAAAGGGATAATGTGTTTTTCGAGATAATATGAGAATTGTGTGCTTCCAAGTGCGGGCACCAGCAATTTCTCAATCTAGTGTCATCTGTCAAATCCTGGGTTGCAAAAACAAATGCTTTTGGAAAAAGGTTGTGTTCCCGATTCGATGACCTTGTCGTGGGAAGTTGAGTTGCCTGTACTTTTTCAATCTAGTGTCATCTGTCAAATCCTGGGTTGCAAAAACAAATGCTTTTGGAAAAAGGTTTTGTTCCCGATTCGATGACCTTGTCGTGGGAAGTTGAGTTGCCTGTACTTTTTCAATCTAGTGTCATCTGTCAAATCCTGGGTTGCAAAAACAAATGCTTTTGGAAAAAGGTTTTGTTCCCGATTCGATGACCTTGTCGTGGGAAGTTGAGTTGCCTGTACTTTTTCAATCTAGTGTCATCTGTCAAATCCTGAGTTTAAAAAACAAAGCCAGATATAAGGGTCAGTGCCTGGGGTCTAGAGAGAGAGAGTAAAGCTTATGAAGGAAAGGTCGAGATGGCAGGAGAGAGAGAGATAAGGGAAGTCAATTACAAGAGATACAGAAGTCAATTACAAGAGATACAGAAGTCAATTACAAGAGATACAGTGTCGATACCAAGGGCTTAAATAGGAAGGATTTTCGTAATAAGCAAGCAGAGTAAAATTTTGGTCTGGAGAAGAGACTCGTTGCCAGCTCTCTCTCGTGTGAGACGCTGCCCTTAGTAACCGTCAACCGCTGTTACCATTCAGTAGACTACCGTTCGTGACATGAGAGACCAGTCGTCATTTTGACTTAGATGATAATCGGCCTCCTCTCTTTTCAACTGCGAATAGGCATTTCCCGTCTCCAGAGATATTGATAATCAATATTCTATATAAAACATATAAACGAAATCCCGTCTTGTTGCCTTCTTTTACTAACCCAGAACCACGGCTGGTTTAGTATAGTTTGTGGTGAGACCACCCCCAACAGCGAACGCCCACAAGGCTACACAAATATTCAACTGAATACTTCTCACATCAAATGTTTGGTCGTGTAGTCCGAAGATAATTGCATAAATATTTCCATTCATCCGACAATAAACCCAGGTAACTTATCATTCCACATTTCTCCGTACTTGCATTTTTAGAAAGGAACGGTCAAAGCATATATTCTTGAGTTCTGGTAACAGAATCCAGTCCTCGTGCTGCGTGCAGTCAAATACAGGAGAGACAACCAATCAAAAATGTCGACAGAAAATGAAGTTCACATTAGAATGAGTTTACGAGGACCAAGACGCATCTTCATGTTTTATCGCTTGTAACTTACTCCGCAAACTGAAAATTCGTGCGTATGATCATATGAACTATTCTTTCGTGGCCTCCGATCGACTGAAATATACAAGTCCCCGAAGCCAATACACAAGTCACGTGTCATCGTTCTAGAAAGTTCCGTGACTTGGAAAATAAGATGTTTCATCTTTTCAAATTTTCGCCTTTGATATCGTCACAGATAATTTGGCGCATTTTTCTCCTTTTTCAGTTTTTCATTCTAAGCGAAGAACGGCTGTAGAATCAATCAAATACCCGTGAAACCGACAATTCATATTCATTAGCAATTTTAGAAGATAAGATTTAAAGTTGAAACGTTAATGAATCTTGAACAATTAATTCTTATTATGCAAAGACATAACGTGTTGATCCATTCAGACCAGTTCTCTCGTCTTCATTGTTTTTGAAACGACGTTTTGGCTGATGTACCCTCTAGCCTTCTTCTGGTGTATGTCACATCCGGCAGCTTTTCGGGAATCTTGGAAATCTTGGGTAGCGCCTCGAGCATATGTTGGAGCCGTCTTCGTTCTCCAAAGATTAGGAATCAACTAAGAAAAGTAGTTCTTTTTATAGACGCATGGAAGTTATAGCAAAGTCCAGTAGGCTATAAGAATTGACGGAATAGCACCATAAATGTTTTCTGTCCAGTCAAAATACCATTGGAGACCACTATGAGAACATTGCATCGAGTTTATCTGAGCCTCTTCGTCGATAAATGCGAAGGTTCAGCTGGGCTCGATCAATAGAGATACAACCAAGTTTCTGACTCCATAATCTCTCTCTTCCTCCCCCCTCCCTCCCTCTCTCTCTCTCTCTCTCTCTCTCTCTCTCTCTCTCTCTCTCTCTCTCTCTCTCGTTGTTGAGAAAAGGTTCAGAATGTTTTCTTTGGTGCCTTGAAGTCCAATCCTTCAAAGGCAAATTCTTCCACGTACAATGCATGGAAACTGCCCAGGGTTGTTCGGGTTGTTGATTCGTTATCATCACAGTTTGAATATTTCTCGTATGGCCCTGTATATCTGATCCAAGTTTGGTCTCAAACGTCTCCATTCCGTTCTGGATGTTGGCCGGTTACATTCAGATAGATGCTTCACAACTGGGCGGTTGAATGTCAATTTTCTTGGTATGATCCTTGCATCTCTCTCTCTCTCTCTCTCTCTCTCTCTCTCTCTCTCTCTCTCTCTCTCTCTCTCTCTCTCTCTCTCTCTCTCTTCGACAGCCTTTTGTTCTTGTTCCTTCTCTGAGTTCAGAATCCAGGATTTGCTTCGGAAGCCTTTCGTTCTTCATACACTCTCACTACTCGCACAAGACAACTCTCCAATTACTTACCCACAGCACAAGACGACAATAGGAATATTCAATTCTTCAAGCGAGTTGTTCTAAGATTCTGCGGAGAAAATATTTCGGCAAGATCTGAATCACAAAACCAACGAAAGACACAAATCAGGCATGATATAAACCTCAAAGTTAACTTGACATCTTGACTTTCGGCCCTTTTTCGCTACCATTCAGCTTTAGTCACAGAGTGCGATATGTTGCAGCTGTTGTTGTTCCAATGAAATGTTCATAGACTTCATAACAGTGTTTACGGTGCAGCAATCAGCAACTTAGCAGTTTGTTTGAACTGGGGCTTTGGTGAATGTTTATTATTGACAACGCAATACAAACTGGCACGGATGTCCGCTGAAGTGAGGGCAAACGGAGATTAGGCCTTTTTCACTTAAGATGAGGGAATTTGAAAGTTTGAACTGTATGATCAATAAAGGATAATAGTACTGTACAATTGTTTCATGCAACCCTGACTTTGTGTACACGTATAAAAAAATGGTATTATTCCCTACCGATAACAGGGTTGTCGTTAAGGTGTATTCCGAATAGATCCATTTGCACTCCCCTTCTCCGGAAAAGTGGCATCGGACACCCATGGAAGCAGATTGTTCCACGTGGTCAACACAGATCAATGGATAGAGTGAAAGGCTTTATACTGGAGAGTTATCAGCTTTATAAATGGTCACGTGATTTTGAGTTGGTTTTTTTTTTTTTTTTTGGACTTTAGATGTTTCAAGCGTTACCAACTATGGTGGTAGTAACTACAAAAGAGAGAGAGAGAAAGAGTGACTCTGATGAAAACACGCACATAATAGAGAGGAAGAAGTAAAGAACGGTAGGGAAAGGGTACAGTGGAATCAAGAGGACAAAAAAGAAAAGAGAAAATGGTATAAAGAGGAGTTGGCGTGAAAATAAAAAGGGAGGTGAGAAACGAAATAGAGACCGAGACAGAACAGAGACAGGGGAGGGGTATTCACTTCTTCAAGCAAGGAGAGTGAGAGAGAGAGAGAGAGAGAGAGAGAGAGAGAGAGAGAGAGAGAGAGGCGGGGGAGAGGGGGGAATTTTCACTTCTTCAATCGAGGAGAAAGAGAGACAGAGCGGGAAATATTCACTTCTTCGAGAGACGAGAGAATGAAGAGAGTAGTCACAGTGAAGACGCGGAAAAAGCGGCAGGTGGTGGTAGCAGTGGGAGAGAGCAATTGAACCAGCGTTTCAGCCAAGAGTCATTTTAAAATGTTATTTATTCGTTTTGAAGAGAAGTCGGAACAATTACTTACGTACATAGATCGGATGAAAAACACAAAGTATCCCCAAGAAGATTGTAAACGATAACCACCAAAAAAGTCAGAAGAAGAAAAACAACAATAACAATAATTTAAAAAAAAGTACATTGGATTCCAGTTAAATGGAACCCGTTACTAGGAATAACTTCTTAGCTGGACCAATTATGCATGAAGTGAATCAAACGTACGCAATTTTTGTCCTTTCTACGCAAATCTGTTGAAAGGGACGACTGCTTACATTACAGCAACCAAATTTCGTGGTCCACATGTGTTCTGCTTAAGAGAAATCAACTGTAAATCACATAATCTCCATAATCATTCTAACTACTTGTGTATTTAGATAAACATATTTATTTACTCAGCTACTGGTGCATATGAGTGCATATTCTGTATTATTTCTTAGTCATGCCATTGTCCACGATGAAGCAAACCCAGGAAATATTACTCACCTCTAAAAAGTCTCTTGCGGAAAAACTTCAGAAGAAAAGGCTTCTCGCTTGGCACGCCCTTCTCCACAGTTTTGCCAACACGGACACAAGAAGAGCAGCCGTATCTACAGCTGTGACCAAAACCAAAAAATATTTCCGCCGTCTTTTCAAATTCAACCAAATGGACTTCCAGTACGCGTTGTGGCAAATGCTGTACCTGGTCGTACACCCTCGCAAAGTCTACCGTAATTTCAACTACCGTAAGCAGACACGAAACCAGTACTCAAGAGACGACCCGGCCTTCTTGGTATTGTTAAGTCTATGGCTATGTTTAAATAGCGTCGGATTTTCGATAGTTCTACAACTTTCTTTCGTTGGATTACTTAAATTTATCCTTTGGGAAATTTTTGTCGACTGCATTGGCAGCGGACTGATTATTGCCACAGTTATGTGGTTCGTGGCTAATAATTTCCTGTTGAGACGTTCGCACCAAAACCAAGATCTTGAATGGGGCTATGCATTTGACATTCACCTAAACGCCTATTTTCCTTTGTTGACAGTCCTCCACCTTTTCCAAATGATGTTTTTGGATTGGATTCTCACTCACTTCAACCTTGTATCTACCATGGCAGCCAATACAACTTGTCTCATAGCGATTGGCTACTACATTTATATTTCCTTCCTCGGGTACGACGCCGTGCCAATTTTGAAGAATACGCGTCTTCTCTTAATACCCGGCAACGTCTTGCTTTTTATCTACATCGGGTTGGTCATCGCAAATTGGAACGTCACCCAAAATCTTTGCCGATTTTACAGATATAGAATTCAATAAGTTAAAAGCAGAATAAAATCTTACTTTACTCACGAAATAATTTAATCAACACTATTGAATAATGCATACCTTCATCTTCCATACCATTGTTTGTATCTGGCTTCATATTCTGAATACTCACGTCACCAGTGTTGCCAACTCGAAAAATGTTTTTACGCTAAACCGACCTCGAAAATGGCCATTATTAATTGTAAAAATGGCTGTATTTGCCTATAATGGCTAGGAAATAGCTTAAAATTGATGGAAAAGAGTGCTAAAATAACGCTAATTGTTGAATTTTTGCGCTGCCAAAACAAGAAACGCACTAAATCTAGCGCTAAATTGGCAACATTGCACGTCACTGTGTTCATGAATTTTTTCAATATCATTAATACCTTGAGGGTATCGGAAATTTTACAAACATCATGACTACATAGCAAAGGAAAGGAGACTTTTTCGTTAGTCCCCATCAAAAGCTAACGTCCTTAATTTGAATGCTTGGAAACCAAAGAAAGATCAAGTTGCATTTTCTTTGTCTCGCCGACGAGAAATTCGATTTCTGGTCAAGTTTAGGATCAAACTTTGACAGCAATTTGGTCTTGTAAAATAACAAAATTTCAATCTGTCTTCCGAACTATGGATATGGCACATCTCTTCAGTTGAGTTCCAGATCAGTTAAGTTGTCAGATTTTAGAAGCTGTACCTAAAGAAGAGGCTAATGCTTTCAAAGGTTTAAAATGAGAAAAAAAGAAATAGCAATATAGGGCATAGCATTTTAGTGATTTTTTCGTTAGTCAGCACCAGACCAAAATTTTCATAATCAATGGGAATTGATGTTTTAAGTTTATTTCATCAGCTTCCTTCCGGTTTAAAGTAAGGGATTACAGTAGGGGTCGATGAGAAAGAGAAAATACTTTTTTTTTTTTTAAGACTTCAGTTTTTTAAAAACAGTCGTTAGCTCTTCGAAGACTAACAAAAAAGACCCTCAAAATCAATGAGTTATTTATACCTTAGTGTTCCAGACAATTTTTCAGACCTGGTTTCTGGCTTCATATTTTGAATACTCACGTCACTCTGTTTTTACTTTTTATAAACCCTTTTTTATGAACTCATTTCAAGTTGAAAATAATTCCAGCAATCTTTACAATAACGCACATTGATTTTTTAACGACCATTTTTGAATGGCTAAAAGTGACTTGATTTAAAACACAAATAAACAAAAAACAAACAAACTAATCTAGCCACTTTTAGTCATTCAAAATGACCGTTCAAAAACTCAATGACCGTTTTCTTCGTGCGTTATTGGAAATACTGTCATAATGTGTATCAATATTCAAGAACTATTTCTAATTCGTATCAATTTTGAAAAAAAACATTCTTATATTTTAGCGGATACGGGGTTCTATTTACTATCTATACATATAGGTATCAGGGTTATAGAATTTGTACGTTTGTCTGTTCAAACCAAAGAATCACAGCGGAAACAAGTTTTATACCTACTTCCTCTCTTTAAAGCTGATCAGAGAGGAAAAGAGTAAGACAGGTGAATGAAATTATGGACAGCAGCCAGAGTGTATCTGACTGCTCTAGCTTTGTGTCCGTGTGCAGGCTTGTAAGCTTTGAACGTTTAGGAGCTTGGGGGAGTGTGAAACTGGATGTGATACATCGGCGATTGTTTCACATAGTCAAAAGAAAATTATTGCTCTGATTGGCTTTCGTTTGAACTTGATTTTTAATTTTTCTTTCTTTGAGGCATCAACTGGGTCAAAACACCGTTTGAGAGAAAAATTTCATATTTTATTTTTGAAAAGGTTTTTTTTTAAAATCAAGCCGCCAAAGATATGCGTATTTCTAAAACCATGTTTGAAAATAAAAATAATTTTAAATATCAATCTATCCATAGACAAGATAGAAATCCCGTCATTTTTTACAGGTACTATGCTGGTGTAACTATGCTGAATTGGGTCCTAAATTTCAATCCGTCATACGGTAGACGATTTATTGGCAATTGTTTGGATAAGGTTAGCGAAAAAAGGAAAGTAATATTACCACAATTATTCGAACTGCTGCGACTAACTAATTACGAAACAGATAAAAGCAGAAAAGTTGACCATTTAAAATTAGTTGATTAAATTTAACTACACAAGATAAAATTTAAGAGTTAGTATTCCAATTAACAGAAAAGAAACAATTCTTTTTTAAATATTCGAAACACTAAAATGAATATATCACAAGATGATTAGATAAATTTTCTATCATTCCGAACACTCCACACGGACTCATAGAAATGAGAGATAACAGTATTTATTCCAAACTGTCTTTGTAATTTACACTTTTATCATGTACAGCGTCTATCTAGTTACCTCCCTTTTTGCGAACCTTATCCAAACCATTACCAACTCATTTTCTTTCACTTGATTTCTTCTTTTTCATAGTAGTTCAGAGCAAAATAGACCCACTGATTAAAATAGATTTTCGAAATATTAAGAGTAAAAGATGGTGGTCACGGAACCTTCAATTATTCTCATATAAGAATAATTCGGACACACAATAGTTTGTTGTTTTTTTTTTACACAAAAATCCCCAGAGACGAAACAAAATCTGCAGACGGTTATTGGTACTCCTTTATACAGGAGTAGTACTTACTTGGCCATGATTGTGGTGGTACGTATATGTTTTTCATCAGTTTGGAGGTGATTTTTAAAAGAAGAATTTTCTGTTTTGTGCTTTTCCAATCTATAAAACCTTCGTTTGCGGGTCTACTTGAGGATAAACGGGGTCCTGCGCAGGTCAAAAACGAACCGGCCCCATTCAAAAAAAATTACAACGTTAATAACCAAAATACTTCAAAGCTGTAAATTCTAACGACAGGTGGAAAGTAGGGTCAAATCCAACGTTATAGTTAAATCGTAAACAATCCCCCCACCAACCCAACAGAAAAACAAAACAAAACACGGAAGTACCCTGTTCAAAACAGATACTTTTCCTATAGTAACAGAAGACTTATTGATTGTAAGCACAAAAAAATTCCGGATTTTTTCTCTTTCGAAAGGGCCTTTTTGGCTTCGACTGATTTTAACTCGAAAAAAATGTTATTAGTTGTTTGAATTGATAATTTACATTTCTCTTTTAAAATGTTTTTATTTCATATAATGTGGGTGCGTTGAACTTGTTTGAACTATTTAATCTTTGAATTATCATTACATTTCATCTATACAGTCGTTAGATTCAAGTTTAAAATCTATCATCACTTCTTTTTAATTTTTTTTATCAACATTCATTTCTTGTTTATATTTCTATTTGTCCAAATAGTACTGGCACGTTAAGCTCGTTTTGGGTAGCGAGTTCAAGGGATTGATTTGATGGAGGGAAATCCAACCTAGCAGTGAAAGGAATATTTTTTTAGACTGTTCCTTTACGTAAAAAAAATGTTATGCATCTTTTTTTTGTTGTTAGGTTTGAATGAGTATTCTTCATCGTCGGCATTGCTTGAGAAGTAGGAGAGGGGGCAACTGATTCCAGTAATAGTGGCCACGTCATCTGACGTCATCGGCGTACATCCAGTTCCAGAGTGTATCAAATCAATATAGGAAAATCACGTTTTTTTCTTTCTTCATCGAATTTTGAATTATTTCGATTGGGATTTTGTATATCACCCCCCCCCCATTTTATAGTGCACTAAAAAAATTCATAACTTTGTCATTTTATCGTTTTTTTCCTCCGAAATTCGAACAAACGATGTTTATACTTTTAACAAGAAAAAGAACTGATTATGTTGAAAAAAAACAAAAAAACTGCGGCGTTGTATATATAATTTTTAACAGCATTTGGCAACATTTGTCAATATTTGTTTCTGTAATAAAAATATCAATGATATTAAGGAATATTTGTGTCGAATTGATTTTTCAAGTTAATCTCCGTCAAAACGCTCGAAAGAAAAATGAACAATTATCGTCCGAAATGCAATATGATTCATTGACAAAGGAAAAAGTTATGAATATATACATGATCGCTGCGAGGCACACGTGCATAACGCGCTGTACAGAAGGGGTACCAAAGCTGCTATTAGGGTTATTGTCCTTATATTGCGTGGGAGAGAGTAGATGATAGCTGTTAGTGAGATGTGGCGAGAGGATGAATTCGCAGTCAAATGATTTCGTTTCCACGTGGCTTGGTGTTAGCGGCGACGTCAATGGAAATTTCAACGAAGAGAATGCGCGCCAAGTATGAACGTAGACGTAGAGATGTAATAAAGTAAGAGGAACACGCTCAAGTTTTTGGATGGATAAATAAAAAGTACATTTAGAACAAGAACATTAATGATAAATAACGAATGAAAATGAAATACTTGTAATGATAATATTAATACGATCGATCGCGTGAAGAGATGAGAAGAAATATCGAAAGGTGGGAGGTTTGTTGTTGTCATTAATACTGCAGGCGTCGGAGTCGAAGCGGCGGTGTCTGAACTGCCTTTGAATCCATAAGGCTTGGCGCATACCAAGGAATGATTATGGAGACCAGATTCAGTGTGTGTGCCAAACTGCCAAGTTGGATGTGCAACTTACGGGCTATTTTCAAACGCTGGTAGACACTCGACGGACAGATCATGAAAGACAGAGAACAAGGAGTTTTATCCAAACGTGTTTCCCGAAGTAAAGGAAATCAGGAGAAATCATCGTGACTATCGAATAGTAAAGAGCATTGCCATTTCATTCATGAGAGTTAGAGGTGTATACGCGTTTGGGGCACGTGTCGAGGACACAGTTGAGTAACTGTGTAGCTTTGCGTATGTGAGATGCCTCAACATCGGTGAACTGAAAGTTGGTACAGAGATTGGTCACAGCGGGAAAATGGTTAGGTTCGAACCTGCCGAAAGGTCAGTGAAACGATACCGATCTCAGAGAGAGAGAGAGAGAGAGAGCAGGAGGGGAGAGTAACCGACAACAAGTGCCGTGCCAATGAGCTATAGACCATATGTATTCAGGGGTTTTATAAAGGGTCGTCGAAGGAAGTGACGTTTTCGATATCTAGCTAAAAGAAGGGTTTTGTGTTTGATTTCCATATAAAAGTATAGACGATGCTACACAGCCAGACAATTAAAAGATAAATAATGATTCATAATTACAATAGGCATCATTAAACATTCAAAAGCAAGGTAATACGAGATATACATCATTTCATCGAGAAATAAAATTAACTCTGGCATCCATGCACCTGTCATCGTAAACCCAGTGCCCTCTGCTTTCGGTTCAAATTCAATGTCTGCATTTACAGACGACACATACATACCGCCCGCAGTAGAAAGATTGGGAAACATGATCCGAAAAGTCAACATGTGTTGGGAACAGCGACGGGAAAGAAGGAACGTCGAGATGACGCTCTGTTTCGCTTGCAGGTAGGTTGATGTTAATTCTCAAAATATTGAGGAAAATGGCTTTTAAATTCGATCCAAGTTGGGGAACGCAAGCGTTAAAAAGTATTACAAAACTCTTTTCAAGGTTTCACTTTCATCAAAGTTCGACTTGTAAAAAAATAACTACTGTCACATTTTTGTTGAATTAAAAAAAGAATATCACTTTTATGCTTTTCTTTGTTTACCCTTTTTTATGTATTTCTTTCTTTGGCAGTTCTCCTAGTTTGAATCACAGAATGCCGGACATAAAGTCACAGGACTCGAAGTCACTGACCAAAAGTCATCGAAAAAGAAGTAATATCTTAAAACAATTCAATTGATCAAGTTATTTTTGTGATTCATTCTTATTGGTGATCGATCACTTCGTCTTAACCTACAATGTATAATCATAGATTGTCTAAACAGGTGATTTCCAAACTTTTTTGTACAACAGACCGGTTCAATATTGATAATATTTTCACGACCGCAATATATATGAGACATCCACTATAAGTGACTAATAAATTCGATTTTGTTTCTAAGAGGGTTTATCTAACGAATTTAATACTAAAATCCAAGGAAATTAATTTGTTTTTATTTTATCGCCAAATCATTTCCTCGCGGCCTGGTAGTGCATGCTTTGCAGCCAGGTGGTTAGAGACGACTGGACTAAGTACTAGACCTGATTTTATCAATGAATTGGAGCAAAAATATTTGAAATTGCCAAATAAACTGTTGAAACTAATTATTAAGTTGTTATTCGCAACGTTTCTCCTGCTCATTTATCTTAGTTGCAAGCGCATGCGATGTTCTAACTCTCTTGCATCTTCTTCGTTTGGTTGGATGTCATACTTGAAGACGCAATTTGTGTCGTCTTCGCTGCTTGACACCTGGCTGTGAAGTAGTCGGTTTGTTTCGAGATTGTTAAGCCTTTTGCTCGACCTTTCTTGGGGCGATGGGCATTGTGACCAAATTTTCGAGCGATAGACGTAGGTGAAGTGGTTGAGTTTTTTTTTTTTTTTTTTTTTGCATTTGTTGCATTTACGGTCGTATGCGGGGCAGCTTTGTTGTTCGAGAAAAAAAGATGCGGCCATGATTCTCCTCAATTCCTGAAGGTCTGCTGTGACCGGTTTGAGTTGTTGCTGCTGAAAAGATCCACATGTTTACCGATGTCTTGTTGAAAGTCAGCCATTTGTCGGATTTGTGAAGCTGTCATTTTGGTCGTTCTCTCGTATCTCGCAACAGATCCTGTAGTGATGCTTTGGAATTGATCAGCCCCCATTCCCTGGCTTGACACGATCTGTAGCTAGCAAGTAGCTGTGACTTGATTTCAGTTTCGTCCTCAAGGAAGATTTTTCAATTCCGTGTAGAAATCGTCTATATTGTCTGGTGTCTGCTGGAACAGCCTGTAGACGAAATTCTGGTAAAGAAGTCTAGTTAGTTTGGCCTAGGTGTGGTTTTAGTACGCTATTTCAAACTCCTGCGTGGTTAGCTCAGTCAGTTGAGCAGTTGAGACTGCTTCCTGGTGGACGCAGGTGCGGGCTCATTTTCTGTATTCATTTACGTGTTCGACAGTGCGATTTGCTACTCACTTACATACACGTGTGATTATAAATTGCGTTGTATTATATTGAAACTTATTTGAGATGATCTTCCATTATTACATGGTGGATGTATCATTAAGCGTAGACAACGTAAATTGAATAAACAATCAAAGAAAATGGGGCTGCTGCAGGTATCGAACCTGTAGCTGATAGGGTAGCCGCTTGATTGTAGCATTGCTCTTAACACTGAGCTCAATAGCCACCGGTAATGCAAATGCCCAAATTACTGTTTTAACTACAAATTCTCATTCTTGCTTATTCGCGGTCTATATCTGTTCTATTCGTTTCTTTAAAGCGACAATCATGTTGTAAACAAATGGATATATGATCCGACAGAATGATTATAAATTGCATTGTATTGAAACTTTCATTGAAAGAGCCCTAGTTATTACACGGTGAATGTATCATTTGGCCCTATCGGGAGATCATCTGAAGTAAAAGTTTCAATATGATATAACGCAATTTGTAATCACCCTGTCTCTGATCATACATCTATGTCTTAATAACGTATACATGTGTGCGATGTGTATCTGTGTATTATGTATATATATATATATATATATATATATATATATATATATATATATTTCATAAAACATTATCGAAATTTCTTGTTGATTCGACCTTCTAGCGAGTTTCTCCAAATTTCGGTGTTGTCCTTAACATCTGGTTGGACAAGAAGAGTATGACTTTTCCAAAATTCATGTTGTACGTGTTGTTTTGAGTAATCCTAGTACTTTCGACCATCGCTGGTCTTTCTCCAGCTTTGTTGTTAATACCAGTTTCAAATTTTTATTATCTACGTGACTTCCGGTTGTAGTGAAATATGGTTGTATTTAATTTATTAATGAAAGTGTTTCGGGGGGTTATAATTGATATGTTTGCTATTGTATTGTTGTTTATAGGTATTTTAAGATGTAGGTGCCAATTCCATTCGAGATTTTGTTTATTCGGGATTGATTGGATCTGATTAGAATTGCCTCCATTATTTGAAGTCTTTGTATTGTGAGCGCTTTCGAGGATTGTCGTGCTTTACATGAGTATATTGCAGATGAAGGAGGAGGAGCAGTTGTATTTTCGTTTTAAATGTTGGCATATGGAAATAATGTCTCTGTTAATCTTCTTGACAGTGTTGGGGTTGTTTATTCAAAATAAGTAGTATAGGTACATTCACCCAATGGGTATTCAAATTGGTATACATTAGTTTTTCTTAGTGTATATATGATAAGTTATGGATATCAATATCAAACATTGTGAATAATATATATATATATATATATATATATATATATATGTGTGTGTATGTGTGTGTGTGTGTGTGTGTGTAAATAAATATGTATCTTGAGTAAACATGGCCTGAAGTAGCTGGAAAGCTCCACAATAGAAATTGGAGTATCTGTTCATAGAATAACTTTAAACCATGTACTCAACAGTGTTGGGTATTATAAAAAAGTGTCCAGAAAAAAGCCATTGCTTAGAGAAACTGTGACTTTTATATACAAATTCTTAAAGCATTAGTTTCTGTGATAAAAATATTGATAATACTAAGAAATATTTTCCTATTGATTTTCAAGTTAATCTCCATAGAAACATCAAAAACAAATATAAATAATCTTTGCATCAAGAATAAATATCGTCTGAAATGCAATATAATTCAACAAAAACTCTTTAGTCTTCACAACTATTGTCACAAGGACATAAGAGCATTGATCTTTAGGTCACAAGACGAATCCCAAGCCCTTTGGACTTGACTACACAGAGCAGCACCATGCTCCATGAGGTAAAACCCCAATCGGCTATGTGACCACATCTGCATCCATCTAGTCTCAAATGGTCATGTGAATAACACTATTAGCCGATTAGCCAATCCCCCACGAGAACCAAGTGATACAAGATCGGTTTATTATGGGCTTAACACACACGTAAATGTGTGAGCAAGCTATCAGCAGAAATTCTCTTTTTCCTGACAACTATTGTCACAAGAACACAGGAGAGCTGGTCTTGAGATCTCAGGACGAATCCTGAGCCTTTTGAACTTGACTACACAGGGCAGCACCAGGCCTTATTAGACAAAGTCCCAAACAGTCATGGCATCACATCTGCGTCCATTTGGTTTTCAATATTCCTATTTAGCCAAGCACCCACTAGAACAGGATGTGATAGAAGGTTGTTTTAATGTGGGAATACCACACGTGAGGTAGGTGCGGGTAGGATCTGGTAAAAAACTTTCTATTGCTACAAGGACAGAAGAGGATTGTTCTTGAGATCTCAGGACAAATTCTAAGCCCTTTGGACTTCACCCACTTCCCCACAGGTGCAAAATGTGACACAAGGTCATTTTCAATGTGCGGTTCCAGCTAAGGGAAAGCTGCAAAAATTGTTCCAGTCCACGCAACTAGTGTTGTGAAGGCATCATGGCAAGCCCAACCCATCCTTTTTAGTGTGATGGGACAGCGCTGCACCGGGATGTACTGCTCTCCCGAGTCTGGACTAAGTTACTCTTCCAGGACACAAGACAAATCCTTCGCCTCTTGCACATGGCAATAACGAGCCTCAGTAAGCTATCATCGGCCACTTAATTGCACTGGTGCAAAGCTCTTCATACAGATACTATGCTCTGAACTACGGGATCAACATATTAACTCTCATCCCCACAAGAAAAAGATGCGACATAAGGTCGTTTTTAATGTGAGGTCCCAGTACGAGCATGTGGCAAAAAATTATTCCAGTCCCCACAACTAATGTTACGAAGGCGTCAGAGCAAGCCTGACCCATCTATTTTAGTGCGATGGGATGTTACTATCCTAGAAGTACTGCTCCCCTGGGACTGGTCCAAGATATTTTTTGAGGCCACAGGACGAATCTGAGGCCTCTTGCTCTTAAGTAACCTATCATCAGTAACATTATTGCAGTGGTGCAATGCTCTCCAAACAGATATTACCATCTGAACAGCACAATTAACTAAATCAACCAAACACACCATTATATAGTAAGGATTCTATCTATATCAAAGAGGTTGAGTCAACTGATTCGCCTAAATTCAATTTGTAACACTTATAATATATTTAAGCGAATATTTTGTAATCATCTCTAGACATTAAATATTCTAACGTACTTTGAGCCAGTATAGAATGCTTTAGAGTTTCTGCATTTAGAATGGTGGGGAAATCAGTTTTCTAAGCAGGAATGGCTGAAGACATAGCTGGCATAAGGGTGCTTATAGTTAGATAAATACAAAAGTAGCGCCTTGGTCTAAAAGTCTCCAATACAAAATTCCAGTCAATCCAATAATCTATAAAGTAATTTGTAATGGTGCATATCCCCTTGTCAAATGGGTTCTGTGAGTAGATCTCTACTTGACTCAGATATCTACCCCTACTAATCCATTTTCATTCCAGGCTGTAATACAACAAAATAGGGAGAATGCCGATGTTGGTGAATACTTTTGCGAGCCACTGTACGTGAAGTAGACTGTAGAAAGAAAATGTCAAGTAAGAAAGAAAAAAGAAAGAGAAAGAAAATTGTTTCTGTTGCACATTTTATTTTAGATTTTTTTTAGAAGTATATAAAAATGAATTTGTTTTCATACACAGGCAAAGTGAGCTAAATAAAAACAAAAATACATATTTGTTGTCAATGAGAAAGAATTGTCAATATTAAATAATAATCATCTCTGAAAAGCCATTTTTTTTTTTTTTAATTAAGAAAAACACGTTTTTAGAAAGGAATATTGTTTTTATTGAACATTTG
This sequence comes from Thysanoteuthis rhombus, assembly GCA_963457665.1. NCBI lineage: Eukaryota > Metazoa > Mollusca > Cephalopoda > Oegopsida > Thysanoteuthidae > Thysanoteuthis > Thysanoteuthis major. Next base: position 36,204,251 of record OY735207.1, read on the forward strand.
AAAAATATCTTTTTAAAAAACTTTTACAAAAGAAAAAAATATATCCAAGATTTTTTTTTTCTTTTAATCTCAAAACAAATGAGCAAGATGCTTGTTGAAAAAAAAACGTGGATTTTCTCCCTGTGGCAGAGAAATAAAAAGCAAAAAAAAAAAAAAAAGAAAAATCTCCAAGAGACCAACAAAATCATGTTTAAAAAATATTGCAAGGACAGGAATCACAAAAAATTATGATGATGATAATAATAATAATAATAATAATAATAATAATAATAATAATAATAACAACAACAGGAGCAGGAATGGTGAGGATGCCACCATTTTTGTTTTCTTTTTTAGAAAGATTTTTTCTGCACTTCTTCTAGAGTCATTTCAGATTTTGTCAAAACCAGTTTTCAAAAATGTAAAAAAAAAAAAGGGAAGACCCTTATCTTTGATACAAATCTATGATTGTGGTTTCCGTATCAAGAAAAAAAACCAACAATGTTTCAATTCCAGCAGGCATTTCACAGTCTGCAAAACATGCAAAAGTCAACCAGCAAATACAAACTTCCATTCTGTTTAAATTAAGATTTAGGCTGTTATGGTTCACACATGCACAAGTGTGTGTGTGTGTGTGTGTGAAGCTCAGCTGGGTCTGGCACAAAGTCACAAGTGTGAGATGCTCAGTGAAGATTAAACTCCCTACACAAACAAATATTTCTGCAAGATGAGTTTAGTAATCATCATGCTACAGTAGTTGCCACACACATTATATACGTGTGCGGACGTGTATATATTGATCTCAGCTATCATCATACTTGTGTTGTATTTAGTCAATTTTATCTGTTTTAGTTTTATTTAGTTTTAAAATACACTGGCTAAAGTATTTTTTACTAAATATTTAACTTATGAATACACATTTGTTCAAATTCCTGTATTGAAGGTAGGATTTGAACTCTTGGCTTTTATTAATGACTCAAATTCCTCTTTCTGTGGGTAAGCAATGGAACCAGGCAAAAATAAGTTCTTAGGTTCAACTTTCAGTTACAGCATTGTATCCAAAAGGGTGTTACAGAAGTTTACTTTCCCACACACACTTATCTCCATAGCATTTGGCAAAGTAAAAATAGCTTTTATAAGAAGCAGACTGTGTTAACCTTTTAAATTTTGTCAACTTTATATTGAAAAAGAGAGAAAAGTATCATTTGATACTGATCCATTATCCAAAAACCAGTGGCGTCACTAGGGATTATGCCACCCAGGGCACTAACTAAAGAACTTCTACCCGTACCAGACTATATAGAATCCTTAGTAATATATATTTTTTTTTTACTTGTTATTACTCATCAATCGCAATTCCCATATATTATTAAATATAATAGTAATAACAGTCACATTAAACAACTAGCAAAATCAATATTATACTATTTAAATATAATATCACAAATACAGCCTAAATGTATATGAATTTACATTGTTTCATGCGGTTTAAGTGAAAACTCCATAAAATAAAAGAAATCAAAGTGAAAACCTTTTCATAATTATACCTAAATTATGTTCATTTTAACATTAAAGTTTGTTAAATTTCAATCTTGAAATTTGTGATAAAAGGCAACTATAAATCAAGATGAGGGTAAAATCTGGTCAAAATTAATGATTGAATTAAAGATACATGTAACTTATCAATTTTACTAACAACAAAATTGTTTTGCAAAAACTGATCTATAATAAATTAGATCATTCTTAGTAACTGGGTAAAAGCCTTCTTTTTTTTAAAATTTTCTCCTCATTTTTCCATTAATCATTATTATTATTGCTGCTATCAAAAGTTGTTAAAGGTTCATAAATACTAATTACCATAATATTGTAGCTGAAACATCAGAAAACTTGACAAAATCCATATCTACAATAGCACATGCGACTGAAACACTCCTAAAATTTTATATACAGTAATTTTGGTGTCACCCCCTCTGATATTGCTGCCCAGTTCAATTGACACCAGCTCCATCCCCCTAGTGATGCCACGACCAAAAAAATTTTATATACTTGAAAAAAATTATATAGAGCAACCAAGCAGTTGGGGAAATGTAAATGTTACAGGCAAACAAAACTCATTTGCATGCTGATTAAAGAAGCCATTTCAATCGCACAAAACCATCGACTGAAATTAGAATACATAGTTTCTTTCTGAATATATATTAGAATTTAAAACAATGCAACATGAATATAGCATTTAGGAAATTATTCATAAAAATGAAATATATATATAGACTTCTGAGGTGAATTGTTGTCATTGATTGATGAATTATTCAGACTAGATTTTGTTCCTTTATTGTTTTGATCATTATGTATCAGCAGGTGAGGGACACTTAAACATATTGATTGAAACAACAAAGATGAGGATACTGGTCAAAATAATCTATTTAAAAAAGAAAAAAAAAAATCAAGTCAAGAACGTTTGATTTATATTTCATCCTACTCATTTTTTATCCATTTGTCTCAAATTGACATCTTAATCATCAAATAATCAACTTGCAAGATTGTCTTTGAGGCTGTATTGAGGGACGGCAATTTAAATGGTTGGTAAAATTTTACAAATGGAAAAATATTATTCAATGATTTGACCCCCAATACCCTACCACAGACCCATTTGGTAGAATCACTCAATTAAAATTCAAGAAATTAAAAAATGAATTAACAAATATCTTCCATTTATAATTTTCAACAAGTGTTTCTTTCAATCAAGATGAAAGAAATACTAGCCAAAATTATGAATGGTTGACAATGTTTCACCTAACAAAAATAAATTTAGATATCTATATCTTGTATGAATGAATCACCATAGCCCATGTTTGTAACAGAACTCATTACCTAAAAACTTATATTAGAAAAAAAAAAAAAAAAGATCTTTTACTAAAAAAAAAATACCAGCACAAGATTTGTTGGTTAAAAATCACCAGAGACCCGAAAAAGCACTTAAAAAAAAAAAAAAAAGGTTCTAGATGGTGCTGTAGTGTTGTGTTGTACTCATGCAAATTTTCAAGATCATAGCTTCTAAGACGTGATCAGGAGCACCCGGAGACATACACACACGAGCAAAGAGAGAACAATCTGTAGCCCACTTGGCTAATTGGTTATGTGATTTGTGTGGCTACAGTGATTTGATAGTATTACTTCTACTAACAAATAGTGAACATAAAAACAATAAAAATATGGTGCCGACCAATTGGGAAAACAGAGGCTAAGTCTATGTGGTATGGATGAAAAGGCTCTCCTGACACAAAAGAGATGCAAGTTCAAGTCTCGCCAAGAGCTAATCCTCTATCTAATCCACGCTGTTTACTGACATTCTGAGTAGTCGCGATAAAGAAAAGCTACCAAAATTAAGATGAGAAAATACCAGTCAAAAATAAATAATGGTTGACGATGCTTCATTCAATAAAAAGTAACTCAAGATCGTATTACTAATACAAATATCTAAGATTTCAAGTAATGTATTTGATGGCTGTGTGTAAATGAGAGTGTATATCTATCTTGTTGATTAATATAAATATGTTGTTGACCTATTCTTTGCTTGTGAAGATCATGGGAGACACCATGTCTAGATGTTTCACTAACACACTGTTAGCCGACAACTGTAGATTATTTATATCTAACATCTAAAAACAATATCTTACATCTAAACATCTACACATGAAACACTGTACACCCATGGTAAATGAGAGTAATTTTTCAATAAGTTTTATCTAAATCCAGTAATTTAATCATTAGATTAACTAATTTTCTTTGAATCAATTTTCGGCAGCATACTTTATTTTGGGAAAATTTCAAGATAAAAAATTTCTAACAGTCGATTTTTCAGTTTAGAAGACATATTCTTCAAAGTAATTTGTTGTTGACCAAAGTGTAAAATTTAAAACATTTAAAAAAAAACAACCTTACGTTCAAGCTTATTCATTTTTCGCAATATGAAATGAGAACGTTTTGAGACAATAGACATGCAGATTCATAAGTAAAAAACCCTGAATAAAAATATCCTACTAACAAAAAAGTTTATCGTCCAAAAGACCAGTCAATGAAACATTATTTAAGCAAAAAGGTTTCCTGCAAAGAATCTGCAAGACAAAATGGCTGTTGGCTAACTTGTTTTTGGCAAAACATCCAAGAGCCAAGGACATTACTCCCATCTGGGTTAGTTGATTTTTTCAAAATTGAGAGATCAGCTTTTGTGATAAGTTATTTGATCATTGCCCAGTGACAGGGCACCCTCATGTATATCTCTTCCTACAGAAGATTCTTAACTTTAAAGATTATTACACCAACATATGATTTTATAATTTTAAGTAACATAATAAAAGCAGGAAAAAAAAAAAAAAGAATCTAGAAAGGTCAGATTATTGATGAGAGATTCTGAGAGAGGTCAGCCTGGAGACATTTCCTATAAATTTATTGATCTCATTCTGCAAATTTTCTCTCTAACATGGCAAATACTAATTTTGATGAGAAAATATAAATTTGAAAAAAATGTAAAATAAAATTTCAAGTATTGGTAAGAAGTAAACTTTAGTGAATTTTCAGCTACCAAATGCAATTTTTTTTCATAGTATACTTTAGCACTCATTGCTTGCAGGAAGGAATTACCATATCTGATGGTATATAAGACCCCTCCTCCTTTTTTTTCCAGAAAAATGGCAAAAAAGGTAATAATGACCTTCATTGTCCAGCCCCACATTGGCTAGTTAAAAAAAGAACAGGTAAGGAGAGGAATTCAGAGATGTATTCTTTTCTTAACATTCCCTGCTGTAATAATCAGGGGGTATATACCATTGAATATGGTAATCTTAGTATTATATGAAAAGTTTCAGAATAATATAAAATGCCAAAAGAAGGAAGTGGTTCTGTAAATTTGTCAAGAGTAGATATTGTACTGTGGTGAGGCACAACTTAGATGTATTATGGAAAGTGAATGAATAGGTCTGAAAATATGAAAGGAAATTTGGAAAAAAATCTGGCTAGAAGCAAAAGATATTTGTGATGGAGAGTTTTATGAAAAAAGAAAAAAAAAAGGGAAAAAGAAAAGCAATTATATATGGTTAAAGATGTACTTTAAAAATTGAGCAGGCTTATGTTTGTTACATAAAAAATAATCCCAAAATATATTTTTAAAATCTGTAAACAAAATTCTCAAACATGTTTGCAACCAAAGGAAAAATAATTCTCAAGTAAAATAATTAAAATCAAAATTTAAACAAAAAAGTCAATCCTCATTTGACACTGTTTTTTTGTTTGTTTTTTTCCTAAACAGAAGAAATACAATTCTCGAATTAAGAGAAGACTCTAATACACACTGGTGCAGTCCTCACATTAACCACTTGGACCAGGATATTTCTGTATGGTATTATATTGGCATAACATCTTACCAACTACTCCTGGACGATCATTGCTTTCAGCTTTCATCACCATCTATCAATTGTCTTGAATCAATCACAGATTCACTGCTTGAACAAGATCAGGACAAAACAATTTTTCTTGTCAGCTGTTCCAAGACAATCATTGCTTTCTCCTCTGCCTGAGTAAGAATTAGAAGACTCGGGACAAAGAAATGAGATATTCTGTCAGCCATTCCAGAAACAAAGAAATTCGTCTCATCCGCAGCTTCCAAGTGGTCAAGAGATAGACAATTCTTAAACTAATGAAATATTCTCCAGTTCATACAAAACAGTGTAAAGTAAAACAAAAACAATCTTAAAGGGTTAATGTTGAAATTTTTCAAACGAAAATTGGGTAAAATCAAGGTCTTTTTTTTGATATCCTATTATAGAAATAAAAGAAAATAAAAATTATAAAGAAAGAAAATAAAAAGCAATCCACACAAAAAAATGTGAATTTTCAAAGCCTGAAAGCAAAGCTTGAAATACAAATACAAGTTGTGATAGGGAATTCACAAACATTTTGCTTTTCACCCAGTTATTTCTACAATCACTGGATCAGCTTTCATAAACAATACATCAGACTTTAAAATACTGTTTATGTAGGTGTATAAGATGAACGCTTAATTTAAAAAAAAAACAAAAATATATAGATATTAGACTGCATTGAATGCACAGGTATTATGACAATGAAGCTGTTTACCGAAGCTTAATAGGGTAGTTAGATGAGTTGCTGTGAGTAGTAATTCTCCAAATTCCCCCTTGTAAGACATTCTTCTTATAGTCTGGCATATAATACATATATTCACCACTTTTCACAAACCAAATACAATCTTTCCAAACAAAATGATCAAGTTTTGCTAGAAATTGTCGCAAAGAAAAAAGAAAAGATAGCTAGTTGTGCAAAATATCTCGCCAAACACTCCACGACAATCATTGCCTTCATTACCCTCATCACCATCTACAAATTGTGTTGCATCATTATTCAATTCACTGCCGAAGTAAAAAAGTCAAGAACTTTCAAAAATATAATGAGTTTCTCAGATGTATATACATAATATTTCTTCATTAGCACTGCCATTTTTAAACACCAATATATTGTTTAGTAGGTGTCGTCTAAAATGCATTTACCAGTTGAAGGCATAAATATTGCCATCCTATGAAAATATGTAAAACTCGAGTTTATTACCAAGGCAGGAAAATCAAATTTTCAGTAGTTACTGGATAAGTAAATATGTGACCTCATATCAGCAAAATATTTTATCAGCCAATCTAGGACAAAGAAATTTCTCCAAAAATATCTCATCAGCCAGTTCCAAGTGGTTAAATGTTAATTCAATTCAAGTGAAAATCACTAACCTTACCTAACCAGTTAGGTCAGTGACCATCAGTAACCAGAAAAGATGATTTGACAGAGAAATTTGATGAATTTTATCTAAATGCTGGTGCACAATTCATGAAAACGTTATTTCTCACAATGAAAACTTTCAAGTAGAAAATAAAACATCTATATAAAGTCTATTTTTGATAATTTAAAAAAAACAAAAAAACTACCACATTTTTCTAATTCTGAAAAGCTTAAAATTCAATGAAAGTGTTTAGCTTCTTCCGGAGAGATGAGAAAATGATACACATTTCAGCTTATGTAACCTGAAAGGCCATCAAGGGAAAATAAAACTAGTGCCACTTCAAAAAGTAATTATCTTTGCACCATCAACCCAAAAGATTCCTTTGTATAAGTGCTATGACAATTAGTTAATGACTAATTGGTTGCCGGTCGGTTTGTGGTGAGGAAAATTAGTTGATAGGACAATTCGTTTTGGGTATCTGCAATAATTTATCCTTGTTGTTAGGTTGGAATAATACTCATTGGGCAAATGAACTTATACCAATTCAGTATATTTTGATTTAGACCTCGAACCAGCATGTGAATAAAATGTGATAGAAAAATATGATTCTGAACAAAAAGTTAATTTCTTAAAAGTTGTGCATAATCTTAGATTTTAATACTTTAATATCTAATTACTTTGAACTTTATTTTTATTTATTTTTTTACTTTTGAACATTGATGTATTTGAATGTGAAAGAAGATTTGCGAATGTTGAATTGCAAAAATTTATTCAAAGAGAAGAAACCATCCAGAAGAGGAAATACGAAGATATGAACCACTGTATGAAAAGTGTGATGGAAAAATACAATTCTGAATAAAAAGTTAATTTCTTGAAAGCAGTTGCATATAATCTTGAATTATATTTTGATATCTAATGTATTAAACTTCAGTTTTAGCTTTTTTTTATTTTGAGCATCTCTTGGAGTTGGTGACAAATTGTCCCAACAACGAATTGACTGGTAACCAATTGACTGATAACCACTTTACTGAATGCTTTTTTACAATACAATTCATACACAAATCACTTCATTATTTGCTCTTATGGCTCTAATGATTGTCGGAGAGCTTGATGCTGATACGTTATAGCTTTAATCTCATGACAACTTGGTGAATGGGAAAACAACGTTTGTGGTGACATTTAGATTAATCACAGAATTTTCAAAGATAATACTGCTAGGCCAGGAGTGGGGCAGTATTTAATTAGTGGGCGGGACAAGTTGGAACAGGGCAGGTGAGAAGCCATGGCAGTGCAGAATAGTTTTTCTCATGAATGAAAGAATGTGATGCGATAATCAGCTGAAGTGGCAAGCATCTAAAGTGAGATCTGATAATATGGAGGGAACTAGTCATAATGGTTCTGACTGACCAGGGTCTTGCAGTCAGGATTTTTCAGTTGGAAGATATTTTTTACTTAAGGATAGAGTAATAACTTGAGAGTAATGAGAAGTTCAGAAAATCCAATTTGAATAGTTTAGGTTGGACAAAGGAATGAAACCAGCCTCAATTATTATAACTGAAATAATTCATTCATCATTACTACTGAGGAAGATGAGAAGAATAAGACAAAGATTTATGAAAAAAAAAAAATCTTGACCCTTCAGTCGTGAATATGATTTATATGAAAAGGTGATACAGATGCAGCACCAATGTCAGGCAACTCACGGTCAGGCACCTCTTTTAATCCAGACAAAATTATAAGCGGACACTTGAATTTCTCACAGCACTCACACTAAGTGATGTTAGGTATGGAGTTATACCATAAAGGACTTGAATTAGAACATGGGTTTCATTAAAGAATGGCTTCAAAGGTTTAACAAATGTTATGGAATTCCTATACATACGGTGCGTGGAGAAAAACTGTTTGTATACCATGAAATTGCTGTTGAGTATGCGCACCAATTTGCTAAGCTTGTGGATGACAAGAATTTTAGCCCCAATCAAGTGTACAATGTAGATGAAATAGCTTTATATTGGCAATGTACCCTTAAGAGAACCATTAATTGATATACTGGCATCTGTTTAATTTATATCAATAAACTGTATCATTCATATTAATGTTTTGCATTCAACCATTGAATTTATATTCAATATTCATTTAATTTAATTTTCGAATGGTCCTAATGCTTTAGAGATCTGAGATGTGCATAATTAGTGGGTCAGTGGTGTACTAGTGAATTATTAAGTGACCTCAGTTGGTCCATCTAGATCGATACTCAGACATTGTTTTGGAACCGAGGGTGCACAAAAATTGGTGATGTACTTGATTTCTTGGATCTAATTACAGGTATTCTCCAACCGATTTATGGAATTAGCATTAGGAAAAAAAAAAACCCAACAAAAAGCAAAAAAGCATTGGTGCAGAACCATCATCATTGAGTCATCCTAGATATATCTGTATGTACTTTGAGATATGAATCAGCTCAATTGATTTATCAGGAGTTTGAGAATTGACAGATTTAAAACACGGGAATTCGATCCCGTCGAATTAACTGGAGATCATCATCTAAAGTCAGCAGGATCTGTAGAAAAGGAAAAAAAGAAAGAAAAATACCAATATAAAAAAAAACCAGGCGTCCATACAATATATATATATGATAATTAGCATTATATTCATGTAACTGACGTTACAAAACATAATTACGTTCATGTTCTAATGATGGAATAAAAATGAATTTCATTCATGTTCTAATGACGAGATAAGTAATGAAAACAAAAACAAAGAAAATGATGAAAAATTTGTTTGTGGTCAACAGAAAGCTTTTCACCAAGCTCACAATCAAAATGCAGTAAGCAGGATTTCTTTTGCATAATTAGTATTATTGTACATTGTTGTATTATTGTACAGATATTAAACAACTGGTATACATGTAAAGAATTACAAAACAGCATATATGTGAAAACTTGCTGAAAGTTGAAATTAATGAAACAGTAGGTAGTGAATGTAGAATGTAGATATGGTCGCTTTGAACTTACCATGTAAATCTTTACTAAGTTTAGCTTAGTTCCACAAAAAGATGAAATATGTTACACTAATCTTCCAAGTGGGGAAGTTATGCCTGCAGAGAAAAATCAGCTTTCAAAATCCTGACTTTTACTCTCTGGCATCAATAAATCAGTAGCTGACTTTTTAGCTGAAATTTTTACTATATGATGTTTCATCTATGTAACTGATATTCACCACTGAATTAAGAGCATTACAAAGAGGGAGATTATGTTGAAAAGTATTTCTTGTGTTGAATAAATGATTTTTCACTTATAGGCTACAGACTAAATGAAACTTACATAAGTATATCAACCATCTATATTGGTCTTCACTATTTTTTCCCCACACAATGTTGTAGCTTGTCCCTAACAGAAAAATACCACAACAGATTTTTGCACTGGAAAGAATCTCACCTAAAGAATGTATCAGTCAAAACATTGTGAAAAACAAATAAACAAGAAGACCCGCCTCCGTGATAAAGAAAAGAGGTAGACAAGTTAAAATCATTTCAACACCTAATATGAGGTGGTGATAAACATCAGTGTACACTGCACTCTGCGAGAGAGCATTTTCCAAGCTTTGACAGTTTTCCTAGCTTCTTCATACTGTGATGAACAGTCGTATGGTTAACATTGAATTGTTTGCTAGTTTCCTGACTGAAACAGAAGGAAAAGGATAGGCTTTCGGTTATCTTGTTCAAGTACTATTGGTACAATGAAAATGGACATAAATCTTATATATATGCATATATATATGCTTAAGAATGTCCACCCCTCTGACCAACACAACCAATAAAGTACCCATAACTGTTGCAACTACTTCCAATAGGATATCCAACTATACCACCACAGATTTCTCCACAGACGGAATACAGTCCGGATTCACCATTATGATCTAAAAGGAATCCTCTTTCTTGATTCCCATTTTTATTTCCAAAGCAAAAATATCTGATGCTAAATTTGTTTTCTATAGAAATCTTTTAACCACTGAAAGGAACACATATACTACTGAAGAAAGGAACCCCTTCCGAAACATGTATAGCATATCAATTCATTTAGGAATCAATTGATTTACAAATAAAGTCTCCATATACTTTTACAGTCTGTTTCATTCCCAATTGTTTATATGTATATACCAGCTCGGTTACCCGGTTGACTGGGGAAAAAGTAATCAATACTTGAAGGTCATGTAGTATATTCAAACATAGAGCTTCTTGAAGTACCAGAAAGCGATGGAAGAGTTGAAAATCTTGAATTGACCTTTAAAGGTAACCAGGGGTCCCCTCAGGTTTGAAAATATTTGAATCGACCATGCCCTAGATTAGCTTTTAGAGGTCAACACAGATCAGCACCAACTATGCTAGGCTATGCTACGTTCATACTGTAGTCAAGTTACCCTTGAAAACATATTTGGGGTCTATAAGGTGCAGCCGTCTTTATTAGATTTAAAAATGTCCAATTTACCCTTTCTGTGTCACCTATCCTACATTTATCAATAGGCCTCATCAAGTTGCCCTTGTACACAGATTTTCTGCTTATACAATGCAACTGTCTCCTTTGAATTAAAAATGTCAAAATTGACCTTTATGACTCTTCAGAGGTCATTGCCACAAATCCTATCTTATGTTCATCCTGGGGTCAAGCCAGCCTTGTATACAAATTGACCTGACCTTAGAAATACCATCAGAGGTCACCAGGTCAGCATCACATATCTTATGTACATCCTGAGGTCAGCTTACCCTTATGTACAAATTTTCAGGGTGTAACTGTTTAGGAGTAAATAAAAACATCGTCAGAAATGAATAGTTTTCTTCTTCACAGTATTTTTTATATGTACATAAATATATATACACATACATGCACACAAAATAGAAGAAATCAGTTTGCTTACCATGAAAGAGAAAAACATACTTGATGCTGATAAGAAATGCCAGATATCATGAGCATCATAAAACTCTAACAAAATACAATTGTGGTTTTTGTCTCGAGATTCAGCAGGTGACAACTAGAAAGAGAAAAAAAAGAAGCTGACCAACAAATTCAAGAGGGAAAAAATCTTTGAATGAAATTAGTATACTTATTACTGAATTATCTACAAATAAGTTAACATAGCAACATTCTTCCTTATCTGATCTTTTCACACCATATTGTTTTTTCACATTCAGTAGTAGTATATGGAATATTCTTAAGCGGTCTGAATTCTTTTTCTTACTTTATATCACAAAGCTTAAGTCATTTCATATTCTACAGCCATTAAGTAGGCAAAACAGATGAGAAATAAAGAAATGAGGACATTTCAAAAAATGCATTTTTTATAGAAAAATTATTTTTGCTTTAGATGAAATGCAAACATCAACATCATTTTAAACAATGATCTTAGAAGCCATTTTGTGCAGAATAATTCCAAATTAAGGGTTGCTGAATTTTGATGTGAAATTTTCATTATATAATGTTCAATCTATGTGATTAATAGACAAGTGTTTGATTGAGTTCACAGACAGGGAAGTAGATTTCGTTGAAAATTGAATATTTGTTGTATAAAATAAATGCTTCTTCACATTAGTAGGCTACAGACTCATTGATTTACCTATGTATGTTGCTAGTACAATAACTTCTAAAGAGTCAATAGTCAACATTCAAAGGTTTCAATTTTCTTTCAACTGTTTTTCTATCTTTGAAATGTGTTATTCTATGACAAAAATGATCTTATTGCAGAGCTTACTTTTTGAGTTATAATTTTTTAAAAGTTAAGCTATCATGCTTTTGATGCTGAAAAGTTCTAGGTCCAACCAAGAAGAAATTATATTGGAACACGTTTTTTAAAATCAAAGATTCTGCAAATTGGCACTTTACAATATAGAAGAACACACTTTCCAGCTATGATGACAGAATGATGCTCAGATTTTGGGAACTGGATCGGGTAAAAAATTGACATTGTTTCCCAAGCTGGGACCATTTCAGCACACCGTATGCATAGAAAAATCATTACTCCAAAAGGAAGCTCAGCATCAGTCCCAAACATTTGTCAGATCATATTCAGATACATAATAAGACATGTTGAATGTATGAAAATGGTGGTAAACAACCCACATAGTCAAATGAGTAGATGAAAATGGGTAATTTCGAGGACATCCGAAAATTGAGCACATTTCAAAAAAATCATTCTGACACTTCTATAACAATAATAAATATGGTTATTGTACAAACATGACCTAATATGTTATAAATGACAGGAAAAAAACTAGGAGTGCTTTATCTTGCATATTGTTTCAGAAAGAAGCTCTCAAAGTGGGGATCATCTTTTTACGTTTGGAATTTTCAGACATTTCAAGGGGCTTGTGAGAGAAAAAGTAAATCTGATTATATTTTTGGGTTCTACAGGAAAAGTTAGCCCTAGTCATAAAGTTTCAAAGCTGTAAATACCATATAAAAGGAGCTATAAATGCCGGAAGTTGGACAGGGAGGCTTGTTCAACAAAATGCATAGTATTGAGTAAAATTTCGAAGATTTTTAATTCAAAAATTATTAGAAATATAGACCTAATATGTGAAATTTTTAAAGTGGAATTCGAAAGGCTAACTTGAGAGAAGTTCCTAAAATCGGATGATTTGATATAGAATAACTCAAAATCGGTAAATCAAATTCATATTTCAATTGTGTTCATTGCACACCAAATCCTTAGGAAAGGCATAAATCTACTAGCCCTTATGCTCTGATCCATCACTAAACATCTTGCCAAAATATTTTGTCACTGGCATTCCATGATGATTGACAGTAGGTCAGTAGCAAAATGCTGATTATGTAACCAGCTGCAGGCAAATATACCCCAAAAGGCTGATTAATAGTACTGAGTTGAATATTTCTTTACATATAAATTTAGAAACACCAAAAGTGAAAGATGTGAGGATAAACGGTTCAAATACATGCAATAATATCTTGACAGAAAACTGATAACTGAAAAATGAAGCTGAATCCTGTTTTTTTAAAAACTGGATTGCCCCCACCCCAAGGATTTTGATAAAATACTGTTGATTGGATAGTAATATTTATCTCATTGGTTAGAGAAAATGACGAATTAAATTCAAATTCTCATAAGAAGTGATGCTACTTTTGCACAGAATTCAGGCTTGAACTGAAGATGGCCTAATGTTATCTACGACAAGTGTTAGGTCAGATGTTCAGGATTATTATCCACGTTAAATACCAAGAACTCGTCAAAAGCCCCAATAAGTATTAATGCCAGACTCGTTCTTAGGAATATGAAATGATTGTACTCACCTGCCATGAGGTGAGATGATTCAAGAAGAAGTACAGAGCAAATCCCCATAAAACGCAAGTCATAAAGATGAAAAACCATGTCCATTTTTTTATTGACTCTTTGCTTCGTAGCTGAAACGAGAAGGAGAATTAAGTTCAAAGAATTATACAAAGAAAATTAAGAAAAATTAACAAAGTAATAAAAAGAATGAGCACTTGTAAAGTCAGGACAATGACTGGAGGCACAGCAGAAAGTCTTTGGTGATCATATATTTCGGATAATATTTGCATTCACTTCAAAATGATATAAGGAGTTAGGTATATCTATACAATAATGATCAAATTTCTGTACGTTTATTTCTGTGTGTAACCATAACACAGCAAAAGAAGCACATTGTTGGAAGATTTAGGTTAGCACTATACCATTGAAATACTCTCTGGAAGAATTTGCAATTTAATAATGATAGTATGGAATCTGCACTCACGTTCACCCTAATAATCTACATTATAATGATGATCTAAGCCTGTAAAAGCTTTTCAAAAGAGTAAAGCCTTCATACTTTTTGAAATAAATTCAACTAATTGCATGCAAAAAAATCGATTTTGTGGAAGCAAGTCTTCATCCTACCAACTGTTTTTGTGCCTAATTACTTCCCTTTTAATCCTAAAAAAAAAAGAAACAAAAAGTCCAGACAAGACAGAAAACAAGGGAATTGGATTTTTAAGGTTGAAGTACTTTTTATTGCCTTCAAAAACAAATAGCATGCTTTGTGTGTTGAGAGACATTATTTGTTCTGAAGGAACATAATTTATGGTGGCACTTCGAAACTAAGCAACCTATTCTTGCTAAATTAGATTCACATGATAAGAGTATTAAAGTGGTCAGTTTAGCAACTGTTGGAACTGATTAGAAATCCATTTTCTATAGATCCAAAAGAAATGCTCATACAATTCTAATTGAACTTCAAGTTTAGTTCATTTACAAAATGAAGCACTAAGGAGGCAGCTTGCAAAATTTCTACAGATGTCTGGACAGTGAAAAGTAATGTTATCCAAACCGCAATGAAAACATGCAGAATTTTTGGTAGCACCAACATATGTGGATGAACCGTCTCTGTAATGAACGAGCAACGTTCTTCTTTAACATACCAGCATTTGAAAGATATTTTGAAAGTATCAACTCAACATATGCTCAACCGTAATGAGAAAAGTTGTTCATCAGAAAATAAGTCTGATTATTTGTTACTTTTTTTCATGGAAAATACATCTATTCAAAAGATTTACCAGAAATTAACTAATCACTGTATTTCATTAATTTTGTTTATCATGTATCATTTATTATATTTATCCATTTAATAAAGGATGAAATTTGTTTATGAAGTTCCTATTGAAAAATTTGGAGAAAATTTCCTTATGTGATTATACTGCCTTTATTAATTTGATGATTTATTTTATCTATGCAATCGTATTTTATATACTAAAGATAAATCCCTGGATAAGTAAATTCTGTTTGCCTTTGGAAAAAAAAACCAGAGTATGGATGCCTTACTATGGCATCTAAAAAACTTGAAAATTGAGTAAAATATTGTTTGTTTTTACAACATTTTAGTTTTATTTGATTCTATACAAAGAAAAAAATCAGTACTTTTAAAAAGAATTTTTATTGAATATTTCAATTGATGTGATATTTTTAAAAATCATTCTTTCTCTTAACTTTGCCCCCCCCCGTAACCCCATTTTCAATAATAACCCTTTGTTTACATTAGCCCGGCCCTTTCTTCACATAAGCCAAACATCCTTTTTTACATTAGCACCCTACTTTAGCATTAGCCCCCACTTTTTTTTCTAACAGTGTAGCGGGTGATATTAAATCAATTTTAAAAACAAATTAAATTAAGCACTATCTGATTTCCATTTATCTATCTTTCTATCTCCTTAAAAATAAGCTTAGAAATAAGTGAAAATACAAATAATTCCGATAACTAAGGCTTCATTTTCCGATCATACAATCATCAATGTGAAGAAATGCATAAAAATATGAATAATTCTGATAATTAACAGAATATAAATAAATCAGCAACTAATGAGAAATTAGTTGAGGGTGTTATTTGGGTTTTTGTCTACTGTGCAACCCTTAGTGGCCTTGACTTTATTTTTCATGGACAAATCCCGAATTTTTGGGTAGTACTGGTACACCACTGATTTTCCAGCAATGGATGGTTCAGCCCATTTAATCCGGACACTTGGGTTTCCCCATGGTCACTAGTTTACTGAATGACAACACCAGACATCGTGTGTGTAGTCATCTCTAATTGTTTATACTGCAGTGGTTGTTACTGCTCCATCTATTTTGTAAGATTTGTAGAATAATTTGCTTACATTTACCTAAAATAATGGCTTTCAAGAAAAAGCCAAACATTAAAGGTGGTGTAATGTGCAAAACACAAGTAGAGCTGCAACTAATGACTATTATGATTGTCGATTAATCAATCATTCTAAATGATTAGTCATCGACTATTTCAAACAATTATGAATTGCACAATTAATTAAGTTTTTGTCCATTAGAAACTTAGGACAGGTAAAGTGCTTATATATATATATATATATATATATATATATATATATATATATATATATATGTAAAATGAATAAGTAAAAAAATATCTAAAATTTCTCAACCATAACTCAGAGAATTAAAGCTCTCATTGACAAAAAAGCATCTGAGTAATCTTTACATTGAAAATCTTAATTTTTTAAAATCCAAGTCCTCATTAACCATACAGATACTTGTAAAATCTACCATTACTTGAAGGACAACTGATACAAAATTTCAGTATGTATTTTTACTTTATATACCTGTCCTTTTAGCCAATGCAATTGCTAATTTAAATTCAAAATTAAAGGCCCCTGGGCTCCCCACCCATAAACTATGGACCCAGACAGACCAGATCTCCAGGGAACAACTGCCCATTAAAGACTAAGAATTGATAAGGAGTCAACTTGCAAAAAGAGAAAGTAACCACATTCCCAGTCAAAAATCCAAGGCCCATGGAAGACCAACTCATGTGTACAGCCTATACATGTGGATTCATTGATCTATCCTAATAGTGATTTTTGGTATGTATTGCAGTATTGTAATGTTTTAAACAATCATTACTTATAACTTTATTAAACCACAAATAATTCAAATTTAATTAGTAGTTGTCCAGGATGCAATCAACCTGTCACTGTAGGAAATACTAAGAAAAAATTTTAATTATTTGTGCAAGGAATTTCTCTTGAAATAATTTGTTGCTAATTCTTAACTAGGGTTGTGCCAGTCCCAGTGACTTTATGATGTCATGTAAAATAGATTTACATCCATCATACGAAATTACAGCTTTGAAGTATTTCAGTTGCTTCTCATCAGTACAAGTTATTTTATATCTAAATTCAGATCTAATGCCAGTTCAAAATATATCATATCTAAATTTAGATCTATAATTTTAGATAAAAGATCCGTAATCAGTTTTTTAAAAAATCTTTATCAGATTTCTCAAGAACTGCTGATTTAAACAACTTAAAACTTGGCACTGCAGTGTTTAGCGTGCTGACTAATATACATGGCAAATATGAACTTTGTGTAATTGCCAGTGCATACATGCCCACAAAGATTTCTCCACTTATATTCAGATGATCAAGTGACACAGGAAGGGTACAAGCAAACAAATGTAATTGATTGTCTATAACTTTCAGAAGAGTCATTAACATACCAACTTTTGTTCTGATAATGTAATCTCTTCTTATCTTTGTTGCTTTGAATTGGCTGAAACATTGTGTCAACAACAAAGATAAGAAGTAGCGATTAGATTGTCTGAACAAATGTAATTAAGTTCTTTACATGAAACATTATCATTAATATTTTACTGGATCCTCTTTCATCTCATTTTTTTTGCTTGTTCACACCTAGTAGTAGTAGTAGATATAATAGTTATAAGTAGTCTAAATTTCTGAGATAAAACATAGTCAGTATTAATAATTTTTGACTAGATTTTTTTCTTCAATTTCTTTTTGTTGCTTCTTTTATTGCAATTAGATAAAGTTGATTTTGCATTCTACAACAGTTAAGTTGACTGTTTACTTAATGGTCATAGAATATAAAAACCTGAGCATTTTGATAAAAAAAAGCATTAAAAGTAAGATGAAAGAGAAACTAACCAAGAATAAATAATGATGGCTAAAATCACAAAATAGATACTAAATCTACAGTGAAAAAAAAAATCACTTTTTGATTACTTATTTCCAATAACAACTGCAGAAAAATAAACGTCAACTTACTTTCATAATCAAATAGAAAAAGAGGTAGAACAGCAGATTTCCGATGAAAATCGCCAACAAGTAACTGGCAAAGTCACTTGGTTTTATCACTGCTCCGTATACAGCACTGGAAAAGAATCAAGAAAAGATTATTTGAATAACAATCAAATCATCAGGATGATTTATATATAATAAATATTCCATTATCGAATTTGGCTCTGATTTCCAAGCAATTAGAAATTGGGCTTGTCACTGAGTCAAAATGATAATTTATATGGTTTCTGTCCTATTCTATTTTTTGAGTTTAACTGCTTCAGAAATATTTAAAGACTTGATGATTTAATTATTTTTGGTGAGGACAGATTTTATAGCCAGAAAGGAAACCAAGTAAGATTCATCCTTAAGTGCAATATTCTATTCTTGGATTCAAACTAAAATAACTTGAAATTATTGGCATTGAAATATTATTATATGAAGGCTTTATCGTATCAATCCAACTTTAGCACAAAATCAAACCTTTTTATATTTCTGGAGAAAATGACAAGTTTATCAGATGATCCCACCGAAAGAGCTTATAATTTGTATTTTGAACGGATTTGATGATAAAAACCAAGGTTAATTATTGAAGTTGAAAGAATTATTTTTTGTCAAAAGTGAGCCTTACAAAAAAGAACTTTCAAAATTTCCAAAGGACAACCTTATTCATGGTTTTGGTAAAATACGAGAAGCAGCGAGAAGTGAAGCAAAGATATCATTTATTACTAGTAAAAAATAACTATAATCATTGAATAACCCTATGCCTACACCTACCCCTACATTATTGAATTATTAAACATAAACCTCTGTGTATAAGTTTTCCAAATTTCATTCCATTTGCTTCTTGTTGCTTTCCATGGATTTTCATATTTTACTGGACCATTACTTTTATCTAAGGAGCATCTATATCAGAGCAATCTCATATTTTACTGAAACAGACACTATAAAGATCAGCTACTACAGTCAAGGATAAAGTTTATCATTTTTCAATTTCTATATTTGCACTTCTTCATTTTTTTTTTTCCCAAGTAATTTTGGCCAGTATTATCACCCTTCACTGGCTCCAGATAGAAGGAAGTGTTAAAAGTTATAATTAAAACATTTAAATACTTGCATATATGGCCCAACCAACTCCCTGCTCTTATTGACATCCGAGATGTAGAGTGCTTGCCTTTAGAACTTGTTTTCATCAATATGACTCATTGGTGCAGGAGTTTCAGCTTAGCCCCCAGAATACGGTATCAATTACCCAATGACATCCATAACACTAAGATACAAGCAATATTTAAATCAAAACTTTCCTGATATGTGACTTTCATACTTATATGAACTCAATAAATAAATACTCTTGCCTTGTGTTATGTAAATGGCTTTATTAACTAATTGCATTTTCCTTATATATTGACCTTACGTCGATACTCTTTTCTTCTTCTGCAATGATAACACAGATTTGCAAGCAATGTTGTCCACTAGGGACAAGTATTGAGGTTCCCGTGAAAGGGCGCTTTGTATAAATGTCTATATCATGATTACTATAATTTCTTCTTTATTATCTGTACGTCACTCATAGTGTTTCTCCATTTCCCCTTGGTTAACTTCCGTTTTGTGATTGATAAAGATATGTCGGTAGTTCAATATAACGAAAGCTGCTTTATTCAACTCCTCAGTGGAGTAACCCTGTCAGATAGTGGATACTTTAGCGATGTACTCCTTAATAGGATTAAGAGGAGTTTCTGCAGTTCAATGTTAACTATCAGCAGCCTGAAGAGTTAACACAAAACAAGTGAAACAGGAGTGGGAATCAGCAAAATATGAGGTTGTGATACTCATTGTTACAAGTTCACTTAATGGGAATCAGCAAAATATGAGGTTGTGATACTCATTGTTACAAGTTCACTTAATGGGAATCAGCAAAATATGAGGTTGTGATACTCATTGTTACAAGTTCACTTAATGGGAATCAGCAAAATATGAGGTTGTGATACTCATTGTTACAAGTTCACTTAATGGGAATCAGCAAAATATGAGGTTGTGATACTCATTGTTACAAGTTCACTTAATTGGAATCAGCAAAATAGAGGAACAAGGCAAAATAAAAGGCATAAGTACCACAATTTTTCCAATTAGTCGAATTAAAACTCAAGAAAAAAACTCATCAATATAAGATGTTTTACTTCAACTCTGATGGTAACATTAGATTGGTTTTATGTGCTGCATAATGTTTGATATCTTAAAATCTGGATCTTCTCAGAACTCTGGTATATGTAGTAAATATGAGTATTAGCTAAAATGTATATTCTTCACACATACACACACACACACACACACACACACACACAATGTACCTAAGGGAATACTTACAAGGACCAGTTTAGAAAATTACCAATAATCAGCAGAATTAACCGATCCTACAAAATAAAATTTTGAAAAAAAATGAAAAATAATTATCAATAACAGTAGAAAAAAATGTCTGTTTCATGAGGTGCTGCAAATCAGTTTGGATGGATAGATTAATCTGATCATCTGTTAAGTTACCTAGCATTTCCTCTGTCTTGCTGGACATTTCACAAAACTCTCAAAATCACTTCATCAGGAAACAAAGGACCTCATTTTCTAACAATTCTTTTATCTCTTTGAGGAAGCCATACTAAGTTTGATTTTTTTTCTTTTTCTACATAGCAATAGTTTATATTTTATGGTTCACTGATTTAAAATTTCACAGGTTAAGGGCTACATAGATTATCACATTATGTCCCTCTGCCAAGGATCAGAGGACAGTATCTGTGCACATTCCCAGGATCAAAGTGTCACTCCTCAGCACTTCTGTCTAGAATCAGAAAGTACTATTTGTGTGCTCATTGAAAAGCATTACACAATCATTTTTTTTATATGAGAAAAGCATCAGTTTAATCCATGAAAAATCAGAGATGCCTGTATTTGCTTTCTGTCCTATAGTACTATGAAGACGGTAGCAGTAGAAAGAATGCAGACACAAAAACACTAACCCATATCAGTGTATGCAAACACAAAGATACAAATTTACCTTCTTCCTTTCTTTTTGTTTGCTTGACGCCAATCATCAATCAAACATACAAACATCCAAACATAAAAAGTGACAACGGCTCGTAATAAGCTTAAAATCCTTAATACTATTTGGATTCTCATTGAGTTACTAATACTTACAATTGTAGGTACTGTACAGCTCATTTATGAAGTAACTGCAGACTTTCAGGTCTTAATTTTTTCTTTATACATGAGGTTGTGATACTCATTATCACAAGTTCACTTAAAAGAAGGAAAATGGATTACAAATCAGGACAGCATCTACCATATCACATTCCACAGCAAGGAAGAACACATGAGTGAACAAGCCTGGTGACTGCAGGGTCAAACGCCACTCTTCTTCTATTCCAACTGAAGAGAATTACTTCACCTTTTGTATAGTATATATAATGAATAAAAATTAATAAAAATATATTTTTTTTAGTATAAATGTATTTATTTATTAGAATGGAATAAGCCTGTGCGTATCTGTTAGATAAATTTTGTTGATATGTAAGACACCAGTTTACCAATCAGCTGGTTGTGATTTCAAAGGGAAATGTAATTTTATAGAAACATCTATTTATTAGTATGAAATGAGCCCTTGTGTATTCATAACACAAATTTTGAAAGATATGTAAGACTTATCAATTTAGCTCAGTCAGTTAGTGACATGACTACCAATCGATTGGTTATGATTTCAAATCATGTTGGGGAATGGTGATTTTTACTTCCCTTAATTTGGTGAAGATAGTTCTAGTTACAAGAGAAAAACAAAGTCAACTCTGGATTTATGTTGGAGTGTTGGATAATTAAAAAACTAGGCAAAATGTTTCAATTAAAAGACCCAATTAAAATTTCAAGAGAATTTATTTTTGTAATACTATGGTCAGATAAATTGAAGGTCAAACGGTGCCTACAGAAAATGTACTAACAGAATTAGTTGATTATTTTACTCAATAAGCCATCTGTGGTACAATCAAATCTTATTTTTGCTGTAAAGAATTGAGAATAATTTCTTCTTTTATTATTTAAAGAAGCCTTTATTTGAAATGTTGTGTGTTTTTCGTCAGTCAACTCAACGCTAAATAATGATAGCTATTACAGCTTACTACATTTTGGTTTGCAAAATAAATGTAAACAAAGAATGCTGAGGACATTTTGGCAACTCAACTGTCATTATCTTTTGAGATGATGAATTAGGGTTAGCTTTAGGGGTAAGCTTAGTCAGTCAGGGTAATGGTTAGTTTGTGTTAGGAGCTTTCAAATAAAAATACAGCAATAACTATTTAGTTAGGTATGGACAAACAAAAAACAACGAGCAATGTTCCTGTTTTCATAAATTGAAATTATAAATACCACTGTAGTAGTTTCAGGATGACTGAGGTATGGAAAATGAAATCAGTAAATTGGGTCCTGATTTAGGTTGAAGCTGCTTATGTTCACTTAGTACAAATGCTTTTGGGAAATACATGAATCTTCTTCTCCCTGCACCCTGTTTCATCATCAGATATATCAACAATAATGTTCTGTTACTGGTTTGCCACAATGGTTGTCAAAGAGAGAAGGTGTATAAGTATATGAGCAAACCATTCACTTATAACTCTCCCATAACTACCTTACCTACCCAAGTCGTGGGAGCAAAAAGCTGTTACCCACACAGTCAATCTTGATTGGAATCCAATCAAATTCAAGACAGATTTTTTTTTAATAATAATGCAAAAATACAAAAAAATATCTTTATACTTTCAGATGTTAATGTCGTTCAAATATACCTTGTACATGGGTCTTGCACATTGTAAAAAATCACTGCATAGCATTAACCGCATTCTGTTAAAAAGACCAAGATCTGGAAAAGAGACATAGATGAAAAGAATTAAAAGAAATAATTAGTTTCACTAAGAAGAGTAAGAAACAGATTAAAAAAAACATAGAAAAAGACTTTGAAATGTTTTTATCAATGAATTTTTCATTTGCAATATATTCAGCAATAGAACTTGATGGCCTTGGCTGGTGTGATCAAAGGACATGTTTGCCATACGTGGTAATATGGTGTAATTAGAGCAAAACAGTACATGTCAAGGGATCTGTAAGTAAGGAAACATTGCCAGGAACTGATATGGATTTGGTCAGGGAGCACCTAAAAACATGACCTGCAAGCATTTACACACACACACCCTCTTCTTCCTCGGGATGAATTTGAATATTATGCAATTAGCAGTGGTTAGGCAATTTGGAATAAGAAAACCTATTCTGTAACTGACCAAATGAAAAGCATGATCCTCAAATCTCCAAAGATATCGTATAAGAGTAAAAGAGACAGCCAAGGACAAACGATGAAGCTGTTGTATCTATAACAATTTCCTGGCTGGAAACTCAAGGCATTCATGTCATGATGTGGACGTATGTAAATTGCTTTGTTTGAGTCTTAAAGCTAAATTGTTGGCTGAATTTATTAGAAATTTCTATACATAAATGTGATCTGTGAAAAGGAGTAAATGTAATTTCAATTGATTATACCACCACCACTATTACTACGACCATTACGGAGTCCTCCAGTCAAATGATAGGGTATAATCTATAAGTTCCAAAGAATTTTCAAGCATCAAGGTTTTTCAACAGAAGGGAACGAAGGCTGAAGAAGTGATGAGCAATTAGATTTCAGACTTGACAAAGAATGAGCTGACTGGTACATTCACTTGTACAGTAGGTTCGCAACCAGAGTTGTTGCCAGGGGCTTTAGATCTTTGTTTCAGGTTATGTCAAAGTTAGAGTAATTTAGTCAATCAAAAACCTGAGCTTCTTAGATGAATTATCCATGAGAAAGAACTTGACAACTTTAGGTGGTGAGAAATCACATGTCTACCATCTTCATCATAAAAATATGAGCAGTCAAGAATTTAACACTCAAATATAAATGCCATAAAATACCTGATATTCAAGAAACATTTGAGAATAGATTCCAAATCAAATTATGCAATGACCTAATATATTGTTGGGAAAGCATGCACGGTCCTCCACTCCTATCTCATATCCACGTAACATGTGACAGCTTGTATTGGAATACATACAACCAAAGAGCAGGGAACAACATCTGCCTAGGCCTATCGGGGGTGGGGTGGGGGGCATTCAAGGCTTCAGTCCAAAAAGAACTCAAACTAGCTCAGCTGATATTTGAACTGGTTTCACCATTTCCCCAGGCTGTCTACTGTCTGGTCAAATCTGTATTTGCCCGGAATTCATAATGAAATTTTAAAGAGGTGAAACAAAAACAAAACAAAACAAATAAATGAATAAAATGAAAATGTACGCAAAGATCAGTATTTTTATGCCTTAAGATTTCAATAAACTTACGGTAAACTTTAAGATTATTCCTATCAATTTGGTAATATCACTAATTCACTCTGTTTATAAATATATATATAGATATAGATATATATATACATACATACATACATACATACATATATATATATATATATATATATATGTGTGTGTGTGTGTGTGTGTGTTTTGTTTGTGTCCATAAACTATGCCCTTTTTTTTTTCTACTGCATGTTCTCTAATGATAATCAAGGATTTCTTATAAGAATGGTAACATATAATGCTACTAATTACACTCTTGTTCAAAAATTAAAAGACCTTGGAAATTTGTATTCTCCTAGTTACCAGTTTCCTTTTTCTGTTGTGACACTATGGAAATGAAGGATTAATCAGAAAAATGACTCTGAAAATGAAGGCTCAATTAGAAGAATCTGAAAGTGGAAATAAGATAACATAGCAAGTTTGAGTGTACTTACAAATCAGAATGGTTATCCAAGGGATTTCGAAGAGAAACCAAGTGGATAAGGAACAGATAAAAAATCTAAAACTGTAAAGCAATTAATATTGAACCTGGGTCTGAAGTACTAAAAGGTTGGGACGAGCGAGGCCTGGACAGAATACAGATGTATAATTAATCACCTTCATTTGAGAGGTTTAAAAATCCCTGAGTTAGGAAAATATCTCTAGTTTCCAGGCTGGTAAATTGATTGCCAGAGGATCTGGCACCACCTATCACCAACCAATGAAGATTGCTTAGGTCAGTATGATTTCAATATTTACCAGCTGAGAGAGGAAAAATCAATCAACCCCACACACAAGGGGAACTGACCATCACATGAGCCAGTCATTTTTGAGCAGCAGCAGAGCAGATGCAGAGATGCCACCGGGACAGTGCATAAAATTCCAGACAGCTGGAAGACTGATTAGATCCAGGACCAAGGATCATTCTATTCCAAGCCACACACTTCCCATTGCAGGACTGGTAAATCCAGTTTGCTTCGGTTAAAAAAATAGATTTCAAACTAGAGCAAAGTATCCTTTCCCTTAGAAGTGTTTTTCGAAATGATTTCTTTCCAAAGCAGAGATTTTATGACAGAGAATAGAGACGAAAGAGACTTCTAAGAAAAGATCACAAAAAAACATTTTGTCTAGAGTAATGTCAAGTTATCTTGTTACAATACACATATCTTTTCAAACTCACCTATTTTCCATCTGCCCATGTAATATATCTGTACACTTAGGACCAGTGTTGTTATAAAGTGTATCACAGCAAATATAATCCAGAAAACTGGAGTTTGGTAAACCTACAATCAAAGCAAAAATCATTATTACTCTTTCAAAAGTTGTTAGGTTAATTTTAAAATGACAATTCACCTCATTATATGTATATATCAGTTAATGCCTATGAAAAAAATTCAGAATATCTGAATTTCTATGAGCTGATCTTGTTTTTAGAAAACAAAAATTTGTTTATTATTGCTAAAACAGTGCATGGGAAATCTTGTTTGGAGATGACTCTGAACATTCTACACTTTTTCCCAATTTTTCCTTTTGCCATTAAAAATATGGCATGCATATTAAAAACCATAGTATGCAAATTTAAAAAATGTGACAAGCAAATTAAGAAAAAATACAGCATGCTAATTAAGAAAACACTGGCAATCTAGTTGGACTTGGGCTGATTTGATTTGATTTGTACTGTCGACTACTATAAAATGCAAAATTACTAGAACAATTAATCTTTTTTTACAATAAGATACATGAAAATTCCAATCACTCTAATATCTTAATCACTTGGACATCTTGTTAAATCATTTCAAAAGGTCTTAAAGATCCAGGCATTTGACTACTATGACTATTATAATTAGTACTAGTATAGTACCCATGAAAATGACCGGATTATTTATGTATTGATAAATTATACAGATATATTATTTGATATAAACGTATTTATTACAATAATTTTTTGAGGACAACACTCTTTGTGAAGAAGCATTGACTCCAAGAGTTTACCCTGACCTTCTTCCATCTGTACTTTCAAGTGAATTCAATTTCTTGCTCTACTCAAAGCTAATTACAGTAGGCTATAGCAGCCGCAGATGGAACAAACCTACTTCACTTTGTCCTCAAAATTTGTTTATCATCATTGTTAATACAGGAATAACTGGATATCGATGCTTTTCAAGTTGTGTCACTAGGTGTAATATCAATTATTAGTTGAAAAACCAATCAAAGCGCTTTGCTAAAAGATTGTGCTGTGACAGTTATGTAAATAGCATCCTTACAATCTGGTCAGAATTTTCTTGTATCAACTCGATATCCTATTCACTGTATGTAAAAAAATGTTATGCAAAACCATTACACGCTCAGACAGAGAACCTGCAAGAACTTTATTAAGTGGATCCTGCTGTGATTTGAATGTGCTGGCAGGTGACATATTTGTTAGGCTACCCTTAAGCTGTATCAAGTGACAAATGCTAAGTGAAGAGGGTATCTTTACGTTTATGATTATTCAAAAGAGTTACTTATATTTCTTCTTTTCTCCAAATAATTTTGATATGTTGAACTCATTGAAAACAACCGAAACTAAATACAATTTTCTTTGAATTTTCATAACAAAATGCCTCTTAACTTAACATTTGTAACTTGATTTTAGCCTATATTTGAAAAGCATAACAGATATCATTAGATGGTTAATCAGCAGGTCAGACCTTTGAATCAAAGCAGATCCACTTCATTCTCTAAATCTGTTTGCTTTAGCATGACCATTTATGAAAAACAAACAAACAAGAAATGACAATGGTTTTTATATAATAGGATTGTGATCTTATGGGTACAATGGGATAAAATGTAAAGAATATTTAACAAACAAAAAATAAAAAAGAGATTTTAGAAAAATGTTCTTACCACTCCAATGACAGCTATGAATATAATGAAGGCCATATAAAGATATGCCGTGTGGGCCTTAGCATTTATATCTGGATGCCTGGTCTGGTACAGACGTAACATACACAGGCAAGCAATAATATACATAAATGAAGTATCTGTAAAGAAAATAAATTTGAAACCGAGTATGATTAGTAAGCAAAAACTGGATTTAGAAAAAAATAGGAAAAATATTAAAATGTTAAGTTCATTGATTTCTAAGGGTTCTACGTTCACACCCCCAGAAAAAATCTGTTGAAAATATTTTTTCTTGGTGTTTTTTTTCATTCAAAATTTCCTAAAAAAATCATTAGTTTGATGCAATCAGAATATACATATATTTTGGATCAATGTCATCTGGGAAGGTTTTTTCATTATTTATTTGAACTTGTGAGGGGTTTCAATGCTTTAAAAAAATA
Organism: Thysanoteuthis rhombus; assembly: GCA_963457665.1. Classification (NCBI taxonomy): domain Eukaryota; kingdom Metazoa; phylum Mollusca; class Cephalopoda; order Oegopsida; family Thysanoteuthidae; genus Thysanoteuthis; species Thysanoteuthis major. Next base: position 36,232,330 of record OY735207.1, read on the forward strand.
GTGTTAATGCTTATAAGGGGGTTCTATTTACAATGTGGTTATGATGCTGAACTGCACTGTTACTTTCCATCCATCATAGGTGACCATGGATGTAAATTTCTCTTAACTGTGCTAATACCAGTTTGGCAGAATCTTTTTAAGAAACTAACTGAAAACTGGCAATAAAACATGTTTTTCCCAGAATCTGACTCTAATCGAAATCCAAACAACAACAAAACATAGACACAATTTGAATCTCTTAACCCACTTCAATATATGAACTACTAACCAAAAGTGATCAAATAATTTCTGAGTTTTCTGAAAAAATAATCTTCAAGGTTTTAAGAGGGGCTAACCAACATTTTAAAAAAGATATCTCCATAAAATATCATTTGCTTCCCAGTGCTGACATGTTGGCAGATGTTTTCAATGCTAGGTTTCTCAGCTAATTTTATATTTTTGCAATGAGAAGATAGTCAGAAACTTCATTTATTTACACAGTATATTTATTGTAGTTAAATCTATGTTTTAATTCTATAGTGATGAATATATTTCTACACTCCCTGGAAACTTATCCTTTATTTTCAATCAATGCTGCTTATTTAGTAGTTGCAGAATTATGATCAGAGAGTTGTGATGAAAAGCAACAGAAATAATACGGAAAAAAAACTAGTCAAAAATTAAAAAAGATATTTCTATACTCTCATAATTCATATGATTGAAATATCTATATATTATTTTAATTATATATATAAATACATATATATATAAGTTGTAATTTTTGTACATATGTTTGTGCTCTTACAACTTAAAAACTACACATCCAAGACAACAGATGAATAATCAAGTACAGCACGCCTCTATCTACCTACAACACACACTTTAGGTCGAATTTAGAAAAAAAAAACCCAACTTTGATAGATTTTTTCATGTTTTGTAGCCTCCATGACTAGACAAGCAACATCCTGTAACCAACAGTCAGTCAAAAGTAGGTTATGTGTTTGTCCCCAGCGGTTGGGGCCATGTACAAATAGTATCCAGTCAATAGCTATAGCTACACTCCTCCCTGGAACCAGCTGAAAACAGCCCAATAGATTTTCAACCAGTCTATAATAGTCCTGTTCTTCCTGTAACACTTGCCTCAATTTCCCACCACTGACTTTTTTAATGTACAACATACAGACTGTAACAAATTACAAAATTCAGTTCTAAATCAAATTTTATCCTTTACTGTTAGAAAAATATTTAGTTAGTGCCAAAAATTACAAAAATGAGGTGGTGAAGTAGCAGTAAAGTCAGTTTGCCACTATAAGAAACCCCCAGACTTTATCTACATATACCAGGTTCAAATGCAGTCAGCATTAAGATACAATTGTGATTGTTTCATTTCCTCTCCATAAGCCAGAATTTGCGTTCACTATATATGTAATTATTAGAATGAATGAAAGTTTCAACATATTTTTTTAATAAACCCTACCCCTGATTCCACAGGTTATATATCAAACACATATAGCATATTCAGAAAGTATTACAAAAGAATTAACTTGCATCACCAGAAGTATAATAACACTAGAAAATAGAACAGCTGATGGCATGTATATAACATCTGGTCTCAGATATAATAGTTGAGCATGTAGCTATTGTCAACAATGGCTAAGTAATCCAAGTCAACCATATGTTACCAGGATTTACCAGCATAATGATTTGGTGATTTTTTTAAAATACAATTATTCCAAAATAGTCAAGCTGAAACTTTTCTCTATCACACTTTACTCAATGGCACTGGAATTAGGATGACCAGAATGGTGGACAATGCTGAAGTGAAAGGGTTGAGAATTCTGTTTTTAGTGATAAACATATAACAATACTTGAAAGGTTTGACCAATTACAATTTGAAATTTAAACAATAATCCCTATTTTTAATTGCCCAGCTGTTCCATCAATTGTGCATTTGCTTTGTGCTTACGTTCACAGCATATAAGAGCTAAGAATTCACAAATTTATAAGGTCTCATGTTGCAACAATGGCAGACAACCAATGGACATAATGACACACAACATCGATCCCAAGGCTGGCAGAATATGAGATGGCGAGAGGAACTGGACAGGTTCAGAAAATATTGGCTCCGTGACGCCCACAATAGAGAGATGGGGTAAATCCTGGGGAAGGTCTTAGTCCAATGACAGACAGTAAAAGAATGATAATGATGATACTGGTTTTCAAAGTAATCAGTAAATTCATAGCAGCAAGAATAAAAAAAGTTCAGATGATGATACAACTTTGGCTAACAAAAGATAAAGAACATGGTAATATAACAGTGTCGTGGTGGGGGAGTTTCTGGTTTCAAATGTGTAACATTATAACATTGAGTATCTACTTTTTTGGTAAATTGAAGAGTTCATTGAATGTTCCAACAACAAATTACTAGAACTGTAAAACAATATAATTGAGTAAAAATTTGACGATAGGAACAAGCCTGGATGCTGCAGGGTTAAACTCCACTCTTACTTCTATTCCGACTGGAGATGATTTCTGCAATTCCTGTATTATATATATATTAAATAAATTTGTAGATATGTAAAACTTGTTAGTTCGGTTCAGTCAGTAAGAGAGCCAGCCACCAATCACTTGGTCATGTTTTCAAATCATGATCAGGAAATGCTAATTTTTATAAATGTATTGATTTATTTGAATGGAATAAGCCCTTGCATACTTACAATATAAATTTTTGTAGTTATGTAAGGCTTGGCAATTTAGCTCAGTCAGTTAGAGAGCAGCTTATCAAACACTAGGTCATTATTTCAAATCATGGTAGGGAAATTTCAATTTTATATATCAGTTTGGTTTAACATGACAGCACAGACAAACAGTGAAGCGTTCATTACCTTAAATTTGAAGATTTTGGTTGTTGTCACAGTAAAAAAACAAAGTCAACTCCAGACTTGGACTGAAGTTTGACAAAACTTACCAAATTGGAAATTGGAATAGGTTGGGCATACATGATAGCAGGCACTCATCACTCCTTCCATACAAAGGCCAAGACCCATAGCATAGAAAAGGCCGTATGGTTGAGGAATACCATAATGCTGAAAAGAGATACAAAGATTCAGTAAATTAGGGTATTTTATAACTATTTGTAATGTTTTGAAAAATAAGCATCGGCATGAGTGCAGATATTTAAGGTTCTGATGTGTATAAGCCAGGTCACTTAGCATTTTTTGTGTAGAAAATTTTATAAAGATCAGAAGTTATTTGGTGAAGTTTGGATCAAAATAGCTTTTGATAAGTTTGTGAAATTTTCCTAATTTTGTTTGATTTACTTTCAATGAATCAGTTTACAAAGTTTGGAACTGAAAAAAGACAAAGTGTTTTCCTAGAGAGACACACATTTTTTTTCAAAAAGAAAAATCTTTTTCTGGGTACTACTGTTTGAAGTTTCCTGTTTTGTTCAAAATTAAGCATGTTTCTTTGACTCTTGACTTTTAACACCCTCAAATAACAAAAGAAATTAGACTAGCGGATATCTAGAAAATAATTTTTGCTTCAATTTCTGAAATGAGGAATGACCATTACTAGACTTAAACCCAACAAAACAGGCAGAAAAAAATTCATGTTCAGCTCATGTAAAAAACAGGGTTAGGCCAAACCAAAGTAAAAAAAAGTTGGTTAATGTGAAAAAGGTGTCAAAAGGGGGACTAAACTTGAAAAAGGGTGATAAAGTTAGATAAAAAGTGGGGTTAATTTCTCAACAGAGGAGAAGATTAAAATGTAAAAAGTTTAAAAGGAGAAGTACAATGCTAAAAGGGGAGGGCTTAATTTCATGAAAAAAGGGACTAATGTTAAAAAGAAGAGCTAATGTCAAAAATAGGGTAAATAGTTAAAAAAAAAAGGGGGCATTGCATAATTTTGGGATAAGTGGGGCTAATGTCAAAAAAAGAGGAGCCCCCCCCAAAAAAAGTGTGTGTGTGTGTGTGGGGGGGGTTAATGTTAAAAAGGGGGAAAACTTCCCACTCAGTTTTCACCAGTAAAAGAGAAAAAAGGTCATCCTTCAATTTTGACTCCTAAAAAGTGGGAGAAGTCCCCCATAGATTTTGAACACTTCAATGATAAAACAAATTCACTATCCATTTGGACTGTAAGGGTTACCTCTCATGTCAACCACTAAAAGTGAAAGACAATTTACACCTTAATTTTGACCTATGAAAATGAAAGAAAATTCCCTCTTCAAAATTCAACTTGATTCTAACTCCTGAAAATGGAGAAAAAGATTTCCCACTCAATTTTTACCTTTGAAAGTGAAAAAAAAGTTCCGATTTTGACATCTAAAAGTGAAAAATTAAAGCCCCCCCTGCGATTTCGTCACCCAAAATTGAAAAAAAAAAATCTACCCCTTGATTTTTACCATTAAAGTGTAAAAATATTCTTCCTTGTCCAAGTAAATCATTGTATAATAATTCTAAGAAATACCTTAAAATAATCAATGAAATTTTTTGAAATTGACCTAACAGTTTCTGACCTCTTTCTTAATGAGGATAGGAGATATCATTTTTATCAAACATGAATTACAGTTAAGCTGATCATTTTTCATGAAAACAATTTTCATTATAACCAAAGTTTATCTCACGATTCTCTAATGACTTTGAACAGTGATGCTTACTATGAGGTTTTCTTTCAAAATCCTTTCAGTAAGCATGCCTTAACAGTAAATTCAAGCAATGGCTTACCTCTGCCAACTGCTGTGCAAATACAATTCATACAAAAAACAACTGGCTGTGCATTATAAAGTTTTATGAACAACAAAAGAAATATACCTACCTGCTCAATGTTTCCAAATTTCTTTACAGTTTCTCTATGTAACAGATCTCTAAAAATATACAAAGAAATCCACAGATCAGCAAAACATTTCATTTATAATAAATACTCAAGTTAATAATATAGTTTCATAGTGGTGCAGCTTAGCCAAATAATTGTGCATTTTGTGATAAAAACATAGAATTTGGTACACTTATAGCCAAAGGCATTGAAGAGAAAATTGGATGTTGAGCCTTCAGAAATTTTCGAGCTATCACCTATTGCAACCATTTAAAATGCCAGCTGTTTCCAGATGAATGTGGTATTCTTATGTTATGATATTGAGGATATAATTAATTAAATTTTTTATCATAAATAGTTCTTGGGAATTGCCATATGGACAATACATGCATGTCATCAAAAATTAAAGATGTGAGTCATGGCTGGCATGAAAATTGTATTTGCAATGAAGTTGTGTTGACTAGTCTGATATGGATGACCTCAGTGTCAAATCATATCTTTTTATGACACAGAATTAGAATTGGGAACTGTAGAATAACCCAGAAGCTTCCTTTATTCAGTACTCCCTTTCACAGTAATAGAGGCCAACAAAGTTCAAGCCAGTCAATGTATGATACAGCGAAAGAGCACATGCCTCAAGCATGTTGATCAATGTGGTTGCTGCCAACTTGAGTTTACACAAAAAACACACACACACTTGTCTTGGACTTTTTGTTCTCTTTATTCTAAGTCTTGGACACAATATTAATGACCAGCAAACTGTTCAAGCATGATACATAAAACTGGCTCCTCTAATGAGAGAGATCCGACACTAATTATTCGCATTCAAGCCGACTCATCTTTCTTTGTACATGATATATCAATACATATATTAACACTAAGGGCCAAATGATTTTGTTGACTGTTAGGTATCTTTCAAAGTTCCGAATGCCTGTCAAAGATCATATTTTGGTAGTAGACCCTGAGACACTGCAACAGCTAACATCACAAGATCAGTATCAACGTTTTGAATCATGATCACCATTTCTTGCTGCATGGGCCACATGTAATAACATGCGACTATCTGTTTTACCCCCTGTGCGTGCATCGAGCAATCAATGACAAATCTGGAAATGATGGCTTGCTGAGAACTTTTACATCACCTGTGACAACAAGCTGCTTATCCTCCCTCACAAACCATCTGAGAAGTACATCTGGGAGAAAGGTGAACAACTCAGTCTTATTGCTGTCAACTGCAAGAAAGTTTTACCAATTCCTGAGAATGGCTGTAGCACCCACCAAGCATCTGTGCCCCTTTTCAATGATATGCTCTTGTAGCAGCTTTCAAAGACTCAGGTGTGTAGCGGCCCCACACTAAATCAAGTATTAGGACTTGGAAAAGCTATCAGCATTTATGTCTGGCTACAATGCACAAATGCTAATTTTCCATGCTTGCTAACTGAGAAATGAGAAATGAAGTCTAAGGAATAATTCCCACATATGGGACACTCACTCTAACTTCACGACTATTTATTAGAAAGAAATTGAATCAGTTTAAAAGTTTTAGCTGTGGACTATCAGAACGTACTACACCAAAAAGCCCGTCACACAAAGTAAGAAATGAAGTAACAGTGATTGGCCCAGATATGAGAATTATTCCTGTTGTTTTAAAGTCAGCAAATTGGAAATAACACATGTGCATTTAAGCCAGGTATAAATGCTCAGGGTCTACAGGCATTTGGAACAGGACAGTATTTTCAATACCTAGCAGTCCATGACATTGCTGCAAGCCTAGGCCCTTAGAAGAAGGCATGTGTACTTCCACCATTTCAGGCATTGATAGGCTATTACACACTTTTGGGGCTACTGGGAAAAGACTGTGTGGGCTGTATAGACTGTCTCTTCAGATCTTTCACATGCCGTTCTGAAACAATTTTCTGTCCCGGATGACATACTACAGGAGGTAATAGCCACAATTGAGAGGTTTATGATTCTGCTCTATGACTGAACAAGCACATTTACAGAAATAGACAAGGCAAGGAGGAAGCTTTTTCTGAAGAGACACAATGTGCAGTCAATACCTTCCACAAAGGCAGATCTAGAGGAGCACACTAAGAGAGCAGTGTATCAAGGAGGCCATGTGTGGGGTCAGATGTTAATGTCCACACCAGAACTACCTCTACTAATGGGGCTGGTCAAAGACATCTGAGGAGTACCATGCACAAGACATCTTGCTTTTCTCTCTCTATGGTACACAAAATTATTAATTTTTTTGCCTCAAATATTCCATTTGAAAAAAATACTCAGACTGCAGCCATATTTTCCTGAAGTTGAAGACGAAGAGTAAAGTCAGTGAATAAGAATATATATCAAAAAGGGTGGAGTCCTTGAAAAAAAAAAAAACATATTCAGGGGTGTGGCTCTGAAGTGGATGGAGAACAATTTCAAATTCCCCCCACAGGGTCCCCCCAAAGCTTTCTGCAATGTCTAACATGATACATAATACAGGTCTCAAGCTCCCAGGTTGGGAACCATTGCACTAACTGTACAATAGTTGAATCTGGGCGACCTTTTCAGTGCTCAATGTTTAATAAACCTCAGCTATGGCCCTGGGTCTACCTAACCATGGAGCATCATTCAGTAAGAAATCTCTAGTATGAAACTCTTGCCATGTTCAATCATTCACAGTATCTTCTTCAGAAACTTCAAAAATCTCTAGCTTTACATTTGAGTCACATATTTTCCTTTTTTAAAATGGCAAAAAAGCATATTTTCTTCAATCTTCAAAATGAGAATCAGTAAATAAAATTTGCTAATTTTGACAAAATTTTTAAAAAGATGCATAATGATACAGTTCCATTCTCCCTATTCTCTGGACTTGTCTCCAACCAATTACCACTTTTTCAAGGCCTTAGCTGCTTATAAATGCCAGCAGGTGTTCACCAATTCAGACCAGGTTGAACATGCCTTCCAGCAATTCGTTGACTCCTGTGATCACAGTTTTTATTTTGATGGAATAAATTCAATGCTGGATTGTTGGGAACAGTGCGTTGATTTTAATGGTACTTAATTTGACTAATAAAGTTGTGCTGGAATGGGATTATGAAGCCTTGAAGTTTGTGGTTCAAACTGACATATAAATTTGATTGTGTGATCAGAAAATACTATGGTTTATACAATTTTACTGACCTTCTCCAGACGAGGAGTAGGAACAACATGCCAAGCATGACATAGCCAATATTACTGAAGACATTATTGAATGCACTGAGAACTCCAAACGGCATGGCACACTTGAAGTTATAGTAGCAAGTGTCTTCATTCCCTGTCAGGTGAAGAACCTAAAAAATAGATAAAAACATGACAATGATCAGAAAAAAACAATTATTCAATATAAATAGCTTTTAAATTACTACACAACAATGCAACACCTAGTATCATTCAGTTTATTTAGCATAATGATGGTAAGTTAGTAACAATAGAGAAGAGAACAAGACTGTTCATTTGTTATCTGTTATATCTGTATATGTTACATCAACATGCTCAAAATTTAAAAAAAGGTAACAAAGAATAGTATATTATTTGTAAGTACTGATTTTATTTTCATGGTTATTGATGAATTGATGCATTGAAATATACACTGTAGTCCCGTTATAACGTGGAAGTCGGGGTCCATAATTTTCTACCACATTATAAGTGAGTCCATGCTGTAATGAATTTTCCATTATAACAAACCTTATTCCATATCTCGACTCCAACCCAACTTCTTCAAAGCCAATCCTTATAATTCATACAAAAATTAAGATAAAACTATAGGTGTGGGGGTACAGAGGGGCTAGTCTGGCAGGAAGACAGAAATAAAAATAAAAACTTTTTGAATTGTGATACCTTACCAAGAGGTCACATTTTGTCAAATACTAGATACATATGTAGTGAGTGTCTGGAGCAGAAGTTTGACAATATCATAATAATTTTTTTAGCAACAGATGAAAGGGAAAGGTGTGATGAGTTTTATCTATTGACTTCTGAAATGTTTTAGTCTAATTCATTTCCTTTTTGCAGTTGGTGTAACCTGATTCAGCAGTGGTTTTTCTATTTGAGTATTTAGACATTATTAGTGATTCTGCATTATATTGAACTGTTTTATTATGGGTCTACAGTATAGCTTAAAAGAAAACAAATACATGGATGTTTTTTTCAACAAGGTAACTTGAAGAAAATAATCCATAAGACATGTATACCTTAAATTGGTGAGGCAAATTATTGGCAATAAATAACACGTTAGACAATCTTGTTTACCTCAGCAAGCAAGGTTCTGAATGAATTTTGATGAAATTTAAGGAAGGCTGGACCATGCACTAGGAAAGAGGTATTCAAATTTAGGGGCATCACCAAGAATATTTTTTTAATTGAGATATATTTTCCCCCTTTTTTTCCCATGTATTTATTTATATAATCATGTCTGTCCACACAGTATCTCCAAAAGTTCTCACTAAATTTCAATTAAATTTTGTGGGAAGGTGGGCCACAGGCTAAGTGAGAAGTAATTAAATTTTGGGCCGCATCCAGTAACTTTTTCAGTTACTACTCCCCTGTATTATAGTTATATGTCAATATAAGATCTCCAAAAGTTATCAATAAATTTCAATGAAACTGTGTGGAAACATGGGACATGGGCTAAGAAAGACGTGATTAAATTTTCGAGTGAATCCAGGGATTCGTTTTTGATCGTGAGATATCTTTTATTATTCTGTATGAACAGAGGTTAAAAATGAACAGTACGTAAAATTGCTACATCTAAATTTCAAGGGAGGTAACTCAATATTTGCACATATTTCCCCTTATAAAAAATATTTCATTTCATTCAGTTTTTAGTTAGTGTACAGAGTTGGTTGATGTGTGTGCTCTCTGAGTGCTTTTTAGTTAGATTCAAAGTGCTATTCCATTAATATCAACTCCCATTTAAAGTATTTAAAATCTTAGTTGTTTTTCATGTTTTGTTCAATCTGACCGTCTTCAGATGAATGTGTTCAATATAAGAACCTTGTGGTTGAGGTACCCCTACTTATCAGTCTGTTGTCATGATTTTTTTTCCTGATTCATAAGCTCCACTTTAGAACTGAAAGCTCACCCACAAGAGGGAAAAAAAACAAACAGAAAAATCTTCACCCAAAGTGAGTACACTGGAGTGTTACCACTACTATAACAGAGCTTTTAGTGGAATTGAATGAGTCAGCAAAAAGAACCATGAAAATAAGGAAAACCCAACAGACAAAATTATAAGCAGAATAAAACTAAAACAAGACTTTACAATGGACAAAATCACTTGAAAAAATAACTGACTGAAATTTTGGAGAACGAAAAAGGTTTGGAGGATGGGAAAAAAAAATGATAAATAAAAACATTGAGCATCTTAGACATGAACTTACTTTTTGATAAGTAATCATCAGCTGAACAACAGGTAAGCCATAGAATATGACAATTGTCCATAAATTCCTGAAGGGAAAAAAATCAGTCTTATTACAGAATGACTTTAAAACAATTCATCATTCAAAAGCACTTTTATCAAGATCTTTTCCCAGTCATTGACAAAAATGACTCAGAGACTTGAAATTATGACATCTACAAATGCTATAATTTAATAATTCAAAATAATTAGTACTTTTTTTCAGAAAAGATAAATATGGAATAAAATAGAATGGATAAGTTTCAGAAGAAAGATAAGAATCTGTTAGGTTAATATGACAAGTGCCTCTTTTCTTGCCTTTAGACTTAAATCAAAGTATAGTATCTGTTCTTTTTTAATTCAGACTTTGGAATTGAATTTAGAGACAATAAAACATTAAATTTGTTCACAAACTTCTTGAGAGTACCACTAATATTTCAAGAAAATTTACAGGTGCTTTTCATGTTTTTCAAGTAATATACACATAGAATATTGATCTTAGATAGGCAAATAAAAAAAAGTATGAAACCTCACCAATTATATACTTTTCCATACTTGGCCAGTTTTTTCCTTCCTTTCCTTGATAAGTCTGATACAAATAATGCAGTCTAGAGTGTTTAAAAACAAGAACAGAAAAAAGATAATTTGAGAATACAATATGAATACGTATGAAAAGAGATTCTTCAAAAGCGGTCAAAAACTTCCATCAACTTCTTTTACATTAGGCTGTTACAGATGAATTTTTTTTTAATCATAAAGATAATGCTAAAATGGAAAGATATACTAATGTGAATGCATTTTTTTTGTAGATTCAATGTAGGTACATATGAGAGGTTTTGGAGTCCTGAACAGCTATAGGGTCTACCAAATTAGTTTGACTAATTTTCAAGTACAAATTCAAATGAAGACATAATGCTGCTCAAGTTTCTAATGAGATGCAAGTTCAAGTCTCATTGGAAGTTATACTCCTTCATTCATATTTCACACTAAGGTTAAGAGAGTATTTTACCAAGAAAGTTGTGTTGAATAGTAGTGAAAGGATCAAGAAAAGACCAGTTGAAAATTAACTAAGTCCAACATATATAAAAGAAAAAGATCTGAGATAGATAACGTAAGAAAACACACACACACACACACACACAAACACACACACACCCCCAAAAAAAATGAAATTTAAAAAAACCTTTGTTCTAAAAACATCTTTCTCTTCTTCAGCATCATGCAGGAAATCAATGTCTTGAGTATCCAGAGAAGAATTTACTGATGAAGAATCATCCGTGGTTGCACTTGGAGCATCCAAGAGGGGAGATGTAGGATCTGTATAAAGACAAGATAAAAATACCATTATAAAACCCCCTCAAAGATGAATCAAAGTTGTTTTAAGGTCATATTCAGCAGACCTTAATTATTCCTGGAATACTGGGTATTTTCACTTACTTGGTAAGGGAATCTACTTTTTGTCTATGAGCAGGTATTTAGGTTTTAGGGATGTCTTTCAAATTCTGATTCTACTGCAGTCAATTTTCATCCATGATACCAAAGAGTGCTTTTTCTCTCTATTCTATGCTGGGGTAAAGCAAGAGCTCTCAACCCTTAGTACAGAAGTCATGTATTTCCTACAATTCCTAACCAGTTAAATTGAATATCACAGCATGATCCATGACCATTTTGTTAAAATACATTTCAGTGCCATGAATTGCCCATTGTTCAGTCAATTGATTTTGCAAAAAGCTATGAGACTAAAAATTATTTCTACTGAAATTTCATGCTGACTAGCAGGATTATTTTAACAGAAATTGGCTAATCTTATTTTCCTTTGTTAAAACTAAATTGAATTATTGTTCCAAATTATCAGTAATCCTCTCTTTAATGATTCTTCAGATGGTGTTCTTAATATGTGGGCTTGTATATTACAGGACACAATTTTGGCTGGATGTTTGTGAAATAGTTCACACTATTATATCTGATGAATAATTCATTTTACCTCAATTGTTCCAATTGAATTGTTAATTGAATCATGCACTTTTCGTATATGTATAAGTTGTAAGTAAAGCAAATATTTAAAACACTTCATGAAACCGATGATATTATGGTCATGATTTATTGAATAAGTAATTTAGAACTTTCATTCATGCAAATAATTACATAAACAAGTTGGATTAATCACTCAATAGACACCGTCACGTGACCAATGTCTTTTGGCAACAGGCCATGTTGAGGGTGACCGATTAAAAAACTTGGAAAAAGGGTTGATCAATGATTAAGTTACTTCTCTAGCATTTTGTTGGACAGTGATCACTAAAAAGTCTGCATTTTCAAAGAAGTATTAACTAGGGATCAATTAAGCATAAACTTATATTCATATATAAACTAGTATATTGAACTATCCATTAAAAACCTATTGGTTGGGGATTTTAGAAAAACAAAAACAAAAAAAAAAATTTTGTTCCAAGACATGATGAAAAAAACATTTACTTTTTCAGCACCCTGACTCCATTAGAGTGGCGTATACACGCGATAATTTAAATAAATGAAAGTACTGATGGTTTATAATGATAATACAGTGAATTCTGGAGGTAGGGGAGAAAAAGAAACAATGAACTTGACTGCATTAAGGTCAAACTCCCTTGCTTCATTAAAATCTAAAGGGTAAACGGAATCCATTTCTCAACACAATATTATTCCAAAACTATCCATCTCATTTCAATTCCTTTATTAGTAATACCTGTAAATAGGATTTGCAAACTGTTGCAAAACAAGTCAACCTGAGTTGAGCTTTAGGAGTGGGAAATGAATTCATCATCACTTTTAGTGTATGTCACGGTGTCACTGTTTTTCGTGTAGGATGTGAGTGGTTTTCAGTCATTGTCATCCATCATTGTTGTTACCTATGAAAATGAAGTCAAAACTCAATAGGAGGGGTTTGACAATAGAAAGAAAGAAAACTCTGTCTAATGGTTATTCTGCAACTAGCCTTGAAAGCAAGGAAACGAGCAAGAAAAAGTGTACTCAGCCTGATGACAGTTAATCCGCCACTGGCCTCGAATTTACCTTCATTGTAATTGTTGTTGCTTTTTATTGCAACTAAACAATCAAGATTAAGGTAAATAAGGTTGGTTCTTTGGGAAATGGTTTTCGTAGTGTTTTTCGTAAACTAAACTGAAAAATTGCCAACTACTTTTTGGAAATCTTTTAAAATCAAACCAAAGAAAACAGTGGTCATTCAAATCAAAACAAACCAAAACGTATTTATTGAATGAACAATGATCCTCACCCTCACAACGTCTCAATGACAATAGATTCCAACATGATTTCATCAAATTTTGGAGGGCTTTTCACCTACCCTCTTCAAATTCTATGCTGAACTTTTGACACCATAAATATTAACATCTGACTAATCACGATAGTAAAGTCCATTCTGTAGGAGTTCGACAATGATCATGGATGTATTTTAGTTCATTGCCAAAAGATGAAGACCTAATACTTTATTATAATGAGAAAACAAGTCATGATAAAAAAAAAATAGTTTTTTCTCACTGCACTTTGCAATGTTAATCCAAAGTTTTTCATAAATTAGATAGATAAAAATACAAAAAGCGGCAAAAACACAAAACCTAAAATATATCTCTTATACAAGATATTGGCCATACATTCAATACCAAAGGTATATAAAGTGGCATGGTCTAGCCCTTTGTGGCTTTTATTTCAAGATCAAAGTGTAGTATTGCTTATTCCCATGTCAATGAAACATGACTTTAAATGCTATTATAATTGTATTTTAATTGTTTTCTTTATGAATTTGAATTGGATTTAATTTGAATTTTTTTTCAATAAACAAAAAAGAAACTAATGATGTATCATGGTTGTATTTTAATGGTTGAATGTTTTTCCTGAATTTTATAAAGCTATTGAAACAATAACTTATATATGAAAACATCATTTAATTACAGAAATACAAAACAAGCAATAATGTATTTTAGCACAAAATGTAATAATAATTTATGAGTAAAAAATGAGTCAAAAAAGAGTAATGAAGAGTTATAATAAGAAAAAAATGATTTAGTGAAATCAAATTACTTGATGTGACATGAGTGGGGCAAATTCCCAAATTTGGAATGGGAATCCAAAGTCACAAGGTTTTCAGTGACAACAATCAATAAAATTCAAAACAACTTTTGTTTTTGTCAATTGAAAGAGTATTTAAACTAAACAAGAATTCATGAAGGAAAACAATTGAAATACAATCATAAAAATGTTAAAATTGAAATCAAGATGTTAATACTGTTAACAGATACTACACTTCAACCTTGATCTAAAAGCCGCAAAAGGCTGGACCACAGAACAAGCATGAATGGTCCATGTGTTCACCACATTTATCAAACTTCTTTAGTAAATAAGCAGAAAGTTTGTTATGATCCATGTGTTTGTTAAAGCTGAAACTTGTTATATCAAGGTTTGTTATAGAAGAGTGCATTGTATTTGTACCTCAAAAAACATGCTACCTGAAAAGATACAAAGACACTTATAGCTCTATAATTTTCTAAGAATAATACTAAACTGATTGTTATTTCTTATCCACAATGTTCTATCTCTACGTGGAAAACCGCTAACAATAGCATTTCTTCATATTCTGTTGCAACTGGAGGCGGGAAATGGTGATTCATGGTGGGCAATAAGAATTCGATTTTTCATGTGACCGTTCCCAAAATTTTGTAAAAATGGATTTGAATTCTCAAGTTTAGTATTTCATAAGATGTCAATATCTCATCTTTGTTAATTTGAACAGAAAATCTGTACAGAACACAATAATTAATAGTAATTCAATGATTAACAGGTACAATAAAGGAAATGTCTTTGTATATTTTGAAGTACACAGAAAACTTGTCTATATAAGATTATAAAGTTTTGATTGTATTTAGTGTTCGTGCAAAAATTTACATAGTGCAATGGAAACCAAAAAAAAAGAAAAAAATTAGGGCTTTAGTAGAAGTAGTTTTGAAATTTAGGGATGAATATATCCGGGGTGGGGGGGTTATGTTTAAAAAAAAAAAAAAGGAAAAACAGCTGAATCAGTCTATACTGAAAGTAGTCTATACTGTATGGAATCTAAACAAAAGATTGACCCTTGAACTGAGAACCATGCTATATACATAGCAGGGAATCATGTTCAACATAACATGGAAAGATCACAAGACAGCACAATATATTAGAGGAAAGACAGGAGTCCAAGATAACGTAGAATCCATTAAAAATCTCAAATGGCAGACAACTGCTGGACAGAGATCACATGTGAAACTATGGACGACAAAAAATAAGATGGCATGATGAATTAAGAAAGTATTGGTTATGCGATACCTATGATATAGAGGTCAGGCAAATCTTGGTGAAGGTGTATATTATAGTATAATTGTAATTATACAGAAACTCTTATCTAAAATGATCTCCTGTTGTTAGACAGTTAATTTATGACTTAGCCAAGATAATATAAATAGAGTTTTTAAAAAATGGGGCTGCTGCAGGAATTGAACTTGCGACCAACACATCCATTTATTTATATATAACTGGCGTGTTTAAAAGAAACAAAATAGACAGAGAATTAATGAGATGAGAACTTGAAGTGGAGGCAGTTACTTTGACCTTTGCATCTCTGGTGACTATTTAGCTCAATGGTAAGAGCAACGCTATGTTGAAGCAGCTACCCTATCAGCTGCAGGTTCGATCCCTGCAACAGCCCCATTTTCTTTAATTGTTTATTCCATTTATGTTTTCTAGGCTAAGTGATATATTAACTGTGTAACGACAGATCATTTCAGATGAGAGTCTCTACAAAATTATACAATTATGAATACAAATATGCACAACAATTATGTTTCCATAGATGATATGTATCTGGAGTTTTTGGCTAAAAATTATCAGGGTAAAAATGCAAATTATACATGACAGAATATAGCAATATGAAGGAAAAAACAGGACTCCAAGACATCATAGAATCCATTAGAAAACTCAAATGGCAATGGACTGATCGTGTTGCAAAAATGACAGACAACAGATGGACATCATGACTCATAACATTGATTCCTACAGATCACATGCACAACTGAGGCTTGCAGTATACAAGATGGAGAGATGACAGAAAAGAGTGGCGAATCCTGGGGAAGGTCGAGGTCCACTGACGGACATTAAAAGACTGATGATGATTAATACAAACTTTGGTGTCATCATCGCGCGTCGTAAACAATTTCATATCAATCTAAGCACTTTTTTCAAATTAAAGTAAATTCATAAATATTAATTGATATAATATTTTCTGGCCTAGGATATTGAATGCATTGGAATATTTCACTATTTCGGCAGGGGAATTATATCTTATAAACTGGCAAATACAGTGAATATCAAGCAACCAGGTCAAAATAATATCCAGAAGAGCATCAGAGCAAAAAAACAGTGTTATTCTTCAAAGTTTAACAAAATCCCAGAAGGGTCATAATTCAATACAGATCATTGATCATGCACTAATTGGAAACAAAACTTCTAAAATGAATACCAATGATAATATAACTTACTAATTTGAGATCAAGATGGCTTTTACAACATTTCACTAACAGCCAAAACAGAAAAAAAATGTTTTTGTTTTCTACCATTCTGTAACTATTCCCTCAAGCTGCTCATTGTGATCACTTCACGACAGGGTTTCTTATATAACAATAACCAGCTAATAACATTAATCAAAAGATATACAAATTGGAACAATTTACATTGATTGTTATAAATTTACACTCATTGATATAAATTTACATTCATTGTTATAAATTCATTTTTATAAACAATTTTATAGTGTAGAAAATTTCTATGAAATTTATTGACACAGGTAAATTTTTAGTTCATCTTAAATAAAGATTCAATAACAGTTTGATATCATTATCTGTGATTATAATGAACAGATTCCTCTGCACCTTAAGCGGAAAATCAAAACAGCGCTGTGTCCAGAAAGAGATATCAAGATTCTTTGAGTCCTTTCTGAATATTCTGAGAAGCAATCTGCTTTCCAGAATGATAATAGGAGAGAAGGAAAGCAATAAATGCAAGTGATTGTCATAAAAGGGTTTAGAGGGTCATTTTGGGAACAAAAATGGAAGGCAAAAGTTGGCATACGAAAGAAAATCCAATTGAAGCAATAAGATATAAAACACTGCCCATATTCCATGAACATCAGCTTACCAACTATCTCAGACTAAATGATCAACACCTAATTCAAAAACTGCATTTGCAGGCATGTATATTTCTATACACCAATACTTGACAGAGAGAAGGGAACATCCACTGGGAAAGTGGCCCTAAAAATGATGATAGACCCAGGTTATGGGCAAGAGACTTCTCAGCTCTAATCAATTAGAAAGAGAAAAATAAGAAAAATTATATCCCATAATTAAAGCCAAAGGGAAAGGTTACCATAAATTGACAACTCACCATCCACTTGACCCGCACAGTATCTTTTTAATGGAAGAGCTAAAAGATAAACCAAGATTAAGCATTTTGTTCTGATTATGCACAGAAAAACAGTTGCTCAAGAGTCAACTCTTGAAACTTTTGGGATTCCAGGATCCCCATCTTTGGTTTTAGATAGATTTTTGTTTTGATTCTATGATTGGAGACCATCATTTCAACCCATGGCATTACGGTATTACAAATCTATCGAAACCCATGGCTCTGCCAAGGATTGAACTAAGAATTTGTATGCAACAATCCTTAAAATGATAAACTGCAACAGTATTGATACATGGTCAAATTGGGTAAAATGAAGGTAGGAGGATTGTATTATGCTAATCTACTAAGTGGAGAGGGAAGATTAGAATAACATAATCCTTCTATTATATTTGATTGTTACAAATGAAATATTTTTTTTTTACATCGCAGACAATAATGCTAAAAGTGAAAGATTTACTAATAGAAGTGTTTTTTTCAAGATTCTATATAAATAGAAATATAATTCATTATTTTTGGAGCCTGAACAGCAATGGAGTCTACCCAGAAAGTTAGACTAATATTCAAGCACTAATTCAAATTAGAATACAATTTTGCCCAAGCTACTGATAAAATCAACAAAACATTTGGAGTCAACATTACTACCGTGCAAACTGTTCAGCATTGGTTCAATAGGTTTAGGTCAGGAAATATGGATACAAATAACAAACCTTGAAGGAGGCCTACAACCAACAAATAATGGTTCAAGCACTTTCTGAATACTTTTGGATTTCAACAACTATATCCCATCATCCCAAGGTGATAAGAAAGGTTAAGAGTTGGAAAAATGGGTCCACATGAACAGAATGAAATACTCCATGACAGTGTCTAATCATACATCTCTCAGTTGGCTGTATCTATGTTTAGAGAATTGAGATACCAAGTTTTGTGGCATCCTCCAAATACATCTGACATTTTTCCCATCATCAAGCATTTTGAATTTCATATTCATACTAAAAAGTTCAATAATAAGGAAGCCATAATTTTACTAAATTTATGACTACTAAACTCAACATGAAGAGTTTTTAAAGAAATGGGATATCATCATTAGAACATTGTTGGGGAAAATGTTATTACTTCAAATAGGTCACACTTTGATTGACTATTTACTGTTTTCTGTTGTTTATATCATCCTTCACCTTAAAATTCAAAAATGATATTTTATACGTAACAACCTAATATTATATAACAAAAGGTTTAGTGAATAAAAGCATTAATTTCTTGAGCTAGGTGGTTAGATGCCATTTTAATTTCACTGAACCCTGAGAAAACTAACCTTCATAAAAATGTAATTTTTGCTGATGGGTCTACTACTAAATAGTTGTATATTTACCCTCGTTGCCAATGATCAGTGTCCGAGCCAAATTTCACATGCTACCTGTGACTAAAATTATAGATTCGTTACATCAACAATTACCTCCCCTATGTCATAGCTATCAGTCCACACAGGTGTTTCATTTTAAAACAAAGGTTTATGGCATTTGATTGTGAAGGATTTGCTGAGGCATATGTTCTTTTGTGCACTTATTCAGCATGAAATTTCCTTTTCAATGATGTATAATATGCCAATATTTGAGTAATTTTTTCCTCATTATTAGGGCACCACAGCAAAAATATGCCATTATGAAAAATGGTGCTAGAATTTTTTGCAACTGATCTGGAATGTCTACTCAAGTTACTTTTAATCGCTGACAGTCCCTCTACCAATGTCCAATTGGTTTCATTGGTCAACAAGAAAACTTCCTAAAAGGCTCTATTACAGTGTCAGGACTAACTGAATTACGGAGAAAATAAACTGTTTTTCTTGGTTAATTTCATTCTTTCTGCTTCAAACTACCTGATGAGAAAAGTCTTCCATTCATGTTCTCACTGATTTTTTTTTGTTCAGCAAATACAATCAGGGGACATTCCTCCAACAATTTATATTGAATCAACTGGCCTGCCACATTCAATGCCTACACTAAATGTATGCACATCCCTGCCTCTCGTCTTTTCTCCAGACTTTTTGGTCCAACTTACAATCTCTTGAATTCTGCTTTCCTTCCTTGATTCCCTTCATATCATTGAAACTCTACTTTTGATATTTTTCAGAAGGTGCGCATGGAAATTTGCACATCTGCAGTACTTAGTTACAATCAGAAGTGAAAAGAAGTCAATGAGAAGAAGAAGAGAAAAAGGAGACTAAAGATGTTATTGTTGTGTTACACTTACCATTAGCATCTCTGTTGATACTTCCATAGGAATGTTGTCCACCTCCAGCTGGTTGTATCCCTACAAGATTTTGTTAACAATATAAGATTATACACATAGAAAATAAGTGTCATTATGATTATACTTTAGAGATACAGAAGTGGCTGTTGAGTAGTAAGCAATAAAAGACATTTTGCATGTTTAGTTGTTGATGGATAAACATTTGAAACACCAGATACTGCAAAAAAGGAAATTAAAGACAATCGTTGCATTTAAAGAAAAAATCTTCAGTTTTTACGTACAGAACAACTAGTAAAGCTCTACATAGCGTACATGGGATGGGCCTAGGAAGAATCCAGCCTCTTGATGATAATTATAGTCACCTTGTAAATAGAACCCCTCCCCCCCAACTCCAAATTCTGTGTTTTTGGAAAATGATTTCTCAATGAAGCAAAGGGAAGTAACCAAAATACTTCAACGTCACAGTTTCATATAACAGATGGAAAGTGTACTTTCCTTACAAATAAAACCATCACTTCAAATTTCATGTTCCGGAAAAATGATTTCTCAATTAGGTAAAGGGAAATAACCGAAATACTTCAAAGTTGTACTTTCATACAATGGATGAAAAGTAAGGTTTAAAAAAAAAAAAAAAAATGATTTTTCAATGAAGTAAAGAGAAGTCCAACTGGTTTGGTGGTATAGTTACATCATAAATAGACCCTCCCTCTCAAAAAAGTAAAGTAAAAGTTGCAAATCAGCCAGATTTGCTTTATTCTCCTAGTTAGAACATTTTAACAGTATAGTACTAACAAAACTGTCAATGAAATGCTGTTTTTTTTGTGTTATGGCAATGTACATACAAGGTCTCTCAATGAAGAGACCAAACTTTTAGAGCAATGTGCCAATGAAACATCTTAGCTTGCCCTGACTGTAAGATTATGAGGCAGTATCCCTGCCCTTTTATATAAAGAAAAACTGTATCAATCTATTTTATTTACTTTTTCAACTACATGTGTGAGAGCAAACATGTTTCCAATGCGCTTGGCCTTTCTTTCCCTCCAAGTTTAAAAAAGGCTTTGAAAAATTCATAGGTTTGTAAGAAGTTCTGTTACAAATTAGGAAAAACTTTTTGAGAGACTTTCTTTCAATGTAGCAACAGGCCTACAGGGAGGATTGTCTGAGCTGTCACTAGTGGTACCAACATTTCATATTGGGAAGAATATCCACCAAAGTGGATGCTGAATCTGGATGAAATATCTTGTTGACTGAGGAAGATCACATTGAAAACATTGTTTGATGAGATACAAAAAAAAAAAAAAATCATTATTCAACTGTCCATGAAGTTTCCAAGGAGATAGGAATCTGTAGAAGTTAGTGCAACATGATTTCAAAAGAAAAACCGAATTGTGTTGCTGCAAAATCTGCTGACAGATGAATGAAATGCAACATGATGCATCATCAGTCTTTCTTTTGAAATCATGTTGTAAAAATCTCTACAGATTCCTATCTCTTCAGAAACTTCATGGACAGTTAGGGGACAATTTCCATGAATCACTTCTAAAACCTTCATTGGGAATTTGAGAAAAAGAAAAGGCCAAGCACACTAGAGACACATTCACTTTTGCGCATGTGGTTCAAAAACTAAGCAATGTAAATTGATGCAGTTTTTATACAAGGGGTCAAGGTCACTCCCACATAGCATATCAGTCTCATTGATGCACTGCTTCAAAAGTTTGGTATTTTTCATGGGCGGACCTCAAACAGATCCACTCACAAACAGAAATTGGATCATTGCAATATAGATAGATGATTCATTAATTTTATATTGTAGAGTTCTGTATATTGTATAAAGCTATTTTTTTCAAATTTGGAAAAAAAAAAATCAACAACATTAATAAACATCTGTTTCCACTATTGGTTTGCAAAATTAAATGTTTACTGCACTTAATGATCACTAATAAATAATGATCAAAGACATGATACCATATTTTAGGATAAGAAACAAATAAAAGACACAAGATATAATGACACTCATTTGCATAATCCATTTGAGAAATTGATTTTGAACTGAAAAAAAAATACTCCATTTATCAGCAATACTATTTAAGAGTTGTAAAATAAACAATTCTTCATGTCATATCTGGAGTTGAGGAGAAAGAATGTGTGATAAAGGTTCAATACAGAATCAATGAATTAGATTTACAAAGTAGTCAAGAGAAATAAATTTAAGTCTGAAAATTCAATAGAACAATCGCCAGCATTCACATGCCATTTTAAAAACAAGTAGAGATACACGGATTTTCCAGCAGTTGGTGTTCTAGCATCTCTTTTAATCTAGACAAAATTACAAGTGGACACTTGAATTTTCTTGAAACTCCCACAGTTATTTACTGAGTGATCACAAGGGAATGTTGTATATGGAGCAATCTCTTAATCGTTTATACTGCAGTGGTGATAACTGCTGCATCAGTCTTCTAAAATTCCAAGCCTTATTTGCTTATAAACTTTAGTAATGGCTTCTAAACAAATTGCGAGTGTCAGTGAAGGTATAAAGCAAAAACAGTAGTTCATATCAATGCAAGAAAAAGTAGAAGTATTGATTCAGGTTTTGGGACAAAAGCTGTATAAGATGTAGGATACAGGCTCATCAACTACATTCAATATGAGTATTTGTTCAATATACCTGTATTTGTTTAATTTATACTAATAAACTACATTGTTATATTAATGTGCTGCATTTAACCATTCAATTCATATATAATATTTGTTTAATTCAAGTTTCTAACAGTCCTAATGCTTTGAAGATATGTGAGCATGCATAATTAGTTGGCAAAAAATGCATTATTGAATTATAATTGTGTGACCACTGATGGTCTGGCAAAATAGATGATTCAACACATTTCTGGAACAAAGGGTATTGCATTAAAGGTTCAAGCTATCTTCCAGAAATAACCAACCGTTTAACCTTTCTAATCTTGATGCATTTACAACAGTGAATTCAACAGACACAAAGCTTCAATAGTAATACAACAATGACACGTTTCACAGGAGTAGAGAAGCATGTGGAAGACCAACAAGCAGTTTCAATTTGATAAAAGTAACAAATTGAAATATAAGAGAAAGACATTCCTCATCATTTTAGAAGTAACCTATTTTTCAAACAAAATTATAAGAAGCATTCAAAGTAAACAAGATTAATAAGATTAAATGAACCATATAGGATGCTGTGTGCAAAATGTATTTTCATTTAGTGATTTAGATAACACGTTTGGAAGATAGAATATAAAATTATTACAATGAAAATGATGGAAACTGTAAAAACAAAACAAAACAGTCCACTGATTTAAGACAGAATTTTGTGAATATAAATTGAACAGAGCAAAACAAATTATCACATACAAACATGAAAAAGGCTAATTCTACAGACATGCCAGAACTATCATGCAACTACAAGGATTAGTGAGGAAATGGCCAGAAACTCATAGTTACCAATTCTTTCATCCAAATCAGACTCTGAATGCACAAGCCCTTGAGTTCCCCATAATATTTTCTCTGGGATAGGAGAGAGGAGGGGGTAAAAAAAATAGCATATAATAGTAGTATTCACAGTTAGGTAGGCATAAAGGTAAACAAAGGTTAATAAGTATGTTAAGTAAATAAAACCAGTAAAATAGGGATTAAACATCAGTATTTCCACTTGTTTTCGGAAATTCTGAGGAGAAGAAAAAAAAAAAGGGTCCAGAAAATAATCCACAAAACACAAGGTCTGTCTGGAAAGTATCCAGCAACTTAATATCAACAAAAAGAAAAAAAAAAATCCATCTAGGGCAGTGGTGCTTTAGTCCTCTTCAAAGTACTTCCCTTTGTACCTCACATACTTATTCTAGCATCCCATCCACTTTCCAAAACTGTCTGCAAAGTACTTTTTAGGGATCACCATCCGCATCTTTATTGCATTCTTCTCATCTTGTCCACTCCACCCTTTCAATGTTGGAAATCAAATCTGGACTTTGAGTGGGTTGGGCTGACAGACCTGGGTGATGCGAATATTTGCCAAAATACTGTGGATAATGACTTGCTTGGTCATTGTGAATCTGGACGCTTAACAATACACTAGCTCATACAAGGGTATCTCATTGTTGACTGAGTAACCTCACAGAAGAGTTCCTGTTCGCACATGTGCTGAAATGTCCCTTCTGATTGGTTACCTATTTATATCAAGGCTACAATACTATTTCTTGAGATATTTAAAATGGCTGGATACTTTCTGTACAAAACTTGCATAAGGGAAAACAGTAAAATAATACCTCGAATGGTGCAGGTAATTTGTTCCAAAATGTCTGCACTGTTCAAGGTCTAATAATAACTTTTTTTTTTCAGCTTAATTTGATTGGTTTGTATAGCAATACCTCAACTATACTACATCTAAACCCACACTAATCAAAACTGAACTATTCAAAGTATTGCTGTAGTTATTTTCTGTACAAAAAAGGTTTCTGTCTGTTTACCAGTTACTTTGTCACAAATGAAACCAAATGTCTTTGATTAAATATTTGGGTGACCCAGATTCCTACATTTTCTGGATTTCTGGACCAAACTTTTTGTCTATAATTAAAATATAGAAGAAACGTTAGAATGATATTGTATTGAACATTAATACATTTCTAAAGCAGAGTCCGTTTGATCGTTTCCAATCCACTTGAAATTCTTAAAATATAAAATATGCGATGAAAAATAAACAAAGAAAAGTAAAGAACAAAACTGTTTATTATACACACAAATTGATTTACTGCAAAAACAGGATCTGTTTAATCAATTATAGTCAACTAACAGAGGCAGATCAAGGATTTTGAGCTGACTGGATGTCCAATCTTTGTTTTTACTACAATTGACTAATTAGACAATGGTAACAGTGATTTTTTGTTTTCAATGTTGATTTATGATTACTTGGGTTTTTTCATTTATAGAATTTCTTTATCAAGATATCAGAAAATTTTCTTCTTCTTGTGCTTTACCCAAGTTGGACCTGTGCCAGAAAAATCTTCATGTGTAGAGAATTAAATCATGCAAAGAAAATTGAAACAAAAAGTGATTGAGCAGCAAACTACTACACTGTCCGATATATTAAAAAATGACCAGTTAGAAAAATAGTCATTTTTCTAGAAATGGTCCAGTACTGTACTATTTAAGTTGAAGATTTTATTTCATCCTACTTAGTCACCCATCTTCTCTCCAACAGATTTC
Organism: Thysanoteuthis rhombus; assembly: GCA_963457665.1. Classification (NCBI taxonomy): domain Eukaryota; kingdom Metazoa; phylum Mollusca; class Cephalopoda; order Oegopsida; family Thysanoteuthidae; genus Thysanoteuthis; species Thysanoteuthis major. Next base: position 36,257,501 of record OY735207.1, read on the forward strand.
TATTTTTTGAAACATGCAGACCACTTCCTTACAGATGAGAACTTCTCCAATAATGATCAAATTGAAGAAGCCTTCAATGAATTCACTAGTTCCTTGAAGGGAGAACTCTTTTAGGAATGGAATTGACAAGTTGCAGACAAGGAGAAATTCTGATGGAATGAATAATTTTGTTTTCTACGAAAATTTTAAAATTTATTTTGCTTGACCATTTGGAACCGATTGATGTGATATCCTGAGAGAAATTATTTTGTCTTTGGAGTCGCTGATAAAAAATCTTTATATATCACACACACGCACAGAAAAAAAAATTGTCTCAGTCCAGAAGCCAAAAGAATAAAAATCCCAATCTTAAAGGATTAAGTAAATTAGCAATCTGATAATTCCTGATTTTATCTAAGGGTGAAAAACGTCACCAGAAATATAATGCGTTACACTTACCTCGTTCCTGTTCACTTAAACTTAAAAAGCCTTCATTTTTATCACTGAAAAAAAAAAAAGAAAAAAACTTTTCCAATCGTAATTCTTTTCAAGTTAATAAGATATTAGTGGCATATTTTTATAAAGTTTGGAATGCTGGTTTATAAGATACTTCTAGCCTTATATAGATCAACTTAATTGCATATATGTAACCTACTAGCAACTATTAACTACCAATACTATAATGGAGGTAAGTGCAACATATATATAAATATATAAATATATATATATATCGGTATTTAATATATTGCTTTACCTCCTTCCTCTCTTTCTGTCTATTTTAGAGTGGTAGAAACCAATAATCTGTCAAAAAAGTGACATAGGCTTTGATATTACTATACATGTATACATATATATATACATATTCTTCAGCATTCAACAGGTACAGTTTTCATCTGGTAGTCTTAAGCAGAACACTATAATCCAACAGCCTGTGAAAAAACTGAATGCAACATACCATGGGGTAGGTTGAGGAAAATATCAGCTGAAATACTTTATTGCAAACAAAGATGAAGACAGTAGTTTGAAAAATATATGGAAAGCATAGATATATTTGAAATGTTCTTTTTCTTGTTTTTTTTAATATAAAAATAAAGAATTAAAATGCTCTTACCATAAGTAATATATGAGGATTATCACCCCAGCAATAATATACACCATAAAGAAAACGCCCACTGATGCAACAATTGCATAAGAGTATTTATCAACTGGAACGAAAAAAAAAAAAAAAAGAAATAGAGTTAAGTATGCAATGGAATATTAAAAAAAAATTCACCATCACAGTAAATAATTGATCAAATGTGGCATCAAAAATTGAAGTCACATTTAAAAAATTCCATTGAAGATTAGATATGGTCAGAATAAATTCTATTCATGTAATCACCGGTGTTTTCCGCAGGAAAACATCTAAAATAAAGTAAAAACATCTCTAGATTCTGGAGGAAAAAAAAAACGAAAAAAAAACATTTTTTTCAAAGGAGCCTTGAGGAGTACTGATGCCATAACAATATGGCCAGGAGAGCTAGAATAGATGCTTTCAAATACAGACAAATTCAAAATATGATAGAACCCTTGGCCATCTTTGACGGCTATCTCTTCACAATTACTAAAATTCGCCAAATGTCAGTTTGTCGGTCCATCCGTCTGTGTTACCATAATTTATGGATGGCCAGAGCTAGGGCCATCAAATTTTCTTTGGCTACTGATTGAACACAAGAACATGTTTTTTAGCATATTAGTTTTAGAAATATAAAAAAAGAATAGAGTAAGGTCAATCTTCACCTTCACCCCAATTACAATAATCTGATCTCCATCTATCTCTCTATATAATACTTGAAGTCGGATTTTGTTAACCTATATGTGACTTATAATCAACCGAACCAGGGCATTGTAGCCAGAGGTATTGAATTAAGGTACTCATACAATACATTAATTTAAAGAATGCAAAACAAAAGAAAAATCCTAGGTGATCAGCAATTGAATAATGATAGTGTGGTGTCTATGTTCAAACTCAACCCAATAATATTGATCTGATTCTCATCTAATTATCTATACAATACTAAAAGTCTGGCTCCATTTATCTTCATGTGACCTCTAAGTAACTGATGCTGGGCATTATAACTAGAGGTACTAAATTAAGATTCCCCTAAAGACAAAAAGGAAACAGTTTTAATCTCTATTTAGGCCTTTGCAGGTGCTAGCCAAATATTTGCACGTTGGGTGGTTTTCCAGCTAGTACTGTATATGCCAATATATATTAATTTTTTAAAAACAATGAAACTATTACATTGCATGCAATGTGGGGGGCCTACAGAAGCTTGATATGGACAGTTATGGGGCTTAGATGGATTGCAGTAGTAGTAAAGGTAATTCTCTAAATACTCTTGAAAACCATGTTTTATGATCTAGCATATACAGTATATATTTTCCTTTCTAGATGTTCTGGCATAGATCTCAAACAAAAGGAGGACTCTCTGCTATAAAAGGAAAAAAATGCTAATAAAAATCCTAGCTGGACATCACTATTAATTTTTTTACCAATTTTTCCTTTATCGTTGCTTTTTCTCACAACTTTCCAAGTTGAATACCCACTGACCAAAACAAAGAATTTCAGAACAAAGAAGCCTAGGGCTAGATAAGACATAAATCTATAGTCTATTCAACAGACAGTATTCATCTAGGAAGTTGTGACAAAAAGCAACAATAAAATGGTGAATAGACTAGCCAAATTTATTTGCAAAAATACTTAATGACAGAGTTCAATTAATTCAAGTTGGACATTGCTATCATCTGTAATGCAAATGAAAGACTAAGTATAAAAAAAATGGGCTGATTTCTTTTTTCATGAGCCTATTTAAGATTTTGAAATCGGAGTTGCCCTCCATTAGTTCATATAAAATTGTCAAAATATAAGATTGTTATGAAAGTTTTGTCCGATGTTTGAATTATTTGGAAGCAAATATAGTTGTGATTAAAGATACAATCAATCATTAATATACTCTCATTCCCTTTTGATAGATTTATTCCATTTATCAACCAGATTTGTTAAATTTTTTTGATTTTGACCAGAAATAAGAAACCAACTGGTTTTTAACCTCTTTGGTTAACTGCTTCTTTAAATTATAATGAAAAGTCAGATGGCAAATGTTGATATATTCAGTAAGTTGCCTAAGTATAAAGGCAGGATCCATTGCAATTATCAATACAGCAAGAACTGACAGGACTTCTATTACATCAATCAATATGTATCTTAAATTACTTGAGAAGAAAAAAAAAAATCACTTCAGCAGTCACCGTAAACAATACCAGAAAAAAGACTGTGCACTGCTAAAATTATTTACTCAAATGATCGAATCTCCATTCAACATTCCTTTACAAAATTGATTTTTTTTAAACATTCATTATGTTAAAATAGATCAGATAAAATAAAATTATCTAATAGAGATGACTATTTTACGCATACATCACCAGTAGAAATGGTGCCAAATGAAGATTTTAAAGCTGGTGCTATGAATTTTAAAAAACGTTCAACTTCTTATAAAATAAAAAGCATTAACTAATCAGTGCATATATATAATAATACATCCTGCCAAAAAATAGAAATTGATTGGTAAAGCAAAGAAAATCACTTTTGCAAGAAAACCAACAGCCATTTTGAATAAGAAAGAAAATAAACAATGGTAGTATAACAGAAACTAAAATGAAAATGTAAAATTTCCCTCCTCTAACCTTCAATCGAATTTAATCAAATACAAATTCTTACCTGGAGTGGTTTTATTGATGAGAATAGTTAAGTTCTTGGATCTAATTTTACCACCTGGCATAACCTCTTCAATGCTAGAACATTCCATATTGTTTGGCATCAACACCAATACTACATAAAATGCATTTTCTGTTAGGAGCTTGCTGGAATTCTGCAAATAAAAAAAAAAGTATTCAAAGAGAATCCAATGCTAAAAAAGAAAAAAAAATCAAAATGTAGATCATAAGATACAAATTAAAAAATACTGTGAAATTAAAAAATGCAATAGAATTTTCAATAATGTAATTAAAGTCAAAAAAAGTTTTTAAAGGATAAAAATATCAAAAATAGGCAATAGAAATTTAAAAATTGACAAAAACAAAAAGGCAAAAATAAAAAATAACAATAAAATTGAAAAATACAATAACATTAGAGAATACAATAATGTTTAAATAAATAAAAAGCCATTCTTGAATGCTTCATCTTCAAAGTAATGCAAAATGAACAGAATATTTTTACCTGGACAACAATGGCTGCTTCTTTGCTCATAGTTTGATAGAGACCATGGAAACGAATATTACGATCCATATCATATACTGGGCACTAAAAATAGACAAAAAATTATTTAAATAATTGTTGATTTCATATACAAACTTATTTTTGTATCTGTAAGTTAATAACCATGTAATACTTGTTCTTACAAGTTCAATAAAAAAAATATATGAAAAATATACAGTGCATTAGATATGAAAACCTTGCAGAGTCCAATTGGAGAAGAGATTTGCCTATAAAATTTACCATTTTAAGATTCCTAATATGCTGGCAGAATATCTATCTACTAATAAAAGGATTAATAGTAATAATTAATTAGATAGAAAAAAAGAAAGTCATACAAACCCTTATATCTTGAATAGACATGGTAAGACAGTTAGTGTCTCCTGAATTGCCTGTAACAATCACAGACTCAACACCCGAAGGGAAAGAAAACATGTAATATTTGGGCTCAGTGGGAGTCACTGTAACATGTTTTTTCTCACCCAATCTAGAAAAAAAAACAGAGAGTTAAAAAAAATGACATAGAAAGAACAAAAATTTTTTTTACAGAACAATTGAATTCTCTCTCTTTGGTTGTATATAATGCAATCTTTTGGTAAAATTAAATCTATTGTGTAGACCAGAAATTTTGTTTTTGTCAATGGCATTAACAGCATTTAGCTTTAACTAATTTCATTCAAAAGAATTGCTTTCAATAGTAATATGATAGCTGTCATATCAGCATGCATTTTTTTAATCCCAGATTGAGTATATTTTTATTCTATAATTATATCACTAAAAGAAAAAGAAAGGGCATATTATGCTTTTTTTTATCCTAAGAAAAGTAACAATGCAACTAAAACGAACAAAACAAAACAGTTTATGGAGAAGACACTGAATGATCAAACATGTCAAAAGTGGTTTGCAAAGTTTCAGGCTCGTAATGCTCCATGGCTGGGTAGACCAGTTGAGGTTAGTAGAAATCAAATTAAGACAACACTTAAGATTAATCAATTATATGTGATGCGTGACATACTCAAAATATCCAAATCAAGCAAAAGAATTCATTTGTACCAGCTTGGTTACATTGATAGTTGCTTTGATGAGTGGCTGCCTCATAAGTTGAGCAAAAAAACTGAACAACTGAACCCTATTTGATTGCTCCATTTTTTTAGGTACTAATTATGATGGGCAATAAATGGATACTTACAACAATGTGGAGTGTACTAGATTGAGGGGAAAGCAAAATGAACAACCATGAACTATACCAAAGGTCGTAATTGAAGGCAGCAATCAACAAAAAGCATTTAGAATTAGCTAAGAGAAAGGGTGAAATATTCTATTGGGATAATGTTAGGCCATGGTCCATTGGTGACTTAAAGAACATTATTATGACTTGGCTTGGAAGTTTTCACTTATTCACAAGATTTTGCATTATTTTATTAACAAATTCTGGTCTACAGAGAATTCTTTTTGAAAAAATTTCAAGACTGCAAAAGGCACCAAGAGCAGTTCTACAATTAGAAAGATAAAAAGTTCTGGGAGGATGGAATTATGAAGTTGCTATTACTTGAGAGATATCAGAAGATAGTGCAACAAAATGATAAATACGTCAATGAAGAAAGTTAAAATAAAAAATAAAAAGATCGTCTTATTTTTACTTAAATCAAACAAACCTTGAGGTCAACTCAATGAATTATCAAAGTGAAAAGAAAAAAAAAATGTTTCAATCATATTATGATAAGTATTTGACACATAGGAAATGTAGAATAAGTTTTAGGTAAGATTAGAACTCGTATCCATTTTACCTGGGGAAGCTTGCTCATGTACAGCAACTGCTCTTCTGGTTGACCTACCAGCACTCTTATGGCTGACAGAAGATCAACCCTTAAACTCATCCTTCATTTTACCCTGGTGCTTCATTTCTTATAGTTTTTACATATATAGTAATACATGGTATCATTAGTAGAAAATGAAATTGAAAAACTGGAGCCATCATTTTTTATATGCGCGTGTATTTATTTGTTTGTTTGTTTGTTTGCGTGTTCTAGTACTCCTGGCCATACCCTTTTGTCTACAGACTTGAAAAATTGGCATCAGTACTCCATTAGACCCCTTCTAAAAAAGTTTGGTTTTTGGGGAAAAAAAGTATCTTTGACTTGGGCTTATTTCAACAGGTTTATAAATAAAATTTAGACTCTTCAGAATCTAGATATTTCTAGAGGTTTTTTTACTCTATTTTAGAGTTTTTTGAGTGGAAAATGCAGAGATGCGATAAATAGAATCTATTCAGACCATATTTAATTTTCAATAGAATCTAAACAAATTTTAACGTTATGGTTGGAAAAATGAAGGATGGGTTTAAGGAACGGAGCTCTGGAGCACCCAATACATGCACATATAAAAAAGGATAGAAACCTTTGCTATCTTTTGAGGATTTGAGTCGAATTATACTTTTTGATAATGATCCAAAATGAAATGAAGTTCGCCACTACAGTCACTGATTGAACGACCGAAAAATTCGTTAAAAAAAAAATTCAATCGAGAAATAAGATTAAATTCTATTGATGGCATCACTGGCGTTTTCCACTAGATAACATCTTAAATAGATTAAGAGAACATCTAGAAACATAATTATTATCAATAAACTATACCTGTCAAAATATGGCACCAAAAGAGTCAAGAAATCTTCTTTTAAAAAAAATAATTTTTTTTTAATCTGAAAGGATCTAGTGGAGTACTGATGCCATTTTTCAAGTCTGTAGACAAAATGGTATGGGCAGGAGAGCTGGAACATACAAATAAACTCATGCTCATATAAAAAGGGAAAAACCTTTTGCCACTTCTGCTGGCTATGGTTGTTCAATCATATACACAGAAGAATATGATGAAAATAATCAGAAATTTTGTCAAGGCTGATAGAAATTTTGCAATAGACTTGAGGGTGAATGGCATTGAAATACTTCAAGAAACACCGGCTTATAAGGTGTATGTTTTAAAAAGGTATTTTTAATCTCAGCTCAGCTCAATTATCTACTCAATACAGTACATTTGAAAACTTCATGAAAAATAAAAAATACACACCTCATTGGTCAATATTGTGAATTATCTTACACTTCATCATAATGAACCATCACACTTCGATTGTTTCGTCTTTATCATTTTTATGACCAAATTAAACAAACTAACACGGTAGTCCAATTTACTCCACTTGATGACTCAGTAAAATACTTCAGTTATCCATCTAGTGATTTTCTCCAATCCCTCATCTCTCAAATGAAAGTAATTCATCAAAATGGATAGATAAATAAATAAAAATAAAAATCCCTACCTTAGTTCAAAGTTTTTAATTAAGGATGTCTTTAAATAAAAGTCTGTAGAGTTCTCTGCCAAAGAGCTGACCTCAATCATGATATCTTGTTTGGGTTTTATGTCTTTTCTGTGGTTTTTGTCGACAGGGCATAAAGTTCGGCTCACTTGATAAAATTCAAACCTGAGAGAAAAAAGTGTGTTAAACAAAATATTTATACAATATCAAACCCAATATTAAGAAGCAAACACAATTCATATAAATGTCCGTTCAAGTGCAGGTTAACTTTGATCCTAGAAATGAAGTCCAGAACTTGATTGAAGTCCATACTAACTTATCTATTTGGTCATATGGAAGTAGTTACCAAATAATCTAAACTAAGTAAAAAAAAAATCTGTTTTAAGAAATCATTTTTATTTGAACTAAATATGAAGTGTTAGTCTATCAAGATTCAATGGGAAAAAGCTGGTCAGAGTGCAGGATAACCATTTTGTCACCAGCTGGAAAACTAGATAAGCAAAACTGCAATCAAATTCTTTCTTTTAAAGGAACTTTGTTTTGGGAATCTCTTTCAAAGTTTTTTCTCCTCTTAATCATCACAACCCACAACGGACTGGTTTAATTACTGTCACTATCCACAACAGACCAGTTTAATCATTGTTGCTGGGTTCAGCTTATTCATGCATTCTGACATTCATGCGTATCCATCAATCCAGACTCCACTCAGCCCAAACTGTTCACAGTAGAAACTTGAAATTTTGTCAATATGTTTCAGCCAGTCCATTCTTAAGCCCTTTTCAGGAGTATAATCTCAAGAAAAAGAAAAAAAATCAAACCTTTTTTTCTTCAGGAAAAAATCAAGAAAAAAAGTTTTTCCTCTTTTCTTTGATTATACACATGATGACCACTAAAGAATGGAACATCCAAAACGTGTTGACAACAACAAGGATATGAAAAACAGATTCAATTGTCTAAATAAAATTTGGAATATCAATACTTATATAAAACACCTTCAAGTGAACATTTCTTTTTGCTTTGAAGAGAAATATTTAAACAAGAAAAACTCCCTCTTCTGAGCAGACAATCTGAATAGAGTTATATCTTTCTTACATTTCTAATGAAGATTTAATAAGTAGACTTTTACATTAAAAAAAATATTTGGAATTTATTGGTAGAATACACAATATATTGATTAGACCTTATGTACAATACTGTACATAAGCTTGGGCATGGAACTGGAATTTAATCTTAAAACTAAAGAGGATACAACCAAAAGTAATCTAAGTAATTAATAGAATAAAAGATCTCAGTTATGAAGAAAGATTTGCATCATTGGATTTAATAACTTTGTTAGAGAGAAAAAAGAGAGGGGATTTAATTGAGACATTCAAAAATAATTAATGGGATTTCTAAATATGGCACACCATTTTTTTAATATCTCTCCTTGAACTGGAAATCTATTGGCAAGACAGATTTCAAAAACTAAATCTTCTAAACGATTAGATTTTTTGTTCAAATAGAATAATATATTTTTGGAATAAGTTGCCTGTTCAAAATAGCACTAGTGTAAAGAGAACAGAGTTTTTAAAATAATATAAGCTTAGAAATTATGTAGAGAGCATAAGCTTGAAGACATTTTTTGGATCTGCCTGATGGAATTTTCAAGAAAATCTTATCTGCATATTGTGTTAAATTGTGAATATTGTTCATATCTAAATAACAGTGTTTTTTTTTCTTTTTTTAAGATTGACGTGTAAATATTGTTCATAATTGGAGATTCAAAAAGAGACAGATCAGATAAATAAACAAAAAAGAAACAATGTTTGTCAAAATGAAGACTGTTTTATTTTCATTATATAAATAAAATAAAATATTATGTAAGGTTTTATGAGGATATATCAAAAATTCCAAGTATGATACTATGATCCATTCAACTTAAACCCTTGTTCTCCTTATTGATAAATCATAAGAAATAACATTTTTGAGAGTCAAGATTTCAGAAGGTTCAGGACTCTCAGAATCCTGGATTGAGATGTGGAAAAATAAAATCATATGTTTTCTCTTAAATGTTATGTTTATAAGCATTTTAAGCCAATTTTGAAATTCAAGTCACAAATCCAGAATAAGTGCTTATTCATTCATGTATTACAATACCAGATATCAATGGCAAAACTAAAAGCATCATAAAAACAGGAAATTTAAAGAAAAGCTGAAATTGAAGATTTTAACAATGAGAATTGTCACAAAGAGTCAAAAATGGTAAAACAGGAAAACAAACTGACACTTCTAGTTGTAGTGAGAAGTACAGATATGAAGAATAGGATGTCATGGAAAACAATAGGTTAGCAATTTGCAAACCTCTCCCTCTACTTGTTGCAATATCCAATATAAATTTGGGTTATCAAGAGGAGTGCTGTCACTCTGAACCGAACCTGCTCAACTGAACTTAAAGCAGAATTACCTCCTCCACTGAAATAATCAACCAAAGAAGACGAGAAAGCACTTGTACAAAAACATTGAATGAAAGGCAGTGATTTTCTTTCAATTCAAGACAGCCATTATTGTTTTCTTATCCTTCAGATTACAACAGTGTAAGACAGGGATGTCCGGCATAGCAGTTTGACAGACATCAACTACAAACATTACTAGGTACAGACACAATATGGACATAGTGGAGTTGTTACACAAGCGGTAAGTTGTGCTGGACAAACCGACATTTATGCAAAATAAAATATTGTCAAATACCGTTATTATTAATGGCATTGTGCAATACAAATTTTGAAAAATGATTCATGACATTACTTATCTACATTTATACAATATCATTGTCTATTTCATGTAAATATCAGTTTTTTCATGAATACATGCACACTTATACATTAAAAATTAAGGTGAATTTGTTTCCTTGTAGAATGGAATCAAGCCTCTTTGGGGAATAAGAGTGTGCATATAACTGATAAACAGGTGTTCGCTCACCTTGAATTTCATGATACCAATGACAATACAAGCTCAAGATGCTTTTTCAATGGAATAATATGTAAGGAGGTTTAAGATTCACGCCATCCAAAAACAAGAGCTTGAATTAACACTAGTTAGCAACCTTTTGGATCAAAATTATTTTATTATTAATTTCAACAAGCTTTTTCAATATCAAAAGCGTGAGGGTAAAAAATATCTAAAAATGTAGAAGAGATAGATGAATTCTTATTATATAAATATGGAAATATAGTAATCATGCATATACATGAACATGTATACAAATACCATGTGTGTGTTGTAAACATGGAGCAATCAAAATGCTAAAAGAATCCAAAGGATGCAATAATATATATATATATATATATATATATATATATATATATATACAGAGGCTGTTTATTATAATCACGGATAATGTTATCAAACGGTTATTGTTAACAAAATCAGTTGATACCTGATTTCATATAAATTTTTTGAAATGTAAAGTTATTTAAAATAATGGATATAATAATATAACAATGAATGTGAATTTTCCAATTTTCATATCTTTTGTTTAATGTTATCATCTGGTTGTTGTTATCTACAGGACCCAATCCTAAAATGTACTCAGTAAGCAGCTTCCTCTTGAGATATATATATATATATATATATATATATATATACATATATATATATACACACATATAGATAGATAGATAGATAGATAGATTGATAGATATACACATACAAACACTAATATATATGACTAAACCTTTTTTATATTTCTCTTTCATGATTCATTCTTTTTTTGAACTATTGTATAGAAACTTGACTCTAAATAGTGACAACAGAAGCTTCTATAAATATTGAAAGTATATATATATATATATATATATATATATATATATATATATATATATATATATATATATATATATATATATACAAGTTTGTTTTTTTTTATCACTACATATTCGGTAGACTACAGAGTAAAAAATAGTGTAGAAAAATTATTTAAAGATAAAGTGTCACCAAAACAATTTTTTTTACACCTGTTAAAAAATCACAAATCTGCCAATAATTTTATTTCACATGTAAATTACATTCAATGACATTGGTGACAAGGTTATACGATAGAACGTTTGGTGAGAGAGTAAATGAAATAAAGTATTCAGCAACTTGCTAGAAACAGTATCTATAATAAGGCAGAACACATGATGACTCATTGGTTGAGTCATAGTCATAGTATGTACCAAAGATATTCTCTTTAGTTGCAGCTACTTCCATAGATTGCATGTGTTGGTTGACCATCGTTCGAATGATGTCAGTAGCTGTACAAAGATTTGCATAGCAACCTGTGCATGAATATTTTCAAAGTGGGAGGGTCATTGTGTAGAAATAATCCCATTCCCTCATCTCTTCTTTGAAAATTAGTGCCATTGAGCCATTTTACCATAAGCACCAGAAGGAATACATTCTTATCAAGAAAAAACAAACAAAAAAAAAAACACTGGTTACATAACTATTCTTAGATTTTCAAATATTTCTGTGACCCCCAATAAATCCAGACCCCCTCCTTGGAGAAGCTCTGGATTACACCTCTTGAATTCTATAATTGGAGCTGCTTTCTTTCTAAAAGCTAATTCATTCGAAATCTCAAATATAAATACCTTATAATTATATTTATCATAGTTTGCTTCAACAGATCAATCTCAGCAAAGATATGGAGATCAACACTGAACCATAGCTGCTGAAAGTTTTCAAGGGAAGAGAATGAATGAAACATCAATAGATTGACTAAAACTTATCAAATCTTCTTATTCAGTTTAAACTGTACTGACAAACAGTGTGAAATTGCAGTCGAAAAAAAACAAAAAACAACAAAGGAAGAAACAAGTGTATCTCTGTGTAAAAACACAACAGCAAAATGTTTGTATAAGAACTAGGCCTTCTTTGCTGACCTCACACTTTGTTACATATTAAGCAATATGAAAACACAATGTTTTACATTCTACTACATACTTCTAGGGATTGTAGCAGACAAATCCTCAAATAAATCTCATTACATTTACAAAAAAAATGTTAGGAGATAGCATCTTGTGAGTGTGTACATACATATATAAACATATTTTTTAAAAGAGTATAATGGGGCAGTATTTCTTCATGCAAAACAACCTATTCTATTATCAATAGGATATCTTTTAACATCAGCACGGGTGTTCTTATGTGTAAGTAGCATCCACATACACAGGTGACATTGTCAGCACATTGCGTTAGTTTCAGTTATTCATTTACACAGATTTAATGATATCTATGCTAGTTAAAAAAAGACAACACTTGTAATATAAATTTAAAATTGTAATGAGAAGTACTACCGATCACTCTTTGAATACAACTATCACATTTTCTTGATAATGACCGATTATGGTCAAAAGATTTTGAACCACCAATTTTGGAATGGTTTTAAAAATCTTTGATCTCATTAATAAAAGGCTTGTACACAAACTAGAAAAATTAACCGAAAATATTATAGACAGAGTTCGTCTGTTACTTTAACAATGTATTTTTTACATTTTTTAGGTATTACTTTGAATTTAAATAATAACACCTATAAACCACATGGAAAAGAAAATTCTGTAATCATATATATTAACATAGGATCTAACCACCCAAAAACAAAAAAAGAAAATAGGCGAATATACAACTCCTCAAATGAAACAATATTCAATGATGTTAGAGATAAATATACTAAAGCCTTAAAGGACAGCAGTTTTACTGGAACTAGCTTTAGATATGATGAAAAAGCAAAATCCAATAGAGTAAATCATAGCAACAACAAAAAAAGTAGGGATAGGAAAATCATCTGGTATACACTGCCATTCAACCTACAAGTAAAATCCAACATAAGGAAAACATTCCTCTAATTAATGGAAAAACATTTTCCCCTGGTAATCCACTGAGAAAAATATCTAATAAGAACAAACTGAAAATTAACTATAGTTGTACAGATAATTTTGATAAGTTCATAACAAAACATAACAATAAAGTAATTAGGAATAATACTAATGGACAAAGCATAAATAAACCAGACTGCAACTGAATGAAGAAAAAAAGGATGTCCTTAGCAAAACAAATATCTCAAATCGAATATTGGATACCAAGCTGGAATATCAACACAAGAGAAACCCTCAGCAGTGAAATATTACATAGGAATATCTAAAACCCTGTAAAATAAGATTAGCCAACCATATATCATCATTTACACATGAAAAATACAAAAACAGTGCATCACTGTCAATTTATTATTGGAGACTAACCGATAGCAACCTCGTACCAACAATAAAATGGAAAATATACAAACACACAAGTGCCAGAAAATTGAAATCCTATGTTACCTATGCTTAAATAAAAAATTTGAAATCCTAACCTTTGCAAATAGAACAAAAAAACAAAAAGCAGAACTATTAGATAAAAAGAATGAAGTAGTGATAAAATGCTGGTACTATTCAAAAACATAATTTAACACCAAACAGACGAAGAAAGGAAAGGCCCCTGGACCAGAAAACATCACCATCGATCTACTCAGAAAAGCGGATAAGATCGTTACTAGGAAACTGGCCGTCCTTTTCAACTTGAGTATAAAACAGAGTAAAGTCCCAGATGATCGAAACACTGCAATCATAAAGCTTTTATTAAAAAAAAGGAAACCTGAAAGATCTCAACAACTACAGGCCTATAAGCCTACTCAATTGCATATACAAACTTTTCACAAAAATCATCACGAAACGAATCACAAAAACACTAGATGAAAACCAACCATGGGAGCAAGCTAGCTTTAGGAGAAGCTTCTCGACAATGGACCACCTGCATTCAATAAATCAGCTGAAAGAAAAAGCAGCAGAACATGAACTACCACTCATTGTAGCATTTATCAACTTCAAAAAGGCTTTTGACTTAGTGGAAATTCCTGAGGTTGTCAAGGCCTTCACTCTACAAGGTGTAGATCCAGTATATGTCTGAGTGCTGAAACATATACGATCACAGCAGCTCCTTTATCAGGCTCCAAAAAAAGATGAGACAAGGTGATACCAGCTCACCCAAACTCTTCACACCTACCTCAAGATCATCTTCAGAAGACTAGACTGAGAGGTAAAGGAATCAGAATAGACAGCGAATATCTGAGCAACCTCAGATTTGCAGATGACATCGTCCTTCTGGCAGAGAATCTACACAACCTCCAACTAATGCTAGATGAACTAAATGAAGAGAGCAAAAAAGTCGGCCTATACATGAACTTCAGCAAGACGAAGATCATGTGCAACAACCACATCTGAAATAAAAACACTAAGATCAAAATCAAGGACACAGAACAGGAGAAAGTAGACTACTACATCTACCTAGGACAATGAATCTCCATGAGACCCTCAAAAGAAGAAATTAAGCAAAGAATCACCCTAAGATAGCAAGCCTTTGGCAGAACAAACTCAACCTTCAAAAATAAGAAGATCTCATTAATCCAGAAAAGAAGGGTATACAACCAATGCATCCTCCCAATAGTTACTTCTGGAGCTGAAACCTGGAACCTAACCAAGAGACAGACCCGCATACTGAGAACCATGCAACGTGCACATGAAAGAATTATGCTCAACCTCACATGGAGAGATCACAAGACAGCACAATACATCCGGGAGAAGATAGGAGTCAGGGACATCATAGAATCCATCAAAAAACTCAAATGGCAACGGGCTGGCCATGTTGCAGATAACCGATGGACATTGCAAATCACGACATGGATCCCCAGAGCTCACATGCACAACTGAAGGCAACAAAGTATTAGATGGAGAGACGAACTGGACAAATTCAGAAAGTACTGGCTCCACAAGGCCTGCGATAGAGAAGTGTGGCGAATCCTAGAGAAGGTCTATGTCCAACGATAGACATTATACCAAAGACTAATAATGATGATGACATACCGGTAAATAAAAATTAGCCACCATAGCTATCTTATTACCCTCATTATTACTGACAATAGTAGTAGCAGAATTACTGTTAACATTAACATTATTATTATTCTATACTTTCAACTTCTTTAAGAACAACCCAATCACCTTTTCATAATTATCTTAGATATATAGAAACATACCAAACTTAGAATAATTAAACTAACAACAAAAGTCATGTAAAAATTAACTCCAACACTGGGAAACAGATTCAAATAAGAATAAAATACTCTCAAAGAGGAAACATATCACAAAAAGTTGATATTTCAACAACATACTGATAGGGAAAATGCCTACAGTATCTCCTGCTAATTTATGATTTATAATTACCAGCAAGCAAAGTATCCTGACAATATAAAACAAAAAAAACATAACAAGCAGTGACCAACAACTAAACAAGGAAAGAAGTAAAGAAAAACAATAGATACATAAATTGAATAAAAGGAGGGTCCTACATCTTAGAAAAATAGATCCCCCCAAAACGTCCTAAATAGGGATCTAAAAGAAATCAAATCATTCGTTTGATGAAACCCAAACAGAGTTTAAACATAAATGTGTTTGTGTAGCAAATCGTTCATTCCAACATATTTCAAGCTATACTCAAACTCAACTTAATGTTCAATGTATCAAGTACTTTATGAAATAAACCCATCACACATTGGATATTGCATTATATCATACATCATATTCCTGAAGTGAGGTAACTCATCCATTGTAAGCTTATGCAATGCTCTTCCATAGGAATAGAGCACTCTAGTGGATGGGGAATTCATCCGTAAATAAATATATCACTTAAATTCAGCCTTACTGGCCGTCCAGTTCTGTAGCTCAGAGGTCTGAAGCTAAGGTTTCAATCCTGCCTCGTGGTACTGGATGGGATAATGGAAAGTTTATAGCCACACTAAAGAGAAGAGATACATCAAAACAGCTGTCTCTGGATGACACAATAATATATATATATATATATATATATATACATATATATATATACATACATACATACATACATACATACATATATATACACATATATATATATATATATATATGTATTACATTCAGTGCCACCCAAAAGTTAGGGGAATTTTCATTGTTGCATTACCATGTTATTGAGTTGACTAGATTGAACAGGAGACAATTTTTAGTGGTACCAGTACAGATGAGAAAAAGAACTATGTGCCAAAATACATGTTGTTGAATCATGGATATACTTTGTCTCATACCCTGACTGGAACAACAAGAATCATTCTCATTTCAAGAATTGTTCTGACTATTGAACTTATTCATTTTGTTGTTGGAACCTTCCTTCGGAGGCACTCGTGGTATCCCATCATTATTTTTTTATATTTACTCTTAGGTGCAGGCAATTCTCGATTAACATCATTTCATCAATTTTGTTATATTATACCAGCGTTTTAGAAATCTCTCATATTTTCACAAGAGTTACTTCCCTTGTATTGAGGGGAATCTTCAATCTATGAGAATAATTGAATTTTAGTTTCATGTCTAAATTACAGTCATTTAGAATATAAAAAGCTAAAATAGAAAAAAAAAAAAAATCAAACTCAAATTGTCACTGTACATCCATGTATTTTATATATGCTACCATCTTGCCAGTGTGTCACACTTTCTAAATTCATAAAAGAGAAAAATAATAATATTGGTGATTATAGTCAATTTGACCATCTATGTAATGGAATGGACTCTTTTTAAAGTTTTTTTTGTATTTTTACTTGGATTTATAACTCAGTTAGTACCTATAAAACTAGAAAATGCTGAGCAACATGAAGTTACAAGTGCAATAGCAAAATTACTTAAATACTGCCCATTGCTGTCACTTTTTGACAGCAACGGTGAACAACTAAAACTAGTAAAAATATTATTGGTGGAATTGCAAGTCGAATGATTTTTTTCTGAATAGGCATTGCAGTTGTATATGTAGGAAAAAAGGGTTATGTTGGATTTGGATGTTAAGTGATATCTTTTTTTTTTCATTTTTATAACTTGCAATTGCAAAATTTGTACACTACAAAATTGAATTTCAAAACTTGTTGCCATAGAAATGCCCATGAGTATTTGGCTGGGGAAGAAGTGGGGTGAAGAAATTAGTGTAGAGAGTAAGACAATGAAGACTAAAGTTTCAAAATCTCTTCCCTTCACGAGCAGATTTATTAAAGAAATCTGGTAAATAAATATACAAAATACAAATCTAACAAATAGACACTCTCTATTCAAAAATATACTTAAATATAAACATCAAAATGAGATCTAATGATTCACCTTCAGAAAACTATCAGGCAAGTTCTGTCAAGAGCAGTCAGGCTTTGAGTTATCTTATGAGTAATGTGCATGCATACAAATAGTATTGCTATATTTTGTTATCCTATATTAGGGAAATCTATATAAATGTGAATACTTACTGAAAATCCAAGTAAAAGGGGATGGTCCATGAAATGACCCCCTCTTGTTGCCGAACAACAAATATAACCGGGTAATTATCCAAGGAACCATCACTTTTGGTTGATACTCGCAGTGCAGTTGTCTAAGGAAGAAAAAAAAGGGAAAAAAACTTGTTGAGTGCAAAGATTATAAGTCAGTATTTGAAGGTCTACAAAATAACTATTATTAACACTAGCACACCATATTCTGAAAGAAAGCAATCAAATTTAAAAAAATATTTTAAAATCTTTTACTGCATGAAAGTTATGTTAATTGAACTTGTGTCAAATTTAATCTATTTTCCTGCTAAGGATTACTATGGGATCAAATTATGTACTAATTACAGTGTAGAGCTCTGTGGTTCAGTAACTCCATGGTCTGGTATGGTTTGAATTTGCTATCTTTAGTTTGTGAATCTGCCATAAGGATTCTTCAATTCGGTCTTAACCTGTAGTTTGAAGCATAAATTTTTTTTTCCAAGTTTGAAGAAGAAAATAATTTAATGAACCAAAATCAGAATAGATTTAGACATTATAGGCCATGTCTAAGTCAACTGCAGGACCATTACGACTTTATTATAGATATTCTAGAGATATTAACAAATGCCAATGTTATCTATTTAGACTAGGGTTTGCTAATTATGGACAGCACCAATACTGGAGAATAGCAAAATGGAAATTCTCTATACTGGTTTTTAGATCTTTTTTTTTTTTTTCTTCAGTAGGTGGCATTGATGGGACTTTCTGTGGATGTATGCTTTTCAAACATTTCAGTTCATCATATTATTCACTGATATCTTTCCCTACATGCTTTGAGACAAAACCTCATAAATATCAACGGAAGCATGGCATGTAATTAGAGGTTTCGCCAGGATTTCCTCAAAAGGGGAGGGGAAGGAGCTAAATCATCTGGCACCCGAGGTGGGGTATGCAGGTATGGTATACTCCTAAAATAGGGGAAAAAATTCTCAATACTGAAGAAGATGAATGAAAAAGTATATGTTGGGGTTGTCATAGGTTGGGTTGTGAATCATTGGGGAAGATATAGAATAGAGCGGAGAGAAGGTATAGATATGGATTTCAAAGTTGGGGCCAGGGAAGGAGTAGGAAGCAATATGAAGGCAAGAGAGAACAAGACTAAAATGCAGGAGAAACAAGTTGCATCCCAAACACACATAGACTGTGGAGGAAAAATTGACAAATATTCAGTTTAAATTCTTACCACTGTCTAACTGTTGATTGATATTAAACATTTGTATTGAGAGAAACAAAAAAGCGTCAAAAAGTGCTAAAAATGTTCAATCGTTCTTCCTCTTTTTCTAATGACTCATTTTTTAAAGTATGCATAACAGTTCATTTAGTCTGTATAACAAAAGTGAGTGTCCTTTACAGTTTTCAAAGAAAAACAAATCCTTCTTTTGAAATGAACGGGTTGTTGCCATTGCATATTTTTCATTTTATGATTTTATTCAGGTCAAGGTGTAATTACGAAGGTGGTGATTGCAACACATATCTCTTTTTTTCTTTTTCTTTTTCATCAAATGTCTTTTTCAATATTTTTAAAAATATTTGAGATGTTTTCAAAATATTCTTTTTTCAAGTGGATCTCCCCGTTTGGACATTTCTAGTTTATGGCTAAAGAATTAATGAGGAACACTTAGAAAATCAGTATCGGTGTGTCAGCAACAATATTGCCTACCAATTTCCAAAACTGACATTTACCGGTATTTGAATACTGATTTTCAAACCCTAATTTAGACTTCAGTGAAGCGTTTGATATTGTGGATCATCACCTACTTCTAAGATAGTTAAAGGGACTTAGTATAACTGGGGAAATTGGAAAATGGATCCATGCATTTCTAACTGATAGGAAACAAACCATTTAAGTGAAAGGTGTTCTCTCCTCTACCCAGCCAGTCACAAGTGGAGCACCCCAAGGATTAGTATTTGGACCTATAATTTTCTGGTGATGATAGAAGGTATTAATGAAAACATTGAGTCTATAATGAAAATCTTTGCAGATGATACTAAACTTGTTTAGACCATAGCAAGTGCAGAAGATGGTATCAAACTGTATCTAGATAGATATAATTTATAAATAGGCCAACAATAACAAGTTCTTCAATCAAGTTAAATTTGTGCTTCTGTGGTATATTCAAAATCATCAGTTGGCAGAGGACATTAACTATAAAAGCAAAGACATTGAAGTGAAGAATCATATCAGAGACCTAGATGTGATAATGAGCTGATTTAACATTCTCTGAACATATTGTTACAATGGTTAAAAAGCACTGAAGTCTTATGGGATGGATTCTCAGAACTTTGAAAAGTAAGTCTGCAACTCCCCTACTCTATATAGAACACTGATTTTACTGAGGCTAAACTATAATACCCAGTTGGTTTATCCCTGAACCCAAGAACTAAGTAACAAGTACAAGGACATACAGAGAACTTCCACTACATACATTCTGAAAGTAAAACATCTTGATTATAAGGAGAGGCCTAAGTCCCTGAACCATTATTCCATTCCACAAAATCATGAAAGGTACTCCATAATCTAAGACTGGAAAAATTCCTGAAGACATGTCTCTAAATTTTACTGTGAACCAAGTCAAGATCTGGCTGAGTGATAAGCAAGGTAGAAATTGTCTTATACCCTCCTTGAAAAACCAAAGATACACTTGCAAAGGGACAAGTTTGAGAGAACATGGCGTGGCCATGCATGGTCTCGAACTTTTTGATGGATTACGACCGCGTATCAAAACCATAACTTGTGTCAAAACACTGATTTAAACAAAAACTTGACAAGTTCTCAAACTCTTTATCCGATGAAGATGCAGTTCCAGATTATACAGCTGGAAGACAACTTGTCTCAAACAGCTCATTAGACTTTTTTTTTCAATCAAGAGGAGGTGTGAAAGCATGTCCATTGTTTATTTTTTTTTAACAGAACAAGATGAGATAGAACAAGATGAAGAGAAATTACAATGATGATGATAATGATGATGAAATTAATAATCAAAAAATAAATAAATACATAAAAAAGTTTTTAAAAAATAAAATAAAAGTAGCTGACACGGATTCTCCGAACTGGCAGGCTAAACAAACAAAGAATAGTTCAGGGTATGACAGTAAATCTCAAGAGCATACTCATTTGTAACAAACCAAGAAAATTAGAGATTCATAGGACATATATATCTAAGCAGTTATAGAAAGTACAAACCTCAAGATATACATATCCCAGGAGTATTGAAAGGGTTAATTGTTACCACCAGTGAACATGAAAACAGAGGTTAACAATTACGTGGCTGATGGCCAATCAATAGAACAGCTGTGCCACCAAAAATAAGGATTGATAACAGCAGCTAATTTTATGTGATTGTGGGCGAAACCATCACCTTGCTCATAATTCAGCTAAAGATGCAAATGGCAACAAAGGTTTGAATAACCTGTATAATTTGGTGAACTCTTCAGGTTCAATGCATTAATAGTAAAGATGGATGAATCTTTATATGACACTCAAAGAGTAAATAGACACTCTTAGTTTTATGAAAAAAAAAATTTTTTAAAGATTTATTGAAATTATTATACTTATTGTTTCCTATACTATTTTACCGTTTTCCTAATATCGATGTCTGGGTTTTTTTTAAAGTTATATATATAGTTATCTCAAAAAATGTCTAGAAGAAAAAATTCCAAAGAAATATCAGTCTTTCAAAGAGGCAGGATTGTTGGTCAGTATGAATGTGGACTTTATCAGGAGAAAATAGTTAAAAAATCTCGGAATACTCCTTTCTATTGTTAATATAGTTCTATTTGAAAAAAAGGGTAAAACATCAACTGAGCTTTGATCTGGTTGACCTGGACCTCAAGAAAGATGTCTTTGTACTGAATGGAGATCAGTTGAGAAAAATCTTCAAAAGTGACAGAGAAATTTCAAATTAGCCCAAGAACAGCAGAAATCCATCTTCATCAACTTGGTTATTATGATCGATCAACCAGAAGGAAGCCCCTCTTAACCACAACTAATACTAAGAAGAAGAATGAGAATAAAATCAGGATGAGCTATAAGCCCCGAGCTTTTAGGCAAAGCATAATTTTCCCAGATGAATCAAGATTCTCCAAAAAGGAGTAAGACAAGGTGATACCAGCTCACCCAAACTCTTTACAGCCTGCCTTGAGATGATCTTCCGGAACATGGATTGGGAAAATAGAGGAATCAAAATAGACAGCGAATACTTGAGCAACCTTAGATTTGCAGACGACATTGTCCTTTTCGTAGAGAACCTACACAACCTCCAACTAATGCTAGACGATCTAAACAAAGAAAGCAAAAAAGTCAGCCTACTCATGAACTTCAGTAAAACAAAAATCATGTGCAATAATCATATTGAGAATAAGAACATAACTGTCAAGATAGGAAATGCAAAACTCAGCAAGGTAGACCACTACATCTACCTAGGACAACGAATCTCTTTGAGACCCTCAAAAGAGGAGGAAATCAAGTGAAGAATCACTTTAGGATGGCAAGCCTTCGGCAGAGCAAGCTCAACTTTCAAGAACTAGATGATCCCAATAATCCTAAAAAGAAGAGTATACAATCAATGCATTCTCCCAATAGTCACTTATGGAGCTGAAACATGGAACCTAACCAAGAGACAGGCCTGCAAACAGAGAAGTATGCAATGTGTGCTTGAGAGAATCATGCTCAACCTTACATGGAGAGAACACAAGACAGCACAGTATATAAGAAAACAGGTGTTTGTGACATCATAGAAACTATTAAAAAACTCTAATGGCAATGGGCAGGCTATGTTGCAAGAATGAAAGATAACCAATGGACATCACGTTTCACAATATGGATCCCCAGAGATCACATAAGAAACCGGGGCTGACAGAACACAAGATTTAGAGATGAACTTGACAGATTCAGGAAATACTGGTTCCGCAATGCCCATGATAGGGAATTGTAGCGAATCCTGGGGGAAGGTCTATGCCCAACAACGGACATTAAAAGACTGATGATGATGATGATGATGGAACAGGAGATTACCAAGTCAGGAGCTAGGTGTCATCAGATTACAACCGATGGTCAAACATGGTGGTTTGGGGAGCAATTGGATACACTGGATGATCAGATATGATTGAGTGTTTAGGCAGCATTAATCCAGAAAAGTACATTTCTATCCTTAATGAAGAAGTTATGCCAATATTCTCAAGTGGTAAAGTGGCAAAGAAAAACTGCTCACTCATGGAAGATGGAGCATCATGACACACTGCAAGAAAGACAAGGGAATGGGAAGACTAAAACTGCATTAAACAACTTCTTAAGCCAAGTCAGTCTCCTGACACAAATTCCATTGAACATGTACGGGCAATGTTAGATAAGAACTTGTATAAGAAACACGTTCAGATTTGCTGAATCTCTTACACCAAGAATGGTCTGAAATACCTCAAACAACAATTTCAGAAATTATTAATTAAACATAAATATTGTTGTTAGTTATAAGCATCAGAAGCATGATACAAAAATTGGAAGATTGTTTTGGATATAGAAGGGCTTCAGAGAAAATTTACTAGAATTATAGAGGGTATGAACGGTTTAAGTGATGGGGGAAATAGGGGCTCACAACACTACTTGAATGCAGAATAAATGGAGATTTATTAGCAACTTTTAAATAATTATAATTATTATGGTAAAAACTTATTCATCCTATCTAATAAAACAAATAATCTAATAGTAAACCCCAATAAATTCATGGATTTTTTCAGCAAAAGAGTTGTGCACTATTGGAAAAAAATTGCCTGAATATGTGAAGAATGATAGTAGTATTAACAGCTTTAAAATTAGAATTAACAAATTTCAAGAAAATGGCATAAAAGATGATTTAAATGGTCAGTATTTGAAACTCTCTGGGGAAATCTTCTCAACTTATCAAGTATACAGTATAGTAAGCCGATGTGTGATGAGGCGATATTACACTAGAACAAAATTTTTAATGTTGATGAGACGATATATTGTAATGAGGTGCCTATAGAGACATTATATATAAATAAAATAAATATGATATTCATATTTAAAAGAATCTTATTCTGTGTTGAAAGAGAATAAAATTACATCAATATTTCCTAAGCTTTCTTATGGTAGGATTTGTTTATAAATAATTTTCAACTGCATGAAAGCTTCATAATCTTTACTCCTGTTGATGGACTTCTGAGATGGAATGGTTTTAAACCTGATCACTCTACTCTACATCAAACGAACACCAACATATGTTACATATACCAAGGAATAACCTAGAACATTGCCATGCATAGATATGCCAAGTTATTTGACATATATAGCAGTAACAGATTGATACCTATTGACAATCAATATATTCTGAGTGGTTGAGATTTCCATTAAGTCATGAATGGAATTTCTTCATAGCTGCTAACATCTCTGCACTTATATTCATAATATTGTTTTGTCTGTTACCAAGAGCAACAGCTAGATTACAGAAACAGTTGGGCAAGTATGAAAATGATGAATGACAATTATTTAGTGAACAAAAAGTAAAAGAAGAATAGTCAATCATTATAGACATTCACATAGGATGCAAAAGCTTATTTGAGTAATATTTTCTAAACTCCTTTATCATCATTATCTAATTAGCAAATGGCATTCCTGGGAGTTCATTAATGGTGTCTCATTAGATCAGCACATTAACAATTGTTTTTGTACAATCCTTAAAAATATTAATGATACCTAAGTGAAACTGCAGACAACAGGGAATTCCCAAAATTTTAATGCAATACGAAACACTGAAATTGCAAAATATTTTATTCATTTACTCAAATTATGCCAATGGCATTGATCTTATCAGTTGTATTCAAGGTTGTCTAAAAAAATTTGACATAGAAATGATAAATAGGACAAATTCTAAACTAAGTTTTTCAACTATTGAAATTTAACTTGTCCTGGATTTTAACTTTTTCCAGTAACTTTTAAATAATAAAAAACAGTGGTCTCTGTTTCATGAACTAATACCTTAAATATGCACTGGTAAGCCAAAACATTATGACCTGCAACATGTGACATGAATGACAGCAACTCTTACAGCAACAGCACATGTCAGGGTTAGACATATATAAGCCAGCCTTGAATACTTCATTTCGATGTGTTGATTACCACAATTATGGGCCAAAAGAAAGAATTGAATGACCTTGATAAAGGCCAAATGATTATGGCCAGAAAACTATGTCAAAGCACTTCTGAAATGGCATAGCTTGTTGGTTGCTCCCATTCATTTATGATGAGAAACAATCAGCAAGTGCTTAAAGAAGGAGGAAAAAACACCTACTGCCCACAAGGACTTATTAATGTGAGAAATGAATGGAAGCTCCCCAGCCAAGTAGGGGGCCAACAGAAGGGCTATTGTGATACAAATAGTAGATAGCTTTAATCAAGATGAAGGAAGGGATGCATCACAACACAGTAGATCGATCCTTGTCGTATACAGTGTCACATGGCTACAAACCAGAGAACCCATGCTGACAAAATTTCATCGCCGCAGATATCTTCAATGGATACACGACCACAGAACTGGACCTTGTATCAATGGAAGAGGGTCACCTGGTCTGATGAGTCTCACTTTCTCCTGGATAAAGTGGATAGTAGGGTACACATGCATTGCTATCCTGGAGAAGCGATAGCACCAGGATGCACTTTCGGAAAATATCAATTAGGTGAAGGCAATGTGATCGTTTGGGCAATGTTTTGCTCGGAAACACTATCATTCATGTTGGAGGTACATTGTCGCATAACACCTACCTTGACATCATTGAAAACCTGATATACTCCTCCATAGCAACAGTCTTTTCCATGTTCTTGAAACTATTCCTATAAAACTCAAGCAATGTGGCAGGGCACATTGTTCTGCAGGACAATACCACATTACACAATTTTAATAGTTTCAGAAACATGAAGAAAACTTCAGCATTGCTCTGACCTTGTCACAGTTAGTTTTGGCCCCTATCACAATGTCATATTTTCTGATCTCTCTGTTGACTTCCCAAATCTTGACAATGTAACAAACAGGGCTACATCGTCAACAAAGGCAAGGAACACTCTCTAGATTTTGCCATCTATGGTGAATGTATGTAAATCAGGTGCCAACCAGGAGTCAATGGCATGGCAGGTGGAAGGTTTAAATACCACTCCATAATACTCAACAGAGAGGAGTTGTGAGTAGTAGCATGACCAATATCAACAGAGAATAGTCAACAAATAAACAAACAAAACCAGTAAAAGAAAAAAGAGAAACAGAGATCTGTGCTTATCCCACATATTCTGAACTTGAAGTAGTTTATCATGTTGAGGTAGGAGTCAAAAACTATTTGCCATAAATAAAGGTATCCTTGCTTGAATAAGAAACTACTGTTTTTCTGCCTCCTGAAGTGAATATTGCTCCTACCACATGGCTATACTTCATTTCCCAACTAGTAGAACTATGTCATCTGTGGATTTGTCTACTGAACGATCTCTCATTTCTCTAATGTCAGGACCCTCTAGCCTGCAGGTTTGTCTACTGAAACTAACTCTTTCACCAGTGGGTTTGTCTATTAAATCAATTCTCTCTGGTCAAGTGAACAAACCCTTTTGTTCAAACTCTCTTGCTTTTGGGTTTGTCAAACTCTTTTGTCTCTACTGAACAAATTCTCCCCCGTGGGTTTATCTACAAAATGAATTGTTGCATTATAGGATTAGACCTACTAGCCAAACTCCTTTGTCAACTAGTTGTACTTTCAGGTCTCAATTAGTTTCTTTGGTATTTTGGCATAAATTTCCATCAGTGACATGTTTCCTAATTTCCTCTCCTGCCATGTTTCTGTCTTGATCTTCTGTAGAGTGTAATAGAGAAGGATCAACAAGATCAAGACGTTAACTATTGCATTCTGAGATCAGGGCTAAACAATTGATGAGGTCAAAACTCCAGGCAGATAAATCGTTTCAAGGCTCTTGGGACACAATTAGAGAAATCAGAAACAAAGATAAACAGTTCATACTTGCTAACCTCAATGTGCGCAACTATCAGACGTCCCAGTTGCAGCAGTTGAAGGACCTGCTGTTAACATCTTGGCTTCAGATATCAGAGGAAACCTTTGAAGTTATCAGAGAACCCATGCCAGGTCTAATAAGAGCTATTTTATAAGAGCATGGAGGACCCACATCTAATTAGGCAGGTTGTCATGATATTTTTGCATGTCTGAGTATTATATTCAGATTTCTCCTATATTTTGAGGAGTATCCAAAGCATTTTAGTTCAGATGTAGTCCAGGCTATTATTTTCTGATATAAAGCCAACTTTGTTTCCTTATTTTTGTTGTCTGCATTGTTAATAAAAATCATCAACAGACATCAAGTCTTGAAGTTATTTCAATGCATAAGATACTTTAAACACGTGAAAGCAATTCTCAAACACAACAAAAATTAGGCTTATACACAATTGTAACAAAATGAGAATTTTCCATTGTGGTGTTCAGTGGTTAGCAAGCTGGTCTCACAGATTATTGCAACCACTGCGTATTGAGTTATGTGTTTGATCCTCACTGGGTGTCTTATATTCATGGACTGGTACCAAAACCAAGCTTAGCATTGTGATCAAGGAAGTTTCAATGAAAATGGAGGAAAAAAATTTGACACTGTAACCCTCTTTGCAGTAAAGTTGAGCTTTCCTCTTTCTGATTGTATGTAGCTTGAAACTTGTAGATATCAGCTTCTAAAAACTGAGTTGACTTTCAGGTCTTATTCTCAACATATAAACAAGTGTTTCTTATCTAGCAACGGCATAAAACAGTCCCAGGCACTCATTGACGACTCTTATGAATTTTTTTACAATTTCCTCAGTTCTTTTTACAGCATATCTTTTTTTTACCAAAACATAATATCAGCAGCAGCAAGGATGACAAAAATCTAAACTTTTTTTCTTTTTGAGGCATACTTTCCTCTCTGTAAGAGTCTCTATTGGTCAGATAGTCCCCATATTGTTTCTCAGCTGTTTCAAGTCAGATTACTTAAAACTTAGTAGAAAGATGTCCCTTGATAAGATGATTTTTACCTACAAAAAATCTACCACTTGGGATCATATGATTGGGCAATAATGGCATTTAAACTTTGTTTTAAAATCAATTTTCCCAGCTGTTTCAAGTCAGATTTACTTGAAACGTGACAGAAATGTGCTCCTTGATAATATGGTTCTTATCTAACACTATCTTCTCAGTCATGTGATGTGGCAATGACTTATGCAACTTATAGTGGACGCCTCATTGAACTTCCATTTTTTTTCCCTCTTCACTTTAAGATACAGACGACAGTCAAGTTATTTTCCATATTTGTTTAAAATTAAGACTATAAATAGTTGGCCAGAAAGTGGGGGTAGGATACTACTAACTACAGAGGAAGTTACTTATTATAATCACTTAATGTTATCAGCTGGTCATTGTTATCAATCAGCTAGTCACAACACTTCAGAGTGATCACAATCACGGCTTCCTGCATGTTTCGCTTAATGTTATCGACCAGTTATCTTAAAATGCCTTGTGATCACAATAAGTGGCTGTCTCTGTAGTTGATTAATCTAAAGAAGGGCCGACTTGCAACTCTGTCATCGATTTTGGTAATTTTCATTTTAGGACACTGGGCCAAGTCGTGTGGGGCATCACTTTAAAGTACGTAAATTTTAATTCAGAGTCATTCCTAATTTAATCATTTTACATTAATTTTGGGAAAATTTATGCAGTCAATATTTTTTATAACTTGTCTAAATTTTGGATCTGCAATAAAATTTAATGAAACATAAACCCTCCACCTCACCCCTAGTTCGAACTACTGCAGCACAGGTGGGTGAGGACAGTGCACATTCAAGACACCTGAAATTAATTAGTTGCTTTGATTGCTCAGGTGCTCGAGGCATATCTCTTTTGTGGCTTTAAGCCTATTCTTATATTATACGAAAGAAGTTAATTAGTATGCAGGAAAAAAAGCTACAAAAATAGATCCATTTCGCACTTTGACAGCAATATGTCCACGTGAGCTTAGACAACCTGGTCTAAACGACTTTTTTAATTTATTGCTAAAAAATATTGTCAGTGCAAAATAAGTTAAGCATGATTTTAAAGAAAGATCCATTGCTATGATTTTATGAAAAATACATTCATTAACTTACGACAAATAAATAAAATAGAAAAGTAACACAAAAGACGAGCGGAGAATGATAAAACAACTTGGATTATTACTCTTTTCTTCTGCTTTCAAAATATAGATTAATAAAAACATTACTTCATTTCAAATTCAACTACTTTTGTCTGTTTGTTGTTGTTGTTTTTAAGATTCAAACAATCATTTTTGGTTTTCATAAGCGATTATTCACTATTCTTTTCCTTTCCTACTTTCATAAATTTTAAGATTTAAAAAGAAAAACTATCAATCAACAAACTTTTAAATAAAAATAACGTCCACATCCCAAGGTTTAAAATCCTAAAACAAATAGTTTGGTGTGTGTATGTGTGTGTTAGCTTAAAGTAGCGAGAAGCTTTGACCGGACTTGTAAATTCAAATTAAGTGGATTTTCCCCGGTGACTCAACCCTTGTGACGGCCAAAGAGAAACTAAATTTTTCACCCTGAACGAACATTGTTGACTAGTGAATAACATAAATCTGTGATAACTTTCAAGAAAACATACACATAAGGGGAGCTTGTTTCTGGTTTCTACTAGTTCTTCACACCTTTCACTGCGTAACCTGCAGATTAAAGTCTTATTTACTTACTACTAGGGAGACCGCTTTCGTTATAACCGGGATAATAATATCAAAATAAGTCTATTAATTATTCAAATCTGTATCCTTTGCTTAAATATTATCAATCAGTTATTGTTATCGAAAAGAGTTCCCCCACAAGTGATTACAATAAGCGTCTTCCACTGTATTTACTAAAAAAAAATTTTTAAATAAGTGTTTGTAGCAGCTCAGACTCTCCACGAGCCCAACAAATTATTCCTCTTTTTAATTAATTGTGGTCAATTGAGTAAGATCTCGTGCTCAGTCAATGGTGATCGAACGAAAAATGGGGGGAAAAAAGTGATTAGAATAACATGTACTGAAAATGTTTTCTTTCCAGTTAAATCGTAATGTTCGTAGATTTTTTTTAAGATCAAATATCGGATATTTACTTACTTTTTTTTTTTTTTTCATTAAGGAGATATCCAAAATCTTCTGCTCTTGGTGGTCCAAGACAAAAACATACTTGAATTCTCAAACTTACATGAATTTATACACTAAACTTTATGTAATTGAAAAAATAATGGCCTAGCTTTGAGGACCAATAGTAATTTGAAACAAGAGTTTGGTTTTAAAATGTTTGAAAATAAGGAAAATGATGAGTTTACGCTTTATCAACAAAACAAAGCTGGCCCCCCCCCAAACCCTAAGAAAACAAGGGATAACAATGGAATATGAACATAAATTCGTCTATTTATTTGCCTACCTCGTTCCATGATTCCTCGTATTGGTATACATAAACAATTTCGTGTGTCTTATTGACAGTTCCATGATATTCTTGGCCGAAACTTGCGTTCCTTCTATTTTTCAACTGAATCTCTTCAGTATTAGTGGGAATCCTCTTGAAAGATGTCCGAACTTGCGATTGTTTTGAACTTGGTCCAACTGGCTGGGGAGACAACAAAGACCCATATTTTTTATTCCAATCCGAAGAGGCATCAGGAGAATTTCGTAGTTGTAATGGTGGTGATTCATAATTTCTATTTTGATTTTTGCTTGAAGTAAAATGATCTTTCACAGGATTAGAGAAGCCCCCGACTTCTCTGTTATTGGTGGTCACTGATCGGGGTTCTGGTTCATGATGACGATAAAAAAAACGCCCGTTTCTCTCATTTCGGTTGTAACACCATCCGGATGAGTTCCAGAAACAGCAGAGGATAACCAACTGAATCCATATACGTCTATTCAATTGTAGGAAAAAACGCATTTCCCCTATATCAGGCTGTTTACACTTCCACTTGGGTGGATAGCATCAAGACGGCATCAGGAAGGCAGACGACATCGAGCTATAATAACAGCAAACACGCCAATTGTCGGGAGAATACGCAGTTATCGTTCTTCGTAAAATTGAGTTATCGTTCTTGTACATATTATAAGATAAAAAGAATTTATTGTAGTGTGAAGACAATTATGTGGTTTATATAAAAGAGCACATATCAAATGAGCATATTCACTCAATATTTCAGCCATAGACACCTGCATTAGCGGTTGTTTATGAAACATAGTAATTCTTTTCAAACTGATTTACATTTGCTGATAGCACAACATAATCCGGTAATCTATTCCATAATACTACCACTCTGTTGCTAAAAAAAGAATTTTCTGATATCTAATCTTACTCCTATTTACTTCCTTCCACCGTATAAACATGGCCTCTAAGTCCCTTGTACTTTCTTTTGGTAAAAAAAAAAAAAAAAATGTGTAAGGATCTTAAGAATTCACATTTTTTTTTACATAAACAATCTTGTGCATAAATGGAAATTTTGCAAAGAGTGAAATAAAGATATCAACTTTATCTTTATCAGCAACTTTGTAACTTTTAAGTGGAAGAGTCCATTGTTAGGGACGGAAAAACAAAAAAATCATTACATAGGTAGATTCAATAAATTGGAAACGATGACATCAAGATTAAAAGGCAGCCTTTAAGTGAGAGAAAATGAAATCAGAAAAATGTTTATATGCAGGTCTTTTGGTGAACATTTCCATTTGCAACTTGCGAAAAATGAGCATTCTAATTGGTATTTTTAGATTGAACTGTTTTCAGCACAAGACTATTTTCATAGAATACCAAGAGAAGAACAAACGGGAGATTGGCACACTAAATGTTGCTCTTTAGTAAAGTACTCTTAATACATTCCAACAGAAACCATCAGTGTAATGATCTCTAGAGTAATGACTTGTTTAGTTTTAGTTAAAATTGATTCAAAAATGATTAAATACTAGCTTTTCATACTAAACCTTAAATCTAGCCACATATGAAGTGCATCACTCCTGTCGATGAAAGCTCAAACTTCTAGTAACCATTGCTTACTTTAGCCCAAGCCCACAGTAGATTACTTTCTTCCTTTCTCTCAACTTTCACGTCTCATTTCTCCCTATTTCAGGAAATGCACGTGGCATAAAACCTCCATGTGTTTTCTGTAATTTGAATAGTCTTTCTATCATGTGTTTTTCCGCATCGAGAATGCCCTACCTACACACACAGTTTGTTTTCAGAGACAATAAATTCGGGCACGTCACATTACTTCACAACTTGACCACTGGCATAACACTGATAATCTTGTCTCCATAATTATTCCTTGGTCTTCAAAATAATAAGTCTGATGGATTCAAATATTTCGGTGATTTTCTGATACTGCACTTGAATTTTTTGAATATTCCATTCTTTGACTTGAAAAACTGATTTTCAAATATTTTCTTGTTAAATTCAACATATTTGTTCGTTGTCGTTCATTGGAGAATGCTCGACCAATTTCTCTTTTCAAAAAAAATGAAAACGAAATTCAAAGTTATAGTAGAAGGGAGGTAACTTTACTTCTTCATTCCAAAACAGTGAAATAACTTCAATATAAACATGTCTTATGTAAATGAACTAAAAAGTTTATTGTAAACACACACACACACACACACACGCACGCACGCACGCACGCACACACACAATTCTCAACATTTGATGACCCAATAATAATGCTCATATAATTGGCGACACCGCCTTATGAAATGACCCTTCAACATCCAATTACTATTGGAAAAATAATAGAAATTTCAATGTCTGCTTGCTTATGTATAATTTTCACAGACATTACAAGAAGAGATATTGACTTTTTTGCTGTTTATGTATGATCTACAAACAAATAATAATTTTTTTTTAAATAAATTGCCACTAGTTGTTCATGTAACCCATGATACATGGACAGGATTTATTTAACAAATATATCAGAACTTCCATTCTTCTATTGATTGCGTATATAGTGACAGGTTTGTTACTGATTGGTAAAGCCAAATTCGTATCAATGTTCTGGCATGAGTGTTTAGGTGTCATCTGATTTGGCATAAGCTCATATGGTAACTCATATTTTGGTGTTGAGAAAAAAAAGTTGTAAATTTTATTGAAAAAAATATTTCTGTTGTTGCAAATAGAACTAGAAGTTGAAAAAATGAAAAGAAAGTTTTTATCAAAATTTACTTTCATATTTCAATTTGTTTGGAGTAAATTAAACAATAAACTGAATATTCAAGAATTGCTCATGATTTGATTAAAAACAAAAACTTATTTACTTTTTATTGATATTCGATCGATTTTTTATTTTACCAAAAAACAAAACAGGTATAAATTTCGAGAAATCTTACATTGAATAAAAACATTTTGACACTCAATTGTTATTGACAATATACTCTTTAGTTCATTTACATGAGACATGTTCATATTGAAGTTATTTCACTGTTAATAGATTTTTTTTCCTTAATAACATCTTCATTGCTGAATGAGTTTAAAAACATACAAACTATATTATTCCATTATTACAAAAATATTTGGTTATCGAGAGAGGAAACTGTATGTAAAAGCTGTAAAATAAATATAATGATTTTAATTTTTGTAATGAACTAAAAAATCGATAGAATACTTGTGGAATTTGAAGGGAAATTAAGGTTTATTTAATAAAATTTGAATCAATTTAAATAGAAATACAATGTCATCAAAATTTAACCTGTATCCTGAAGACTGCAATTCACTTTTCTCATAGGCCTATCCTAACTGCAGAGGCATGTGGTTTATGCTAGATATTAATCTAAACTCCTGAATTCAACCTTTGAGTAAGTATATGAATTATATTTAGTATAAAATAGTAAGTAAACAAAAGGATTATAAATAATAATTGAAAAAAAAAAAACACAAAAATTAAATCCGATAAAAAATACAGTAAACAGTGTACAGCTAAGCCAACCTAGGTATAAACTTACTATCTCTGTATTGCAAAAGAAAAAATGTAGACTCTAAGTATCAAGAGGATCTACTTGTCACTAAGCAACCTACAGAATATCTTGGTAGGTTAAGTGAAAGAGCTGAGACCTTAATTCTATGTTCATTCTTTTTTTTGTTATAATTGAGATTGGAATGCATCCTTGAGGCTAGAGCATTCCCAACACTGAGGAATACGGTGAATGAATGTCAATATTTGTTACTTGAGTGATTTTCAGCAATATTAACTGGCCTCTGTCAAGGTTGACTATGAGGGTAACAGATTTTTGCTGCCACTACCTAGGCAGATAAGGTAATGGGATAGTAGTTTGTTCAAGTATCAACTTATTCTCTTCTCTGTCAACCATCATGGCTTGCCAGTGACAAGAAATTGTATTAGAATACCTGACAATGGGACAAAGTATAGGGAGAGAGTTAGATTCATACCTTTCCCAATAGCATTAGTGCAAAGTGAACATGAAGGGAAGCCTGGTTAACAGTATCAGCTGCTCTTACCAACTGAGCTACAAGAACTCTATGGTTAGCTTGTGATCAAATCTAACCTTTAAATGTTCATTTTGGATAGACACTGTTTATTCATTTCTGTAAATTGATAGATTGACACCTGAGTGAAGTTATAATAAGAAGTAACAAAAATTAGAATGAAAGAAAATACAAGTAAAAAATGAGTAATAATGGTGAACTTAAACTCAGCTCAAAAACAATTTGAAGGTGTTTTACAATGTGATCATTGAATTTTTGTAATTATTACTTAATTTACTACATTTATCATTTTCGATTCTGTTAATATTATTTTTATTATAACTTGTGATATCATTTGTTCATGAATCATTTATTGATAACATGATGATTGACAGAGAAAAAAGCAGGTGAGTGAACACTGGGGCAAACTATTCTCCTATAACTACCTTAGTGTATATGTAGTAATTACTGTGTCAGTGATAATCTCCAACAAGTGAAGTGGAGTAATTATAATAATAATGATGATAGTCCTGAGTAGAAATAAGATCTTAGTCGTCACTAGAGATGATATCCCCCACGCATGGGTGAGTTACCGCCAGATCTATGACTTCAAAAAGAGGTTGAAGGAAAAGCTGGAAGTTGTTGGTCTTCCATGATGC
This sequence comes from Thysanoteuthis rhombus, assembly GCA_963457665.1. Taxonomy (NCBI): domain Eukaryota; kingdom Metazoa; phylum Mollusca; class Cephalopoda; order Oegopsida; family Thysanoteuthidae; genus Thysanoteuthis; species Thysanoteuthis major. Next base: position 36,292,659 of record OY735207.1, read on the forward strand.
CTATGTTAGAAATAGAAGTTCTGTACATTATGTTTGAATATAGACACAGAGATTAAGCAGAGAGTTCATTATTGAAATGAAAACAGATGAAAATGTTCTGATAAACTGTAAATGTACATTTAATGAATCAACAAATTAGACATTAATAAACAATACAATCAATGCTAAAAAGTAAGACATATAAACATTGAGACATCATTTTTGTTGCAGGCCTGATAGGAGAAATGGAGTTATAAAGGAAGATATTATCTAGGCTAGATTACATGAAGTGTAATTTAGTTGCTAGATGAGAGAGAAAGAAGATGTAATATACTGTCATTGTCACAAATTTATGAGACAAAGATATGGAAATGTATTACTTCTCAAATGCTTGGTTACTTCAAAGACCAGAGTAATTATGGAAAAATGGAGAATTTCTGAGACAATAGGACCACCATGTTTATGATCATCAAGTAAACTTGTGAATTGCTCTCAAAGCCAATAAATACAAATGGCAGAAAAATATATTTGTGGCTCGAGCAAATGAAATACAATCATAACTATTATGTAGAAACATGTTGCCAATTCATCCCCATGGGATGGGGATGGGATACACTTTAGGCTAGAGGGTGCTCATGATATAGTAGCTTGCGGTACGAAAGATATCACAACATCCGTGTGAAAGCAGTAAGGTTTGCAACAGTAATGTATCATAATAAAACGGTGAATAACTGGTGAAAGAAAGGTAGGTAAATGATCTACAGAAAGATTGAGACAAGTGAGTGATAGTTAATAGAAATTAATGTTTTTATAGACAGGAGCTAAATGAAATGACATCATGAACTATGAGGTGAGTTTCTGAGACAATTCCGGAGTAAGTGAGCAATGCTTAAGAGAAGTTTATGTTTTAATAGACAGAAGCTGAATGAAGTGACAGCATGAATCATGTAGAGAGTTTCTAAGGCAATACGGGGGCAAGTGAGCAATGGTTAACAGAAGTTTATGTTTTCATGGACAGGATCTAAATAAGGTGAAATCATGAACTATGTGGCGAGTTTCAGAGATAATATGGGGGCAAGTGAGCGAGGGTTAATGGGAGTTTGTTTTTATAGACAGGAGCTAAATGAAGTGACATCATGAACTACGTGAATAGCATTAAAGTTTTGTATCGAAACCTATATTCTTATTCATATCTATTTTCATGTTTAATTTTGATTAAAGATAAACGAGTCCTGACAACTGCAAAAAGTTCTTACACCCATCATCAAATTTGTCAGTGGCCAACATGATATCTTATCATTGATATTTCAACCTTTCATTATTATTTCAAACATTGATCAAAACTCACCTGCATCAATTATTTATATTACCCATTTATATTGTCTGTATTCTGCAATTAAAAAAAACACTATATATATGTATTTATGTATGTTTCCTGTACTACATGAACTTTTACATTATATGTTTATTTATAATAAAATTCTATTTTTCTTATAAAATTTATATTGTTTTTCTATTCTATTTCAATTTAATTTTTCATAAGATTCCTATTTTAAGTGAACATTGTTCGGAATAAAAGGAGCAAAATTTTAGGTTTTCTCTAGAATGTGGGGGTTATGAATGGATAAATGAGCACCAGAACCTCCTAAAATGAATGAAAATACAGTTTCTTTTAGTGTAACATGGTTATTCAACAGTAGTACATGGCATTTTGTACCACCAGTATGCTCTGAGGTAAGGATGCACAAAAACACAAAAATATTTTAGTGTCTGTAAAGAGCTATGGACAGGAAAAGTCTTTTTGGTACAATGTAAGGAAGGTAAAGTAGAATAAAGTAAATCTGTGTGTTTGCCATTTTAAACAGCATTTTTTTCAAAGTTGTTCACCTTATTCTCATATAGTATACATAAACATTTTCTGACAGGTCATCGTCTGATGCGAGTGTCAGCCAAAAGAAGCTTTCAAGGACTTATCTTAAAAAATAAATTTGAAACTTATCTCAGACCTCTTTCATATTTTACTATGTATCTGCTAATAATGGGAATTTAAAAATTTTGTACCCCTACAAGACTTTTCTTTAATTCTCTTGTTTCTTTTTATTTGCTTCTAGCAAGCTGTGAAACTTCTCAATTTACAATCTGCACCACTATTCCTACACTGTACCAAAACGGCTTTTAAAGACACTGAAATATTTTTGCATTTTGTGAATCTGTTGTTCAGAGCACACCCATAATACAAAGTACCATACACTACTGATATTTAGAGCAAAAACGTTAAAATTTGTATTTCGGTGAAAAAAAAATTGAAATTGTTTTAAGGGAAGTAACTCTTACAGCATAACGGTTGGGACTTCTGATAGTTTTTTTTTTGTCAAACTCCCGTGCAAATCAGAGATTGGTATTAACTACCGTAACAGCAATAACAAAACCAAAAACAATCTTTACCTAATTCAGCAGAGTAAACTCTCACTGTTTTTCAGGGCTGTCATATTGAACCAAACCTTTACATAAATTTAGCATTTCCATAATGTGTTTTGAAATCACAGCCAATTGATCGGTAGGCAGTTCTCTTATCAACTGAGCCAATCTGATAAGTCTTACATATCCATAGAAATTTATGTTACAAATGTGCAAGTGTTTATTTCATTCTGATAAATATATTTAAACTAAAAATTTTTTTTTCACTACCCTATACAGTAAAATATCGCAGTTCTCATCTCCTAGTAGAAGTTGAGTTTATTTTCTAATTCATTTGTTATTCACAGATCAAATATATCCTGCGATGAGAAACTCTCCCCTCCCTTTCTTCAAGTATTTTGATAGGCATTTTTTTTTCCAATTAAGATATTTCTCCCTTCTACAATGAGTGGAATTTACTTTGATTTTTTTTTTAACATTATACTTTCATCCTATTGAAATACTGCACTAGGTCAATAATATTACCAGGTCTGGTTAGTCACTCAATAGAAACCGTCACATGGCCAACATCTTTTGGCAGCATGCCATTTTGGGGTGGATCAATTAAAAAATTGGAAAAAAGGGATGATCAATGTATAAATTATGTCTCTCACCTTTTGGTGGGTGGTGATCACTAAAATAATCCAAATTTTCAAAAAACAAGCGTGAATGCTGCAAGACACAAACTAAGAGACCAATTTAGCATGAACTTACATTGCAAATGGAAGCCCCGCCAAAAAATTACTCAGGGAAAGAATTTAAAAAAGAATGTTATTTCTATGAGAAGTAATTTTAGAAAATTTCGACCCTCTAGCTCCATTGGTACAGCCTGTACATGAGATACATGCATACATATATAGCCAGCCAGCTAGCCCAACTTTAAAACTGAAGAAACCTACATTGATAGTTTTAGTTAAATCTATATTATAATTTGCGAGCAGTCAATCTGTTTTAGACATAACAAACAGGAAGGAGGTGAAGCCAACACAAATATAAAATAGCTATTTTGTTATGTGTGTGTATGTGCATTTATTTGCTAGCTGCTGGTGATATATAAACTACTACTGCTACTACTATTGCTGATGCATTAATTTCAATTTTTTACCCAAAATGAATGCAAGAATTTTAGATTACAATACTTTGTGTTAACCTTTCAAATTACTGTTTATACATACTGACATAGACACTGCTTTAGGTTACTGTTAAAGCAACAGGCATTCATATTGATGATTTGTTTATTATCTAATGTATGAGAAGACTGGTTATACAAGAAATCTGTTGGTGTATTGATTACGTATGTGTCTTGTATTAAAAACCATCAACTAAAACTAAGACCAAAACCGTCAAAATGGCCAAAACTATAAAACCTGACAAATGAATTTCAGAATGAATAAATGAAAGAGTGGAAAAAGAAAGAGTGTTTCTGTGACACCATGTTGTATCAACTCTCATTTCATAGTTCTCTGTATTCTCTTTTTCGAAAACATTGAATTTCTATGAAAAATATTATTTTTATATGTCAAGTATATGTACATGTACATATGTATTTTTTGTTCATTGAAAATTACCTTGCTACTAATAATGTCATTGAAATAGTTAATATAATAGAATCACTAAACAATATTAAAATTTATAGGAACTATTAATAGAGGAGTTGAAATAAGACATAGTTTGGGAATAATATTGGATGGAGGAATGTATTCTGTTTTGTTTACCTTTTAGATTTTAATGAAGCAAGGGAGTTTGGACTTAACACAGCCAAATTTGTTAATTCCAAATTCAATCAAAGTTGTGATTACAGCTTCAAGTTGTTATTTGCTTACAAAAGGTTCTATGACTTTTCTTTTATCTATTCTGCTAAAAGGCTGCCATTGGATTAGTACTAAGGGAGATAACTCCCCAGCAAAATCAGTTTAGTGTCTTCAAGTCCTTCTAAATGTTTCAAATCAATAGAATAGGTTTAAAATAAGTTTTTTTAGATGCATCCACACATCTCTATTAGACACTTTTCAGTTAGTCATCCCTTAGTATGTTATATATCAAATTTTCCCAGCCGTATCATGTTGGATTGACATAAAACTTGGTCAAGGCTTCTGGCAGGACCATCCTCATCTTCCTGCTTCTACTACCACAACAAATAATGCTAGATATTATTTTCTCAGCCATATCATGTTGTATTGATATGAAACTTGGTCCAGAATTTTGGGTGAATAACTTCATCTTCTCCCTCCATCCTGTTACAACTACCATAACTTATAATGCTAAATATCAATTTTTTCAACCGTATCATGTTGTATTGATATGAAACTTGAACCAGTCCTTCCGGTGGATCACCCTTATTTTCCTCTTCCTCCTGCTTCTCCTCCTCCTACTACTACTACTACCACCACAGCTAGTAGTACTAAATATCAATTTTCACAGACGCATCATATTGGATTGATATGAAACTTGGTCCAGACCTTCAAGTGAACCATCCTCATTTTTCTCTTCTTCCTCTTCTTCCTTCTAATGCTACTACTACTTCATATAGAATCCCTTTGAAATATGAACGTAAGGGTAGTAGAGGCATCATTGAACTTGAGGTTCTTATTTTGCAATAACTGTGCTTTTAAGTTGAAGTAGTAGTAAGCATAGATGTAGAAGTGAGAATAGGAGGATGATGAAGGGGATGTTATGATGTAATGATGGAAGTGATGTTTTGGACTATGGTTCCTTTGTCATTATTAAACACATTCTTTGATAGTCTAGAAATGTTTCATTATTTTGGTTACTTTGACTTTTTGTCCTACAAAGTGATGACAATCTTTGAATGATGATATCCAGATGAAAAGCTTTTTGAAAAGATTTTCATTGAATTGATTGTCTTTTCAAGTTATTAAAATACTTTTGGAAAAGATTGCATAAAGTGGTTAGAAAATCTAATTGAAATTGGCTTTTTTGACAGAAAAGCCATTAAGCCAGCTTCAGTTTTAGTTGGGGCATGATCTAACTAATTAGGAAATACCGTAACATTGCTTAAAAAAAGAAAATGACCAAATTAGAGCTCAAATGAACATAATGTTCTGAATAGATCTTGAAAGATTTCTGCTACATTTTCGACTAGGTAAACAAAAATTCTGAGTGATTTTCCAGTATACACACCAATGTATCTCAGACAAATCAAGGTATAAAGAAGAATGTGTAGCAGAATTAATTGCAAAATAGTTTATCTGACTCTATTTGGTCTATAGCAAAATCACGCCACTATAGTATTTTTGAGTCTGTTATGAATGAATTAGCAGGAGATATATTTGTCAGCTTTCCTAACCCTTTTCTAGCATCAAGCTACAGATAGAGATGAACAGATGAAGAAATCATAAAATGTCAGTACATGTCAATAGAGTGGCAAAGAGTGACATCAGCAATGGAGACCAGGCTCTGAACATACGTTTCACTGTAATATATTCACAGACAGAAAATCACACATGGTTCTTTCCTTGTTGCTGTTTTCATTAATTTGACTGCAATTTCACCCAGTTTGTCGGTGTAAGACAGCCAGTTTATACTGGATAAGAAGATTTGATAAGTTTCACTCATTCTATCCATTTTTGACTCATTTCTCAAAAATTTTGAGCAGCTGTACTACATTTAAACCAGAGATAACCCATCCAGGGAGGTAAGGTAGGCTGTGCCTATCCTGAGCAAAAATCATAAAGGTTAATTATTAAATATAAAAAGTGGAAGATTTCCAATTCATTTATCAGTAGATGTAAGTTAATGCATTAAATTCAATATATCATTCAGTAAATGGTTACTACCTCTGTCCCATAATAATTTACGAATAGTATTCATTGACTCTACGTACCAGCTATTATAGGGCAGAGGTAATATTATTTCCATCATAAGCATGTAGTAAAGTATTGATGTCAGTGTTATGTTGTATTGATAATTGATCTAATCTGATTCCATTAGTATGAATAGAACCTAAATAGCTACAAGTAAGTAGCCTGTGTTTATCTGTTGAGCAATATACTGTTTGTAAGTGAAGCATAACTTACTGTATTAGTGTGTGTACACTCTAATAGCAGTAATTGTTATCTTATGGGCAAGTAATGTAGGTAAAGGACAGGGGACAGTCTAATTGGAACAACAGAATGCTAAAAAAAGGAGTAGATGGATAAACAACATTGTTTAAATGAAATACAAAAGGCTTGTCATAACTTGAGAAATAACAATAGATTTATTGAACTAAGGTACAAGTTGAATAAACAATTTGTGAAAGTTGTCACTATGAAAGGTATTAAATTGGTGAGAGTTATTAATATACAAATAAAGAAGTAGAAAATGTCTCTATGGGTTGTAGTGTGTATAGAAAGTCTGTTATAATTGTATTTGTAGTTTTCTGTGAGTATCTGTTGATATGAAGTTGAATGGGTGTCTTGATACTTACCTCTGATGTGTATTTTGCGTGTGTATGTTTTAGGGCATACAAATATGTGTTGAGATCAGCCATGGTGGAATGTGTGTATTGGAAAGTTAACAAAAATTTGGGGCTGTCAGCAGGGTTGATAGATTGCTTTTATCATAGAAGTTACTGCATTCTGAGTGGTTGGTCTAGATAGTGCTGTGTTTCCATTGGCTAGTTTGGTAAAGTTTTGTTGAAGCTCACTTGTTGACAGATTTTGATTTTATTCGTCTGATCTGAAGTGTAATCCTTGGAGGAAATTCCTGGACTCTGCTCTAGGCAGATTCCAGAGGATTCTACAGGCATAATGCTCCTGTGACTTACAAATTCACTACAAAATACACGTAAGGATATCAGACACCCATATGCTGTGGACAACACTACAAGCCAGAGAAGAAAGCTGAGAGAAAAGATATTGATAATTCTGCCTTTGCCAAGTGAAAGAAACATCAGAGATCCATTGCTTCAGTCAATAGGCTTGCCATCACAAGAGTAGGAGAGTAGATATGTGTTCCGTTATATGCATTTGTTGTTCTTTCTAATTTCTATTTTATTTTTAAATTTCCCCTAAGAATGGTATAAAAATTTTAGAAAACAAAGTTACCAAACATACTAGATTACAATGAGATCTTGAATGAGATCTTGACATTTTTTGTTGTTCAAAATCAGTAGTATGTGTGTGGTGTCATTTTTTTACAATCGAGTTTAATACTACATCCCTATTTTGATTCTGATTTTTATATTAAATCTCTCACATTATACACAAGTAAATACAGCATAATTTTTTTGAATTTGGGTTAACATCTTAAATTTAAGAACACATAGTTGATCAATGGGAAAATCTTCAGTGCCAAATACACACTCGTATTTTGAAGATGTACTAAGATTAATGAAATTATATAGAACCCACCTTCATACTCAATGATTGAACAATCAGTACGTCAAAATTTGGAATCATGTAAAAAAAATTCCATCGAAGAATAAATGTGGTTGAAAAAAATTCTATTTATAAGATTATTGGCGTTTTCCACTGGAAGACATCTAAAATAGAATAAGATAAATATCTGGAAACATCTAGATTCTGGAGAATCAAGATGTAACTAATAAACCAACAGAATAAGGTAAAAAAAAGCTTTTTTCCAAAAAATTTGAGAAAAAACATTTTTAGGAGGAATCTAGTAAATTACTAATGCCAACTTTCACCCCATCGCCATCTTTGATGGCTACAGTCCTTCAATACCAAAAAAATAGATATGGGTGGATTATATTTAGTGAAGTTTTCAATTTTTGTATATACCAGAAAGTACAGCACATACACATACACAAATATATTTATTTATAAGCTGGTGTATCTGGCATTACCAAGGGGTAAAATTGATCAATACTTAAAGGTAATGCAGTGAATTCTAACACAGAGCTTCTCAAAATAAGGATTGCAACCCTTCAGATGGGTTGAAAATGCCAAAATTTACCTGACCCTGAAGTGACCTTTAATGGTCACTGCAGGTCAGCTCCACACATCCTATATACCCATGGACTCAAATTTGAAGCTAGTAGGATGTAGCCATTCCCCTGAGATTTAAAATTGCCAAGATTGATCTAACCTAGAATTGACCTTTAGATGATCACCAAAGGCCATTGCCATAAATCTAGCAATTTTTTTGAGGTCAAGTTACCCTTTAACACAGATTTGCAGCCCATAGAGTGAAACCTTCTTAGTTATCATTGAAAATGCCAAAATTGACTTGTTACCCTTGTACACACAGCTGCACCCAGAGGGCTGCACGTGTCTTTGTTGAATTAAAAATGCCAAAATTGACTTGATCCTAAATTCACCACCTATCTTATGTCCATCCTGGTTTAAGTTACCAATATACACAGTGCTGCTAAGGACTGCAATGTCAGCACTTTGCCACCTGATTTCTAAGCTTGTAGAATGAAGGACAAGGAAGCTTCATGCATTAACATATACAAAAATATACATAATGGTTCTTCCATGCATTGGTTTGTTGGAAAGCATTACTTGAATTGAAAAATACTTGAAAACACTCATTGTCAAGTAATAGAGGTTGAGAGTATTAGAGAAATTTCAGAAGTTGAAGTATTCATTATTTGTCCAGTGCTGGGGAAAGTCCTTGATCCTAGGGTTGTGTGTGTGTGTGATATACAGAGAAAAGATGTTCTTACATGTTTCTTGTACTTTTTGTGCGTCAAAGTGAGAAGTATGTGTTCAAAAGAATAAATGTGTTTACAGTGAGTAGCACAAAACTGAAGAAATGGCTTGGTGATTCGTTTTCAAAGAAAAACCAGCGAATAAAAAGTTTAAAACAAGGGAGTTTGCAGATTTTTAGCAGGACCTCTGATTGGTCATGTGACCAGTTTTTAATTTTTAACATGGTTGAGTGGAATTTTGTTTCAATACCCTTTGCTAGCATAAATAGCTTAATCTGCTAATTTTCTGCCATTTGAGGCTCTAACGGCAGTATGTACGTAGATTGTAGATAAGTGCACTAGCTTATATATAGTGATAATAATTAGGATTCTAATCTGAATATCTCATGAAATTAACCTCAGAATTTTTGACAATATCTATGGTTTGAGAGTATGTACAATCTCATTTTATAGATTGTTAAAAAAATAAATACATTTAAATTTCTATCAATTGCTTATAAATGATGAATATTTGAATTTTGTGGAAAATAAGAAGGTTGGTTGGTTGAATTTTTTCATTAAAATTTGCAAGAAAATAATCTTTTGTGTTCTTGGAATCTTTGAATGTAAAGATGTGTTAGTTTTTTCACAGGAACAATTAAGGAGTATTGAACAGATTTGATTTGATTTTGCTCTCTTGCAGAAAACAAAATAAAAAGAAAATGCCTCTTTTATCAGTTAAATAAAAAATGTAAATATTTAGCCCTTTTCTGATAAAAATCCAAGATGCATGTGAAAAAAAAATTTTCTACACTGTTCTTTGCTTCCGCCTTCTCTTTCCCTTGTGTATTCATCCAATATTTAGTGAGATTTTTCATTGTATAATATCAGTTGAGAGATCACAAGATAGCACAATATATCAGGGAGAAAATAAGAGTCTGAGACAACAAAAAATTCATTAGAAAACTCAAATGGCAATGTGCTGGTCATGTTGCAAGAATGGACATCAAGATTCATAAAATGGATCCCTAGAGATCACCACTGAGGCTGGCAGAATACAAAATTCAGAGATGAACTAGACAAATTTAGAAAGTATTGGCTCCGCAACGCCTCTGATAGAGAGGTGTGGCAAATCCTGGGGAAGGTCTATGTCCAACAATAGATATTAAAAGACTGATGATGATGATGATGATCATGATCATGATCATGAATGCTAGTGGAATTGCAGTAGGTGAACTGCTATTCATAAAGCTTCGGGGGATCCCCTCTACTGAAGGCCAAGAGGGCAATATTGAACCCCCCCCCCATCTCACTCAGCTACATCCCTGCATGTGCACCTACATTGAAAAAAGAAATATTGAGATATATATGAATAATTTTTGAAAATATGTTTCAAAAGAAGATAATCATCATAGGAACATGACCTGCCTCATGGCTGAAATATTCATATATTTTTTTTCAAGGGCCAAAGACTGGTGTGTTCAAGCCCAGATAAAGGCCAGGATTTCAAATGCTGATTTATAAGTAGGACACCTCCTCTTATAAGCATCATAGACAGAATTGGGATATTTTATAATCTATTTATATGAAAAACAGTGGGATATTTCGGTTAGTTTCTTCTGTTTCTGTGTCTGTAACATCCGTTATCTATTACTGATGAAAAATATATGATAAAAGTAAGGTGAAATTAATTTGATATACAGGTATACCTTGATTTGTGTGGTTAATTCATTCCTAGATTTTCAGTACTATACAAAACTGTACTGTTCAAGTTCTTATGATAATTCAATGCTTTTTTTTGTTTATACTCAGTTCATAGAATCCATTAGAAAACTCAAATGGCAGTGGGCTGGCCATGTTGCAAAAATGATGGACAACCGATGGACATTTTGACTCATGACATGGGTCCCCCGAGATCACATGCGCAACTGAGGCTGGCAGAATATTAGATAGAGGAACGAGCCAGACTAATTCAGAAAGTACTGGCTCCACGATGCCCATGATAAAGAAGTGTGGCAGATCCTGGGGAAGGTCTATGTCCAACAACGGACGTTGAAAGACTGATGATGATGTTGACGATGGCATCAATTTGTACAGCAATACCATAACTGTACTATCAAAACCTGAATTAATCAAAACTGCATTATTCAAGGTATTCCTGCATTACAAAAAATATTGAAATAGAAATAAGAAATTAAAATAATCATCTATGTATCCATACAGCTGATTTTTCTTATTCTGAATTTGTTTTCAAAGAGGTATCAAATATTATGCTCTTCAAGATAATAACTGCATTCATCTATATATTTTATATCTTATTTGTTTTCGAAATAATCATGGTATTTCGACGGCTCTCGCTTGTTGTCCATAAATTATCCTGGTTTCTTATAAATTATTTTGACCTCTTTGCTAAATCAATCCCTTAGTTTGTGTCCAGCCGCATTTGCGCTTGTTTTTTGAAAATTTAAACGTTTTTAGAGATCACTACCCAACAAAAGGTGAAAAAAGTAACTTATTCATTGATCATCTCTTTTCCAAATCTTTTAATTGATCGTTCCAATATAGTATGTTGCCAAAGATGTTGGTCATATGATGGTTTTTATCAAGTGACTAACCAGACTGTTTTATACTGAAAAATTTAGATAAGTCAACTCCAGATTAGACAGTCCATTTTCTTTGACCTCTGATAATGAACTTCAATCAAATAAACAGTATCCTATTTTAAACTTAGTCATCTACTTGACACAATAAAGGACCGCCGATGACTAATTCCTATTGATTGTTATGATCATAAAGTTTTCTTTTCTATAATTACTGGTAAGCGTTTTTCTTTTACCTAATCAGTGGTAGTTTTGTAGGGAGGAGCTCTGTGGCATCATCAACCTAAGAATACAAGTGGGAAATGAAGGGGAAGAAGGAAAAACATAACAGAAAATCTAGTTGAGTTTTAAAAAAGAGAGAAGGAAAAGTAATGTAATTATTTCATAATATATCATAATATATTTCAATATATATCATATATATTTATGTTTTTTAAAAATCTTTCTCTTGTGAATAAGATGTCATGGCAAGGAGGAGACATCAGTAATGTTATTTCATCTGTCCATTCTTCTTTTATTCAAATCTTTTTTAAAAATTTTATTTTATCTTACTTGATCATAATCCACTTCTGGCCTGCTAAGGCCATCAAAGCTTCACCAGAGCCCTATTAGATATACATTTCAAGAATACATTCCCTATGCCATCTTGAAAATTATACCTTTCCAATGGTCAGATTGTGGTAGACTTTTTGTATGTCATTGAGCACACCTGATAGAACAAAAAAGCACCGAGAAACCTTTTGTTCTGATTTTGGTAGGGAATGGTAGGTTTTTTTTCATAAAGCTTAATAATTTGGCTGTCAATTTGAATACCATCTTAAAAATGAAATGTTTCCAGTGTTTGAATGTGGTAGAATTTTGATTTGTTATCAAGCATACTCAATACAATAAAAATCTGATTAAAATCTTTTTCCAGGGTTAATAGTGAATGACTAATGAGCATTATAAGTATTTGGTGGACATCTTGGGCGCCATCTTAAAAATTACACACACAAAAAATTGGTAACATGTTTTTTTTATAGTACTGTAGTGCCCCCTATACTTTTAGTTTGGAATTAAATACAAAACTCTTCTTTTAGTAAGATATAAAAAATGTCACTTCCTCCGACTACCTCCTTGGCGCCAGGACCCCTAGCCAGACATGCCTCTGGCCCCGGCCTTTGCGGCTGGCCACTCTCTTCCTCTCTCTTAGATCATTATCATTTCACCGACTCACTGGCCGATCCGATCTTGACCATTCTCCCTCTGTGACCTATATCTGCACTAACTATGCCCATATTACTTCACCAATATTGAGCCTCACACATACGCACAACTATGCAACTACGCCACAGTGTCTTCACCACGTGCTACAAATGCATATCACCTCTCACTCTTGTGAATGAAATGGCAAGGTCTTTTTACTATCCGATAATCTCGATAATCTTTCCTGAACCTCTTTACTATGGGAAACACGCATGGATAAAACTCCATGTTCTCTGTCTTTCATGGTCTGTTCATTGAGAGTCTATCAGCATCAGAGAATAGCCACCAAGTTAACTCACTTACTTGGCAGTAAGGCTGGCGCACTGAACCCGGTTTCCACGTATTATCTTGGAGCGGTCCAACCATACAGAATCCAAGCAGTTCTGTCAAAGTCTGCTTCAACACCAACGCCAGTACTATCAAGACAAAAAAGCTCCCACCTTTCGCCATCTCTTCTCCTTCTCTTCTCCTAACATCACTTCTTACGATCGATCGTATTTATATTATCCTTACATGTACCTTATTCTTCATTCTTCAATTAAACATATGTCTTTTGTCTGGCCAAAATATTTGTATGTGTTCATTCCACTTTGTTTCATCAATGTGTGTCCAACTTCACACTTGGTGCGCATTCCATTCTCTTCATACAGCATCCTTCCTTCCAAATCTACAGGGCTGCAATCACACTACAGTCAAACCACGACAAGAACCAAATCTCCTCATCTCTTAAACAATATCATCACACTATTCATTCCCCAAGAAAGAAGTCATCTGCGGAAGTACCTAAAGATTCATGTAAACTTTACTCCATGCTTCCAATAAATAGTTCCCATGGGATTATAAATCAGCCCACATTAATTCTTTTAACTCATTTGGAAACTTCTTATCTAAATGAAAGCAAACCTTTTCAATGAATGCAATAATTGATTTCGTATCCACATCTAAGCAAGAGGCAAGTAGCTCTTTCACTCACTCCAGTGAACTGTATCACCAAGATAATTGCAATTGTAATTTGTTCATATTTGCCTTTGCACAATGTAATGTTTCTGCTGTCTTCAAATAAGTTTTTCTGTTGGTATTTGCAGAGTAACGCCGAGTCCCCTAAAACTTCATCAAAAATACTGAATACAATTCTATACTGTGGATTAGACAGAATCTTGAGACAATACTTACTCATTGGATCACTGCACTTATTTACTTGCTCTTCACAGTATTGTATTAATATATCATTATTTGTCATTATAGCAGTTCCAATAAAATTCATTGAGAGCTATCTCAATTACTTATCTCATTTAAAGGTCTAAATGATAATGCATTACTCTCTGTAATACTAGCAAATTCAGTTTTTTTTTTTTGATCGATAACCTACCTAACATAGCATGTAACAGGGTTTCCAAATCATACATAATTGGCATCATCCTATTCAAAGTCTTTTCTGTAAGGAACACAATGCTGCTCTGATAGACACTTTATTTCCTGTTTTAGATTTGCTGCTACACAATTATTTTTCTTTGCATAACTTGCGCTCCATCAGAAGTTAATATCAAACATCCTTTGAAGATTGTTTTAGAGATAAAAATTCTTCATTTCCTCTACACTGCTGATACTGTCACCAGCAGCTCATTTCAAAATACCAAACAACATAGTCTCATTTTCTCTTTGACATTATGAGTCTATGGCATAGTTTTTTATTTAAACATTCAATATGAAACAAATCTAAAGATTTGTAAATCTTGGATTGGATTGGAACTGATTTTGCTATGCTATCGTTTACACCCCTAAAACTGCCAATTTTACAATCATATCCATTGTGAAAAATAACAATAAAAATTGAGAATAGTAACAATACAAAATAATATATTTATTCAAATATGTATTTACAATATCATAATTATTCATTGAAACAGTCATCCATGACAGAATGATGAATAAATGCAATATACATTGTTTTCTGTCAATAGTTCATTCATTCAAACATTTATTAGTTAGATACATGAATTCTGATCAATTAACTAAATATGTAAAACATTATCATTTATTTGAATATAATTCATACATCTAATTGAAGTTTCAAACTCTTGTACACGCATTATAAAAAAACAAAACAAAGAAAAACGCAAAATAAAGAGAAGTGAATTATTTTATTTTGGACAAAACATAACACAAGGTAAGGGCAGATTACTCAAGGCTACCTTAATACAAGGGTAGATAACCAGACTACGATTACAACAGTTCATTTTAATTGATCATTTGGAAAAGAATGACAAGGAATCGCAAACTCTGAAAGTGATACACAAAAATGCATGGGAGCAGACTGTTTTGAAATGTCCATTTTGGTTAAAAATGAGGCAAAATTTGTGTTTTTGTAAATAGTAAATATTATCATAGATAAATAGTATATTTACAAATTTTACTATAGATGCTTTTTTTTTCATATACCATTAACATACCCCCATCGCCTTAATTTTATAAAAAAAAGTCAACCAGTAATTTTGTAAATAATGAACTATGACAGAAAGACCCTAGAATTATCTTCCAGGGAATTCAGAGTAGACTAATCGGCTTCTAGCAAATGATCAGTCAGTAATCTGAGATTTGGGAAATTGAATGCAACCTCAAAATTTCGTATCAGAATCGAAATTCAAAATTTCGGAAGCTGGGGTAAGGAATCGTATCCAACACGAGTACAATATTTTGACTATTTTGTTTATTGGTTTGAACGAAGCAACCACTACAAACAGTGTATGACCCGTGGATATTTTCTGTGGTAGAAAACCTCATCTTTATCCAAGTTTAGGGTTTACAGTGGTTTCTAATATCATCTTAACAATAAAATGATGCATTTCACAAAATGAAAACTGATCACTTCACAGCCTCCATAGATTGTGAAATATACAAAAATTAGATTTATCTATGCTTCTTACATACAAAAATAATGGATCAGCCTATACACAAAAAAGAAATATATTCATTATTCTTACATACAAAAATAGAGAACCGCATCATACACGAGATTACTTGGTACAAAAATGAATGTTGTACTTATCAAGAATAAGTTCTATTGCTGAATTTCTAAGACAAGGCATTGTTATTACTCGTTGATTCTTCCAGATTAACATTCACATTCTGTTCTGAAAGAGTCATTGCAGAAGGTCAAAATTAACCACATAGCTTTATTCTTAATTTTCCCTAAAATCTTGGCAATATCATCTTTGATTTTTTTCTCTTACATACACTAATAGTATCAAGAGTGATATTATCTGAGATTTCCTGTTATACTATGAAGTTAGATTCAGTAATCTCAAGTTGTTGGCTTTCTTAGCCATAGAGGTAGAGCAGCTGTCACGCTAAATAAACCAGGCTTCCCAAAAGAAAAAGGATGTGAGTTCAATTATCGCTGGAGGCGCTGTTTACTAACGGCCATAGAATGACAGTCTGAGTAGTTGTAATAAGAAACTAACTGAAATTAAGTTATAAGAAATACTATTTTGAAAATAACTAATAAGTTAAGGCTAGTAAATATCAAGTATGATGTGAAAATTTCAACTCTGTTCACATATGGCCAGAAATTCATATATCTTCAATATTTGATTCTAATTTACAATATCAACTGTAGCTATGATCTAGTTGTCATTCAAAGTAGTTATATAAAGTAATTTCTTGGCCTATTAAAATTCTTGTTCTGCCTCTTGATATAGCAGTATATCAATGTACATGTGGAAAGCAACTTTTGCAGTAAAGCTTGTCATTTTCCATGTGTAAAATTACTTTTTTTTTCATTACTATTGAATTTGACTACTATTTTCCTTCAGCTTCATTTTTAGTTTCTTCTTGTCACAACTTGACTTAGGCTTTCAATCTATCACATTGAGTAAGCAGTGCAGACTGGAAATAATAAATAAGCTTTCAAAATATAGTTATGTTCTGATTAGTGAAGTGAATCTTGGTGATCAAATTTGATGGTAATTGTTTACAATATTTCATCTAATAAAAATTTTAAAAAATGATAAAAGATAATTACTTTTTCTTTTTTAATTAGAGCATGAGGTAGTCTAAAATAGTTACCCTTCTATTAACAGCTTGGTAGAACATAACTACTCTGACCTTTAAGTTTACTCTGACATATACTAATTCCAGTCTAGATATACTGACCCTAGTAATCATTGTAGTTAAGTAGTGTTATCAACTGTAACAAACAGGTAATCAATTGGTATTTAATCACAAATGAGCGCCACAATTATTTGAGTCTAAAATAATCTGATAGTAATGTTAAAAAATAAATATCACAAATGGTTCATTAGTCTCTTTTATAAACCTTGACTGATAATTTGTTGCCAATTGTTTTATCATTGAACATAGATTTAAAATTTGTTGATAATTTGTAGGAACTTGTTATATAAGTAGTAATACTTTGTTGACACTTGTTTTTTCATTAACAATCGTAACTTGTTGACACTAGTTTTATCATTAACATTGACCGATAATTTGCTGACACCTAATTTCCATAAAGATAAGTGTTAATTCGGGTTGTATAAATTATCACTGGAATAACCATTTCAATAACAGCTGAATAACTAGAAAGCACTCAGAGAGCGCTTACCTATGCCAACGCTATCGTCAGGGGAAGTCATTAAGCATGGATCCGCCTCAAAATTGAATCACTTCCTTCGTAACCCGTTGCCTATGCTTCCATAAAATTCTATTGGAATTCATTGAGAACTTTTGGAGATACTGTTTGGACAAATCTCTTTAGTGGTATTATGTAGTGTGGACATATAGTTTCAATATAGGAGAGATAATTGTGCATAGATCAGGCCTAAAATTCAATTACTTTATCTGAAGCCTATTGACCATCCTTCTACTATATTTCATTGGAATTTATGGAGATATCATCTGGACAGACATTAGAATATACTTGAATATTTCTCAACCGAAAGAAAATTCATAGACCCGCCCTCAAATTTCATCAACTCTTCCTTCATGTGGAAAGACAAACGGATGTGACTGAATGCGAATGTCTCTCCAACTTCATCGCCAGAGTTAAAATAAAAAGTAAATGTGTAACTAAATAATTCTTTTAATATGTAGACAAAATCTGTCTGTAAGTACATTTGTAACTTTAAAAGCTCAGAAATCTTATTATTTAGCATATAGGCCTGATTAGAAATTTTTACTAAAAATAGAATTGTTACGCAGATAGTTTATAGAACAAATAAAGAATTAGAAAACATACTCTATGATTGCTTCTCTGTTTGATATAGGTGCCATCTAGCAGACCATATACAAGTGTCTCCCATTATATGAACAAGTGAAAGTTGAAAGATCCCATAAAACCTTTTGTAGGCCTAAATGATGGAAAGAGATGAAGCAGTTACCATTAATTTAAACAGAAAAATTTTTTGAATGTTCCTAAACTTAATAAAAAACCTTGTATAAGGTTTTCACTCTAATTGACAGATCCCTTTTTCCTAGGTCTCTTTTGTTATTACTTCTTCTTGGAATCAATTGTCCACAATAGCAAATTCGTGTTGTTGGCCAATTAGCTAATGTAGAGATTTCAATCCTCATTGGTTGCCTCACTACTGTGGCCTTGTGCCTGAGAAAGTGAAGCTACAACATAAGAATTTTCAGGTGTCCTTTTTAGGGACAAAGGTAATACCTTTGCTGCAGTCTTTTTTTGTATTCTGTAGTAATTTGAAAGAAGTTGAAATAACAGATGTAATACTCTATCAACATAAACAGTGAAAAAAAAAAAAACAAACAAAAAATTTGATGACCTAGATCCATGCGGGTTATCAAATGGATAAGGTTGGGTGACCCAACCTGTAAATACTTTTCTCATTGTACTGACACTTTGTCCTACCTAATCAGACATCTCTATATTAAAAGGTCTGGGTGTGAACTTAAGACAGACAGGCAAGCTAGCAATTACATGTGTATAAAAAAAATTTCCCCTTAATTACAGTATTCATTTTTTTCCTAAATTTAGTTTTATATTTACTTGACTACAGGCCACCTTTAGCGGCCATTTGGCTCAATGTCAAACCACTTCCTATTTATATAATTCATATTATTTATAAGTAAATGAATAATTGAGAGAAACGACTCTGTAACTAGCATTCAATACACTTGGACATATATGGTTATTTAAATATAGATTACCAAGGTGAGTGTGAATACCAACCCCACTCTATTATTACCAAGTAGTAAATTGGACTAGAAACTGCACATAAGCAAACGTACAGAAATCAGACTATTATGATATAGAAGTTTATTTCAAAATGTTATTGAGAGTATTGATGACTAACCAATTTACCTGTAATATTAACTTAAGTTCAGGATTATAAGTCTAAGTTTAAACTCAGGATTACATTTAGTAGCTGAGTTTTAGTTAACCAAATGTAGAAGTTTCATCACAACATCTCAAAATTTTTGTGGTGGTAGAGTACATTATCTTCCAGCTCAAAGATCTTTATTTTCTGGAACACTATTGTGAACAAAGAAAATTTCACCTCAGCGTTCAATCTATGAACAACTTTGATGACTACACACTCTTAAAGCAAATTTTCCAGGGAATTGTATTACTTGGAGTACTTTGATTATCACACAGATATAAAATCATTTTTATTTTAAGCAAAATTTCTAAAAATTAAAATAATTTGTTACAGATGAAATGTCATTTTTCTTAAATAGTAAAGTGATGAAAGATATGAACAACAAAAAAAGGTAAATATTTGCTAAATATGACCCATTTGGAACAATACCGTTTTCCCAACAAATGATGATATGCTATCTCTATAAAAATCTTTGGGCTTAGCAGTCACAAAGTCAGTAAAAACACAGATTATGGCTTTCCTATAATTGAAGCTTTCATTATGGATATGAAGTTCAAAATGCTTGAAAAGATGGCAATCTGTATGGAATATCCTGGGTGAATATGGAGGATGCTGCAAGACGCCATATCCCAATTCTCTATGCTAAGACCGGTCAGCTAAGAGGTGTCCAGTCTCTCACTGTCATGGAGCATTTTATTCATGTTAAAAGTTGGAAAACTGGGTCCTACAGTGGACCCCATATTTTTCAACTTTCTTATCCTTGAGTTGACACAATCACTGTGACAAATGTGATATGGTTTACAGCTGAAATCTTATAGTCTCCAAATTGAAATGTTCTTAATGGGTTTTTGGCCATTGCTAAGAACAGATCTATTATTTGTAATCATATTTCCAGACCCAAGCCTGTCTAACCAATACTCAACAATTCACACTGTCACTCCTAATGTTATGTTGTAGATGTTATCAGCAGCTTGAACAGCAATGTATCCTAGTTTGAAATCATCCTTGAAAATTAGTTTAACTTTTTTGGTGAGCACCATTGCTGTTAAGGGCCCCCAAATCCTAACAATAATGAATTATATCTCTATTACTCATTGGATCTAAAGATAGAAATGCTTTTCTTTCACATTCTCTATGATGTAAATAAAATGACATTTCATATGTAATCACCTAGTGGATTTAGTTTAGTGTTATAAAAAAAGTGCTCTTCCTACAGATGGTGATGATATCTTTAACAAATCGGTATTTTCCGAAATATCACTTTACTTTTTTTCCTTCTTCGTTTCTCCTCATCCTCCTTGATCATTATTTTCTTCTCTTTCTCCTTCGCTACAATTGTTCGCTCATCTTTTCCCCTAATACGCACCGTGATGGTTTCCTATCCAGTGTACCTCCTCCTCCCTAATTGTCCTTTTTCTTTCTCTTCCCTTTGATGACGTAGAAAGCCGAGCGTGGGTGGTGCTGCCCTCTGGCGTCCGTCGGACATGCCAATTGATTCAGAAAGAGCGGACTCTTCTCATTAACTCTTTTCACCTTTGCAGTTTTCGCATTTATCAGACTCTTATCGTTTTTTTCGTGAGTGTAATTATTGCTGTAGTATTGGTAAACTTGACCGGGATGTTAAGAGAAGTCAAGATCTATGAACTACATTGTAGATTTTCGGTTAAAAAAAAGAAGGCATATTCTAACTTCACTACTCACTCGGCTCATTCATAACAAACATTACGACGACACGCCGTACTGAACTGTGATAAAAGTAGCACATTACTAGAGTGAAAAACACTCACTTTTCTATAGTTGCTGCTATTGGTATAAACTTACATTCTGAAAAGATATCTATATTTCTAGTCTCAGGTTGGTTTGGGACTGCCGACTGATTCACTCATTTCCTTGAGTATCATGATATTTTCGTACTATTTCGCTGATTCCCAGTCTTAGGTAGTGCTGTGCTGACGACCAGGTAATAATAGATAGCCACTTCATTCCTACCCCTGCTATTATTTACTATAGTAGTTCAAGTTCATTTGACTTCTTTCAACACACACGTGTGTAAATTTCATCTTTATATATTTTGAGATCTTTTATATTCAAGTATTATTTACTTAACGGTGGTAGGTACTTGTCACTAATGTTTTGCTTCGCTTTTGAATACACACAAGAGAATCTATCGCACACGTGTTAAAATTAATGCCAAGATTGTTATTGACATTCATTCTCACTAGAAAAATAATTGAATGCTGAACATGATACATCACACGCGGAAATCAATTTCCCAAAGTTATTTATATAATATGTATTGTTGAGTTTAATTCATTCTGAACTGAATGAATCAACATTCATTCTCTATCGAAAACTTCATACTCTCCATTGTATACAATACTTTGAACTTGAACAAGAAACATTTTAAGCAAAAATAGGCGATGATGAAGATGAGATGACATTATTTTTCCAGGAGACATCTACTCCACCACCCGCCAACTATGGATTAAAGTTTACAAAAGAAGAGAGGGCTTCTGTTTATTTTTCTACATTTTTTGCCTGGTGCCGTGTATATACCAGAGTGCCAAATACCTACTCTCCTCTCTGCGAGATTCCCGTCGTAATGCTGGTAAGTGTAGAAAAAAATAACATTGTTTTTATTATTAGTAAATTTTCACGTCACTTGATGTTGTGTGGGCTTTCCTGAAAAAAATTGGGTTATACCAGGACCTTTTCCATGTTGTTTTAATTGTGGTAATGAGAAAAGAATTGAAGCCTAATGGTGACTTAAGAATCACTTTATCTTAGTTGTGCAAATTAGATTATGGCAATTGGTCGGTGACTTTTTTTCCTAACGAGTAGTGAACTAGAATCGGTCCTCCAATCCCGAAAGTTGGTAAAAAAGTGTTACCCTTGTATGTACGCAGTGAATTTTGACATTAATTCTTGACGTAACAAATTTATATAAATCCTTAACTGTTAAGAAAATGTGGAAAGAGAAATAAACTTGATATTTGGTGTAATCAAAAGACAACTTGATTTTTTTCCATTTGATGAGATAAATATTGAAGAATTAATTAGATTGTGACCCAATGCAAATGTGATACTGTCTGGTTTAGGGCTCCACGTACGTACGTTTGGGGCCTGTGGGTAGAAGCAAAATTGTCCAGCCCCCCCCCTCCCCGGCCTATACCGTATGGATGTCTGCCAAAGGTCGAACCTTTGTAATAATGAATAATTTGAATAACTGCTTCAAGTACACTTTTTACACATAACACAATAATATGATTACAATTAAAAAGCATACCCCTGCCAACACCATTGCAAGGGGAAGTAATTGTTCATGGATCCGCCCCCAAATTAATCACTTCTTTTATAATTCTTTGTCCACCCTACCGGAAAATTTCATTGAAATCCATTGAGAACATTTGGAGATATCGGGTGGTGAACATGAGATATTTATAAATTTTATTTGGTGTGGACATTTAACAACGACGTTGGGAAGATGATAAATGGGTCCGCCACAAAATTTAATCACTTCTAGTCTATTGATTGAAATTCGTTGAGAACTTTGGGGAATATCATGTGGACTTACATCAACTTTTTGGCGATATCATGTGGCGTGAACCTATAACTACAACCTGTAATTATCTGGATCTACCCCCAAATTTAATATTTTCTTCAGGAGTGTTGACAGTGCAACCTTCCACGAAATGTCATTGAAATCCATTGAGAACTTTTGTCGCGTGGGCATTCATGAGCGTATATACATAATGCATATTAAAAATTCCTGGATCCGCCCCAAAATTTTATCAACTCCTACCCCACTGCCCATCCTTCTACAAAATATCATTGAAATTCATTCACTGCTTTCGATTGAAGATATCTCGCGAAGACGGACACGGCCGAATAAACATCTCCAACTTCGTTGGCAGAAGTAAACGAATTGAACGTACGTAGGACAATAAACTGTGTCCATGTTATCCCAATAAGCTTGATTTATTGATTAAAGTATTTCCTGCAAAACGTGAATTGTAATTTTATTGATTTCACTCGCACTTATGTTTGTTTTTTTGTTGTTTTTTTGTATTATGGACAATCTCTGACGTACGATCACGAAGCAACATCTCATAAATTCCCCATCAAAGAATGCCGATTTTCCTTTCATAACTATTATTTTAGATTTTTATTAGCAAAACCATCAGATTTCTGCGACACTTGAAGACGGTCCCAGCTGGGGTATAGAATTTAACCCAGCACAACGAACGGTGTTCCGTTTTTAAAGTTACTGATGAAAATTCAACCGGGCGGAATTTGTGAATGGAAACAAAATAAAGTTCATTACAACTAAGGATACTTCCTTGAATTATTTTATAGTACAGTAATGAATAGCACTGTTAACTGACCAAAGTGAAACTTTTCAATCTAATAGTGTTAAATGTCTTGGCTTGAAGCAGAAAGTTTCTCACGTCAAACCACGATCAATGGTAGTGGGAAAATCATAGAGCTTAACAACTGGATTTTCATGTGGAATATTTTTGAATATTAATTTTCCATTGTGAAGTGTATTTTTTCTATTTAATTTTCTCAAGTATGGTTAATATTTTCGTGGATTTGTTGCGTAGAAATTCCAGGTAAGTAAATCATGGTATTTACTTTTTATACATCTCTCCATTCAACGAATAATTAGAGACAAGATCGTTTTTTTATCGAAGTTTTTTTCGCAAAACTACCTCTGCATCTCAAGCCACTGACACCAGATCTTGCCCTGGTTCTTCCCGCTTGATGAATTAATCAAAATAGGATGGCATTGATAATGATTAAAACTTTTGTCTTCTTGCTTGAAACTACGCCAACAAGGGCGTGAACTTGTGATGATTCAAATCTAATGTCTATTAAGAGCATTTTTTCATAGCTGTATCTGGCTACGAAGGGTTTAATCCTTGCTTACTGTTAATTCTACTCAGAAAAGAGTAGTGTATTTTTTTTTTAGTTAGTCGGTGGACAGAAATATATCCAGGTATTAATTTACCGTAGTGAAACGGTAAACGGATACCAAGCGATAACGTAGAAAATACTATCACTAACTGTTTTCTTTTTGAAGGTCATCAACGTTTTTCTTCTGTTCGGAACTTATACTGACTATAATGTGGTAGTTCGCTCCTTGAAAAAAATTGATACATTTTTTTTCACTAATAATTCTTTGTTATTAATCTATAAAATCTTCCTTTCATCAAATTGTCAATTCTAGTTTTTAAGGCTTTATGGATTGGTTCTATTGACATTTTCCCTAGTCAGAACCTCGGAGTCCCTTGGAGGACCTCTAGATCAGAAACCATAAAATACGATAAAAGTACTGGCAAAATCTTCTTTTTTTTTTTTTTTTAAACTTCGTTCGAGAAAAACATTTTTTTTTTCATTCAACAAGCACCGTATTCAAGGTTGTGCTTTTACCACTTTCTGTGTCTTTATCAGAAAATAACATTTCCTTTTTTTTAATATTATGAATAATATTTCATAACGAATAATACCTGAGGGCCTATTTAAAACTTTTGAAAGCGCTTGACGAAATCTGTGTGATAATCTAGATAAGACACAGGTCTGTTTGATAGTTATAATCAGTGAAGCAATCATTTTTTTGTAAAATGTACATTTTATCGGAAAGAAGCAGAAAAAGGAGTCGGGGTAAAATACGAGAATCAACAGGAAGCGTAGAGAAGATATCATGTGTTGAAACAATTGCTCTAATCAATGCAGCGGCGGGCCTACGGTTGGTTTCACCTAGGGTGGTAACACATGGTGTCACCCCCTACGTCCAGAACTTGCTCTCTTCCCAGGATATCTAGAATTTTTGTACTAATACTATTCATTATTCACCACAATTCTCCCATACTATTGAAAGTGATACCCTAAGCCCATAATTTACTAACAATTCTCTTCATCTTTATTTTTCAATTTTTCAAGGTCTGGTATTGTGAAATAAGCAAATAAGTATAGGTACCATGAATTTTTTTTCTTTTTTTTTTCAGTGTCTCTAAAAAAAACTCGGTAAACAATAGAAGTAGAAAGCACTCAGAAAGTGCATACCTGTGTCAACGTCATTTTAACCACTTCTTCTGTAGGCCATTGGCCACCCTTCCACAAAATATCATTGAAATTTATCGAGAACTTGGAGATTTTGTGTGAACTTCTTGCGATATAATTCGGTGTGGACATACGACTATGACGGAGGGGTAGTAATTGTGCATATGTCTACCTCTGGATTCCCTCCTTTCAGAGCCCATTTCCCATCCTTCCACAAATTTACATGGTGATTCATTGAAGACTGGGATATCATGTAGACAGAAGTGACATTTTGGTGATATGTGGTGTGCACATACAACTATGACATAGGGAAGTTAATTGTGCATGGATCTGCCCCAAAATGTAATCACTTATTTTGTGACTTTTTGTCCACCTTTCCACAATATTTCATTGAAAATCAGTTGGAACCTTCAGAGATATAGTATGAACAGTCATGTGCATATACAAAAATGTTTGAAAAGAAAATGGGGGGGGGGATATCTCTTGATCGAAAAAAAAAAAAACAAACCCCCAAATTTTACCTACTCTTCTGTACCCACCATTCCATAAATAGTAAGGGCGTAATTCCATTTTGTGTGTGCATTTACTGTCTACCATATGTCTGTTTACCATATTTGGGCATCTATTGAAATTGGGCTCTAGGCATCTGTTGGCCAAAATGATAAAAACACCGAACAGTCTTGTTATAGATCATTAGAAAAATATTGATGAGCTGATCATTTTCTACTGTGCGACTATGTATAGTTTATGGTATGGGTGGTCAATCAAAACATTTTTGGATGAAGTATGGTTTTGTTGGGTACTTTCAGGAGGTCTTGTCTCAAAAATTGAAAATACTGACTATTCAGAAATAATCCTTTTGACGCAAGATTGTACCACAATCTTATTACTAATGATTGTGTTAACTGATCACATGTTGGAAGTTTTAAAAATATTTTTTTCCCAAATTTTGGTTAAACAGTAGTGTGTTGGAGCGAGAATGTCCCCCCAAAAGAGAAACACTTGAAAAATATTTAGTTTCATGTTCTGGGGTGTAACTTTTCATACTCAAAAGATATAAATTGATAAGATACCCTTTTGGAAGGCTGATGACATCTTCATCTAGAATTTAATCTACAATCTACTTGGATTTTCTGTGTAAAATGCTAAACACCTAATTTCATGCTTTGGGCTGTAGATCTGGCTATTGTCAATTTCAAACCTATTTCTATTTAAATTGAAAATAATTAACAATAATTTTTATCTTCTCGGGAATTTGCTTTGTATTTATCTTCCTTTTTTTACCTAGCAATCATTTAGATGCATCTACACATCTCGGTCTGTCGGTTCTTAAATATCAAATCTCCCAGCAATATCATGTTGGATCGATATGAAACTAAGTTCAGACCTTCAGCTGAACCATCCTGATCTGCCTGCTCCTACTATAACTAGTAATGCTAAATATCAATTTTCTCGCTGTATCATCTTGGATTGGTTTGAAACCTGGTTCAAACCTTTGGGAGAACCATGCTCCTCTTCCTCCTGCTACTAGTAATGCTACCACTACCACTTCAGAATCCCTTTGAAATAGGAATGTAAGGATGGTGGCATAATTGAACTTATGGCCCTTGTTATTGTGATAGTGCAAATTTGAAATGAAACACACCCAATCTTGGTTGTGAAACGTGTTATATTGGGGGATGCCTGAACCAATATTAGGAATTCGTCTTTGATTTGTACAATAAATGTGTACTAGATTTTTTTTTTTTTTTGTATTATAGTGGTATATATATATATATATATGAGATGGAACCAATGATTTGTGTTTAAGAAAAGTGATTTTTTAATGAAGTAAAGAACTAACCACAATACTTCAAAGACATAGTTTCATATGATTGACAAAAATGAAGAGTCCAATTGAGCAGTACAGAAATATCATAAATAAAACACCTCACCCAAAACAAATGTTTCATGGGGAAATAATTACTCTATGGAGTATAAAAAATTAAAAAAAAGGAAAACAAATGAATCCAAATACTTTGGAGTTGTTGTTTCACATGATGTACGGAAAGAGAGGAACCGGTCCAGCAGTGTATCCATAATATAAATAGAACCCCTCCCCGCCAAAAATCCATGTTTTGAGAGCTTGATTCATCAAGGAAACTAATAGCCATAATTCAAAGTTTTGTATGACATATATTACAAAGTTCAAAATATTAATACGAATATAAGGTCAGATAAAAAACTAACTTCCTAAAGAAAGTGTTGTCAGAAACAAAATATTCCAAAAGAATGTGTGATAACAAGAAGATAAAAATTTGAAATTTACATAAGGCATATGGCATAAACTCAGTCTCTAGTTCTGCACTGTAATCATATAGAAAATTGATCCCCACCCCCATTGAAACATAAAGTAAAAATCACTCAGTTTTGTTTTAATCTTCAAGTTGGAGCATTCTCAAGATGCAGGGCTAGAATAATTCTGCTTACCATGTGTCTTTTTGCTGGATTATGGTAATATACATACATATAGAAAAACTGATAATTATTTTAGAGATGAATTAAATAAAAATAACACCTTTGTGACTTGTGTGTTGCTTGACAGGAAGGACACAATTACTTGATAAAATAATTTTTATTATCATAAATTGAATGACTTTTCCCCTTTGTGACCATTTTCTCTGACTTCAAACCCTAAACCCAACCGTACACACAGAAACTGAACAGGCACTTTGTAGTAAAGAAATAGAAAAATGAAACCTTACCGGACAGTGTAGAAAAGGTTTATAATAGGTTGTGTGTGGTACAATGGACATCAGGAACTTTTCTGAAAAAGGTGCACACTAGATCACCCTTTAACATGAGGTGGTAATGAATATTAATCGGGCTTCTCAGTATTAACATGTTGAACCAGAAACCAATGACTGTTCGCATTCCAAGTTTGGTTGGTTATTTTATTGAGGCGAAGCCAACTGCCAGATTTCTTTTGTTGGAAGCAACGTGCTACACACCACTGTGTCACTACAAGTAGTGAGCCATTGACGAACAGTTGAGCCAAGATGACAGATGCAATATTGATCGTATAAACAATGCTCTGTACACAGTTTTTGTGACAGATTCATTAGTAGCGAATGAACAATACATAAAAAGGTACCTGCATCGGAGCACATCTATGGACATACAACTGGGAGAACTATGCAAGCTGTAAACAGTGCTACCCATGATCAAGGTCCAAGTTGATGGAACACAATGTTTAGCTCTGATTGACACCAGATCCTTGCACTCAACTGTGAGCAAGGGGATGTGCCATTCATGGAAAAGAAAGAATGTGGATGTGATAATCTTCAATGGCAACACACATATGCGTTGTGGAGTTAAGGTCATCAATCTTGGCATAGAAAATGGTAATTCTGTTGAGGTTTGACATCCTGGTGTGCGCAAAAGGCAATTGAGGTTTGACCTTATGATCAGGATTAATGCCATAAGGGTGCTAGGAGCAGCACAGTTTCTCAACAAGAAAGCACATGTGTGCATGGTGATTCAGATTGACCAGCCCAATTTCAGCATTGACTTCATCATAGGAATGGTCAGAAAATCAGGCATCAAAGAGACTGCAGAATAGAGTAATCAAGTCAGAGACAACAATGAGGACAAGCTTCAAACCTGGACAATGGCTACCTATTGCAGTACTCAGGGGAGAAACTTGGAACTCCCAACGGTTTGATCCTGCTTATGTTTGGGGAACAGCAAGATAAAGTAGAAATATACCTTGTGATGGATTACAGGTAGCTTAATGAGCATACCAATGCAGATATTTGTGCATCTAAATTGAGGGAGTGGTTTCAGTAAGGCTCTAATATGTCCATAGTACATCTCAGGAAGGCTTACTTGCAAGTGTGTGTCTGAGTTACTGCGGCCAATTCGGAGGGAGAAGGTGCTGCTTGGTAGAGATTCAGTCTCCATGTGGCGCCGCTTGTAATGAAGTCCATCATCAGTGCCACATTGTCACCAGCAGAGTTGATACAAAGAGCAACATTATCAGTATCCTGTCTACAATGTAGGTCATAAAGCACTTATCATGTTTTTGACTGATTAGTAGAAAAATGGAACATTTGAAATGTTTTGCCCAAGTGCTGGGTTTGGAAGTTCAGAGGAGCATACACTTTGGTGGAAGCGGGGACGCAAGGTTCCAGACATTCCGGATCTTGTTGAGCAATGAAGCATTTTTCCTAGTGTGGGAAACTTGTTGGACACTTTTTGGAGTACAGGTGTCTCTGAGTGGCAACGTGGGGTTTGTGAAATGCAGAGCAAGTGCTGTTACAAAGGGCTGAGATGATGAGGTGAATGTTGTCAAACATATGATGGTGGAAACACAACGGGCATCCAGAAATAAAACAAACTTCCTACTTCGTCAGGAGCGTCGATCCTTCCACATTAAAGGCAGTTGTTGAAACATGTGAAGAATGTCCGACAATAGATAAGCGCCTGTCCATGAGCAGAAGAGGAAATTGGAGGTGGATGACATCTAGCACAGATTAGGGATGGACATTACCTACTATGGTAGCTGCGATGACTTGACCTTCATAGATTGTGGCCCAAAACGTTCTTTGGTGTGGCAGCCAATGGTAAACCAGGACTGTGAGTATCATGCACCAGCTGGGGTCTGTGTTTTACAAGAGGAGTCCAACAAGTGAGCTACTCATGGACAAAGACACTGCATTTTGCTGTAAGTCATTCAAACCTTTGCAGAGGAATAGGGTCACTATCTGCATTACTGATGTGTGCATGAAACGGAATAGCGGAAGGTGTCAAAGGAGTGTGTAGAGAACTGCGGCCAGGAAGCAGTGCTCCATCCAGGAGGGTGCAACTTGTATAATGTGAACCCAAGGGATGCCACCTTGCTACTGCAAACATGATTTACTCATATGAGATTCTGCTGAAGGGCCTCAGTTCAGTGTCTTTACCAGGACCTTTGTCAGCGCATGAGATCTCGAGGATGGGAGACATTATTAGAGTGAAAAACCTCTGCACATCCAAATTCATGATGGGAGGGTCAGCCAACATACCATCATAGTTGACAAGATACCACGCCATTTTGAGGACCTCCATCCCTTCTGGGGCTTGAGTGCATCAGAGAGTGGATGCCATTGTGCTGTGTTTGAGTGCGTTTGATGACCATCCAGAAACAACTAATGCTGTTGGAAATGAGACTGAGGTGCTTCCGCTGGGGAGGAGCAACTGACAAAAGAGGATCCCCCAAAGCTGATCAGAAGATGATGGAGGAGGTTAATAGAGAAACAGATATTGTTATTTGCAGTTCTCCGGTTTCAAAGAGGTACCCTACACTCTTCTATATTCAATTTTAACATACCATAATTCCCCATGTATAATCTGCACTTTTTCTGAAAAACCTCAGGTGAGTCTTATTTATGGAAACAATTGTGAGACATTTTTCCATAAGGTGTAGAAGGCCCATTTGACTGCCACTATTGCTGTGATGGGAATCGATAATATAGAAAACTAAAAACATACTTGCCACACTTTTGATCATATCTTTTTCAAATAATTAAACTAAAAAATAAGTTGGTTTGGCTAAAATTACCTTTTTTTTTTTCTCCTATGTAATGGTAGGTAAGGTAAGTCTAATAAATTGCCTATGTATTGAAATGATAACACAAATTCAACTACTCTGGCTCAGAAAATGAGTTGGTTCTATTTTTTCTAATCATTTATGCTATTCTATCCCTCGGCTTAGAATAACCATTTTTGAAGACTGAAGACTATTTTACTACTTAAAAAAGCAATACACTCTTTCCAAGATCCTTTTTCTTTTTAAAGCCAAGAATATAAAAGAACTTTTTTTTTTCCTCTTGATTTAATGTGCATTTAATATTCTCTTAATCAAAAAGCCCATTTTGATCCGTGCAATGTTGAGTGACACTAAGAATGTATTTAAAACTAATTAAGAAGGAAGTGAGGATGCCTGGTGTCAATATTTTGAGCCCTTGGAGTTATCTACCCCTCGTGGCTTGGAGTAACTTGACATTGACATTATTTCAAATTAATTGGGTTAGGGAAAGTTCTGCGTCTCGCCGCTGTCTTCTAAAAATGTATATTATCGTGGAGCTTATCGTCTATGCAAGAAATAAGAAATGAGAAATAACTATTTATATCATAGTTGGCATGGATGTATTATCGATGTTCACCAAGCATAACCACCACTACTACTACTGCTGCCGCTATTATTACTGCTTAAGCATGTGCATGCTTGTCACATTTTTGTGTCTGACTTCATGTTGACATTGGGTACTGATGTACTAGATTAAATGGGGCTTCCTCATTCCAGTTTTTCCTTCTATTGCATATGGACTTAATCCCAAGAACTGAAGGAAAGAAGAGAATCGGAACTGTATGTTATTGCTCTTTTCAACTTTCTTTTTTTGTTGTTGTTATTACCCCTATCGGAGTTGTAATTTAAATGTTTATCTTTGTTTAATGATCATATGGAGGTGTCTAGTCTCTTCAAAGCTGTCTCGTGGTTTAGCGTCCCAAATTATCCCGTTGTTGTGAGAGCAATTGACCAGTTACAAAATAATACTTGATAGATATCAAATAACATAATAAAAATTGTTCGTGGAAAAAAAAAAAAAAAATCACTCCGACAGCTATTTTTTTCTACCACACTTATGTTTTTAATTTTGAAATCTGGTATCTTTTCTTTCGAAATCGTATGACTAAAATAATTGAATAGCGATAAATGTTGATACTGTCGGGAGGAAAATTATAAAAAAAAAAAGATTTTCTACTTTTTAGTTAATATCATTACGTTTTAACTGAGCGAGTGCAATGCCCCCAAAACAACAATCGATATCATTTAGAACGATAAACTACGAGATAACCCTTTTTATTTTATAATGCTTGTTTAGTAAGCAGACTCACTGTCACAGACTTGGCTGAAATTACGATCGACACCTTACAAAAAAACAAAAAAAAGTCCAAATCATATGAATTTAATTTTTATCGTCACAATCTCTGTGGCTTTAGTTAGAAGAAAGATTTTGGGGGAAAAAAACCCGAGGTAAAAATTAATTGTATAACCTTATAGAAGCTGAACCGGAAATATTTTGAAAACAGATAGCAAAAAAGCTGTAGCAGTCTTGTACATGAAAAAGTAATGATTTGCATTTGAATATTTCCCGAAGTTTTCATGAGCAAAACAAGATTTTTTGATTTTACGAAAAATCAAATATTTATTTGATTTTGATAAAAATTTTCGGTGTTTGGAGGGTAATATTTTTTTCCTCGTGTAAAGTTTCCATTCAAAATTTCGGATTTTTGAATTTTTGAATTTAAAAAAAAAAAATTTTCAATGTGATGAGCCCTCTGTTCATTTGATGCTTAAAAAAAAATTATTCACACATATAGGAAGATAATTTATGACAAAATTGTTTAAGTTTTTGAAAAAGCAGCCTAGGAGAATCGGCAAAAAAGCATTAGGAATTTTTTTTTTAAATCAGTACTCATTTTGGCATGTTTTTATCTTTGTTCTTGCTAACTTATATTTTTTTTTGTTATTTTCCGTACAAAAAAAATATTGACAATAATTTTTTTATATATAGATGTTGTTTTATTCTTCCACTTGCTGTTGAATATTGACCTTTATGTCATTATAAATAAGCAATCATGAATTATTGGGGGAAAAAATCCATTTCTGCTTCGGGGAATTTTTGATATTTTTTTATTATTTTTTAACTGAACAATTTTTTTTTTTTTAATAAAGTTTTGTCAATCAAGTGACTTCAAGTTGTTAAGAAAAAAAACTGGATCAACCCGATTTTGGGGGGGTGGAGGTCTTTCCAGGGTCACCCCCCCCTCCATACATGTCATTTAGTATTGTTGGCATGACCTGTTAATCACTTATCGATCTCCGATGAAGGATTATACCTATCCCCACTGTTGAGAAAAAGCTTTATTCCATTCTTTATGCATTCAGCATGTAACTAATTTTTTTTATCACATTTCCGCTTTGTAATTATGACGTTTGTAAAATCTATATCTATTATTTATTCAGAAGGTACAAAAAGATGATTATCATTAGTTATACAGATAATTTCGTGACAAAATAAATTTTGTTTACATTTTTTTAAAAAGCAGCTGAGGGGAATTAGCACCAAAGAATAAGGAATTTTGAAATAAAATATTACAAATTTTGGCATGTTCTTATCTTTATTTTTGCTAACTTATATTTTATGGTTATTTTGAATAAGTATTGTATGACAAATGCAAATTTGTAATGCATTTTTTTTTATTGGCAAAGCAACCAATACGCCCTTGTTCCTGAAAGAACGATTTTCAAAGGGTTCAACACCAAAGAGTTGAAAAGAAAGCCAACCAAGAAAAACTTTGTCTGATCCAATTTCTCTCTTATATATATATATGTGTATGTAACGTTCTTTTGAACCATTGGCAAAATCTTCTGCAGTAGGGCAGAAATACTTAGATAAACCTAAATCTATAAGGATAGAAAACATTTAATATAGGATTAAATTAGATTAATGATGGGAATTGAATTTATCTATATATATGTATCTTATAACTACCCCATCAAATTTGAGCTTATCTGCTGTGATGTCAAAAACGTTTTTGCACCCCATAGCAAAATTGATATTGTGCTAGAAATTGCTTCAATTGAGTAGAAATGATTAGAAATTACCTTTTGTGACCTCAAATGATCTCTAAGATTAATCTTACTTAGCCCATGACCTTTGTTGTGAAAAGCTTCCTAGGTGCAAAATGTGGCCTACTCCTTAGAATAAGAACAAGATGTTTATTTGGAAACCAGTCAACCATATGGCAAAATGTTTTGTTGCTTTGATCGAAAATAAAATTTAAAAAAATATATCTGCTATTTACCCAGTCAATGTTTCATTTCTATTGATTATTTAATGATCGAATTATTATATCTATTGAATGATTATGCTAATGAAAATAAACTTCAACTGTAGTTTTTTTGTGCGCTGTGGAAATCAGATTAGAGAAATCTTCTGTATATGCTAGTATATAAGACGAGCATTTAATTTTTCTTCAAAACCTATTTATTGTGTAAATATTTCACTGCATCCAATGCACAAATATTATGATTAGGGGGCCGTTTACTAAGAATCAACCGTTATGAGGTTTGAGCAGTAGTCCTCCGAATACCTAACTATTCATCTTATTGTCCAAGACCACCATATATGTTCTGGACACTAAGAAATAATAATAAAAAAAAAGAATTAAGAAATATACTTAATGGGGTATAAATATTCAGGATGTAAAAAAAAGCTGACACAAATGACCTGGACATTGTTGTCCAGAATGCAAATGCCCTAGTAGCACATGGTATACATGAAGTTTCTGAGGTATGTGTTTTATAGCCGTATGATCTACTTATCAGTAACCTTTACAGGTTGGGGAAGCTATTGCTTTGATTTGATTTGATGTGCCTGAGCGGTGATAAATGTCACACTTAGCCCAAGGGCAGCCTAAAAGTGAGCAAATTAGAAACCTGCGGTTCTTTGAAGTAATTCTCACATTATTCCCTCTTACAAGAATCTACACTATATCAATTAAATGTCATTCTGTAATTAATTTTTTTCTGACCTTGAGAAAATACTTTACTTGACTCTATTCTAAGTATTTCTGTTTTTTGTATATATTATCTATTTTAGTTCATTGTAAAATTCATACAAGTATTCTTTCATATTAAAGGACAATTTAAAAAAAGAGATATGCTTTATGATTGGCTCTGTTTGAAAGATATGTTTTCACAAAAATACTATGCTGTAATTTATCCATTTAATGTGGTTTCATTAATTTGAATTTGTTTTGCCAATAGTGTTTTAGATATCCAAGTTTGCTCATCAACAAAATTGTTTCAAATAGAATTAAAATGTACTTAGAGGGCACATACCTTAATGCCATTGTCACTAAAAACCAAACAATTGCAGATTGCAGACCATTCTGTGACAAAAGCTTGTAATAATTATTCATCTGAGACATATCATCAATGGATTGAAAAGCAATTATGCGGTACATCATATTTATGATTACGTCAATGTGATGATATCATTACTGTATTATTACATCTGAAAAGCCCAAAATTGTCCTACCTTACAATGTTAACAAAATAATAAAAATTTCTGAATCCACCCCCAAATTTAATCAATTGGTTTTTGGCCCATGGGGGTCATGCTTCCATGAAATGTCATTGATATTCATTGAGAACTTTTGCAGATATTGTGTGGGGAAAATGGACAAACATATGTGAATACTTAGCCTCTTTGTTGGCAGAGTTAATAAGATTAGAGTTTTAAAAATTCCTAAGTTGATTTTTCTTTTCCTAATTCAAAGTGAAAGAAAAAAAAAAGTTATTTTTGGTTATTCGTGACTCTTTTCTTGAGTGTAAGAGACACAGAACTAGGTAATTTTCTTTGTTTCACTTTGAATATTATTTTGATATTTTTAAGCTGTAAATGCATTAGTTGACATCAAGACAGCAAAATGTCTTGAAACTATGATCAGATCAGTCTTCAGTTTTCATGATGAATCATCACTATCTTTTTTATTCAAAATATTATTGTTAATTCTGAAGTGTTCAAACCTTATTTCCACTTTTAATTCTCTAAACATGATTTGTATGTAACTGAAAATGAAAAAACTGGATTGGTGAAGTGGGTGTATGAACAATGTACAGGAATAAGCAACCTTAAATGTTACTTTTTATTCAATTTTCCTTGGGGTTTTTCTCACTATGATTAAGGTGCAAAAAAGTCATCTGACTTAACGAAAGTATAATTTTTCATGTGATGTTCATTTTTATAGTTTGTGTGTGTGTGTGTGTGAGAGAGAGAGAGAGAGAAATAGAAATGAAACACCTTAAAATAGTTTTTAAATCCAGCATATAGAACTATTGAGTCATTTTGATGCAACGATTAACTTCTTACAATTGACCACTCTTTGGAGCTTTGAAATTAGGTTACTGTGTATGCCAGTATATAAGACATTTTTTTTTTCTTCTTACAAACTGCAAATATTACATTGCATCCACTGCACTAGTATTATGATCAGGGTGCCATCTACTGGAGCTTGATAAGACCATTATGGGGCTTGGATGAAATACAATGAGTGGTAGTCCACCCAATACCTTTGAAACCATTTGTCTTATAGTCCCACCTATGAAGTACTTATCATAGGTGGGTGAAAGAAAAAAAAAGCCTATAGATGCTTTATAAAAGGTCAGGAGAATTGTTTTGTGCTGAAGTAATAAAATTAAAACAAACGAGTCTGCTATCTTTATTTCTTTCATATTTGTTCAGTCCTTTTTATCTTCCGTGCTGAAAGAACTTAACATTTTTGAAAAGTGAATGTCAGTACTGGAATCCTGAGAAAATTTGCAGATGTATATGTGTAAACATTTATATATTCTATTATATTGAGTGGGAACTTTGTGTCATGGGCAAAATTTTTGATAACACAAACATAAGTTCACACTCACCAAACTTTGAAAATGTTTATGCTTATTTGTAATACTGCTAGTCTACCTTCAACTCTCAATGAAATAAACACTTCCATCCATTTTCTCACTGGCTGAAGGTAGCTAAATGAGAATTGGAGAGGTGTTAGTCATTTCCACTGATTTAGAACACCAGTCATTTTCTCTTAGAATATCATTAGAGTGGGGCAAACTCACATAGATTGTTTAACTTGAGCAGCTACAGATCTACTGAATTCCATTGAAGAAAAAAAATTGATAATTTTAGATATTTTTATTTTCTTGCTTCAAGAAAATGTTTCAAGTACAGTTCCATCATTGGATCTTTTTCATTAGTCCTCGTCACACAAAATAATTATAGCTATTACAGCTTACTGTATTTTTACTTGCTAAATAAATGTAAATTAAGAGAGAAGTTGTGGACATTTTGGTTATTCAGACTGTTATCTTATCGAGATGATAATTTAAGGTTAGAGTTGGTCAGTCAGGAAAAGTTTGAGTTGAGAGCTTTTAACTTTTAAAAAATTTACATTTATTTATCAAACTAAAGTACAGTCTGCTTAAATAGCTATAATTAAATAGTGTGGTGGGGGCTAACAAAAAAGAACTTCATCTTCACTGATTCAAACCAATGAGAGGTCAGTTCAGCATTTTTTTCTTATTAAATCACATGACCGGTAGTGAGGTTAATCATCACTAAACAAATAGCTAACCACCTTTTTTATTTATCTGTAAAATACCCTGAAAATCAGGGCATTTTCAATGATAAGGGAGAAAGAAGTACAGAGGAAGCCATTTGTTATGATCACTTCGGGACAGGGTCTTTTAAATAACAATTACCAATGATAACATTTGGCAAACTATAAAACAATTGAGACAATATACATTCATTGTTATAAATTCATTACTATAAACAACTTTACATCATGAAAAATTGATATGAAACTTATTTTTACTAATTTCTGATTTATTTTAAATGAAGTGTTTGGGACCAACTGTTTTTGATAACAACAAACATTTGATAATATTTTCCATGATTATGAATGGCTTCCTCTGTACTAATAAAGTGAAAGGTTTGTGCAATTTTCTTGTTCATTGATTTGTACAAGAAATTTGCTGCATACGAATTGTGTTTTCACATTTGTAGATAATCATTGTGATCCATTGGGCCCCGGTTTTCCCTATACATAGTATATGAATTTTGGTGATTTCACAATTGGAAGGTGAAAAGAAATTTAGGAGAAAAACAAATGTTTCATCTCAAATTTTTTTATTATCACGTGGACAGGCTTTTATACATTTCGTTGGTTGTCCCAACTTTTTCAAAAAAGTACTTGCAGTGGTTATGAAGAAACTATACTGTTTATATGTTTGAGACTGAGGAATGATATGAGAAAAAAGATTATCAGATTGTGTTTTCTAGTGGTTTAGTATGAGAGAAAGTGGGAGGTGTTTGTATCCGTCCAAAACTATCACTGAAAATGGTCAAGATCAGCTAAAGTATTTTATTTCAAGGTAACTTTTTTGCTAAAAATGTCTATACTCATTTAAAGACCACATCAAATAAGATAACTTGGACATCAGAACAAACTATTAATGAGAATGAAACATTTACTTTTATCAAAATTACTGAGTATTTTGTAAAATTAGCCAAATTTTCTGTTATCATACGTTTTTATCAGCTAAATTTGGAGAAAAAAATCTACCTAATCTATTCGAAAAATGGTTGATTTGGCAACCCTGGGTTATTTACGATGAACTCCAGTTGAAGATCAAAAGAGGAAATAGATGACTGCTTGTTTGTTTCATGACATGAGAGGAAATGAATTCGATGGAACAGATGTTTGCTACTCTACAGATTTAGGTTACAAAAAAAATTGAGAAACTCTAATGTATGGATAAGCTAGGTTTCATTAAATTTTGAAAAAAAGATTTGGCAGGTAAGTATTAAAACCCCTGATCTGGGTTGAAAATCCCAGCACTGACAGCCTTGCTAGCATAGTAACCGTCCAAAATGACGTGATTTATAAATGAATCTATTTTATTGATAATCATCCCCCTTGTTAACACATGAAATTATCTAAAAATGCTGAAAACAACAAAAAAAAGACTATAGGTTCAATTTAGATGCGTCCACCATCTTGGAAAAACATGTTGAAGATTAAATGTAAATTTTTATCTGATAAATTGGAAAAGAAATCACAAGATGTAATAGAAAAATGGCTAATCTTGTATTATTGAACTAGAGTTTTTTTTGTTTTGGGTTTTTTTTTTTCAATGTGCTTCATGCTTGATCAGGAAGCTTCAACAATTTTCCTGTGAAAAAATATACACTCATCAGA
The DNA here is from genome assembly GCA_963457665.1 of Thysanoteuthis rhombus. Classification (NCBI taxonomy): domain Eukaryota; kingdom Metazoa; phylum Mollusca; class Cephalopoda; order Oegopsida; family Thysanoteuthidae; genus Thysanoteuthis; species Thysanoteuthis major. The sequence continues at coordinate 36,331,787 of OY735207.1, forward strand.
AACTTGGAACTTTCTTGAGCTTTTGTATCATGACAGCCATCATGTGTACCTACATCTAAAAAAAAAAAAACAACTAAATATCGGTATGTTTTTGTTTTATTGATTCTAGCATATTAGATAGAATAAAATAAATAACATTTCAGTTTATAATGCTTTTATATTTTAAAATAGGAAAAAATGGACCCCTAATGCAAAAGAAAGATTTGTGCTGGAGATTTTTTCTCAGAACAATGTTCCATGATTGGCTTTTGACTAGTTGAGGTTGATAATGATTAAATTAATACATTATTTGGGAGGATGAGTGTCGTCTACGTAAGTGAAAGAAAAACCTTGTTGGATTGTATTCAAATAAATTATGGGCAGTGAAAAGTGAGTACTTTAATATATGGGGGCAATTGATATGAACCACCCCTAACCGTACCAAGATTGGTCTTCATCCAATGAGGGTAATACTGTATATATGCTGGGATTGGAAAGGAGTCCATTACTATGAGTTCCTTCCTGAGAATTAGATAATTGATTCAAAACAAGCATTGTCCCCAATTAGACCTACCGAAGGCAGCAATTGATGAAATATCTGGTTAAGAGAAAGAGTGTAATATTCTATCAGGATAATGTTACATTGCATGCGACTTTTGATATCTCGGCAAAAATTGTTCCAGCATGGCTAGGAACTCTTCACTCATCCGCTGTATTCACCAAATGTTACAACTTTGAAATAGTATTTATTCTAGTCTTTACCGGATTCACTTGATGAAAAAATTTCAATTGCTCTTAAGACTTCAAGGGGCATCATATGCAGTACTTTGTTCAGAAAGATAAAAAGTTCTGGGAGGATGGAATTGTGTAAGTGCCTGAAAAATGGTGGAAGATAGTGGAACAAAACGGTTTCTATATTGTTCAATGAAGTTGATGTTGAAAGTAAAATAGAATTTAGAAAAAAAATTTTTACTCAATTAACTGAATAAACTTTTTGGGTTACCTAATGTTTAAGAAGCATACTTGGGTTTTGTGGGAAGTAGATTGTGATGCTGTATTCAATTGTTTTCTATATCTGCTATTTGGTTAATGGGACATTTTATGTCACTTAAATGAGTGAACATTTGAATTAAAGGAAAATAAAATTTTAAAAAATCACTTGTCAAGCAATATCATTTTCAGATATTGTCGGTTTAAATGCTAAAAATTTGTTTTGGCTGTTAGTGACCTCTTTCTCATTCAGAAGGGTGAGTGTCAGCTCATTTGAGAACAATTGTTTAAATTGTCTTTTCATTATTGAATTTTTAATCAATTTGCATGTTTACACCTCTGGTTATCTATTACATCAGTGACAACTTATGTCAGATTTCTCCTTTCTACCTAGCCGAAAATATCTATGTGTTGTAACCATATCCCAAAACAACACCATCTTTAAACTTATCATCATTAGAGATTCTTGAAGAGATCCAGAATGTCTTTGATGTCTTTTAACTCCAATCCTTGAAAGGCATATTATTCTATGCACAATGCATCAAAATTGCACGGTGATGTTCGGGTTGGTGATTTCTTCTTGTCACTGCTTGCATGTTACTCATATGGCTTTTGCATCTGATCTACATTTGGTCTCAATTTTCTTTATTCCATGATGAATTCATCATGTTGACCAGTCACATGCAGATGTTTCACAATTGGTTTGTTAAATGTCAAATTTCAGGAGAGTAGCCTCGAGTTGATCCTTGTATCTTTTCCTTTGATCACTCCCTGGGTCTTGTTCCTTCTCTGAGTCAGGAATACCAGATCTACTTAGGGAGTCTGTCATTCTTCTTCTTGTTACGTTCAGAGTTGAACAACTTTAGTTATTCTATGCTAGTTTATGCACCTATCATTTGAATGAAGGTGGAATACAAGTTGAAGGGTGTTGCCCATGACCTAGTTCAAGTAGAATGAATTTACAGACTTGTTATACTTGTTTTGTTTTTTTTTTTAGATTGGACATATAAGCAGGGTTGTAGTGATGGGGGGTGGTGACCGTGATTGAACAATGGATTCTCTGCCAAGATGTACTAATTTAATCCTTGTAGCTTAGTCACATGGCTTGCCTGTTTTTTTTTTTGTTTTTTTTTTCCCTTCTTCAAGTTCAGTGGCACGAGGTGATGGCTGTTGTTTACTCTGTTGGGCAAGTGTTAGGTGAGCAGACTTCACCTTTCTATCAAGATCAGATAAGTTATTTCTGTCATTGTATCTAAATGATTTTGTTTTTTTACCTATTATTCATTTTTCTTTTAATTTGCTGCTTGTGCTACTGATAGGTATTTGATTTCTGACTTAGAGTAAGCCTCCCCCCTATCCATTCTTACATCATGCTAAATGTCAGTTTGAAACACGTTATTAAGCACTCACTCCTCATTGAACCAATATTAACGTGTACAATATTGATTTATCCCGCTAAGCCAAAGGTATCTGGCACACAACAATGGTTACCAGGTTAGTCTTGCTTGCAGGCCATTGCTAGTGGCTTCACTCTTCTCTGGATGCTCTGTTATTGTGACTTTGTGTCAGACTAAGCTAAGATTAGTAAATATTCACTTGAGTATGTAGAACAGTTATTACTAGTTTAGTCTTTTAGGCCATTGCTAGCACATTTGATTCTACTATTCTTAGAATTTTTTTTTTTTAATACTGTGATAATTTACATAATTACTATATGTGTATTCTTTGTAATCAAGAAATGTTTCCAATGTTAGTTGCATCTTTCATGCTCCCCCCCCCCCCAAGGCATTTGTGTGAATTGAATTCAGGTTATCGCTGTGTTTGAACTTGGCTCGCTGGTTCCATTTTCTGTGATATTAAAAGTACAGAAAATAGGTCCACTCGGCCACTGGCACCTCTACTGATGGTTCTTAGAAATGAATAAATGTTTGTATACAATATATAGACATTTACAATTAGGGTGCTTCCAGTTTATGCAGTGTCACATAAAAAGATGTCTCTTTTTGCAGTTTGGCCTGTAACATCAGTTTTGATCCTTAATTGACCTGAGGTGATCTTGGGGGTCAGCACCATCTATCCCATGTCACTTTACCCTTATAATTTTCAACTCTCAGGATCTAACCATTTGGCCATCCATAAGATACGTGCATGCAATCAACTAAGCAAACAATCACCGGCATTATATCAATATTAATAATCTAAAAGTAATTATCAGTATTCTACAGTGCACAGGAAGTTAATTTTCTTCATATTTGTTCATTTTGGTGAACATTCTAATATACTCTATTTTTTCAGTCCCATTTCACACAAAGGATATTTTATATAAAAAATATAAAATGGAAGTCAGTTTCCTTGAAAAAATATAAATAAGCTTAGCTTACCTTTCATAAAATTGTTTTTCATAAACTTTATATCCTTATATGAAAAATATAAGAACTCAGATGGAAAACAACAAAATTATCAAATAACTAGTTCAATACAAAGAGAAAAAACAGTTTTCTAAAGACAGTTTGGATTAATATATATTTATTATAAAATGATAATAAAAAAAAAACTAAAATGAAGCAGAAGTTTGGTACTTTTTTCATTCTTTTCATAACATTTTGGCAGAGCCCCTAACAATTTCTTGTTGAAGTCCAGTGTTCCACATGACCCCAGTTGAGATAATATAGTGTTATTGTTGAGATTTCACAGAATCAAATCAAGCTAGTCTTGTTTCTTGGAAAAATACATGTTTGTTATTACTTAGATTTTATAAAATTTCAAGAGAATTCCTTGTTTAGCTGTAAAAAGTTTTTGCATCTTTTAGTCAAAATCTGTTGCCATTATCTTAAGTATGAAAGATTTTGACAAAAGTCCAAACAAAACTTTACGTAATAATATTCGGTCATCTAAAAAAAAAAATCAGGCAGAAATTATGAATTCTTTGTTTGAGAGAAGATTTCCAAAGACAGAACAACTTACTAAAAAAAACGAATAGGTAGTGCCTGGAGACCGTTGAGAACAAGTTTGTTATTAAGACATCCCTACCACTAATTGGTAAAAGGGGTCTTTTTCGTGAGTTCCCACTGCACTGAATAATTATAGCTATTACAGTTCACCATATTTTTGTTTGATGAATACTTGTAAATAAGAAAAAAAATTTGAAAGCTTACAACAAATATTCATAGCCTTTTTTCTGTTTAATGTATGTGAATATGTCTGATCCATTTGAGGATCGAATCCCTAACTTTGTGATTTCCAATTAAATGTTTTACCAGCATTTGTGTGATGTGTGACTTGAATAAAAATGCCTTGACAGCATCTTCTTTTGCTTCTGCTCATATTAATGATATTTTATTTTGCATGTTCTGATTATCATTGACATCTGTACGTATGAATGCTTCCTTTCTTGTATTAGAATGAATGAAAGTTCAACTTGTTTGTTTCTTCTGTGCTCTCCCCGAAACAACTCAACAGAATGTTAGTCCCTTTTAATGTTGATATTTCACCTTTCAGATAACAGGCTTCCCTACTCGATCTTGCCGTACACATCAAAGAATACTTTCCATTCCTCCCTTCCTCTATTCACATGCATGCATTTCATATTCTACTATGATGACAAACAAACAACAGTTTTTTCTCTATTTCTCTGTTCATGGTAGTGGAATATTCCACTTAGAGGGAACCATTTTTCCTGATGAAAATATCTCCTACCCACCATTCAAAATGATCGACTCTTCAACTGAAATAAATTCCTTGAAAAAAAAAAAAGAAAAAAAGTCATCTCATTGAAATTCAAATATATCCACAAGTTTTCTCTCACCTGGATCAACTAGTACATGTTCGAATAGAAATAAATGCTGCATCTACTAATTTTCTTGTTGACTCACAGCATTGTTATCATTCATTATTCTCTAAGCTAGGCAAGTGGATTTAAAAACAGATGTACTTTTATACACTGAGAAATTTATATACTGACACACATACATGTGAATAGAATAGAATATAATATAATATATATTGTTACTGTTTTTAGAGGTTGTTTTATGCCATGAAACTGTTCAGTTACGATGAAGCCTCTATTTACCATGTCACACTGTACTTCTCTCTCTCTCTCTCTCTCTTATATATCATACAATGCAGATCGGGAATGCAATATATAATACAATATCCAATGTATGATGGGTTCATTTCATGAAGTACTAGATACATTCAACATTAAGTTGATTTAGAGTAGAGCTTAAAATATAAACGAGTAAGGATTCGCTACACAAACATGTCTGTGTTTCTATACTGTTTGGGCTTCTTCAGGCAAATGATTCAGTTTATTTCAGATTCCTATGTAGGACATTTTTTTTGAGGTGGTAGGATCTTCCTTGAATTCTATTAATGTATCCGTTCTTGTTTAGTTATTGGCCATTGCTTGCTGTATCTTTTGTTTTATTTGATGGGGATGTTATTTCTGTTGATGGTTATGAATTACAAACCAGGAGGGTGTAGTATAAGTATCTTTGTTATCAGTATTTGGTTGATCTATCAGTTCATTTGTGGTATGTTTCCTCTCTGAGAGACTGACTGAGTAAACGAACATGCTTGAAATTTCTATTCACGTGCAAGTAAATAATATTTTTCATCCAGTTATCTGAAACAAAAAGTGATAATTTGTTTTGTTTTTTTTAAAGCAGAAGGTAATTTTTGAAATTTTTATTATTTCAATATGTTCTTTCATTTTTTTTTCACATAGTCAGTGAAAGCTTTCAAGTTTTGTTTCATATGGGTGGAAGAAATGCTCATAGAAGCAGTCATAGAATTCATTTAGATATATATTTTCTAAATCGTGCGTGGACATTATTTTTTATTTTCTTTTAAGTTTTTTTTTTCTGATAGAAAAGATGTATTCACAGATATCTCTTAATGAGAGCTCCAATGGTATTATTCATTCTATATCATGTTTATTGTTTTGATGTTATTTTTACATTCACATTGATAACTTTCATTTGCTGTTTTTATGCTTTTGTCATGACCTTTCATTCCGATGACATTTAGAGTGAAAAAGAAACCCAGAATATCCGTCTTTCATATAGACTTTCACTCAACTAATCAGCAATCTCTAACAGAGCCATGTCTTTCTCATATGTAAACATATGTGCTACTACTATTACTGGCTGAGCTGATAAAGACAGCCATAATACTTGTATATCAATTCGTTCCTATTTGTAACTAAGTAATTAGTTAACATTGAATGTAAATGGGTCGATTAAGTTATAAGTTAATATCTGGAGTCGGATAAATATTGTAGCATAACTAATTGAATCACACTCTGTTTATAACATAAGATATTGCTATTGGGTTTCATTTTTTAATATTTTTCGGTTTTTTTAATGTTTCATATTCATTTCTGTATGTGTGTTAGTATGTATGTAAGGTCACATTTTAATTATATTCTCTTTTCAAATTGAAATTTCTTGAAATTTTTGAACTAATTTTACATATAAAACAGCCATGTGCAATAATCAAAAATTTGAAGGACAGTCTCAAAAAACTTTGTGCATCTTAGTAGCCTGAAAAAATCAACTGATGTATGTGCATTCATATAAAAAATATTTGCACATACAATTATTTATGAGATGAAATACATCAAAGATTGCTATCTATCAAGTTATTTAAGTTTTATATATATATATATATATATATATATATATATATATATATATATATATATATAAAAATCTCAAACCCTATGGATGACAAGGTCAGATTCACAGAGCACTAAAGTGAAGAATGATCTCTGTAATATTGGTTTGGAAGTCAACAGTAGATAATCAGTCTTTGGTAGCTATTAATGCCCCATAACTAGTTAGAAGACCGCTTTTACCTTGGCTTGAAATCCATTTCAGATTGTAATAGCCTTTGCCCTACTGTCATTTGAGATAAGACCAATAAATTTTTCAATTTTCAGTTCTAATTTTTTTACTTTAGAGCTATGCCTCCGGGAACCAAGTACTATTTGAGGGCACTGTATTAAAATATTTGTGCTACTTTTTTCTCTTCGTATATGATGAATACTTTGAAGGGAAATTTTAAACATTTTTTTTTTGTTTTTTTTTTAAATTCTAAGAATGAATGCTTTGAGTTTTTTTGCTCATTTGTGGAGCAGAGGGCCATAACCTCACCAAACCAGCAGACTATCACTGGAGTGATACTGCTGTGGTTTCTGTAGTAAGGAGGTTATTTACAAGGTGGAATTGCTAGCCCCATGTCCAGCTCTCCTCTATTACCTGGGCTTAGGTTGGACTGCCTTACTGGGCTGATGAGCTCTAACCGCCCTCCCATTTACCCACTGCTAGGGGTGGGTTGGATTCATGACTTTCTGAAGGGCATGAATGCGAAATGAAAGTAAGCAACCTCGACCAAAACTTGAACTCAGCTCATAGATTCCGTTTTCTCTGTCGGTAACCATTACACCTTATCCTGCAACTCGAATGCCTTGAATAAATCTCTTTAATCTTAATTTCTTTTTTTCCTTCTTTTATTTGCAGAGTTTCTGTAAATGGCCTGTGGTATGAATGGTGACCATTTTACAACAGATAATGCCAATGGAAAATCTATTCTCTCCTCGGACCTTGAGGGTAACTCACTGAATTCTGAAAAGGATCTTCTCGTCAGTGCCACCATGCACCCACAAAACTCCCAAGTAGCTTCTGCGTCTCCCGACTGTAATGACAGTAACGGAAGAAACAGCAGCAACAACAGCAATAGCAGCAACAGCATCATCGTGGAAAATCAAGTTATTTCTTCATCAAATACTTGTTCTTCGGATTCAAAGGGCAATCTTATCATCACAATGCCCTCTCCAGCAGGATCTCAGATCACTAGTGGAACAGAAACCATACAGGTGGAAATTTCCAATGGATCTGCAATCGAACAACACTCTCCCTCTGTAGACATTGAATCAAATGTGGGGTTCTGCTTGGTATGCGGGGATCTTGGTTCCGGCTACCATTATTCTGCCTTCTCTTGTGAGGGGTGTAAGGGATTTTTCAAAAGGACTGTGCAAAAAAATCTCACATATCGATGCAAGGATGCAGCTAACTGCATAATAAATAAATTCACACGGAACAGTTGCCAGCATTGTCGGTTCCAACGTTGCCTGCAAGTTGGTATGAAGAGGGAAGGTGAGTTGGAGCTTTTGTATTTATTTATAGTTGTTTTCCTTTCTTTTCTTGTTACAACTATGAACTTTCACTGTTCTAATTATTCCAATTATTCTTAGGCACTGGGGGCGTCTTCCCCTCAGAGCACCTTCCCTTTGCTCTTGAAGAGCAGAATCAGAACATTCCCCCGATATCTGCTGTAAATAGTGCAACGAGTATATTTGGAAGTCCTGTATCCAATCAGTACTTCAGCTTGCATGCAGGTCATCTTTTAGTGTATGGGTTTTTATGGGATGAAATTGTAAGCCCTAATTTTTATTTTGCTATTTTCAATCATAGTTGGTGGCAAGGAGTCAATTCTACTCCTGGTTTTTATTCAAAGTTGTCTCCCTTTTAGACTGGTTGCCGACCAAGACAAGAGAGCTCATGTATATTGAATGGAAAGTAAGGATTCAGCTTTGCATTATAGTTACATTATTAATAGAACCCTCACCTGGAACACAAGAAAAAAATTTTCTCTACTTTTTACTTTAAAATATTTCCTTAGGACCACTGAGTATGCATGCCAAATTTGGTTGTGCTGTATCGATGTTTAAGTGGGGGAATCCATGAATAACAGAGTTTTATATTTCATTCTGAGTTAATCAGGGGATTACTGTATCAAGTAAGGGTGTTCGGTTGTTTCAAACCCAACCATTGGGGTATAAGATATAGAGAGATTTCTTAAAGTTTTTTTTGCTGGGGTAATGCACCTTATATGGCTAGAAGAGAAATTTAATAGGTATGCCGATTAGGGAAAAAGATGAATTAAATAAGTTTCCTAAATGCTACCCATAGTTTTATGGGGCATTGGCCTAGACGATAAAAAATATTGGTTCCTCTTGTTAATTTTGTCTCATTCCTTGGGATTGTGAGTTCAATCTATGGGCTGAGCAGTGGAAAGACCAAGGCAGTGACCTGTGGATGACAGATTGGCACAAGTTACAAAAACAAATCTCAGATATTGTAATTTAGAATTTTTTAAAAATTATGCTGATTGCAGAAATGTTTTTCAGTGCATGTCTTTAAAACCTGTAACTTTCAGTGTTGGTTTCAATTTCTAGATAATTCATTCTCGTGGGATATTTGAAAAACAAACTTCATACTCTTTGGTTGGATGAACGTATTTCTTTATGTATTTTACTCTTTCCGTGTCCAAATATGCTTTCCATCTTGAAAGATAAAAGAAAATCTCTGCTTTCATTCTGATAATGAATATGCTATTTGAAAGTTTTAAAAAAAACTGAACTAAAATGTTGATATTTGTTAGTAGTAAAAGAATAACACTTTGAAATCTTATAGGTTTGATTTCATTCCAGTCTCAGTATTTTAACAAAAATGAATTTAAAAAATTTTAAATGATGGTTGAATTTTTGTTTGTTAGTGAAGTGGTGGTGAAGTTGATTATCTTTCCAGTTCACATAATGTATGATTTATACATACTATATAACTATTATGATAGATTATATTGAGCATATACCACATGTTAAGCAAAAAGTATATATTTTTATTTTTGAGGTGACAAAATAGGGCATGTTATAGGCTAGGTATATTTTTAATTGAAAAAAAAAGGCATCTTTCATGTGCAGTAGTTTTGTACATTGAGAGCATTTTTATATATTCAGTCATAATTTGATGCTGTCAAAAATAAATATCAAAATATTCTGTGAAATTCAATTGCAAAATTGAAAAAATGTTTTTGACAATTTATGCTTAATTGAACTTGGCTTCAAGTTGGAGCATTTCAACAGTACAGTGAACCCTCTCTATAATGTACCTCAATTTAATGAATTTTAGCTTCAACAAATCATGGATCCATCCTAATTGACCTTGGATTCACTGAAGTTTGATTAATGTGAGAACCAGTCATCAATCATACGCATTCCAAGACTGATGGGATACGTTGGTGTGAAGCAATTCTGGCATGCGTGATTATGGTGTAGTTTCCTTGGATACTCATTCGTGTCAACGTGTTTTTCATACTGTGCTTACTGTGTTGTTCTTTTTATGTGCATTTTTATCATTACTTCTTAATGTTATACACCTACGTCTGCTTCTTCAGGGAAACACAAACAGAATATATTGTCTATGAAGACAAAGCTAGAAATTATTGAGGAACATGAGCATAGTCACAACTGGGTTGAGCTCATGGAAATGTACAATCTCAAAAAATGACGATATACATTCTGAAGGTGATGGACAAGATCAGGGAGTGCTGAATAAGCTGAAGTCGGGAACTAAGGGTGCAGGATCATTTAGGATGAGGAAACTACCCTTCAAATGCCTGGATGAGGCTGTCTTTTTGTGGTGCAAACAATGAGCTGAGGGAGTGCCTATCAAAGGCTTGGATATTCAGCATGTTGCAGAGAGGATGGCCTATTTATATAGGCCATGAGAATTTGAGTGCACTGATAGCTGGTCGTGATGTTTTAAGAGGTGAAATGGCATTGTCAACAAAGCCATAACCAGAATGATTCTGAATGCTGTATATAACATTAGTCATTTGCATGAAGAGGTAAGATTGAAAATAGAATGAGGGGCAACTGACCTGCCTTTAGAATCACTAAATATTTGTTAAATTCAGTGCACTACTGAATTTACTTCTTATTCATTGAATGAGGGGCAACCATTGAGAATAAGAAATTTTCAGCTTTATCAACCAGCCTTTCCCCATCCCCAATTAGTTCTTTATAGCAAGGGTTTTATTATACTGTGCTACGAAAATTGCAGTAAGATGTACCATTTTTGTTATGTTAACAAACACGCAAACAAACGTACAGAAATCGGATCATTATAATATAGATAATAAACTAGGAAAAACCCAAACAAAATGTCAGTAATATCTCCTCTCCCTAATCCCATGCCTTAATTACTAGTTGTATGTCATTAACCATAATGCTTAGTGGAATGATTTTCTATATACAGTCAAGTTCTGAATAAAAAATTGCCAGGCACAATAAAATACTCAGATTTACAAGTTTTCCACTGCAATTTGTTATTAGACTCTGGTCTGGTAGAAATGTCATTTTTCTGCACATGTCTTTAAGTGCTATAACTTTCAGTGTAAGGTTCAATTTCTAGATTATTCATTCTAACGTGACATGTGAAATACAAGGATTTCATGGAGAAATTATTACAGCTTTTTATTCAAAATCCCTGCTCACAACAAATACTGATAAGGCTAGCAGTTCAAGTTATTGTCAGAATCACTGCTTAGTATGTGAAATGTGACTAGTTTGAGCAATTGACCAGTTTATCATTATTTATATAATAGTTCTTTTATGTAACCTATAATACCACAAGAAGGATTTATCGAACAAATACGTCAAAATTTTGATATTCTAGATGAAGGGTTCTTAACTTTTTATGGTTCTAGACTTGCAGTACACCATCACCATCCATTGTCTCTACACCCTCTTAATCAAAATAAGGATCATTATCATTCTCTCCTAAAAACACTATAAAAAACAAAATAAATGAATAAAACAAAACCAACAAACTTATTTCTCTAACCTAGTTTACTTTTACTAAGCAGGATATCTGGTTTTGTCCTCCTGTAGTTAAAATATAAAATCTTAGCACAGTTTTTTATATAACTACTCGCATGCTATCAGAAAGATCAAGTTAGTTTCTCCGGTTTTAAAACATGTTTATTAAAGTTCAGTGACAGAGGTTCACAAGCGACATTACAAGGATGAATTAATGAGGAAGAATTAACTGATATCCTCTAGCATGGATAGCAGAATGGAAACAATCTTGTCTGAGGATCAATTAAAGGGTTTGCTATGAAATTTCCAAAAGTCTACCAACTACAACAGACATCTGAAGAAGGCTGTAGGCTGCAACAGCTGAAACATTTTGATTATAACAAACAAGATGAGGACACTAGTTCAAGTATATCTGTATTTGTACCTGGTTTAGAATAGGGCCTCAGAGGTGAGCTGTCCAGCTCTAAGAGATTGAACTTAGTATTTTTCAGCCTTCAGTCCCATTCTATTACTGCTGAGCTATGCTTCGTTTACTTTATTGACACTGAGCTTACTCAAGCATGTACACATCTGGATGAATTACGGATTTGCATCTTTGGCATTTTAGCTGACCTTAACACTGCAGTTGGTAGTGGATGTAGCTGATTATTTATTGTTAATCTGATAAGGAAAACCTGAAATTGGGTTGGGCTATGTGTGTGTAGAAATGGTGATGGGAGAGCAAAGCAACTAAAAAAAACAAAAACAAAAAAAACAGACATTGTGGCAAAAGGTGGCTTTTAAGCAGAAAAATATCAAAATGTCATTTTCATGATCATATCACTCGCCCCTTCCCTTCAATCAATATGAACATTTGGCTATCTTGTTATTGTGCTTCCAGTCTTTTGTAACCAGTTGTAGTTGAACACAAGGTCAAGTACACGTTCAGTTCTTTTTTGTGTTTGTTGTTAGTACATAGGATTATCTCTTCATGTCAGAACACTCGTACAGTATTGACTTTACTCTTTCTCACTTTCACTAACTCATTGCAATGTGTTGGTGATAAAAGAATGTCTATATCACCGAGAGAGACAGAGAGAGAGGAAGTGTCCTTCTAAAAACCCAGAATAATGTCAGTAAGTCTACCTGGATTACAACTTCACTGCTACCTTAGATAGCATATCATACAGTGCAACAAAATAAGCATGTCCTCATCTCAGTGTCAGGAGTCTAGTGCATTGCCATAGCTATTGATATTGCCTCAAATAAAACTGGAATGAATGTAAGTGTGTGTCAGAGAAAATACGCGACAGCCCACAAGATGTACGTGTGTATAATTTGGCAGTGAACATGTTAAAATCATAATCACCTCTGCTTGCAGTGATGTTGTCTGTCAAAGCACTTTGTACTTTTATTATATCAATTCTACTGAACAACGTACTGTATAACTTTTCCTTATCACATATGGAAAACATTTGACCTATAATTCAATAAGTTTCTGAGAAATAACCTTTCTCTTTGGGTGGTTGAGGGGTACAGACTAATCAAGATTGTCTATAACATTCACTCGTAGGGATTATTTAAGCTCATTGATTTCACATTGAAAATTAGGAAGGTATTGTACAATATTCTATCTTTGATATTTACTAAGTTTAGTTTAGTATGGTACAAGGCCAAATATGGGGGATCAGGGGATTGTGTTATGCCAAATTTCCAAATGGGAAGGGCCTGCCAGCTTGGGAATCCTGGCTTTTACTCGGGTTGAAACGGGCTGGTGAAGATGTAACAAAAAAGGGGCTAAGCAGTGCAACATCATCTAGATGTTAATGGGCCAGAAAATTATAGAAAAATTACCACAGTGCTTGAGTAATCAAAATAGTTATGCATATATATAAACTTGTTAAAATGCTTAAATGAATCTCAACCAACCTTTATGTATAATCTATACATTCTCTATATTTCTTAGGTTAGGGATTTTTCTATAATGTTTAAAACAATGTTCTGGTGATTTGTGCTGTTCAATTATATCTAAATATATTTATCTAATGTCCTTATCATTTGAAATTGGGTTGTACTTTGCTGTCTTGTCATTAGATTTAGGTGGTGCGGGTTGGTGTAACAGTTACCGGCACAGAAAATAGAATAGTTGAACCCAGTTCAAGTTTTGATCAAGACTGCTCATGTTCACTTTGTACTAATGCCCTTGGGGAAAGGTATGGATCCACTTCTCACCCCAGCAATGAGTAAATAGCTGGGCTCTTCGAGTTCTTTAGTCTTGTAAGGCAGTCCAACTAAGAGAATGTAACTCTAACAGCACAAACTGGGAGCAGAGTCTCTAAAACAGACTGGTGGTACACTCTACCTGGCAACTCCTGCTGCCAAAAAAGGCTGCAGCAACCCTCCCAATTTAAAGAAATTCATGCCCAGTTTACCATTCAAATTTCTGTACAGCCACAGACATCAATAAAACAATGGTCAACCAAGAACAAAAAATTAAATGTAAACCAGTCTCCATATATCAAATAACTCTGACAAACTATCAAGCATTTTAAGCTTGAATAAAATTTGCCCCGGCAACTCCGACTTGAACATAGGCCTTTTTTTTTCTTTTTTTCTTTTTTTTTTCTTCTTTTAAATATTACATCAAAAAACAATTACTTGGGTCAAAGACCATGGCAGTAATGTGTGACCTGCTGTTGTATGAAAAAAATAGCTGTCAGTGTTACTTGTCATTCATCTTTGTTTCTGGTGTTTATTTTGGGATTAAACATAAAGGTTGTGATGCCTTTCAAATGTTTGCATTTCTCTTGAGTATTGATTTTTCTTTTTTTTTTTATCATTTATATCTGATTATTTTTTTAATTTTTTTTAGGAAGCTAAAATTGCAGGTACTATTTTTAGTAGTGCTTGCTTGAAGGCAGTCTTCCTATTTATAGAATTTCTATTATAGTTCTTTACAAATGAATAAATAAGAGAAACTACTCTGTAATTATCATTTAATATACCTGTTATCTTCCTTGAGAAATCATAATAATATAGATAATTGGGGTGAATGCAAATGCAGACCCCACACTATTGTCATTAAGTTGCAAACTGGAAATTACATATTTTCCAAGTTAATATAATACAGCTGAAATCCTCTGACAAAAACTCACAAACATGTGCCATTTTTGCTGTGTTACAGTAGCATACATACATACATACATATATACAAAGTCAGATCATTGTACCGTTTAGTTGTTTTGGAACTGATACCTGAATGAAATAACTCAACTAAACTGATTTTGGATAAGGTGGATGAAATTTTGAATAAAGTTTATTGCAGAAATGTTATACGAGGAATCTTTTATTGATGTATAGTTTGGTGCAAAAATACTTGCGTTTTTTTTATTTTTTAAATTTTAACCTAGTTGCTTATTTTGGAATAAAGTATTAGTTAACTATGTTAACTATTTACTTAAGCCAAACATTCTCTTTTCCCTACTTATTCTGGTTTATTTGAGGCTGTCAAACCAAAAATGGGAAAAGGACAAATTCGAGATAAAGTAGCAGATACTGCTTGCAATATTAAGCAAGTATTTGGCAAGGGGCCTATCAATAAATGTACTGGTCAACATTGGTTTGAAAAATTTTGAAACGGAGACAGGAGCCTTGAAGATGCGAATGTCCTTTGAATTATTGACAACATCAGATTGAGGGCTATTGTTGAGGTGGACCACACAAAACAACTTACTAGGTTGCAGAGGAACTAAATGTTGACCATTCAATAATTGTTAGACACTTGTACCAAATTGGAAAAGCAAATAAAAGCTTGCTTGTCGCACAAATGACTCTGCAGAAATTAAACTAATTAGGCTACAAAACTCTACCTCATTCAGCTTACTCACTAGACCTTTCTCTGACCTACTACCACTTATTTCAACCACTTCCTGCAAGAGAAGATCTCCAATAACTAAGCAGCAGCCTAAAATGCATTAGAAAAATTCATTGGTTCTAATTCTAAGAGTTCTATGCTTCTGGAAAAAATAGACTTGTTTCTGGTTGGCAAGAATGTGTAAATTCTGAAGGTTCTTATTTCAATTAGTAACTTATTCTAAGCTGTGATATGCTGCTTCCAAGTTGATTGTGAAAAATGCAATTTTTTTCTGTATCGACCTAATAGTAAGATGTAATAAAGCAAAGTTGGTCATAATGATAGCTTATGTTACATTGAATCATTGAAAGCTCAATACTCCTGAGTTGTATGTAAAGTAAGCAAGAGTCAATTCAAAAGCTAAGTAGAATTTCAATTCCATGAAATGCATTTTTCTATTTCTTTTGAATTTATTCATTTATTCGTAAGGATTACCTAATTGTTAGAAAATAAAGTTATAAGAGTACAGTGTCATGTTGGCTTCTGTGTAATGAGAATTCGGTTGGGATAAAGTTGAATCACTGCCTGGCTTTACTATTCTTCTTTCAGTTGTTGCTAAGTAAACAATCTGCAGCTTTGCAGAAAGTTTAGGATCAGTGCATATGTGATATTTATGTCCAAGTAGACTTCTGAAAGTGATCTACGGGACATCTATATCCCAGCAGTAATAGAAACCTTGAGATATATATGTCCCTAGTATTTCAAATGAGTTAAAGTTTTGATATATAAGAGGTGTTCATTATATAAAAAATTGATATCTAGGGTGCTTGCTGTAAGGGCAATGGGTTAGCAGGTTAGTTTCAAAGAAAGTTCAGTCTTTACTGAGTACCCCATAATTTTGTCCTTGTAACCAGTCTCTGCCAAGGAAAATACATTGAAGTTCATATCTATTAATTCATCCTTCCTTATTAATCCCTGCTACTCTCTTTGTTTTCATCATCATCAGTCTTTTAACGTTCTACGTTCGACATAGACCTTCCCCAGGATTTGCCACACTTCTCTATCATAGGCATCGTGGAGCCAGTACTTCCTGAACTTGTCTAGCTCGTCTCTCCATCTAATATTCTGACGGCCTCGGTTGCGCATGTGATCTCGGGGGATCCATGTCGTGAGTCGTGATGTCCATCGGTTGTCTGCCATTCTTGCAACATGGCCAGCCTACCGCCATTTGAGATTTTTTATGGATTTTATGATGTCCCTGACTCTAGTCTTTTCTCGGATGTACTGTGCTGTCTTGCGGTCTCTCCATGTGAGGCCCAGCATTATTCTTTCATGTGCACATTGCATGCTTTTCAATTTGTGAATAATAGATGTAGTAGCTCTTTCCGATTTATTTATCCTTAGCCAGGATTTCAAATTTCATTTTAAATGGACAGCCAATTACTTGGTCAACAGTTGAAGAAGCATTTAGCTGGCATATTTTATTTGTACTTGAATTTACAATTACTAAACTGTCCACTTGGGAGAAGCACACTTTGGTTGATTATAAAATCCATATTTTCTTTTCCCGACTAGGTCTGTTACCCTTTTTGAAGCTGCTGCAGCATATATATTCCAAAGTTTTTATCACTGCGGGGTTGCTTATGTTGCATAGACCTCTCTTAGAAGATAACTGGGCTCTGTTAATTCAGGCCTAAAGCACCTTAATAGGTTAAAAGCTTAATCATCCTGCATTCAGGATTAATCTGAAATCTCTTGTGCCATTTGGCTTGGCTCAAATGTGGCAGATGGCATTTGATGACCTGATGAATTGCTGTTCAAGATGTGACTTGTCAACTGCGCTAACATAAATGATAGCCACATAGAATCTGATGCTTACAAATGGAGTATTGATTTTGCTGTTTACATTTTCTTTTCCGAGTTTTTTCCCTGAAACAGATTACACTCAGCATTGGCCTAGTGGCTGATACATCTGAATGTTAATGCTTTTTGCTGGGTTAATTATGTAGATGATAACTAGATTTCATTTCTGGTTAAAATATGTAGTAGTTAGGCCTGGAAACTAGACCTTTCTCTTTTTTTTTTTTTTCTTTTTTTTTTATTCCCTCACTTTTTGGTTCCAAAACAATTGACTGAGGTATTTTTTTCCCCAAGTTACCAGGCTAGTAGTATCATTATCAATGACTCAATTCTAAACAAAAAACAATCTTGTGACCATTGTTGATATTATAAACAGTTACAATGTTACAAATGGTATAAATATTCATTTTGAACACTCATTACATACCTGTTACAATTTTCATGATTGTTTACCTTTCCAATATTTGATTTCGGTGATGGCTTTACATGACATTGTGTCAGAGCTACAGGGATGTGTCAAACTAGGCTGGGAAACATTCAGCAAACTTGAGAATATAAGGAACAGAAGAGTGGTCTATGAAACTGGAGAAGAAAGTGTTAAATGAATGCATCATACCAGTTATGAAGTACGGCTGCGAGACTTGAACAATTAACAATAGCTTAGCTGAGATACTTGCCATATCTCAGGAAGATTGAATAGATAATGTTAGACATTACACTCTGAGACAGAAAGCACAAAAGCTGGATAAGGCATGAAACGGGAGTCTCTGACAATTAATCAATGTGGCATTCCAAACACAGATGGGTAGGACATTTAGTTAGCACATTGCCAAGATAACAAGTGTGCTATCAGAGTCACCAAATAGACATAAAGAGACAAGGCCAGAATCCAAGGCTGACCCACACAAGCTGGAGCTACAAGCTAGTGCATCACATAGGTCCAACATGGTCATACACCACCAAGAATAGACATCTGTGGGATAGGATACAGCAGGACTCCCTCTTTCAGGAGTCTGATGATGTTTTCTTTATCAGAATGTATACTTATAGCACAATGGTTCCAAAGCCAGTTTCACAAACAATTGATAAACTTTCTTTGGGGGGGCTACTCCAGTAGCGTCCAAGTTAGATGCACGTGTCTGCTGATTTTGAATTGAATTTTTTTTCATTTTTTTTTTTTTGTATTTCACCTACAAGTGTTTTGAGTGTGCATTCACAAGGGTCTTTGTTTTAAGGTAATGCTCTTTTCAAGTTGGAATGAAACTTTTGGTCACTTGCTTAATTTTGTTCTGTTCTTATAGAGAAAGCATTTTCAAGGAGGTTTGAAATTTTCCTTCTTTTTTTTTTTTTTAGATTTTCTTTTAGCTACTTATATAATCTTCCATAAACACCCTATACATTGAAAGTGCAGGTTTTGATGTAGTGAGGTTAAGGCATTGCTGTTCAAATCAATGTAGCTCAGTATAAGCTGAAAGCAAAAGAACATTCAATTATGTTGAGACTTTGAACAATATGTTGATATTTCTTAATCACAATAATCGAGGTATATTTGTAAAGAAATCATTGATCATCATGTAAACTGATTTTGACTTATCTTTACTCTAACGAAGGTTTTAGAGTGAAAGAAAATTCACTTCAGTGGTGCGGCTCTAAATATATTGGAGGAAAGAAGTATTATTACCATGGTTATGAGATCACTCAAAATAAGAACTGGAATATATAAATTATTCATTTAGAAGATGATGATTTATTTTTTTATTGAAATATATGATTATGAACTATTTAAGATTTAGGAGGTGCAAGTAGTGTGAAGGTTAACGGCACAGAATGAAATCAGTGTACAGTGTTCAAACTCCGGCTGTGACAGTTCACAATGAATTGCTTCATGCGTCATTGAACATACAAAGCAATTTGTATGGTCCTATTCAGAGATTGTTGCTATTCAGTATTTATAGTATACCGTCTTCATGTCAGTCTTGTCCAAGGGCAGATCAAGTCATACTTATATACTAAGTGATTGTTTGTTACTTTTTCAACTCCTGAGCATAGATTCATTTGTGAAAATAAATATTCATCAATTTTTCTTAATTGTTTTTGGAGAGAAATTAAATCGGTTCTTGAGAAAAAACAAACAATTATTGCAACAATTCATTTTTCTTTGAAAAATATATTCCAATAATAGACAAACATGTTTAAAAACAAAATTTTAAAGGTTTTCTTCAGAAGTAACATGGACAAATTCAATCAATCTGTTCTGTAACTTTCAACACAGATGTTAACTTAATTAAGATAGGCAACTCTAGTCACTTTCTGTTCGTGCCAAGGAAAGCAACATAATTTTCTTTATGAAAAAAAATTACTTGAACCTTTCTATTTATTTTATTATGTTTGTTCCCAATAAGTTTGAAGTTTTCCTATGTTTACCTTACAATAAAATATTCAAAGCAGAGATTTTTGCTTAGAAAGTCTTTACTCATTAATGTTATCATGAACTTTTGTTCTCTTAGCATATTGCCAGATCTACAGTTGAACAAATGTTTGAAAAAAAGTTCTGATTTTCAACTTTGATTGAGAATCTTATAGCAAGTTTTCTTAAGATCAACGGCTGTTAACTGAGTTTGACACTGTTCCTAAACAAAGAGGTCTTGAATATTCCTTGATGTCTGCAGTTTTCCTGAAGCTCTATTGGCATTTTAGGGAAATCTTGCAATGAAAATAATCCTTGTAATCTTGCGAGAAATCTGCTGAAATACCTTCGAAGATTAGATGAAAATCTCAACAAAAATTTAAGCAAACCAATTTTCTTCTTCCTCCTGCATTTTAGATATTGATAAGCAAAGTTCACTTTCCTTGTCATTTTGTTTGCAATCAAATTGTATTATCTGTTTTGGTACATTTCAATGGTTTTTAGGTGTTGATAACTACGAAAAAAATACTTTCCAAAAAATAGTGTCATCGGAACCAAGGATTATCAGAATAGGAAATAAATCAACGTAAAAAAAATTGCTTTCAGAATACAAGTTCATGTTAATGAAACAACTTACAAAAAATGTGTTATCACAATATTAACCCAGGTGAAAAAGCAATTTCCAAAACCAGAGTTGTCACAAAAAAAACATAACAAAAACTCAGGGTCCAGTTCTGCATTGTAATTGTATATGTTGATTCCCCTACTAAACATTATGTAATGAGTGAAAACCACCTGGAATTATTTTATTTATTCAGTTTGAGCACCCTGGAGATGCAAGGATAAATATATTCTACCTATCATGTGCCATTTTGTTGGGTTACATACCTACATAAAAACTATTGTTATTACAGGAGTGAGCATTTCAATTTCTAATTATTATTCATCCCTACTCGGGTGTCTTCTCACACCAATAAAACTTGTGGGTTTGTTTTTACATGTTCTTGAATTGTATTACTCCTTTGCCCTTTTGATGTTTCATGGCTTACAAATTAAGTAAAGAAATCGATGAATCAATTGTTGCCATAGGAACCAAGACATAATATCACTGCAATAAAATTTAAATTCTTTTTGCATCTTTCATCCTTTCTCTTCTCCCTTCTTACCAACCATTACAATGTGATGAGCAAGAGTAAGAATGCAAGAGTGTCCTTATGTTTGAATGGGAGCCAAAGGGACTCAGTCTTTGCTATAATTGTCCTTCATTGATTCTCCCTCACAAATTTGTAGCCTAAAAAACTTTATAAATAACAGTAGACCGCAGGAATATAGACTAATAGCAAAAGTTATCAGTAATGATGATGACGACAACAGATATATTGGTTTTATCCACCTTTGCATGTGATCATATTTGATATAGATACGTTCTATAAGTAATAAATTACTTGAATTTATTGTATACTTCATTCGCCAAAATCTTTGTTGTCAATACAAGACCAGATAGTAATTAGTTGTAATAAAAAAAGTTGTAACAACTTTGGCTTCTCAATCTCTGAATTTTGTAATGACTTTTTCAAAATAATTTGAATTTAACTTTCAATGCTGACATCAAAACTCTGTAATTCCCTACTGAAACAAAAAGGAACATTTTGTTATATCCCATGTCAGTGAATATTCCCACTCAGCCATCAGTGGTCAATACTATTTCAGAAGACCATCTGTTGTGAAATAACAGCTGTTCCATTCTGGACCTAACTTTAATTTTGATCATTCCTCTTTATCAACCAGACTTTCTGTATTTCTAAGTTCCCAAATAAGTAGTAATTATGTCCAATGACAGACGTTAAAAGACTGATGATGATGATGATACATAATACAAAAAAATATCTCTTGAAATTTTTTTGAAAAACTCCTGCTGCCATTCTGTAACAACTATCATAACCTAATTTATTTCAAAATTTTCATTAGAAGCCATCAACTGTCAACATGGGTTTCTTCAGTTTTTGAGTTGGTTTGGCTGGCTATATATATATGTGTTGTGCATACAGGCCACACCAATGGAGATGGGGGGTTGAACAATGAAACATTTACTCCTTATTATGTCCTAGTAAACTTTTTCCTTTTGTTTTTTTTTTTAACCTCCACCCCCAAATAGGTTTTTTAGTTGGGGTGTTCAATTTGCAATGTAAGTTTATGCTGAAGTAGTCTTCACTTTGTATCCGGCAGTGTTCACACTTGTTTCGGGGTTTTCTTTTTTTTTTCTTCTTTAAATTCAGACTTAAACCAAAAGGCTAGAGAAGTGACTTAATTATCAATCATTCCTGACATGACAGGCTACCATAGTCACATAATGGTTTCTATTGAGTGACTAACCAAACTAAATTCTAAAAATCAGTCTTGCATGTCAATGCTTTCAAATTGGATTCTTTATCTTTGAAAGTATTCTATGCAACACTATGATGTAAAGTGGTACCTTTTTTAATCATTGAATAAAGCATACAATGAGTTTTTGAGATCATATACAGGTATCCCCCACTTTTTGAAATATTTTTATTTTTTCATAAGCATTGTCAACTATAACAGCAAATCATTGCAAAGCAGCTCTCTTACCTTCAGAGCCAGAGTAACCAGTTTCACATTGATTTGAAATCCTGACTAATTGATCGGTAGACAGTTCTTTTATCAACTGAGCCAAACTGATAAGTCTTAAATATCTTAGCATTCTACAGTCTAGAAATAAAACATGAAGAAATAGGTTTTAATATATCTGAGAAAGAGAAACCTCTCAGTTTTGAAAAGTGACTTATTGATTTTCAAATTTATCATAATGGAAATAATTCCATAACCTCTAACTTCTTCCCAAATAACACTGTGAAGGCTATTTTTCTCAGCATGACTTTGTTGATATATTTTGTGATATAGTCATTGGTAAGTAAATATTGGCTGTAGCAAACACAACTTTGGCCCTTACTGTTATTGAATGTTCTTATTACTTGCATAGTACCCATTGGAAATGACAGGATTATTTATGTGTGAATAAATTATACAAATATATTTTAGTAAAATGCAGTTTTTGGAAACAAAAAAATCATACCTCGAGCTGAATTTCTTTCACTGCAGATTTTTTACAATTCATCATATTTTTTTTCAGTAATTTTGAAACCATAAAGTAATAGAATTGGGTGAACAAGCCTGGCTGCTGCAGGGCCAATTTCAACTCCTATGTCTATTCTGATTGAAGATGATTACAGCCACATTTATATTGGATATATAATGATTATGAATCGCGTTATATTATTTTGAAACTCTATTTGAAATGATCTCCTGTTATTACAAGGTGAATGTATCATTTTGCCTAGACAAAGTAATTAGAATAAACAAATTTGAGAAAAACAAGTGTGTTATCTCAAAATTTCCATTATCAGGAGGACAGGTTTGATGCTTTCCACTTGTTCATTCCAGTTTTTCAAAATCACTTGCAACGATGCTGAAAACAGTTGCAAACAAATGTTGAGCTGTTTATATGTTAGAGTGAAAGGAACGGAACAAGGAAAAGATAATGTGTGTAGTGGGTGTTTTCTAGTCGTTTAGTTGGAGAAAAAAGGAGAAAAAAGTTTATGTGGGTGTCAATGAGAAAAAGAGGGGCAAGTAAGAAGGGTCAGTTAAGGAGTGTTCTAAACCAGATTAGTATTCATTGTATTTTATAGCACTTGGTACACTGTTTTATATATGAAGGTGAAATGCTTTAATATACTAAAGAACAGTGTTCCCAGCTGAAATTGGTATGTATCTTGTGTTCCCAAATTATGTATATCTTGACAGTGACCATTATCCTTCTAGCAAAAGTTATACTTTAATTACAGAAGCTTTGAGTCTTCTAGATGAAAATAACTGGATGATGAATTTAAGCAAAAGATATAGAAATTGGAACAACTTACATCAATTGTTATGTTATCAAATTCAGTGTTATAAACAACTTTATACTATAAAAAAAATGGTATGAAATTTGACTTTTTAAATAAATTTTTAGGTCATTTTCAATTAAGTGTTAGGACCTGACTAATTTTGATAACAAAAACCATTTGATAACATTATCCCTGCTTATAGTAAATGGTTTTGTGTGTGTGTATATATATATATATATATATATATATATATATATGCATGCACACAAGGTGCAACTCAAAAGTTTAAGGAGCCTAAAGTGTGAAATGGTTTTCATAAGGAAAGAAAAAAATATTGATAGAAATAAATTTCCCAATTTCCAAATGGAATAATTTTGAGGAAAATATCTGTTGAGACAGGGAAACAGGTAACTTGACATGAACAGATTGATCAATCAGTTCAAATTCTCTGAACTTTTGGATATCACCTAACACATACACACACACAACTTGAGTGAACACTTGAAGGACTCTGTACCAAGTAATCTATAACACTTATCCCAAAAGTCAACAGATTTCTGTAGTTGTTCCTTAATTTTGCTGCTCTAATTTTTAATTAATTATCACAAGACTAATTGTCAGCACCTTATACTCAACATGTCACCCTTAATCCTCTTATCTCTAGTGTTTCTATTTTTAGTCTGAAGGATTAAGGTCCTCAGCTTTAGACTTATTTAATCTATACCAGAATGATGCAAAAATCAGATGACTACTTCTGGTTTTGATGACTTTTCAGAAATAATTGAATTGATTTATTCCAAAATATCATTCTTTTGTTCCAGGTATTTATTTCAAATCCTACTCTCAACAATTACATCATTTGTTTTAAAGATATTATCAATGTTTATTTAGATTGTAACTATGCTGACCCAGTTAATAACCCTTCCAGGACTTTGACCTTTATATCAAACATTTAAAAAAAATTTTTTTAGCAATTATTGAAACAATTTTATATGGACTGCATTCTCATACAATGTTTTTCTAATTTTTGTTAAGTGATCAATTTACTATTCTTGGTAGAGAGATGTGAGACTTCTGCTTTCTTATAGTTTATTGTCAATTGTTTATATGCCATGCAGTACCATTGTATATCACTTATTTCTGTACTTCTTATACATGTACTTGCTTTGTCTTAGTGGTCAATGATAACCTGTGTGATAAGGTAGTTTTTCTATCTGTAATGAGTTTCCTTGCACATAATTTGTCTTTTGAAAGAATATATATATATATATATATATATATGTCGTAAAACCTTTCTGTATTGTTTTAAAAGATAAATTCCCATCAAGTTCTATGATGTATTGAGCTGGACAAAAAGTTTGCTCTGATTTCATCATTAGATGGCAGTAGTAGCATTTAGTTTTAACTTCATTCAAAAAGGTTGCTTCTGATTATTATTCAGATATTGTGACAGCTGTCCTGTTGGCATACATTCTCTTCTTTTTTTTCCAATAAATTTGGCCAATTTCTGTTAATGAATTTAATCTTGAAGCTAGAAGAAAATGAGCAAGTGTGGTTTGCGAAGTTTCATGATGCGCCTCAGTTGGATTGATCAGTTGAGGTTGATAGTGATCAAATGAACAATGTGATACAAAGTGGGAAATTGCCAACATATTCAAAATATCCAAGTAAAGAATTCAAAATCATTTGTACCAGCTTGGTTTAGCTACTCACTTTGATGTATTTGCTTCCTAGTAAATTGGGAAAAGACTAAATCATATTTATGTGTGTGATTCGCTACTTAAAGAAATGAAATATTTAATTTTTGAAACAAATTCTTATGTGCAATGAAAAGTGATATTGTACAGCATTATGGAATATGCAAGATATTATGGGGCAGGCAAAATGAACCGTCACCAACCATATCAAAAGTTGGTTTTCATTTAAAGAAGGTGATACTGTGTATATGGTGGGATTGCTGTCAAGAATAGTAATCTTAAAATTTAAAAGACAGTGTCATTTTTTTTGTCTGCCTGCTTCTATCATGCTAAAGCAAAAAGGAAGGGGTAAGCAAGGCTCTACTGTGGCTGTGTAGGCATCTACATCACTAATATTGCTGCTGCCTTCATAGCACAGAAAACAATCCTACTACTTATAGCTATCTCTGATTTTTCATATGTAAACTTATGATTGAAAATAAATTTTTGTTTTTTTTACTTGATTACATTGCTTTATTTCAAAAGAAAATATGAAGACAAAAAATAGAAGTATGGATATCCAGGCCTAGAAAGGAGAAGAAAACACCTAAATCCTATGTTATAAGGTTTACTACCTTTGGAGAAAAATTCTGTTTACCAACATCGCATTTGGATGGTACATCTGGAAATGGCTGTAAAATGGATCGTCTGAATTGTTGTGTCACTACACAAACGACAAGGAGTTCTACTGTCCGAAAAACTCTTTGAATGTTAGTAACCCTTTTCTGAACTATAGACTTTCCTTACAAAATTACCTTATAGACAAAAGATACTTAACATTCGAATTCAGTCAATAGTCAGTAAAATTTTCTTCATCACAGTTTTATATTTCCACAACTCATGATTTTTGTTTTTTGCTTTTAGAAGTCTTCTATTCATAGATTATTTACTGAATCATGATATTTCACACACTTATCAAAGATTTCCTGGAAGTGCCTGAATCTTCATTCCATTCGACAGACATGAAATGTACTCCATAATCTATATCTAGTAGACATGGCTACAAATTTTTCTGTGAACCCAGTCAAAACCACACTAAGTCATAGGCAAGGTAGAAAATTTGTTATACCTCTTTTGCAAAACCAAAGATACATTTGCAAAATGACAGTTCTGAGAAAAAATTACCTTGTTGTATGCGGTCGAGAACTTTTTAATGGTTTACTGTGACATATCAAAAACATAACTGGTGTCAAAACAGATTCATTCAATCAAAAATTTATCAAGCTCTCACTTTTCTAAACGAACCTACTGGTTATGCAGCCTGAAGACAAACTCTCAAACAGCTTACTAGACTTTTTTTTTCTTTAGATGTTTTTCAAATAAGTAGAGTTGTGAATAACATGTCTATTGTAATATTTTTTAACAGAACAAAATAATAATAAGTCAAACTTCCTCCCTGATTCCCTTAATATTCATGTTATCTTGAAAATAATTTCACTGTCTAGTACTTCACTCTCAACTGCTCCCATGTTGCACAATTCATGAAACAATTGTTTTGCCTCCATTTTTAAAACAATTCATGGAGATGTAATCATTGTTTGTAGCAATCGTGGGAGGTCACAGGGCCAGGGTGCTATCTTGATGCCCAAGATGGACTACCTTACAGAGCTGAAGGCCTTTAATTCTCCTGCTATTTACCCATAGCTGGGAGGAGAAGAGCATTCATGCCCTTTACCCAAGGTCATTGATATGGAGTGAAAGTGAAATGTCCAAGCCAGAGTCTGAACTCGGTTTGCCAATTCCATCCCCTTTTCCATTAACTGTTACCCTCTTCATGAAATCAGTTATTTTGTGATTATTAGTTCTGACTAACACCTGAGATAGTAGGTTAGACCTTGACCTTCAGTTCCTTACTTCACTTTATAAGCCAACCCTACAAATGCACAATATCGTTCGTTGAAAAAAGTGAGAAAAATATAGCTATAGTATGGCACTATGTATATGTATGCGTGAATTGTGTAATTCAGTGCCTGAAATTTCAAAGTGCTGGTGCACTGTTTGGGCTGTAAACCTTACATTTTACATTTGTACATAAATTTGTAAATGGATAAACCATGATCTGAGACTGTAAATAATGACTTTTGGGTTATTAAAATGTTTGAATTAGTGTTAAGTTCTAAAATTTCAAATGTGTAACTTGACAATTACTTGGGTTTCATTACTTTGTTTATAATCATCATTTTATGTTATATTTTGGTAGCTTCATATTTATGAATACTTGTCTCAAAATCATAATTTAAAATAATGGTTTTGTGAACTTCATTCATAAATATTAAACAACCAAAATACAACTTAGCATATAGCACATAAATCATTGGCTGAAAAGAAACAATTATCATCACATAGGTTGCGATTAGCGATTAGCCGTACCCAAACAGTAAATTTCAGCATCCTTTGCCCACTACTCTGAAAATTGGCTAGAATTGACCTCTGGTAACCTCGAATGACCTCTGAGGTCAACCTCAGAGTTATGTGGTAAGTTGACATATCCTCTGTCTACATGCTGAAACGGCCTCACCGTTTTAGCTGAGAAGAAGCAAGAAATAAATAAACAAACAAACTAAAGACTAGGATATTAGTATAGATATATGTTATAAATATTTATGAATAAATTAATGCCAAATTTGGAAAACTATTCTTTCTTGTTTTATTCTGGTACGTGTTTTCGATGGATTATTCATCTTTCTCTGCCAGTTAGATGTTAATTTTCAATTTTGGAATTCCTTGTTGTTATGCTGCCATGCAACACTGCTTCTGTCATGGTTTCGTTTCATAACATTTATTGATGGTATTTTTGTGGAATCTCTGCCTGTGTTCCTGCCTAATGTTATCTTCAATTTCTATTCTATTTTGCTTCAGCACTAGCTTGGCTAATATTTCACTCTCATATATATATATATATATATATATATATATATATATATATATATAAAATCTGTTTCTTTCTAATATTACTAATTACTAAAAACATTATGATGATATATATACTTATTTTTATCATTACAATATATGTATACATTCTCATGATATTTATCAAATCTTTCCTCTTTGTAATCTTTCAAATTACCAAAAACATTATAAACTAATCTATATATACATGTTTTCATCATCACAATATATATACACATTTTTATTATATATATGTCTGTTTCTTTATTATCTTACAAATTACCAAAAACGTTATGAACTAATCTATATTTACACAATATATGTACATATTTTTAATATATATACATATATATATATATATCTGTTTCTCTGTAATCTTTCAAATTACTGAGAACATTATGTACACATTTTTATCATGATATATATTCACACTTTTCAATGAGTTGGGAGTTACACTGTGATCTAAGGTAGAGCACACAGATATTACACTGATCTTAGGCAAAAGTACCGATCCATATATAAATAATTTTGTCTTCTTTGACAGGTAATATTTGAACCAAGTATATGACTGTTATATAAACACATAAGAGATAGTATTTGTTTTCTTGCCTTCCTGTGTATGTATATATTTGTCTTTTATGAGTATGTATAATTGGTGTGTGTATATAAGTGTTTACATATCAAGTCTGTATGGGCTCCTTGTGTAGATTGTGGATGTATAAATGAGTATTGAGTATATTTATGTCATTGCCTGGCAAGTTCAAGCTAAAACCAAAAACGTCCAATTGATTTACTGAATCATGTGTCCTCAACTTAGACTGGCCATGTGATTCCTAATCATGTTTTCTCTCCACCACATGATTACATTATGGCCTGTGGACTGGCCACTAGTCTAGTCTAATTAAAGCAACTTATTGACTTGCCTATCTATGAACTTAATTATCTTTGATTAGCACTGGTCTTCTCTGTGTCCTCTTTTTAGCTAACTATCACATGGGGATGTTGTGAAAGTATATATTCTCACTTGCAGCTTTCAGGAAACCACAATATAATCCTGTTAACTTATCACTTGAAGAAATGGAATCTATTTAATGCCAAAAGAAATCACCAAACAAAATATGAGACATTGTGTACGAATTCATGTGTAGTTTCTAGTTATTTCATTACAAAAATATTTTGGATGAATTTGAATTTCTATAGAATGAATATTTTTTTTTTTTTTTTTTTTTTTGAGAAAAGAAACTGAGCTAAGGTACCTGGCATTACCCAGGAAAAAAACAAAACAAAACATGCACTCACCTCCTATTTGGCCTGTACTCAAACTTTTCTGGCCAATATACACACAAAAAAAAATCAAATATAAGAGCACAGAAAAGTAAATTATTTTTTAGTTTTCAAAAAATTGCTCACACACTCCTGTTAGGCTTGAACCCCTCCATATTGTGGCCCTCTCTCTCTCTCTCTCTCTCAGAGAAAAAACTTCAAATTTCAGAGCTAAGGAAAGCAATATACATCAACATAGAAGAAAATGCATGTCACCAAACGACCCATGTAGTGTCATTGTATCTTGAAACTTTTTCACTCCGGTAGTTTCTTTGATTTCCTGATGACCTCTTAGAAGCTAAGCATATATCAACATTTTCTGTTTTTATATGTCTATCACATCTACATTCTTATTAGGCAATGTCTATTGGAAAAAAAAGAAAGTAGTTGTTTTTTCTTGTTCAGTGTACTTGGTAGCATTATTGGTATTTATCAAGTTTGGTGTGGAGGCACCTAGTAAGGATTTGACTACAGCTGTAATGGTTTGTGAGACTAACTTGCTAATTGTACTATTATTTGTATTTCTTTGAAAAAAAAAGTCAACAACATAATCCCTGAGAAAATCATTTACTCATAGCAATAATGGTGTAAATATTCAATCACCTAAACCACTCACTGGTCTATCATCATTATACATGTAAGATCTATGACACTTATAGTGTCAGTAGCAGCCATTATCATCTTTCCCTTTCTACCCTTTTATCAAACTACTTTTTTCTTCCCCTTCCTTCCTACGATGTCTGTTACACTTATGGTATCAGTAGCAGCCATTATCTAAGTTTGTTGTTGTATACTTATGATTACTGTCAGTGAAGCAATGGGTCATGGTCTAGTCATAATGATAGTGAAAAAATATTCTACCACATAAGCTCATTAGTGTAGAAACTAGCTTAGCATGTTTTATAGTCTATGATAGTAAATCTTGGCTCAAGACACTTAATTCTGTTCTAATTTGATCTTTTTAGCTTTATTTTTTTCAATGTTGGAGATTTAAAAAAAATACTATACAAGCACAGGTATTTCCGTGAACAATTTCATGCTGCAGTAAAACCTTGAAGAAGATGAATACCTATTCAGCACTTGCATTCTTTTGCGATTTCGCTTCAAAGCAATATTCTACAAAATGTCATAGTCTAAATACAATACTTTCATGAGTTGGCCAATGTTGAATTGCATTGGATGCTTCCTTCTACAGGTTAATTAGAAGCGACAAATCAGCAGTTTTATTCACTGTGAAATCGTTGTTTCCAAAGCTCAAATTCTATTAACATCACAGACAACAATGCTTGGCACCAGTTGACCTGCACTGTGCCATTTAGTGTCAGAATCTTGACCAATACTTTCAGTAATAAACAGGTTGGATCTATGTCGCATGCTGAACGATATAGATCTACATGCCATCCTCATTTTAAAATCCTCAGCTGCTCTCTTCTAACTAGGTATTTACGATCAGTAAAGAAACTGTTTTATCAATGCAAACCAGGAAAGATCATTTTGGACAGATCCAGGATAGAAGCATGAGTACTGGAAATGTTGTTCTAAATTATTTTCTTTACTTTTAATCTAAAATTTGTCAAAATTTGGGTAACATCAGGTAAAGACCCTGTAGTACCCACCCAAAGTATTCATGAAAGTAACTCAAAATCATTCAAATATCACATCTGATCAAATATTGATCTTACGATCTGGAACGTTTTTGTTGATACAGAAGAAGCCGCTTATAGTAATCACTTTAGAACTGGTCTTTTAGATAACAATATCCAGCTGTTGACTTTGGACAAAACGCATAAAAATTGGAACAATTCATCTTCATTATATTATCAAATTCATTGTCACAAAGAACCTACCATTGAAATGTATTTGAGTATGATAAGCAGATAATTTTTTTAGTAATTTTTAATTCATTTCAAGTCAAGTGTTTGGGAGTGACTAATTTTAATAACAATAACCATTTGGTCACATTATCCATGATTATAAATAATGGTACTTCAATGTCAATTTACATCAACCTCAAAACCTGACGTAATCAATCATTACTTGCATGTGTTTTTTCATTCATTTTCTATGCTTCTTGAGACAAGGTTTTTATTATCTTAATATCACATATTTTAAAAACACAGAAGTTTGAATAATTCTTTGAAAAATACATAATAATTTCACTTTATCTCATGTATTCTCTTGCAGCTGTTCGAGAAGATCGCACACCTGGAGGCAAACACAGGCATAAAAGGCGAAGAGTTGAGGAATTCAACATTAGTTCCGATGGGACGATTCCATGTGGACCAGGTGCTCAAACAACAGATAGTTTGCTGGATGGGCTTGTGAGTGCAGCACCAGACAGGATCCCAAAAGCAGAAGGTTAAGTTCTTTTCAAATACTAAACTTAATGCCTTCGTGCTATGCTAGCCCTCTGTAAAGGTTGACAATAGGTGTAAAAGCTTCTTACAGGTATTACCACCTTGTTGGTAGTTGAGATAAGAACAAAGAAAACAATCATCTCATAAATAAAGTTGTTCATTGAATCTAAGATTGTAATGTTTTGCCAGCAATGTCTATAAAAGGGCCTGGACATTTATGCCATTATGGTCTATGTAGATGATTTATCAAAAAGGCATTTGATCAGCTTTGTTACTTCATTTCTTACTTTGAAAACGGTTTCCAATTTTGACAACCAAGAGATCTGAGGTCACTGGAATATCTTGGAGTTCATATTAGCAAATGTTGACATTAGATTTGAAAATGAAATGCGTTTCTGCAAAATCCATGCCTTGTTTGCTCACAGAGGATGAATGAAAATCTATCATTTGAATGCCTGTTACAATTCGAGGGATCTAGTTCAAAATGACTCTTAGTTTATTTCCCAAATTGTAACTTGGGATAAGTCTTGTTTTTCCAGTTAAAAAAATGATTAATTTGGCAACATTGGCTTGTCTACAATGGAACACCTGACTTTTCAATCGGGTTCATGCAAGACCATTTTGTCATATCTTATAGCTCACCACTTAGTGATTTTCAGTTGGAGATCAGAAGACGAAATTGATGACATCTTGTTTATTTCATAGCATGAGAGGAAATAAATTTGATGGGACACAGATTTTTGCTACTCTACAGGTTTAAGTAGTAAAGTTTTTTCTTTTCTTAGATAAATCTTTCTACCTATAAAGTATAGAGAACTCATGTTGCTATTAATAACAAGTCATACCTGGCAACACCGAGACAACCTCTAAACTTTCTCATTCACTAAGCAAATCTTGCATTTCAATTTAAAGCAATGAATGCCAAAACTGCTCACCTGAAGTTGCTTGAGCATAATAAGCAAGACATTTGTAACTTGGGATATTCAGAGGAGATTTTATTTTATAGTGAAAATGTTTCTGCAGTTCTGAGAAAATTTTTATTCCATTGGTGATAAGAAATAAATATTTGATTTAGTATGTCTTACACTTTCCTTTTTTCATAGAGGGTACGCAGCTGCGCCCTGTTGTTTTAGCGCCCTGTTCCTCAGTGGTAAATGCTTACCTGCTACATACAGGTTACAGGTACAAATCCTATTGAACATTGTTTCTGTGAAATTCTGATTTATTTTTTATTTTTTTCCCCCCTAACATTGAGATGAAGTTTCAAAAATAGAATTTAATGCAGTCAAATATTAATCAAGTTGAATATATCGAAATAAAATCCTGTTTTGTAAAGCAGTTGTCTTACTGTTTGAAGCTTTGGTGAAAAATTTGATTCTTATTTTGTTTTTACCTTCATATTTATCATTACTTTGTCTCAAGGTTAAATAAGTTGTTGGGACTAAAGTGTTTAATTATTCTGCAGATAATGGATCCCTATAACAATAATCATTGAATTTCCACAAGATCCACATATGAAATAAAACCAGAAATAAAATAATTTTTTTTTCTTTTTTCAACTCAGTAAAATATTTATACATTTACTATGAGTGTGGTTTGATAATTCTATCCCACCCCTTTACTAATCTGCAGAAGAAATTTCTAATATTCAAAGGCTTTTGCAGATTATTGGACCCTTTGTTTAAGTTGTTAATACAAAGTTCTGTATGATGTATTGTACAAGGAGTCTGAAAAACTCTTTTGAATGGCTCTTCTCAGAACTATAGACTGTATCAATACATTTTAAAATTTTACTTTCTGAATCATATCAGATATTCTCCACTGACACACACTCATAATCTTCATTGTTTCCTCATCTCCTCATCATAGAACACCTCATCATGGAATAGTGGTTGGCAAGGTGGTCCCACAGATCATTACTACTTGGCAGGGAGTTCTATCCTCACTGGGTGTCTCTTGCTTGTGGCTCTGTGCACACCGAGGAGCACTTTCGATAGTAAAGTGCTTACTGAGCTGGACTCAGAAGCTATTTTAAAGTGTCCTAGAAATATGGCCGTAAGCCAAAGTTGGCCTAAAAACCAAAAAAGAAACTTGCTTACCACTGAAAAAGTGGTTAGCATAAATTATTCAGAGCAAGATCATTTTTCATTTGATGCTCCATAAATGTACCCTTGTGTTGAGGTTTGCATCATTCATTCATGGCACAAAAGTACCCCTGTTTCAGTTAGGAGTGTGAAGAAACAAATTCTACAGAAGACACTGCTCAATATCCATTTATGGAGAGGTTTTACTTCGATTTAATGTAATTTTTTTATGTAAATATGTTTATCGTCTAGCACAGTACATTTTCCGTTATGAGAGCAGATTATCCATTGAATTTTTTTTCAATTGCTTGTTGAGGCTTACATGATGTGTAGTTGTAGTTGAAGTATTTGTGCTAGTTTTGAAAAAGTTAATTTATTTTCAACTTTCAGAAATCTTCAGTAGTACTGTGATCCTTAGTAACCTTACAGGAAATGAATTATTGCAGTGTAGCTATTTGGAATTGAAGTATATCATTGATTGGGCCAAGAAGGTGCCTGGTAGGTATACACTCATGTCTCTCAGCTACCTTTTTCTTTCTTTCTCTCTCTCTTCTCTTTCTTTTCTCTCTCTCTCTCTCTTCTCTTTCTTTTCTCTCTCTCTCTCTCTTCTCTTTCTTTTCTCTCTCTCTCTCTTCTCTTTCTTTTCTCTCTCTCTCTTTCTTTTCTCTCTCTCTTTCTTTTCTCTCTCTCTCTTTCTTTTCTCTCTCTCTCTTTCTTTTCTCTCTCTCTCTTCTCTCTCTCTTCTCTTTCTTTTCTCTCTCTTCTCTTTCTTTTCTCTCTCTCTTCTCTTTCTTTTCTCTCTCTCTTCTCTCTCTCTCTCTTCTCTCTCTCTTCTCTTTCTTTTCTCTCTCTCTCTCTTCTCTTTCTTTTCTCTCTCTCTCTCTTCTCTCTCCCTTCCCTCCCGTCTCTCTTCTCTCTCCCTTCCCTCCCGTCTCTCTTCTCTCTCCCTTCCCTCCCGTCTCTCTTCTCTCTCCCTTCCCTCCCTTCTCTCTCCCTTCCCTCCCGTCTCTCTTCTCTCTCCCTTCCCTCCCGTCTCTCTTCTCTCTCCCTTCCCTCCCGTCTCTCTTCTCTCTCCCTTCCCTCCCGTCTCTCTTCTCTCTCCCTTCCCTCCCGTCTCTCTTCTCTCTCCCTTCCCTCCCGTCTCTCTTCTCTCTCCCTTCCCTCCCGTCTCTCTTCTCTCTCCCTTCCCTCCCGTCTCTCTTCTCTCTCCCTTCCCTCCCGTCTCTCTTCTCTCTCCCTTCCCTCCCGTCTCTCTTCTCTCTCCCTTCCCTCCCGTCTCTCATCTCTCTCCCTTCCCTCCGTCTCTCATCTCTCTCCCTTCCCTCCCGTCTCTCTTCTCTCTCCCTTCCCTCCCGTCTCTCTTCTCTCTCCCCTCCCCTCCCGTCTCTCTTCTCTCTCCCCTCCCCTCCCGTCTCTCTTCTCTCTCCCCTCCCCTCCCGTCTCTCTTCTCTCTCCCCTCCCCTCCCGTCTCTCTTCTCTCTCCCCTCCCCTCCCGTCTCTCTTCTCTCTCCCCTCCCCTCCCGTCTCTCTTCTCTCTCCCCTCCCCTCCCGTCTCTATTCTCTCTCCCCTCCCCTCCCGTCTCTCTTCTCTCTCCCCTCCCCTCCCGTCTCTCTTCTCTCTCCCCTCCCCTCCCGTCTCTCTTCTCTCTCCCCTCCCCTCCCGTCTCTCTTTCTTTTCTATTCCCACTCTTCCTTTCTCTCCCTCTTTCTGAAATACATTTGTCCTCATATTTTGTGGATGTAATTCATAAACTTCTTACAACTTAAAATCATTATTTATTATCCTCATCTTGTCATTTTTTTCTCAGTGTTTTGACAGGTCCATTCTCTAGCCTTCCTCAGATAAATGTGTCAGCTGGTGTAGTATTTTCTGGTTATATAGTAGGAGCTTCTCTCAATATGCTATCTCTTGTTCTTGAAATTATTCCTTCATGAAGATGTAAATATTTTCGCAACGAGAAGGTACTGAAATTATTACAGATAGATGATTGCTTATAATTAGATAAGCATGATAAGTGAACTCTTGTTTCTTATTTGTTTGGCAGGGTTTCAAGATTTGGGTGTTCAAGACCAGACTTCATTGTTGAAATCTTCATTCATGGAACTGAGTGTTCTTCGGTTATCATACAGGTATGTACATTGCATTTTATTTTGAATGCAAATGAAGAACAAGTTGATTGTCAGTTCATAGGCAAAGACAGCTTTTGAAAGGCTCTTTTCAATCGACTTTTCACAACTGATGTTTTGTGAGATTATTTTCCTCATCCATGCAAAAAACCCAAACAAAACTATATTCCGACTAGTGTTTTTTGATATAAAGTTTTTGTGAAATAATGAACTAATTTCCGTTGCTTTCCCCCCCCCCCGACCAGAGCATTGCAAAAACTCTAAGAGTCAAATTGATTAAGCCAAACCTTATGAGAATCTATTTTGAAACCTAATATACTACCTATTCAGTGTTTAACACTGAATATTCTTACTCTCTGCTAAAAACACATTAGCTCTACGATCCACCATTCTATTAATGTTTCTATTGATATAAAAACAAGGACTTCGTCATTCAGCTATAGACCAAACGTTTTTACAAGGATAAAATATACTTTCTGTGACCAGTAAATTTTCATGATGCTTTTTCCACTGGTGAGCTTCACTGCTGATGAATCGATATCTTCTAAAATCATTTCTATACATACCACGCAATTTTCAGCTTCAACAGAGAAGGTAAATTTGCTACCACAAATACATTATGTAGGTTCATCAATAAATTTTTAACCTAGTAATGAATAACATGATTTCTCTCCTTGTCAATAAACTCAACCTTATACTTCTCCATAGATCATAATATTTTGAGCATTATTCAGTGAAAGTTGAAGATTCAATTTCAGCCACTGTCAGGCTATGAAGTTATTGATTGACTCTTGCATATATCTATCTATCTATCTATCTATAACCAGGTACATTATCAAGTCTCCAGCCTAATGATGAAAAAAAAGCATTCATTTTACACAACATATACTTATTTTTTCAACATAATCTCCTTGTCGATGCACTTAACCCAACACTTCTCCATTAATCACATAGATTGTGCAATAAAGTTAAAAAACTGTCAGGTTACAAATTTACAGATCAACCCTTGTATGGAAATCATGCTATTTCATTAAGAATTATTTTTATTTATTTCTGCCTTACCTTGATTATTATTTTTATTTTATTTTTTAGATCAATGGGCCTTGAAAATGTGATAATGTTTGCTGAAGGATTGCCGGTGCCTATGAACTATACCACCAACATAGGGTGGGGCAATGAGTTAATAAATGCCTCACTTGAGTTTTCTCTCCGGCTTCAAAGTATTCAGCTTGATCATTCCGAATTTTGCATCCTCAATGCTCTTGTGCTCACATATCCAGGTAAGTGATATAAGGTACCATTTGAATACTGCAGATTTTATGTGAATGACTCTCTGTGTGTCTTTTGTGCACTTCCTCCAACTGTACTGCTCCTATTGTCTATTCTGTGATCCCCTTCATTGGTTTCTGTCTTTCCCGCACCCCTTGGTATCAGGCTACAGACTTATTGATCTACCCTCATATGAGTATATACATATATATAAGGTTTGGTTGAAACTTCAACTTCTGTCTTGAATCTTTGATGACATAATACTAAATGATATAAAAATAAAATTTTACATTGTCTTGAAAAGAAGCAACAATAACCTGCTCTGCTACTCTTGGGGTACTTTTTTTGCACTTTAACATTTACTTGAAATCTAGCCATGAAATTTGTGATAATCATCATCGCAAAAGTTATGCTCTTTTTTTTTTTTTTTTTAATGCTTAATCCTTTCGAAATGTTACGACAATTTATCTACATTTTCTATACTTTGGGAAATAATTCATATTTTTATGAAAAAATTTTCTTTTACCTTAGAAATGTAATTCAGTTTTCCGAGAGAATCATGAGGCACAATTTTATGTATCTAACTGTTATGTCAGATGTATGGCTACAACAACTTTTTTTAAAAAATTCTTGATGAAAAATACAATGACAAAACAGGAGGCAAATTAACATGCAGTAATTAATTTATCAATAGAATCGTTGTTGGCAGTCAAATGACATTAATTTTCTAGATTTTATTTTTTGTACTATTGAACTACCCTTAGGTGGTAACCTATTACCTAGCTTGTTGCTTCAGTTGCCAATGTGGCGTTCAATGCTTTGATTGTGACAAGGTTGTTGCAATGTCTGATATTTTTGGTTTCCTCTCTTTACATGCCATCAATTAAAGCAGGAATCACTTCAATTCTGTTTAGGTCGGCCATCTCATCATAGCATGATGCCTTTAAGTTATTCTCGAGAACAGTGAATTTTATCACTGAAGTGTCTCTCTGAAATGGATGTTATCATCATCTTTGCAATCAGATTCTACACGATGAAAATCTCTTCCTCTAAATTGAGACTGAAAATCATCAGACACTTGCTTTTTTGGACATCTCATTTTCAGGACCATGTTCGCAGCTTTGTTTCTGTTCTGATAGTCATAATCCGCTAACATACTCATGATAATATTATCTGGATGACAGAAAAAAGCATTTTGCAGGAGGCTCTTCAGATCAATGTGGGAATCTCCTTGCTCTTTCTACAATGAAGACTTATGGGCTGCCATCTGCAATCTTATGGTTCCTTTTAATTTGAAACCAAAATGGGAAATATATCTTGATTGTATACTCAGCAAGTTCCTTTAGATTTATGGTTACTTGACTTTTTTCTGTGGCTACATATCTTCTCAGGATCCTACTAACAAGAGTTAACCACCTTGAATGTTTGATCCCAGAAACTCCAAGTAACTCTAAATCTTTGTCAACAGTTCCAATTATTATGCATGATATTGATTATGTCTTGACTGATCAGCAACATTATCTGGTATTTGTGTAAGATGATTATTAGGTGTAGCAGAGAAGTCTCCCACACCCCATTCTGATACTAAACCATTGAGTGTGTTACCTATTCGACCTTCAAATTTACTAGGACTTTTTACCATACCATCTACTTCAGTAAAAATATGATTCAGTGGTAATTCAATATTGGTATGGTATGTAGGAGACATATTGCCCACTGTAGTGGCTTTCAAAAATCAGCACCTTCTGCCAGTCATCAAAACCGTTTCATTCAATCTCACACATTTTAAATTATCATTTAGCTTTGTGTCTGAAATACTTCCTTTCAAACTATAACCAATTATGAGGCCTTTGCAAACTTCTGAGGTGAAATGATTGAGATATAATCCTCTGGGTTCTCCAACCATAACATTGTGTTCTTCAAGAATGGTGGTAGGATAATGTTTCTGATCTATATTAGCATTGATCAGTGTAACATCCTTTGTATCCATCACTGTAAATGGAGTCAACATTTGTAAAATATCCTTTTTCTTCTTCTCCTTGTTCTTGCATGTATTTGCTTCTTTGATGGTGGAGTTATTTGGCTAGTGATGTTGTTTGGGGTTCTTGTGATCCATGATGACACCATGTTTGAATGACTAGTCCTACTGGCTCGAGAATGTGGGTCATATTGACAGAAATTGGGTTGAGTAGGCTCCAAAGACATCCTGATTTGAGTATTGGAAAAGTACTCAATTTTACTTCTCTGATTCGTCAGAAATTACAGATTTTAGCCAAATAAATGTCACATGATATGTTCCTTACTATGTCTGCATGATGTTATGGGTTATTTTGAGTAGCCACTCCTTACTGTAGGTTGTCTATTTTTAGCAATACTGGTGCAATCTAGTCAGATTTGCAGGGAAAATTTGTATCTACTTGTGTTCCATGTATTAAAATTATTTGAAGGTACAACATTATTTCAAACGTAATGGATGAAATAATTATTCAATAATGAATTAAATGTAGGTGCCAGTAGTAATGAAAAATTGCATTTTTGTAGGATAACTGTATTTTTTAAAAATCTCTCGTACATACTGCTAAATTACCTTTAAAAGTGTTTAAAGCATTCAACATGACAAAATACATTATTATAGGTTTTTAAATCCTGTAATAATCCCCAGTTGAACAGATTTTAAATCAAAATACTGTACTTGATCAATATACAGAAAGAGCACCCTCTGGGTAACAAAGTGGATGTTTTTTTTTCTGCTAAAAATTTGTAAAATTCCATTTTATATCATTTACTAATATCCTGGACTAGCCATTGTTGAAGTAAAATTTTCAACCCATCCTTATAAGTTTATTGAAGGATATGCTGTTATAATCAAGACAGAACTGAAGTATTTAGCAGATATGGAATTTTCATTTATTTTCTGGACAATTTTTTTTGATTTTGATACATTTTTTTAAATGTTACGGCAATCAATATGTTGTTGTTCCTGGATGAAAGGTTTTTAAAGGGACTGTCAGCAAAGGGTTAAAGTACCATTCCCAGATCAGGAAGGGAGAGAGTTACTAGTGGGGCTGCCATAGATACAGCGACCGTGTTGTTTCAACTTAGTCTGTTGTATTATCATGAGTTTACCCGGACAATCGAGTGGATTGGAGGCTTAGAATGGTAAACATGCGAGAAAATCAAAACTCCCAAAAGATTAACTGGGTTATAATTTACTATTTAAAAAAAATATTATATTCAGGCCTATGTGGATGGGTGGTTGTGTTTAAGATGGTTTTATCAGGATTTCCTAAAAGATTTTGTTTTTTAGGAGGATTGTGATATAGGGGTTTGTAAATGAATTTTGATAGTAGCTATCATGGGCTAGAGTTGGATATTGTTTGGGTTGTTTAATTTTATATTTAGTCCATCGGGAAATGCGTTTTAGGCATGTTATCCATGTGTCCTCATGGAATTCTTGGATTTTTTAGGCTTCATTAGGTGTGAACTCAACTAAAGCTGTGGTCTGGTAGGTGAAAGTATTATACAGAAAATTATTGTATGTCTATGATCATCAAGTCTGGTGTTATTGCCATTCAGATTTACTTATATATTGTATTGTGCACTTTGTATTCAAGGAGATAGGAGTTGTATTTGGTGGTTGACATATATAGATATTTTTTCTTGAGTGACAGTTCATTGAGGAAATTACTGGTCTACCTGGATTACATTTCTCATGTATTTTAGGGACTAGGTAGATTTGTACTGGTTTCATATTTGGGTGTTTCAGACATTTCTTTTTTTTCGATGTAAACATCTCTGTGCATTTCCTCAAGGGAGTTAGTTATATTCCTGTGGTCCTCAAAGGGGTCAGTAGGGAGAGTTTTTTTTGTTTAAGTTGGTATTATTTAGATGGGTATTAATTCCCCTAAGATATTCTTCAATACCCCCAGATGACTATCAGTCCACTTTTATCAGCTAGAGGGTTGTTAATCATTTGTTTCTGTTGGTTTATTCTGGGTTTCTCATTGTTTGATAGGTTGTCATATAGTCGAGATATCTTCTCTAACTGCTAATTTAAACATTTGGATTGTTGTGTCTTTGTTCTTGGAGGTGAATAAGCTATTGGGTTCCTTCAGTGATTCTATATTTGGTTTATGGTTTGGTATCACAAAGTGAGCTGTAAGTTAAATCCTTCTAAAGAAAGCTCTCTAGTCATTTCCTAACTTATTTTTCTTGATATACAGGGGAAATGGGCAGGATTTTTTACCTTTATTTAGGAGCTTCAATGTACCTTCAGTGAACATATAGGTTAATTATCTTTTTTTCTGAGTTAAATCATGATAGTTCATTAAAGCACTGATTTTAAAGTTTTCTAAAGTTATTGTTGTGGTGTTCAGGATGTTTTGTAGCCCCCGTCATGTGTAATGCCCTGGGGGTTCTGTTTTTTTGGTTGGTTGTGGGTATTGTTTATGTGGTGTGTTGTTGAGTGTTGTGGATTTACCTTTTTGTTGGGATGATTATATGTATTTCTCTGGAGATGCATTGAAGTGGTTTGTGTTTTTGTGTGTGTTTGTTATTTTGTTGGGTTTTGGTTTGAGGATGTCTGCATAAGTATTGTTTTTACAATTGTGATAGCTGAAGGTTTATTTTTTTGTTGTCTGTCACGTGTGTTTAATTGTAGATGTATTGGTTTGGGGATAGTTTGTTCTACGTATGTATAATATATACATAAAAACGTGTCTCAGGTGTGATGGGTGTTACTATAAAAAAATGAAACAAGCAAACACATTTTAGCTGAGGCTATTTTGCATTAATATTCTTCTGGAAGTCATGATTACATTTCTTCCAGCACTCTGCTTTATTGACAGATATGTGACAGAATGTCTTGTGACTGGACGTGTTGTATATTGCCTGTATTATGGAGCATATTGATGTGAATGTGTGTTTCTATGAATTTGTAAAAAAAGGGAATAAAAGAACACAGTATTATTGTAGCATAGATATCTATATTGAAGTATTCAAACTGGTTTTGCATTACATCATCAAAGTAATCTTACCAAACAGGTTTTACTTGTGAAAGATTATGTACACTTTTAAAATCAGTGGTTTCTTGACCTGATCACTCTCTTTATTTTTGGGGTAATCAAAATCAAATCTCCT
Source organism: Thysanoteuthis rhombus (assembly GCA_963457665.1). Taxonomy (NCBI): domain Eukaryota; kingdom Metazoa; phylum Mollusca; class Cephalopoda; order Oegopsida; family Thysanoteuthidae; genus Thysanoteuthis; species Thysanoteuthis major. The sequence continues at coordinate 36,374,347 of OY735207.1, forward strand.
TGTGCAAGTCTTTCAGTTGTCTTTGAACCTCGCAATTCTCCAAAGAGAATTTTTTCTCCCAATTCATTAGATCTTAGAACCTTCTGGAAATGTGTTATTTTAGAAGAAAAGTTTTTAAAAGTTCTACAAATGTAGATACTATTTACTATGTAACTAAACTAAGCACTTTCACCATTATGGCAGAGGTTTGGCTTACATGAATTATTTTTTTAGAAATAAACCGTATATAGGCATAAATTCAAAACTTGATATTTCTCAAAAATTAAAAATTCACCCAATGAAATGAAAGTCATAATCATTCTAAACATCAAAATTTAAAAAAAAACAACTTTTAGATATTTTTGGATTTCTTTTGCTTCCATTTTGGATACAAAAATTTCAAAAAAGCTGGCAATTCTACTCATTTTGTTTTGACTTAGTCATCCTATTAACATGTGTTAGTGAAGGTGTGATTCTGCGATTTCTGAATGTTCGCATAATCTCACAATTCATAAGACTTGAAATGGCATCAACTGATACAAAAGTCAAAAGAAAGTGCATGAACTTGAATGTGGTACAGAAACGAACGTTAACTGAAAAATTGTCCCTCACTATGAACATTTTCAACAGTTCAAACTATCATAGTAAAGAAACAATGTCAGTGTGGCAAGTAACTAAAACTGAATGCTTTCTTTTTGCAAACTTTACTGAGTTGTTTTGTATTATAATTCAGTAAATCTATATTTGATATTGCATTAAAGCTACTCAAATTTGAAAAGAGTAAAAAAAAAAAAAGATCAAAAAACACTGCCTTTTCTTTGGTGACATTTAATTCGATAGGCTTTCTGCTCTAAGCCACACCTGTTAGCCCCAATTAGTCTTTTAAACTGAGGGTGCAACCGGTTTTTGAGATATTCAAAATGGCTGGATATTTTTTGGACTGACCTTGTTTTTTTTTATAAAATTGGCATGTGTGGATATATACCTTATTTTTTTTCCACTCATCTTTGTATTTATTTTACAGATGCCTCAGGAGTTGAAGACAAACAGAAAGTTGCTAGCATGCAGACTCGAATCTTGGATTCTCTTCGTCGTTATGTTGCCCAGAAATTCCCCAATGATCTCCAACGCTATGGCAAAATGCTGTTACGATTGCCTGCCCTTCGCACACTCAGTGCCAAAGCAGCTGAACGGATTATGTCCCTGACACTAGATGGCAGCTTTCAATTGAATGAACTTGTTTCACAGATGATTAGCTGATCACAACCTATGCCTAGTTAAGGCAGCCTTTGAAAAAAAAAAAAGAAGTTTTTTCTTTCCAGGCAGAAAAAAAAAGAGTACATTCTTTTTTTTTTGTATAAATCACAAGACCCAAACATACACAGACTAATTATGCAGCTTACAAAGGTCACATGCAAGAAAAGATGACGAACTTGATACATTTTGCCTACTGTGACCTGTTTCATATTGACACTATTTTTCATCAGGGTTCTTAAATGATATCTGTTGTTATTGTATATTGTCTTAAGGTTCACTAAAAAAAAAATCGCAAAAAAAAAAAATAATAGATCTTATATTTTTCCTTATGGATTTAAAATTCAGTTTTGCTTACAATTTTTCACAGTAACCTGGATTTCTACAAAGATTTAAAAATCTCTCTGTTACAGTCAATTTTCAAAATGTCAACATATTTATTTTTACATTTTTCTCCAAATCTTTTACTTGTACTCAAAACGTTGTGGGTTGGTGGAGATGACACTTGCATTATTTTGACTGTCCATTTTATTCTCATTCATTTCAATTGAGCTATTTATTGTGATTAACTTCCAGCTTGCTAGACCTGATGAGGCTCCAAAGGGACCCATTAACAATACGTTTTGGGAACACAATCCCTACTCTATTTCCAGTCTCTCATGACACTGAATTTTGCCATTTTGAATTCAGACTCGTTCATCTCCTTGATTGGTTGCCAACTAAGGCTAAAGATCCCAGTCTGACCTACTATTTACCCATATCTGGGCAAAGTAGAGAAGAATTCATGCTTTTGCCAGGGGCATTAGTGCAAAGTGAACACAAACTGTCTCTACCAGTGATTGAATTTGGTTTGCCGATTTCATTTTCCTTGCTACTAAATTTTAGGCCACCTGCACCCAGAGAAAAACCTAAAATCAGCTGGACAGAATAAAGTGACAGACATCTCCGCCTCCCCTCGATACTTTGAGTACAATATGAAGCTTTTGAAGAAAAAAACAAACAATTGTTTTTGCAATTCTGAAAAAATTTACATTGTGACCATAGAGATTTTAATATTATTGAATGTTGGTTTGTTTGTTATTCTAGCCTGTTTGCTGCCAAAGATAAGATACATTGTCTTATGGGTCATCAGTTGAGTGCCACAGATGAGATGATACATAATTTATTTACATATCTTTCCATATTAGATATTGCTCTGTACAATACTTCTGTTATGTATAAAAAAAAAAAAAAAACTTGACTAAAATATCTGTTTATCATCTGAATCCATGTTAACAAGAAGTTAATCAAAGATAACCATATCCATAAAGCTCATCCCAAAGGGAGTCAACCATCTAAAGAAAACTGTCTGCATTCAACAGAGACGTTTTCCCGTAGCAATTCTCAATTCCTCTAACAGCTAAGATACAAAATCATTCCAGAAAGTTCAAAGTATGTTTTGCAAAACAGCAACACAGTAGATATGAATGAACTGAATGTAAAGGGATTTTGTGTGTAGATCAATGTTTTAGAATAATTTATATTCATTTAAATTATCAAAATATATTATTCTAATTCATTGGTGTATCATCATCCTCATCTGCTTTTTAGCGTCCATTTTTGCACATAGACCTTCCCCAAGATTTGCCAGACTTCTATCATGGGCATAGCTTTCTGGGCCAGTATTTTCTGAGTTTATCTAGCTCGTCACGCCATCTTACTTCCTGTCGGACACAATTTTGCATATGATCTCTAGGATCTCCGTTGTTAGTTGTGATGTCCAACGGATGTCTGACTTTCTTGTAACATGTCCAGCCCATTGCGATCTGAGTTTTCTAACTGTTTCTATAATATATCAGACACCTTTCTTTTCTTTTTTTTTTTTTTTTTCTTTTTTTTTTTGATATGCTGTGCTGTCTTATGATCTCTCCATGTGAGGTTGAGCATGATTCTCTCATGTGCACATAGCGAGGTTCTCGGTTTGAGGGGCAATTTTTTGGTCAAGTTCCAGCTTCATAGGTGATTATTGGTAGGATACATTGGTTGTATGTATGTACTACATTAACTGGATATTCTGTTGCGTATATTTGTTGATTTGTATGAAAATGAAACTGTTTTAGACATGCAATGAAGACTTTCAATTCTATCAATTTTTCTTACAAGAAAACTCCTGTACAGGAGTTACTATGTTGAAAAATATACTTGGCAGTGAACAGGTTACATATATCAGATCATGTGAAAATAATCTTGAAAAATATGTTAACATTTTAAATATTGACCAGGTAATTATTTTTCTTTTTATTATCATCAAATGAAAAGGTTATAAAGACTCTATTTCAGTCATCAAAACTGGGTTTGTCCTCTGATTATCTAGTTCTAGATTTCCATTACTAGGTTTGTTTTTCATTTGTTTGTTTTTCTTCTATCTTCCATTTGTACTTGAGATGGAGATGGTGGTCAGGTCATTTCGTCCGTCTGTTTTTATTCTCCTTTATTTTTCTCAAGCGATTTATCATAATCTACCTTCGACTTGCTTCACCGGAGCCCGTTAACTGCACATTTCGGGAACTCTGTCCATTTCCATCACTGAAAGCATCTTTAAGAGGAATGTGGGTGTCAGAATTGGACCTTGTATCAACAGAAGTGGGTTGCCTGGTCTGATGAGTCTTTCTTTCTCTTTAAATAAGTTTGAGGGTATGTGTGTGCGTCTTTATCCTGGGTAATGCACTGTGAGGAAGACAACAAGCTGATGAAGGCAGTGCAATGAATTGGGTAATGTTCCGCTGAAAAACATTGGGTCCTATCATTTATGTGAAAGGTACTTTGATGCATACCACTTACCTCAACATAATTAAAAACTAAGTACACCTCTTCATGGCAACAGTCTTCTACAATAGTAATGGCATCTTCCAACAGGACACTTTACCTTGCCAAATTTGTATGGGTAGAGATGAAGGTATGAAAATTTCAAACAATGATTTTTGTGATCAAAATCATCAAAGTTAATGGTATTATTGCAGTATTTGTAAAATGATTTGGAAATGTTAGAAAGTACTGAATCAGATGCTGAAAGGCAAAAGGGCATTTGCATGTCTGAACATTTGTGTCCTGGTCATTTGCATCCAACTTTTCTCATGAGGTGGGGTTTTGACAACTGGCATACTTTTCAAGTTTGGATTTGAAAATTGAATTTTTTAATTAATAAAATAAAGGATAACTACATCAAAACTTTTTCAAAAATGATAACTTCATTGATACCAAAATTGAAACTTTCCACTTTCGTTTTGTTAAAAAAATAAAAAGGTGTTTACATGATCAAAAGTTAATTTAATCAGAACTGTTTTAACGTGAAAATGAATGCATATATCTCGTGGATAATGAACTTTGAATAAATAAAATGGTAGTTATGATTTAATCAAGAAATGTGAAAAAAAAAATTTTTGACTTCAATGGAAGATAATTTGTTTTGATTGAATTCAATATTTTCATTACTAAATTATAACTATCTTTTTATTTATCATTGTAATGAAAACTACAAAAATGAAAAGTTTATTTCATATCTATGTTTTTCTTTCTTGATGTAACTGAACAAAAGTAAAAATTTTGTATTCGGTAACTACCTTTTTTATTTATTTTTATAACAAAAACAGTGAATATAAAGTTTCCATTTCGTTACCCACATAGTTTTTCTTTGTTTTAGTACGGTTTTTCCTATAGCGTCTATTTTATTGATTGAAAGTTCCAAGTTGTAAGTCCAAACTTGTAAAAAGTATGCCTAATGTGGGACACAAATGACCGAGATGTGAATATACATCAGATGCCAATGACTAGGACACTAATAAAACCACCCATATTTTTTTCCAAACTTGAGTATTAAATCACATTCATCTGAAAAAAAAACAAGCACTTTCTAACTAAAAAACTTGTAGGCGTAAAAAATACACTGGTGACTATATGGCTCAATGGTAAAAAAAATGCTAGATTAAGCGGCTCCTCTATCAGTCGCAGGTTCGATTCCTGCAGCAACTCCATTTTCTTTAATTGTTTATTCTATTTACGTTGTCTAGGCTAAGTGATACATTAAGCGTATAATAACGGGAGATTATTTCAAAGGAGAATTTCTGTATAATATAACGCAATTGATAATCATATATGTATGTACGTGTATAATGTACCCACACAAATGTGTATACATAAAATCCACAGCCCAATGATGAAAAAAGAATTCATTTTTATACAGCAAATATTTATTTTTCAACTTTGGCTCTTTCCATGTCAAACTTAATTCAGTGACGAATGTTAATCATAGATTGAACATTATACAAAGATTTCAGATAATCCAATTAATAACTACGTGTCAAGCTATGGAATTATTGATCCAATCTCATTTATACATGTACACACACACACACCTTCACATATGTACAATGTATGTAACAAATGAGAATGTTAATTCTTTTGCTGCTCGAAAGCATATTTACTCTATGCATAAAAACTTGAGATATAAAGGTGCCGAAATGTTTCATTGTGTCTGCAACCTTCAAGTATGATGTGTTTAATATATAATCACTGACAACTATTTTTGAGTCAAAATTCCAAAGAGGACTTCATGGTTTCTTGACTGCAGAAATTGAAGAGTTCTATATAAAAGCTGTATGAAAATTTAATTTGTGTTGGTAATGGATGGTAGCCATCTTCTCCCTAACAGAATGACTTGGAAAGTTCACTCTTTGAACTTTCATGTGAGAATAAGATAGTAGTTTGGAAGAGCTTAAATGAATTCCTAATACTAGGTACACACCTGAACTGATTTTTTTTTTGTTTTGTTTTGTTTTGTAATGTTTTAGTTTAAGATGACGCATTGCTCTAACTGCTGTGCTTGTCAGTCTGAGGTCACATATTCCCCATTTGATCCCAGGTTTCCTCAATTCTTCCTTCATTTTGAATCATCATCTATTAATTTTCTGTTATACTTTCTATTACTGTATATGCAAATGGACTTTAAGATGAATTATTCACCAGGGTATTGGAGGAATACCACTTACTGCTTCCAGGCTTTACAACTGTTCATATTGAACTTTGGTAGGCAGCTCCCTAGTCATAATATCAGTGTATTGGTCACTGTGTAATATTTGCAGAGTAGTCTTCATTCAAATTAAGTGTCCATTTTATATCCCAACATATATGGTATACGTTCGCCCCCAGACCAGAATTCCTTCCATGGGAGCCAAGTACCTCCTGCTTGAGAATAACTGTTATTCTGATGTTATCTCTAACCTTGATTTGCTATTCTGGTGTGAATTTATTTCTCTAGCATTGAATAAGAGAAAACTTGTTAGTCTAGTTTTTTTTTTGTTTTTTTTTTATTAATGCCAGACACATCTTCAGAATACTAACTCACATTTATTCATTCATTTATTTATCTATCTATTTATTTGATTGGTGTTTGGGAAAATTAATTTTATAAATTTTGAGGAATGGGAATCCAGTTCATTTATTTGTGGAGAATATGAATTTTCCTCACTCCTCTGTTTAACCCTTTCATGACTCCTGAGACATGTATATTATATTATATCCTGAGGTTTTCATAACTATTGGGATGTATATATCCCATTGATCTCTTTTTAGATGTCCACTGGAACATGCATCACAAAAAAAAAAGTAAATGAGTTTCTCAATTTTTACAATCACAGAGAATGATGTCATTGTAGTATGAAACCCACAGAGGAATTAGTTCATATTACATGACTGAACAGGAAAGATATGTCGGCTAAATTATCTGTCAATTCAATGTTTTTCATCTGTCCCAGAATGTCTGATGGGATAAATGTATCCCGACATGATTTTGGTTCTTCGAAAAATTAAAAATTGTCATTTTAATTGAAAGAATAGTCTTCTTTAACTATCAAATGAAAATTAACCAATATTTGACTTTTTTTTTAAAATATCCTTTGAAAAATCCAAGCATTAATCACCTCAATAAGTCAGTCTTAAAAGAGTTGAAGCAATCCTTTCTTCTTCTTTGTATATAAATGTTCCTAACAATTATAAGGTTTGTTTGCATTTAACTATTAACACCTTTTTATAAACCCAGTGGGAATATTTCTTTTTTCTTCCTTATGGGAACCATGTTGTGTCAATAGACATTCCTTTTGAGAATGCCTGTTTATCTTCTTTTGAGGGTAAGAATGGGAATAACATTCCTTACTGTTTTAAATGAAAATAAATCCCACATTTTAGATTAAGAATTGCTTATTGCTCCAAAATCCTTATAGATTTGCCTGAATAAAAGGAATGTGAGAATTTACTAAATCTTGCTGATATGATAATGCTTTAAAAGACACAAAGAGCTGAGGAGTAAGAATCGCCATCTATGACTTACGTGAAAGGGTGAGGCTGCCAATAAGTTTAGGGAATTTGACCATGAAATTTCTGGCTATTCACCAGTGAAAGAGAAGAGATATCAGTGTGAATGAGATTGAGGACATGTCAAATCACCTGACAATGATCCCTGAAGAGAACTTTGTAAACTGTATAGATAGTGGAAGGATTGCTGGGATAAGTGTATGAAGTCTTCAAGGGGTATCATTTGAAACCTTAGGTTGGATCAAATGACTGGATATTTTCTAGACAGACCTTGTATAATCTGGTTTGTATGTTATGATGTGTATATTCTTATTGATCTCTTTAAGAAGCTATTCAGCACCTCCTTTTCATAATCTTGTATAGATCTCCTTATATTCTTATTTGGTAGAAAGAGAAGTAGATAAAGATTTAAATCTTAGTCTAGTAGAGTTCATTCATTATCTACATAGACGGTGTGACACACCTCACTTATATATCTATCTGTCATGTTGGAGAAACAACCTAACCATGGGTGCAGCCCAATCAAATTTAGCGTGCATATTCAATGGACCTAGCAGGAAGTTTTAAAGAAAAATGTAATGAGGAAAATTTAAAATAAAAAAGGTTTTAGAGGGATTCTATTTACAAAGTAACTTTTATGCTAAAGTGGACTCTTTCCATTCAATATATATATGAACATAATTCTTTAAGGGGCTAAAAGTGAAGGGAAATTTCCTCTTCAAAAGTGAAAGGAAACTTATTTTCTCCTCACAGAGGTGAAGGGAAACTATTTTACTAGTCTAAAACCTTCAGTCCTATTGTTTACTCCTTAAATATTTAATCTGGCATAAATAGGTACAGCAGCTGGTATGGAATGTATCAAATTTAATCTTAATGAAACGATCATCATTATAATTGAAATAAATTTCTTACAATGTAAATTATTGCAAATTAATCGGATCAAACTAATATTTATTACCTGTTAATTTTCAAAATATTAGAAATAATTCCCCATTACATATAACCTGTTCTCAGCCCTGGAATCGTCCTTGTTCTTGTCTTTTGGAAGCACGGGTCACAAAAATGAAGCAGATCTGCCTGGTCCCTGGATTCCATTTCCCCACTGAACTAAAAGGTACCCCACCCCCTTTTTAGCACAGAGAAACCAATTTTTGTCTCAACCCACACATTATACCCAACTTTGTGTCATATTAGCCCTTGTAGGGGAGGCAAATAAATACTAACTTCTGTGTGTAAGAGCAACCGATGTGCACACACATGGTCAAGTTGTTTTTTGTTTTTTTTTTTCATTAATATTGAAGAATCATTTTTTATGCATATCACTATTATTCTCAAACGGGGGGGGGGGCACAGCTGCCAGGGGGAGGTATTTCTGTCAAGGGAGGAATATATAATGGTGAAAAGAGTTACTATATGACAATTCGAAAGGGGTGGGGGGCTATATATATATATATATATATATATATATATATATATATATATATATATATTATAAATGAATAAAGCAATACCTTGAATAGTACTGGTTTTGATGGAGTACTGCTTTACAAATGAATGTAACTAAGTTCAATAAAAGCCCCCCCCCCCCAACCTTACCACTTGGACCAACCTGATTGTGTTACAACTGACCTAATTCACCCAAATTATTTTCTGTCATTACATATAATCAGTCTATCCAAAATAGTAATGAAGACTGTCATGTATATCTGTATATCAATGACAATTGTGTTTTAATTCATTCAGAGATAGCTAAGAGATACTTTAAAGGGGCATAATTCTGTATGGTGAAGTTGGATGCAAAAGTACTGTGTTGATGAAACTTGATAAGAGTCCTGTGAGACATTCAAGTGTTCAGAAAGGTAGCTCTAAGGGTTCATCTTGTGATTGACGGCCAAATAAACTTTCAAATTGTATCAAAAAAGGCCATTTTCCTCCCAAGATGAAATAAGTTTGGCTTTTTTAAGCTGAAAAGAGAAACATTAAATTATGAAAAGAGTTTGAACGGTATGAAAAATTTTGGAGCTAATTAACTGCACTAATTAAGGTATATCTGTACATATATTTGTGTGTGATAGAAAGGAAGATATATACACATGCACACACACACACACACACCAACTTGACTATTCACAGATGAATGAATCTTCCATGATGCAAAATTTTGGACTCTCTGCTGCTACCATTTTCCTCTGAGTGTTAAGTCATGCCAACAGACTTTTAATATATATTTCTTCAAAATCAGAGTCAATTTCAAATAACAGTGATCATTGGTAGCTACTCGTTCCAGGGAGTGTTTCAGACAAATTCTTCAGTTGATATTTCCAGACTTACCTCCCCTTGACCAATGATATCGTTTTCAGCTAATTACACTGTACATGCAGAGTTGTGAATAACTCAAAGTTTAGATCATAGTGGATCATTTTTTTTCTAGCTTATTTATCCTGATTTCCATTAAATCAGAGTATGTGACTTCCACTACCTGATCCTGAGAGTGAACTCACGACCTCCTGCTAACTAGATACACTTGTATCCCTTTGAGAAATCAGATCATGGATCATTGATCTTAAACCTAGTATCTGTTCTTTCCTGATCAAAAGCTTCCATATTATGATTATTTCTATGCTTGGCCTGCTGAAAGAGTTATAAAAGCTTATCATGTTTGCTGGGTTTTTTCAGTCATCTCATTTTCCAATGTTATATTGTTTCAACTTATGCAGAAGGGACCTTACTACATATAAAATTGTACCTTCAAAAAGTGTGAAAACCCCCAAATAACAGTAAAAACTAAAGCAGTTATTCATAATGTCATCTGAATACACACACCACAAATAGAGTGGTCACTATCATATGTATTGCAAGGTGAGAAAATTACTCCAACTGTCACATTTCAAATTAAAGTGAGAGTTATTTCCTGCAGTATCTAAATAATACGTAGGCCTAATTACACTATCTGATGTGCTGATAGCAAAACAAAGTCCTTTTTTAGGATCACCATCAGCTACCTCATCACATGCTCCTTAATCTTGCCCATGGTCTGAAATATCAATCAGAAAAGAATAGAAGTAGCAGGGAACCGAATCTGGACTGTAGTGGGTGGAGGGTCCTGAGAGACCTGGATGATGAAGTATTGGGGGAGGGGGACCTGCATGAGAAGTGAAGAATGACATCTCCTATCATTGTGAATTTGAATGTCACAGTATACAATCTCACACAATGGCATCCAAGTGCTGATTGAGTAAACCCCCAAAGAGTGTCTGAGCTGAGAGGGGGGTGTACTTTTTGTGATTGTTAATTGTGAAGGAGGAATTGTGGTTAGCTAGTCTACTTTTGAAATTCAATTTTGATATTTCTATGTAGCATTTAGAATCATTAATCCACATATGTCTATACTTGTGCTCTCTATACAATTTCTCATGTAAGGCATTTGTTTTTCATTTGATGAATTTAATGCTAATCTAGAGTTGACTGAATAAGGGACCTGTTTCAGAGTGGCTCATGGATGACTAGATTTTATATTTATATCAATCTGAGAGCTATTAGGCTCAGAATATGATTTGATCATTTTTGAGTGTGATTGAAGGTTACATCCAGACGATTGACATTTGTATTTCTATTCTGAAACCCATTTTCTCAGACTCTTTTGTTGTTCCCCTTTTTAGCCATACTATTATTAAGTACAATAAGACTGTCGTCTCTATATAAATCGATGTTGGATGTATCTAAGAACTTAGTCGTTACAGCATATGAAAGTAAAGTCCAATTAAATCTAATACATGGGCAGGATCATACACACCCATTGCAACATCAATGTTTTTTTTTCTAATCTAATGTTCATAGTTATTAAATAAGATTGATTTTCTACATTGATCAGAGTTGCTAATGTTTGTGCATGCCTTTGCCTTGGCACTGTCAAAGATTTCTATTATAATGGGATCACAAACTGAACTGTATGTCTTACACTGCCATAAAGTTATTTGAGTAGAAGAGTTAAGTGAAAGCGTTTAAACTTGAGTGAACTTTATTTCTAGATGCATTGTTGAAATTCAATGGTCTTCTTGGATAGATTGCATACCTGGAACTATCTTATATCTCAGTAATTATACTTCCTTTCCATTAGATTTTAGCCAATCGATTGTCTGGTCTTCTTCAGGCAACTTCATCTGGTGAAAAGTCTTGTTCTGCTTATACTCCAGACTGGGTCATGCTCTATTGTTATAATGCTTTTGGGTGACTCATTAAGCTCTACCATATGCTCTGTTGTGTTAATGACACCACTTTTGTTGACATTTCCTTTTTATGCTATATAAATCATTTGAAATATTGAAGTAAAAAACAAAAAAAAAAAAAAAAAAAAAAAAATATGAAGATAGTTAACCTTTTAGCAGGTAGTCAAAAATTATAATTGCTGTTACTAAGAAATTCCGGTCAGCCATATTAAATACTTTGCAAGTGGAATTTTTATACACACATATAAACACAAGAGTGGACCAATAAGCCTGTAGCCTGACAGGGTTTTTAGTTGAATTTTGATCTGAAATTTTCACTGTATAATGCTCGGGCTAAATAATTATTAGAGAAAGTGCATTGACAAAGGTAGGGTGGGGGGATGTTGAAAATGAATGCCTGTGGGGTAAAATAAATGTTATTTTATATCATTAGGCTACAGATTTATTTATGTACCTATATAACCTGTGTAATAATGAGAAATAAAAGAAAATGATAGATAATAAATTCATTTTTTTTTTTTTCTTACAAAGAATGTTTATTTTTATAACACGATACAATTTTTATTCACAACATTTTCATATAAGGCACAGTGGATGGAATGATAGAGAAATACGTTTCCACACAAGATAGTGTGTATGCACACAAGCAGGAAAAATTCGTAAAACCTATTTTGAAAAAAAAAGAATCAGTTTTATTTATTTAGGGGGAGAATTTTATCCGACTTGAGCTTAAGAAAAAATTATAATTTTCAAAGTTATCTCAGAAGGAAAAATGCTTTTAAATAATACCAAATTAATTTTCTGTTTGTGGATGTAAAAAAAAAAAAAAAATTACTAAGAATTTTTCTACATTGTTTTGAGGTATTTTGTAAAATGTTATTTTCCTCTTCAACTGAAAATTTTGAAAGAAACTGAATTAAGAGAGAATGTATATATTAGAAATAGAATTTTCTCATAACCTGCTTTTCTTCAGTAGTTACTAACACTGTATAATTATATCGATGAAATTATTTCTTCACCCATTAATTTCAAGGAGCATTTTAAAGCTCAAATAAAGCTTTGTAAAAGATTCATTTGTACCAATAAATATCTTGGGTACTTTTTTGTCATCTGTACACTGCTAATATTCAGTGGTTAGCTCCCTTGTTAATCATAGAAAAATTGATTGAACCACTGCAGCATTACTACAACAAATGTCTGCTGACGTGGATTTGGCCCTATGCTCCTCAAGGAGCCTACAGGATTTGAAAAAAAAAAATAAATAAATAAATAAAATAAATGATCAACATTTTCTGGATTTTTTTTCAATAGTTGTACTTTTATACTTTAAAAATAGTAGTATTTATAATAGATTGTACCGTTAGATATTACTACTTTAGGTATCACAGTTTTTACATATACACACATCGATCCATCAAGGTAAAAAGCATAACAAAAAATTATCCATTTTTCTTCAGATGAAGTATTGTCAATTATCATTGTTAATTTTGTCTAGTATTTTCTTTCATCTTGATTTCTTAGCTGCTTTTTATTCAACTTGACTCAAGCTGTCAGTCTATGGCAGTGGTTAAATAGCACAGATCAGTGAGACTTGCTTGTATTCCTTTTGCCTCGGGGAAGCCTAGAAATGAATAAATAAATATTGCTGCTACTGCTACTACTACTACTAGTGTAAAAATAACAAATATGGTACCAAGAGAGATTGGGGAAGAAAAGAGGGTAGTTTTACATTCGATCTTCTGTCAACCATGCTTTGCAGAGACAAAAGAGATACAAGTTTGAGACTATCCTTTTTTTTTAATCCACACTGTTTATTCACCGCTGTTTATTGACAGCCCTTGTAGAGTTGCTATAAAAGCAACTAAAAAAATTAGGATGAAAGAAAATTCTGGTGAGAAATTAATAATAATAGAGTAAAAAAAAAGTATCACCAATCAAAAAATAAATGTTGCAAACTGTGTCAGCTATTTCATTGATGTTGGTAATGCTTATTTTACATTCTGAAGTGAGACCACTGACAGGAAAAAATGAGGAATTTTTTTTATCCTTACTATTTCGATTAAATTACACATTGAGCAGAATTAAGTATTGCCAAGCCAAGATAGTTTTTACATGAATAACCACTTTGAAATACCAAACACTTGAAGTAGAGGAGTTGATAATTCGAATGCACTTTTTTGCATCCTGTGACACAACCCTAACTTATCTTCTTAGTGTCTTCATATTCCTACAGATACAACAAAATACAATGGGGGAGGGGCATTTTTTTTAGTTCTGCACTAAAAGCTCATGTCCATGATTTTAAAGTACAGTAGCCAAAAATCGAGAAGAAAAGAAGGAAGTCACATTTTCTTTTTCTTGCCGATCAGCAACCAAAAAGTTTGCAGAATTTGACCATGAAATTTCTGGCTTTTCACCAGTGACTAGGTACACAATTCGTTGTATTAGTTACAGGTCAAATTTAAACATCAATTTAATCTTGGAGAACCAAAATATTCCAAATATGAAATGTTTTAATTCTCCTAAATCAAATTACTGTTAATCTTCAAAAATATTAAGTAGACAAGCTGCAAAACCTGGTCTCAATAGAAAATGACTTCTAGTTTGTTTTTTTCGTTTTTTTTTTTCTTCTAAATATTGAATTGAAAAGGGTTAGAATGGAGAGTTGTTTTTATGAAAACTAGTCCAGAATACACAACTTTGCAGACAGTGTACAACAACAGGCTCAGTTGATGGCTACTACTGATACTATAAATGTGACAGACGGTAGGGAGAGAGAGGAGAGAAAATTTAAAAGTTAGTTTAAGAGGATAGGAAGGGAAAGGGACTGATGGCTGCAACTAATACCATAAGTGTGACACAACTCATTATATATATATAATGATTATATTCCTTAAAACGTGAAAGAATTCAAAGAAATTAATCATAATATATACATACATATATATATATATATATATATATATATATATATATATATATATATTTATATACACACACACATCAAACGTACTGCCCAAAGTTGAAAGAATTTTAACAGATTGATCATCAATCTGTAAAACTGTCAAGTAAGCTGGGGTTTCCCATGTCTTGCCAGCTATTTCACATATCTTTTGAAATCACTCCACTAGGAAATAAAGAACCTCATTTTCCATTAGTTTCTTTCTTTCTTTCTTTAAAGGAGCCATTTCCCCATTGAACTTTTGGGTGGCATCTTATATACATAAGGTGTGGGCAAAAGCTCTCAGCCCTCTTTATTGAAAACTAGAGATTGAATACACAGTTGAAAACTAATTTTTGGCTGGAAACTTTTGCACACACACCTTATATATATATATATATATATATATATATATATATATATATATATATATATATATATATATATATATATATATATATATATATAATGATATCCAACAAGATATAATGTAATGACAGTATGGAAAATCTTTGAATATGGTAATTCATTTTAATATTGACAATGCGTTTTGCTTTATCGTACATTCCAAAAATTCAAAAATATCTCTATAACAAAACATATCATCTATCTCCATGAAAACTATAACAATCTTTACGTCGAACTGTATTTTCACTCTGAAAAAGCTATGATGCAGCAAAACGTTATCAATATTATAATAAATTACCATGCCCAAGAATTTTCCAAATTGTCATCATGTGTGTGTGTATACATATATATATTTTAACAAGCAAACATTCTAAAAGATGACTGGAGATCCTGTACTGCAAATAAAGTTGCTTCTATGTTCTCTCTCTCTCTCTCTCACTCATTTGATTTTTTTTTTTTTTAATCTGCAATGACTGAGACAATTTCAGTCAAACTTGAAGCCACGTTTTTTTAGGTCTTTCCGAGCTTCCTCCAATTGCTACAAAGAAAAATAGAAAAGGAACAAGAAAAGTTTTAATAATTTTTCAAAGTTACAATTACAAGTACAATATTGCAAAACATTCCATAAATTTGCAGTGTAACAAGATTTATCTCCCAAAAAGTAAAGTCATACGTAGAGTTGGACTTGATATCAATGTTAACTTTTATCAGCAATAAATCATTTGATGACAGCTAATTAGAAATTAAGTTTTAGAACTCTGTAGCTAAAAATCTACCAGAAATAAAGTAATCATCAAACATAGATGAATATGAGGAAAATAATCGGGATAATTTTACAAAAGGAAGAATAACTGAGACACTTCTTTTCTGCACCAGTTTAGAGTTTTTAATGGGGCTTGGGTGGCATTCCTTCTAGGGCATCAGGCTAGCCCAGATTGTCTTGAAAAGCTACAGGGGTCCAACTAGTATAACACCCATAATGGACTGCCTAACAAGTCTAAAGGGCTCCAACTGCCCGGCTATTTATCAAGAGTTGCAGGGATAAGTGGATCCATGCCTTTCCAAAATGCACCAGTGTGAAGTGAATGCCAGAATTTGAACTTAGTTTGCCAATTCAAGTTTCAATGCTATTAACAGTTAGGCTACTCCCACCTTCAGGCTTGGTTTCAGTGAAATTGAATTATTCTAAAGAATATCATTCTGGATATCCAGATTTGTCAAGAGAATATGAAATGGTTCTCATCTCAAAAAGCTAATCTTAGAAAATTAGGCTCAGCATAAGGATAGATACTAATACAGTCACAGAAATCTCAAATGGATATTTGAAAGAAAAAAAAGATGGAGAACTGTAACTCAATCAAATGCTGCAAACAAAAGATTGTAAGAGCAAAAAAATTATCACCTGTGATTAAATTATCATGAGTATTGGAGCAGCCATAATTGTAACAATTTGTGATCAGGATATTTTGGGGTAACATTGTATCAGTGGAATAGCTCGCCAGTCACTTCAGGACAATCATCGCTTTCACAGCCTTCATCATCAT
Source organism: Thysanoteuthis rhombus (assembly GCA_963457665.1). Lineage (NCBI taxonomy): Eukaryota > Metazoa > Mollusca > Cephalopoda > Oegopsida > Thysanoteuthidae > Thysanoteuthis > Thysanoteuthis major. Next base: position 36,391,044 of record OY735207.1, read on the forward strand.
CTATGGATTGCCTCGAATCATTATCCGATTCACTGCCAGGAGAAGAAAGTTCTCACAAGACCAGTAGCATCCAAATGGTTTAAGTTGTGTACACACTTTTTGATACTAAATGATTTGTGCAAAACTATACAACCACCAATGCTTAGGAATAGTCTGAAACATCATCAGCAAACCTTTTTTAGGGTATCCCTCAAGTAAAAAAGGGACATTTTAAGCAAATCTGAACTGAATTAGACCAAAGGTTACAGAGAATCTAGCTAAAAAACTAAATCAATTGATTATAAGATTAACAAACTCTACATCAAGAAATGTCTTCTTTTCAAGCTATATTGAATAATTTCGATTCAACAGAATGAAGCATGTTTAGAAAAAGCATTAATAATTTTTAAGGTGAAATATAAAAAAGAAAAAAAGTACAAACCTTCTTGAGTTCAATAGCAGCTTCCCTGCAGTCATTAAAGGTTGCAACTCTATAACCAATGATACCCAGAGAAATACACTGAAATACAGAAAGAGAGAATAAAGATATACCATGCAGGACTGGACTAAAGGGTTAAAACCTCTCAGAACTAACCTATTAGGGTGCTTAATGCCTGAATTTTAAGAAAAAAAGATATTAAAAAAAAGTGAAAAAATGAGTTAATCCTTATTTAATGGTTGATGAAAACTGCTCTTCTACTAAATGAAAAAATGTTCCACATTTTGAAGAACCAAAATCATGGTGAGATATATTTGTCTGATTAGGTATTTATCCAAGGACAGACAGAATCAGCAGATCAACTTGCCTGAACATCCTCCCCGTTCAGTCATGTAATACAAACTAATTTCTGCTTGGGTTTTCATATTATGACAATGTCTTTGTGTGCAGTTGTAAAAGCCTGGAAAATCCAATGCATTTTATTTTTCATGACACATACATCCCAAAAGACTTTTGAAAGAGATCTACTGAACATATATATTCCAGCAGTCACAGAATTCCTGAAATATATATAGTGTGGGAGTTTTGAAAGGGTTAAAGCTGCAGTTGATAAAGGCACACATTGGCTGCTACAACATCAGAATACTCAACTGACATGCACCTAACCCATCTAAAAAATGAAATCAAGAACATCAAATGGGACATTATAGGCATTAGTGAAATAAGAAGACCCAGAAGAGAACTAATCGAACTGAAGAGCAAACATCTTTACAATTTCTCATCAATAAGGACCTCAAAGACAATGTGGCAGGTTTCAAAGCTCTCTCGGAATAAATAGCCAGTATCACCCTACAACTTTCAAAGAGGTACAAATCAAGTCAATGCTCTCACTTAGCAATCAACCCAAGAGGAAACTTCTATGATGACTTAAAACGCCCTGCTTGAAGACACCAGAAAACACTCCAATGTCATCATGGGAGACTTCAATGCACAGGTAGGACAAAGAAATGAAAATTGTGACGGCAGGTTCGGATATAAAGTACAGAATGAGAGAGGCAAAGATCTTGAACACCTTTTTCAAGGAAGGACCCAATAGGGAATGGACATGGAAGAGCCACAACCATAAAACAAAGAACAAAATAGACTACATCCTAACGGACAAAAGTGACACAGTCAAGAACATCCAAGTCCTAAATCAAGTCAATTTAGGAAGCGACCACAGAATGGTAAGACGTAAAATGCAAGTAAACTCCAACAAAGAACGCAGAAAAATGTTCTACACTGAACTGCAGCCATTAAACATACCAAAAGAACAAACTTGATTCTTCAAGTTTGAACTGAAAAACAGACATAAAATTCTCACTGAATAAGAACGACACCAACAACAACGATCTCAGCAACAAAATGACAGCATCTATAATAGAAGTTGCCACAAAATTTAAACCAAGGAGCACACAAACCATTGATAAAATCTTATAAGAAACCTGGAATCTCATGGAAAAAAACCCACAGAAACCTCAAGCCACTGACAACAACAAGAGAAAAAAAATTGAAGAGACTGAACTGAATAAAACTATGAAAAAAAACAAACAAAGAGAAGACAGAAGAAGATACACAACAGCAGTCATCAAATCATCTTTCAGAAAGAAAAAAAAGAAAAAAAAGTTGGGGCTTCATAGCATTAAACTAATGTCTCAATTCAGGACGGAAACAAGTAACCAACATACTCAAGGAAAATGGAGACCTAACAACAAACAGATAGGATTGTTGAACGTGCTACCAAAGACTCTACTCCTCCAAACAAGGACTACAAAACAACAAACAGGATACGCAAGATGCAATCAATCAGTTTGAGGATTTCCCAAAAGTAACCCTATGAGAGGTGAAGCAAGCCATCAAACAAACTAAGAAAGGAAAGGCCCCTGGACCAAACAACATCACCATTGATCTACTCTAAAAAGCTGGTAAGATCATCACTAGGAAACTGGCTATTCTATTCAACTAATATCTGAAACAAAGTAAAGTCCCAGATTGGAACACTGGAATCATAATGCTTTTATATTTAAAAAAAAAAAAAAAAAAAAAAAAAGGAAACCCAAAAGACCTCAACAACTATAGACTTATAAACCTACAGACCAAAAATCTTCACAGCCTCGAGATAATCTTCCGAACCAAGACTGGGAAAATGAAGGAATTTAGATGGATGGTGAATGTCTGAGCAGCCTCAGATTTGCAGACAACATCACCCTTTTTGCAGAGAGCCCACACAACCTCCAACTGAAGCTAGACGAACTGAATGAAGAAAGCAAGAAAGACGGCCTACACATGAACTTTAGCAAGACAAAGATCACGTTCAACAATCACATCAGAAATAAGAACACAAAGATCAAAACCAAAGATGCAGGACTGGAGAAAATAGACCACTACATCTACCTAGGACAACGAATCTCCATGACACCATCAAAAGAAGGAGAAATCAAACGAAGAATCAATCTAGGTTGACAAGCCTTTGGCAGAGCAAACTCAGCAAGAACATCCCATTAATCCCCCAAAGAAGGGTATACAACCAATGCATCCTCCTCATAATCACTTATAGAATTGAAACATGGAATCTAACAGAGACTGATCCACAAACTGAGAACCATGCAATGTGCACATGAAAGAATTATATTCAACCTCATATAGAGAAACTACAAAACAGTACAATATATCCGGGAAAAAACAGGAGTCCTAGACATCTTAGAATCCATTGAAAAATTCAAATGGCAATGGGCTGCCTATGTTGCAAGAATGACAGCCAACCGATGGACATCATGACTCATAACATGGATCCCAAGAGATCACATGCACAACCAAAGCCGGCTGAGTACTGGATGGAGAAACAAACTAGACAAATTCAGAAAGTACTGGCTCAGCATTGCCCACGCAAAAGAAATGTAGAGAATCCTCAGGAAGAGACCAATGATGATGATTATGATGTATTGAGTCATGGGATAATTTGATTTTGAAGAATATGTAAAATTTGTTATACTTACTGCAAATGCTATCACCAAATACAGTGGCATCTGGAAGAATGAAAAAAATAGATGTCTTGAAATTCAAGAAAAATATGAATAATTTTCTCTTTATTAGAAAAAAAAAAAAAAAATTTCAAATCATTATTTATGTTCAAGTATCAATATTGCCAAATCATAAAGAGGGCTTAATTTAATTCTTTTTGTTTATTCATATCACTTTCTGCTGTCGAAGGAAAACTGATAAGTATCAGAACTTGCCATCACAGTCAATAATCGGACCAACATAGCAATAAAATTTGAAGTTATGTACAAAACTCCAAAGAATAAATACAGTCAGAATAAATTTTATTTATAACATCACTGGCGTAATCCACTGGACAATGTCCAAAATAGAGTTAAACAAAAGAACAACTGGATTCCAGATGTTATCAATAAACTCTACTTGTCAAAATAAGACCCCAAAAAGGTTGAAAAAAGCATTTTTAGAAGGTATCCAGTGGAGCACTAGTAGCAATTTCCAAGTTTGTAGACAAAATGGTATGGCCAGGAGAACTGGAACATATAAAGCACACTGGATATAAAAAAGAATAGAACTTTTCGCCACCTTTGGTGGCTACAATTACACAATAAAAATATTTTTTTCTGTTTGTATTTATGTATATAGGCGTTTGTGTTTCTGTAACCAAGCTTAAATGTCACATGTTAAGCAGAGATTTTAGCGGTATACCATCCAAATGCTTTAACTAGAAGACCGAAACAAATCCAGGTTATTTTCAACCGTTACATTATGTCTTGGGAGGGGGGAGTATACTATATAACAATAAAGCAGAACTAGATCTTTATTTGGTGTTAACTGGGTATGACGTCAAGATAGAACAAGAGAGAATTTCATGACTTTGTCAGAGAATATTTTATTCTGATAACTTTTTTTAAAAGTTAGTTTTGTTTTTTTTTCTGTACCTGGCCACATTTTTGATAACTCTTTTTTTTTCACTACCTCATACTTTGATCAGAATTTTTTTTTTTGAAAGTTTAAGTCGAAAGTGAAGTGAACATTTCTGTTTCTCTTTTAAAGATCAAAAGTGAGGGGAAACTTTTTTCACTTTCAGTGGTCAAAAAAAAAAAAAAAAAAAATTTTTTTTCACTTACAGGGGGTCAAAAGTGAGGACGCTCTTTTAGGGGTCAATAGGGAAACATTTTTTTACTCTCTTCGAGGTCAAAATTGAGAGGAAAGTTTTTGTTTAGGAGTCAAAAAGAGGGGAACATTTTTTTTCCATTTGGAAAAGTTTTTTTTGGGTAGTTTTCCTTATTTGTAAATAATTATAATATTAATTTAAAATAAAGGAAATGACTTGATATCTAGCTTAATGGCGAGTGAAGGTAGCCTTTAAGTAAGTGGTTGTAGATTAGGGCATAAGTGCAAAGTGAATGCAAATAGCCTCAGCTGAAACTCAGTACGACAATTATGTTCCATTTGTGGTAACCGTTATGCCACACAACACCTCCAAAAAGTGACGTAAAACAACAGAAAATATTTGAATTCCGGTCTAAAAATGTTCAGTGAATATACTTCATTCAATGAGAACACGATTTATAATGCAAGTTTGTTTAACCACTGGGGAGTGGCTGATTGGGAGTGATTTCTAAGAAATCTTGAAAAAAAAAAAAAAAAAAAAAAAAAATTTTCCCCTGGAGATATCTTGGTTTTCATTACTCAGTCATTAGATCACAAAGTGATTGAAAACATTTGTAGAGAGTGATAAAAGCAGTTGGTTTAATGTGGGAGCCCAAATACTTATATGCAGGTAACACATGCTTACAGTACCCAGTGTTCCCAAGCATTCACCCCTCTCAATGCTGCTTAACTTTGGTGATCGAATGGCACTGATTCTTTCAGCATGATTTGACCGTAAATCAAAATAATTAGTGTCCTGGAGCAGCTGATGAGGCATTTTGTGAATATGAAGTCATGCAAAAATATCCCAGTCACAAGAGGGGGGAAAAAAAAAAAAAAAAAAAAATAATGTCTTAAGTTGACATCTATATTTCATTTTTTGGTGCCATATCATTTATGGAGGTGGCTGACATGGTAAAAATGCCAGATTTTTACCTAAAAATGTCTGTTTTTCTATCTAAAACCAACAAACCAGATAAGTAAAACAATAACAAGTTAAATTAGATAAAAAAGAATCATTGAAATCACAAGATTTGGTACCACTGACACTACTCAGACAACTTAACGTAGTATGACACAAGGCCATACAAAGGGGGATGGAGTTATGAAGATTGTGTTATGGGAACCTACCAGATGAAAAAAAAAAAAAATCAGTATTCAAAATCCAGGCTTTTACCCACGTATATTGATGGTGAATGCATGACTATTTGTGAAGCAGACCACACGAGATTTAGTACTATTGCTCGTTCTACAAAGAGAAGAAATTGATTCAAAGACAAACTTACCATCAAACCAATATCACGTTGCACTTTTGTGAATATACGCAAATCGCTATCAAAGAAGAAGCCGCTCCAAAGGGACAAGACTGCACCAAGCCCTGTGAACCACTCTATAGCTTTCACCTGAAAATAGAATTAAAACAATCTCAAAGTTTTTTTTTACAGTAGATACCCATGAAAAATGATAGACTGTATAATACATGGTCTATCAGTAAAGTATCCAACCACTGAATATTAATGGAAAAATAGCATACCTAGGGCAATGGTGCCTTAATCTTCTCTGAAGTACTCCCTTCAAGAAATCTCTTTGGGGAAAAAAAAAATCAGTTAGAGCAGACATTCTCAATGAGGGCCATATGGCCCTCTGGGTCACCCTGGCATATTTGAAGGGGGGGGCCATAGACTGAAATAATAAATGAATTTCCGTCCATCTGTCCATGTTGCATCTTTGTTTGACCGGAGGGGGGGGCAGGTAGGAATGGGAGAACAGCTCTTGAGGGGTGAGGGGTCCAAGAAAAGAGGTTGATAATGGTAGAGATAGAGCAATTAAATTCCTACTACCTCTCACAACCTCTTCTTTGTGAATCTGGATTGTTGATTACACATTTAAAAACGAAATATAGAAATCATGTTTTGACTACCAATCTTTAATTCAACTAGGAGACTCAGCCTCTCTACAGAACCAAAGACTGACAAGCTTGGCATGTAAAATATCAAATTGATTTTTCACCTAATAGACTTGTATTGAAAAAAAAAAAAAAAAAAAAAAAAAAAAAAAATAGGTTTCAGTAAACATTAATGAAAAAAGGGGTCAGCAATAGTAAAAGGTTGAGAAAGACTGGTCTTAATTCTGGATCAAGCAAAGATTGCCAAATCCAAAGATTAGTCGTTACCCCTGTGGAGCTGGACAGTGTCCATAATTAATCCTTGAAAGAAAAAAAATCATAAGTTTGTGTCAGTCATCTGATGTATGCTATACCTATGGATTCATCAGAGGAGGAAGTGGAGGGTGAAAGACAATACAGAGATTAATCCAATTAATTTGCTTTGTCCAGTGTTGGATTTAAACTTGATCAGTCAGTCCCTAAGCTATTTAAAGCTGGGAGGCCCCTTATTAAAAATTTGTGTCAGAAGGCGTGACAACATTTATTCAGCCTATGTCTAAATCTAGAACTGGCTTTGTCAAGATTAGGATTATAATAAGCCTTTTTGCACAAGAGACAAATTTCATTGTATTTTTTTTCCATTTAAAGATAAATTGAAGTTCACATCCTGTTTGTACAACGAATTTTACTGCTCTTAGACTGTCAACAGTAAGAACTCCAAGCCTGGCTTTGAAGAGAGCTGTTGAGTATTAATCTACACGTGTCAGTGAACCATCATTTTTATGGCATTTTTCATGTAAAACAAGACTCATGATGAGACATAAGGTACCATCTACAGTTTCAGTCAACCATTAACTGCAGAAAGTGGTGAAGAGTAATAGTTATCCATTGCAAAGCCCTTGTGAGTTATTCAAGGAAATTTTAAATTTAGTTTTTGTTATTTTAAATGAGTTTAACGCAGCAGTATCGTTGACTAGTGACTAATTCAAATAATTACAGATATTACCAAAAAACAAATTTCAACCTGGTATTTCACCCTATGTTTAAGCAGTAAAACAGAGGCATAATGAATATGTTATCAGCCTGTCCATATCCAAGTCAGAGGTTTGAAAACAAGATTACTTTTTGATTTCTCATCAGCTACAAATATATACAGAAATATAGTCACAGCTATGGGGTCTGTATTTTAGAAATCAGTAGATAATTTTGGTAAATGGTAAAGTATATTTCAATAAACAGCAAATGATAGATAAATTCAGTATGAGAGGGGGAAAAAATGCATCAATACTTTTTTTTTAGAATGCAAAACAAGTAAATACCCGTCACTTTATTAATTTGAAGGATTAACACAAGGTATTGTTAATTAAAATTCTTGTATTCATTTTGTATTAAACTTGAAACAATATACTAAAACATACACTGGTTGGCCTTGGGCTTCATTGTCATTAGATTGCATAAAATGGATTTGGGTCATAATCCCAAATTGAGGAAAATCCCATCCACCCCCACTTTTTCTGGCCTTATCAACGAGATCAAAGTGTAGTATCTGTTCCCCGGTAGAGCCTGAGGCGCAGTTACTGACACTTGCCCGTTGAATGAGCCGGAGATTGGGTTGTGGATGGTGTCAAGACCGAGTATGCCAGTGCAGTGCATCAGCCAATGAGGTTTTACTGAGGCTGCCACTGCTAAGCGCATTGGGGGCCTTTGGACTCGTCCATGGGCACTCCTATTATTACTCAGCCCAGCTGCGGGTGTCAGTTTCCCCGGAACAGCACTGTTCCGATGCACTTAAAGGAGCAGGTCCCCTGGTGGACGCTTTCAAGGCAGAGGCTGCTTTGCTTACAAAGCAAACCGTAGCAGTGTCAGCTGAAGCCATTTTTGGAAGGATGGATCCTATTCTTCCCACGTTAAGCTCGACCTTGCGTCATATTTTGACGTTGTAGGACAGTAAATACCCCCCCCCCCCCAAATTGAGAAAAATCAGATACAAAAATTCTATCCATTTTATAGGAATGGAGTTAATTGTTTGGTTTAGATATTTATCAAGATGTCATAAGAGTAAAAAAGTGGGGTAGGTCTTACATTAAAAAATATGCATTTCCACTAATCTTATGATTAATGAATTCAGCAATCAAGGAGTAAACACCAAAAGTTTCAAATTATTTTGGGGTTAGAACAGAAAAGAAACAATTTGTAGACAGGTTCCCCCATTGCTATAGTTGTCTACCCAAGATGGTGTAACAGACTGACATGTTGCTTATTATAACACATAGATTGTATTCTTAACACGGTCTTTGTTTTGGAGCAATGTAAAATGAAACCAGCAAATATCTTCTCTCTGCAATTAGTCTGGTCATCAGCCTAATTGGTAAGGGTTAAAACATGATAAAATGAATTTATTCGCATGCTTGAATTTATAAAAAAAAAATTTTTGTCTCCACATACGTAGGGCGAGTCTAGCATTTGTCTCTGTGAGTGGTCATTTCTCTTTGACTCCATGTATCAGGCTAGCCTGTCTTGGGTTGGTAATTTAGACAGATTTTCACAAGGAAAATAAATTCAGCTCTTTGATTCTACCAACTGTATTTTCCAAGTTGGCTTTCGATACAAGTAACTTCATTCTGTTCTTTCTCCACCCGAAGAATTTGAGATAGAGGTTTTATAAAAACATTTCAGGACCGGGCAATTTTGCTTTGAACAATTGTAATGATTAGACGGTGCCACTTAACTTGGGTGGCAATTTTCCAGAAGGAGGACATTACAAACTATTGAAAAGGGAAAGGACGAGTCGGGAAGATTTTGTAAAAGTTTGCTATAGGTTCGTAAATTATTACGTCGACTTATGCGTCTGCGACTAACGCACGAAATGGATACAGACAAGTAGACAATGTGAACATTTAAAACTGTATTTCATTAAATTCAATAAAGGATTTAATTTAGTCTTATTTTTAGAGTGCAACTTTTTTTCACATAATTATAGAAGTAAAAGGAATATATACTAAATAACTAGCAATAAGAATCCATTGAACAATTTGCTTTTCTGACACTGTTCCTCCTAAATGAATTCATGTAAATAGCCGGTTAAAGATCTTCCACAGCTCCCAATTGTCGCCGTAATTTCCACATATTTTCCATAAGGCATTGAGCAAAAAAAAAAAAAAATAAATAAATAAATAAAATAAATAAATAAAAATAAATAGATAATAAAAAGAAAGAAAAACATTTTTTTTGCGCAATAATACCCTAGAAAAGGGCCAGGCGACTAAAACCGCTTACCTCCCTTTGATATTGGATTTACGAGCCCATAGCAAACTATAACCAAACTACATGAAAATATGTTGACGGTTTTTTAGCTGTTAATCCTAACTGTAGATTTGAGGTGATTAATGTCATATTTTTTAGTCAAGTCAAAATAACGCCTAGCTTGAGGTGGCGTCCGGACGTAGACCTCTAGAGCCGGACGTTTGGCCCCTCAAAACCTTATTAGTTATCGATGTCTATTGTCAATGTGGTTTGGACCAAAAATCGGTTCCTCCATCCAAAATATAGTAGTCCGTAAGAAAGAAGTACAATTACCTGTCCAGACCAGTCAATTTTATCGAAAAAGAATAACAGCATCTATAGATTTTTCCAGTCTGTTCGAGAGAAAGAGAAAATAGAACCCTCACACACAAAAAAAGAACATACTTTCTTCGGTTTATTTCCTCTAGAACAGCTTCTAAATGACACTTTGTGTTGTAATTTTTAAAAAAAACTAAAACGTTCACAGTTAGAAAATAGTCGCTCTTGAAAAAAAATTGAGGCGCATAAAAACCACTAACAGAAAAAAATTTAAAATTTCAAAGCGATTTCGTTGAACAACGCATAATCAGAAAACACAATAGGAATAGCCTGAGAATATATAATTGAATAGAATATGAGAAATATCATAGGAATCGTTTCCCTAAAAGTGTATTTTAAGTGACTTACCATGATGATTACGTATGCTGTTTTACCTTCCGCACTGGCAAAACAATGATGTCGTGTACAAACGGTCACAGGTCAGTAGAGTCCCTCTAAATAATAACCCCCGGCTGCAGAAATAGCGTTATAGCGAAATGAAAAGAGAAAATTACAGAGAAAAATTTTAATAAAATGAAACAAATTTATCAAACAAGTAAACAACATTTGGGTTCCACGAGTTTATTTTACAATTTATTCATTTTTTTACAAACTCAAGTAATATCGGAATTCCGTGATGCATCTTAACTACGCATTTCGAAGGGTCGAATTATTTTTTGACTCTTCCACCAGTTATGGAACGGTAGAGTCTTAGCCAATTTCGCCTAAAAGTTCAATTTATATTACTACCCACCGCTATTGTATTAGCGAAATGGCTATGGTATCTATTGTTGGTTCTGCTTTCTTGTATTAAAAAAAAAGAAAAAAGATTGTGGACAAACTTGAATTTTGCGTTTGTGGATTTCGCACTGTTAGTCAGTGGAAGAGACTAATCAGAGAGATCGAGAAGGTTGGCGAAAAAGTTTTGATCAGTTTTTTTTACACTTTTTTTCAAAGAGGTTCTGTCAATTTTTTTCAGAGTTACTTTAGGTTGGGAGGTAGGGTTAGAGTTTGAAGTAAGAGTTAGCATTGGAAGGTAAGGTTAATTAGGGTTAGAAATATTTTTTCCAAATTCGGATAACAAAACTGTTTGCAAAAAATCAGAACGCAACATGCACACAAGTGTCACTGGAAACCATGATGGCAGTGATGACCATTACACTAAGTCAATAGCAGTTAGTGTTGAAAGAAAATTAAACACTTTTATAAAATAAACCACTCGTTTTTAGCCAAAGCCAGCCAAGATTCAACGGTTTTATCACTAGTGCAGGAGTCAAAAAAAAAATTTGACCCATTGAAATGTGTACTTCAGATGTGTCACATATCTGCAGTGTTACCCAAATTTGATAAAATGATATTGGTTCGAATAAACAGGAGGAAAAAAATATTTTGGCGGGAATGCACATATATTGTGATTCGAAAAGCCAAAAATGGTCAAAAAAATTATTTCTCAATGCATCTACGCCTCTGTATAAGACATCTTGCAGATATATTTAAAATCAGTTTTCTCAGCTGTATCATGTTGGATTGATATAAAACATGGTCCAGATTTTCATGTGAACCATCATCTTCCTCTTGCTGCTACTACCACGACAACTAGTAATGTAAAACATCAATTTTCTCAGCCATCTCATGTTGGGTTGATATAAAACTTGGTCCAAACCTTCGGGTGAACTATCCTCATTTTCCTACTATAACTACTACTACTACTACGATGAATGATGGATGCCTCCAAACATCATTATATCTCACTTTTCATTAGACCGGTTCCGATTATATCAAATATCAATTTTTACAGCCACATCATGTTGGATATATTCACCTCTCTCTCCTTCAACTAGTAATATCTAGTACCAATTTTCTCATACGTATGATGTTGTATTGATATGAAACTTGGTTCAAACTTTTGGATGAACCATCCTTGTCTTCCTCCTCTTGCTCCTACTACCACAACTTGCAAAATTCATTATCGATTTTCTCATCCGTATCATGCAGGATTGATCTTAAACTTGGTCAAGACCGTCCACAACTGATAATCTTAAATATCAATTTTCTCAGCTGTATTGTTAGATTGATATGAAACTTGGTCAAAACCTTTGGGTGAACAATCTCCATCCCCTGCTACCATTACCAGCATTAGTAATGCAAGATATCAATTTTCTCAGCTGTATCATGTTCAGTTGCTATGAAACTTGGTCCAGAACATCGGGTGAGTCATGCTCATCTTGCAACAACCACAACTAGTAATGTTATTACTACTACAACTACTACATGTATGATATGGTCGGACTATTTTTCTCGGCTCTGTGTTCATTTTTTAACTATATTTTGGCTGTGTACCATCAAGCCTTCGTCAGTTGTTTTTGGTTGTAGAATGTAGAATCAATACTCAGAGCTCATACTCGATTGGACTGGACATGTCATATCAATTTATTGTATATCTAGGTTGTGGTATTGAGGTGCTTTCAAGTTTCCTCCTTTGCATTAGGTAATCTATTTTACTTGAGAAGTCTTTTATGATGAGAAGTACCCAGGTGTTATTGATGTCGATTTAGCTAATTGAATCGACTGAAAAAAGTATGTGTGCTGCTCCCTTTGGTTGTCATATTCATCAATTGTTCTCACTATCAATAATTTGTACTTCATCCCATGAGGGTCTGTGCTCATCCAACTCATTCTATATGTGGTCCACCATGGCAGCTTTCCTGAGCTCTTCCATTCTTATTTTCACAGGCCAACATGTTTCATCTTTGTGATGTCTACCACAGCTACATGGAATGGAGTATATGCAATTTCTGGTCATGTTTTTTTTTTTGGTAGATGGTTTAGTTTTGGAGAGGTGTGAGCATAGGGTGGTCCCACTCCATAACACCAACTGGATGTTGTACTGATAGCATGGTCTTTTAGTTTTCTGGGACACATCTATGATGCATGGGAGAACTACTGTGATGTTGGGTTTTTGTTTCATTTTACCATTCAGTTGTCTGCGTTTATTGGCAGTTTTTGTTATCAAATCAGCCGGGTAATTGTTTCTAAGGAGAATGTTTTCTTTATACCAAACATCGGTTTGTATGTATCTGGTTGTTGCATATTTGTTTCGCCCAGTATTGGAGGCATCTTATCATGTCTCTGTTTGTGTTGTTTGGGTGGCTAGAATCAAAATTCAGGTATCGCCCCGTGAAAGTAGGTTTGAGATATATGAATGTCCCGAATCCCCATTCTGTTTGGCTAATCAGTATGTCCAAAAAAAGCTAATTTTCTGTTTGCTTCTTACTCCTAAGTGAACTCAATGGATGGTCTCAGCAAGTACACATGGTCTAATAACGCTTGCACATCCTCCTGATAATTCAAGAGCATGAAAGTATCATCCACATATCTCAGCTAGGTGGATGGTTTAACCGCTGCAGTCTGTAGTGACATTTCCTGGAAGTACTCCATACAAACATTTGAAATTACTGGAGAAAAAGTTGATCCCATGGCCATCCCTTCATCCTGTCTATGTATTTCAGAATTCAACCGTGTGTCCACTCAATATCTCCAAAACTTCAATGAATTTCAATGACCTTCTACGGAAGAAATGTCATAGATGAAGTAATTAGATTTTCAGCTGATCAATGCAATATCACTTACCCTGATGATGACATTCACAGAGATGTACGCTCTTAGTGTGCTTTTTAGTTTACATGAATCACTAATTGAACCTATTTAGTTTTGTGCTCGTTTTCTGCTGTGCAAATGATCAATTCAGTGTTGAACTTTAGACAAACACACAGATTTCACTTTCCTCTGAAATAAGACAAACTGCCCTTGGTCTCAATGCTTGTTAAACAGGAGAAAGCTAACTCACACATACTTTTTTTTATGCATTAATTTTTTGCAAACAGCAATAACAATAGTATTTATTCTATTTTGTCAAATATTTGCTTAATGTCGGAAAAAAAACAGTAATTTTTATTGAAGTAGACATTGCGGTCAGATATAATTCACCAGTTTTTATACCCATTGAAACTGAAGATTTAGATTTTTCTCAATTCATTCATCATTTTTATTACATATTGAAAATTAAAATACAGAAATCGCCTTTTGACTTAAAATCTCTTTTAAGCTATGAGACTCAGCCTCTAACTTAATAAAAAATCTGAGGATTGTTGAACTTGTAACAGTCAAATTGTATTGAATTTCATTTGTTTACTTGATAAACATTCATTTTTAAAATTTTGTGTTCTCGGTAACCATATTATTGAAAAAAAGAGGAGTCACCAACGGTAAAATGTTTCTCAACAATGTTCTTGATTGATTAATATGCTTTTTTTTCTTTCATCTCCAGAGCTGCATAAGACAAACAAAACAAAACAAAACAAAACAAAACAACTCGAGCGGATTATCATTTCTTTTTAATTCTCATATAATATTTACACCAGTAATTTTTTCTTGCTTTTTACTCTTTTGAACAGCTTTTTTGGGGAGGGAAAGGGTCGCCTTATAGTCTTTCTGCAAGATGAATTCCATATCCTGGAGTTCCAAGTGTTTTGACCGTTCAACAACACGTTTATTTGACTGCGCCTGCTGAAGAGCAGAGGACTTTGTTAATTGGTTCACAACATTACGAGGAAGAACAGTGTTGAAAATTTCAGCTCCATTATACTGAAAAGAAAAAAAAGAAGAAAGAGATATAAACAACATTAAATTAACATTAAATATCAGTAGAAGAAATTTTTCCAAGTTACATTCAGAAATCATGAAAAGTCCAAATAGATAAAAGATTGAAACTAATTTCAAGAACACAGTTAATGATCATGCATACAAAATTCAATAGTCAAAACATACACAATAAATGCATTTTATATATTAGAAATTTTGCACCTTTTTATTGAACTCTGCAAAAATGTCTCAATAAATCTACTGTAATAATGAACACTGATTCTTTTCTGTTTCTCTGTCCATAATAATGGACTCTTCCATTTAAAGGTAACAATTTTGCTGATAAAAGGAGAAGGTAGAAAGAACAAGAAGAAAAAAGAATTATGAATCAAACATAAAAGATAAAGAATTAAAAAAACAAAACGGTCTGATTAGTTTGTCAATAAAATCTGTCACATGATTAACTTCTTTTGGCAGCATGCCATTTTGGGGGTGATCAACCAAAAAATCGGAAAAAAGTGAGAATCAATGAATGTTACTCCTCTTGCCATTTGTTTGGTATTGATCACAAGTCAGAATTGTCAAAAAACAAGTGTAAACACTGCTTGGCACAAACTATGGGGCTGATTTAGCGTAAACTTACCTGGTAAATTAAACTCCTCCCCCACTAAGAAACTATTTTGAGGAGGGGGGTGGTATTTCAAAAAGCTAAACAAAAAACATATTTTCTTGACACAAGGAGTAAATGTTTAAATTTCCAGCCCTCTAACTGCACGCACGATAGCTAACTAGCCAGACCCACTTAACAACTAAAAAGACCTATGTTGAAGTTGATAGTTCCGGATGATGGTTTCAAATAAATGTCTTTTACAAATTTTTTTTTACCTTTACAATAAGAGGAAGTTGGATATCTTCATCCAGTTTCGGCCATTTTTGAAGTAGAACATTTTCATCCTGTACAAACAAAAAAGTAATAGTCATCAAATTATAAAAAAATGAGATTTCATGAATGAAGCATTGTTGATTATTAATTTTTAACTTGTATTTCCTTCATCTTATATCTGTTGTTTTTTATCGCAACTCCCAAATTGTTATTCTATGAATATAAGTGAACCTTATGGATCGGAAGTAGAGAATAAGCCTCTGGTAAGATTTGAACATGTATTCCTTATCTTTGCGAGTCTGTCTTTCTATGATAGCACTTTACCAATTAGTCTATGAAGGCCAACAATTTGGAGTCATTCAAATATATCCAGATAGCTATATTCTTTGCCTTTCTAATACAACTGTTTGATCTATACGTGTCAGAAAATCAACAGTTTGTAGTGTTTTGGTACTAAAAATTTTGGGTCAAAGAATGGGCGCCCGCTGTATTAGCGGGCACACGTAGACGTCGGTGGAAAAGTTGAAGGAATGAAGGGAAATTTATGAAGAACATGCACGCCAAGTACAAATGTGGATGCAGATATTAAACGGAGCAAAAAAAGACACATACAAATATGTAGTAGTGAAAAATGAGAGATACATTTAATGCACAAATGAAGAATGCAAATGAAATACATGGAATAGAAACATTAATGCATCCGATCGAGTAGAGAAGAGGCCTGTTGGGTTTAGGTAACTCCAATGTATAAAAATGGGATATAGGATAGAATAAGAATTTAAGGAATATGTGGCATAACAGATCTAATGTCATTTCCATTTTGTCTATCTATCGAATGGAGCCTGATGAGTCATACTTTCATAATGAGTGGTATAGATGACCAAACTAGATTTTAAAAAGGTGGTTAGTTCAAAATAGGTGCAAGAACGTGCTAAAAGGGGCAAAATAATGAGCACAGCATTTGTATGGTTGCCAAAAATACTATTTGCAGTATTTGCATTTAATAGCTACATGAATAATGAAAAAAAATTATGAATCATTATGAAAAAAAAAAACATAGGCATTAAAGTAGTTAGAGCATCAGAATGCCATATTAAGGGTCTGAGGTTCTATTCTGAGTACTTGTGAGTATATTGTAAAATATGATTTTTAAACCAAGGCAAAAACCTCTTTCCAGAAGTCAGTTTATAAATACATATATATCTCAGGTTGATGCAAAAATTCCCACCACTTCGGCACAATGTTAGAGAAATCTATAAATTGTCCTTGAAATTTACTCAGCTCTCTATTGCTTGTGCAATCAGTCAACTGTAGAGCTTTGTTTACAAGCCTTAGGAGAAATTCAGAAGCTAAGAAGATGGGTTCTGCATGAATTTATAGAAAGGTATATCAGTCAACATTTCAACACTTGCCTTTCTCTTCCTGCTTGACATAGAAAAAGTCATTTTTGAACAAGATAATCACTGGCAATGAAAAATCGATCCATCGGGGGGATCCAAAACAAAGAAAATTGTGGCTAGATCCAGGACAGCCTTCAATGTCTCAACTTAAATGGAATCCTAATATATGGAAGTGCATGCAAAATCATTCAAACTATGAATAATATGTGTATGATGAATAACCCTTACAATTATTATCTTAATGATGAGGATAGTATTCTAAGCAACCTAAGAATAAGAAATGTCTCTTATCCAGACTTACCCAGTTGTAAGACGGACTTGGGGATGCAACGTGAGCAACACCTGCCCACAATTCTGAGGCAAAACAAGGAACAAAAGGAGCCAGCATGATGATGAGATCAGACAGGGTGCGTTCAAACTGTGGTAACTGGACCCTGATATGGGGTGGGATTTTCTGAAGAGAAAATATAAAAGAAAAACATATCAGTCATCACAATGTGTGAAGAAAAGAGTAACTAAAGAAATATTATGAATACAATTTTCAGTCACATTGTCATTTATCTATTATAAATGAGAACTGATTAGGCATTTTTGAGTACTCTTGTAATAGTGGGGTCCAGAGCATACTAAGAGTAAAAGATCAAGAATTAGCCCTCTTGAATTATTCTGTTAAGATATATTATAAAATAACTTTGAATAAAATTATTGATCAAACTATTAATATCGAATTGATTTAATTAATCCATTCTACAGCCTCTTTAAGTGGATAGTCCATGAGGAAAGAGAGGGTGGGGTCTCCAGATTTATAATCCTTATGAATTATATACTTCATATAACTGCTTCATATCTAAATCTCATTCGTTGGATTATACATCCATTTCTTTATGATATAATTGTCATAGTTAGGGGAACATGAAGAGCAGAAATGGACATTAGATAAACAAGATGAGATTTGGGTAAAAGCAGTTATACAAACTTCTGACTTATCAACCAGCTGTTTAGCTCAGTGGTAAGAGAAGTGCTGTGTCTAGATGGCCTTCAGTTGGATGCAAATTTGATTCCTGCAGCAGCCCATTTCTTTAAGTGTTTATTCTATTCATGCTGTCTAGACCCAACTGGCATATCCATCATGTAAAAACAGGATATTGGTTCAAATAGAGTTTCCAATAATGATAATGTATTCATAATTATTCTGTCGGGTTATTTATCCATTTCTTTATAATATAGTACAAGTAACATTATTATTATGGATTACATTGAAAATGACACAAAAAGTAGATCATACCCTCATGTTATTGGTAAGGCCCTGTAGTCTGGATATGGCAACACTCAAGAGAAATGTCTTTTCCAAATGAAATGTTACCTGCAAGAAAATTGAAAAAACAAATTGGTGAAGATAAAATCATTTGATGTTCTCAGCTAATAAGATCATCAGTCTTTCAACATCCGTCGTTGGACAAGGACCTTCCCCAGGATTCGCCACACTTCTCTATTATGGGCGTCACGGAACCAGTACTTTCTGAATTTGTCTAGCTTGTCTTTCCATCAAAAATTTTGCTGGCCTTGGTTGCGCATGTGATCTCAAGGGATCCAACTCGTGAGTCACGATGTCCATCGGTTGTCCGCCATTCTAGCAACATGGCCAGCCCACTGCCATTTGAGATTTTCAGATGTGTTGTGCTATCTTGTAGTCTCTCCATGTGGAGCCCAGCATAATTAGATACTTATGATTAAACAGAGTGGCTAAAAGCAAAACATATAAAAATATATATTTTTCCAAGTAACATGAATATCTCTCTCTCTCTCTCTCTCTCTCTCTCTATATATATATATATATATATATATATATATGAAAAACATCTGAATCTGTCTGTCACAATATTCTCCTCTTAAACATTGGTGCAGCTCAACCAAATTAGGTATGAATACTTTTTTGGACCAAGGGAAAAATCTTCTTAAAGGTTCTAGAGGAGAAGGGGATTCTTTTAACACGTGACTATAATGCAAAACTGAACTTTTACTTTCTGTTTATAGGTGAAGCTTTGGCATAGCTCAACCACATTTGGTAGGCATACTTAGTGGGCCCAGGAGAAAAAATATTTTTTTTCTTTTTTTCTTTTCTTTAAATTGAAGGTTTTAAAAAGGAGGTTCTATTTACCATGTAATATGATGCTAAACTGAAGCTTTGTTTTCCATTCAACTATTGTTTTGCCGGGTCCCACTGGGGGGTTAAAGGATCAATCAGACAACACACACAGAAAAGGAAAAACAAGGCTAATTTCGGCAACCAACAGTATGAGAGTCGTAGATGAGAAATCCATTGTACATTGGACCAAACTATGGAAAAAGTGCTCGTCTTCTTCCATTTTAGCTAAAATTTTGAGTAGAAGATGCAAAAGTGAATAAATCAGTTTAAATACATACAGTGTAAACTTGGGAGAAAACTAAATAACTACTACACATGACAAATAAATATCAAAGATCTTAAAAACCCTGAGGCTTCTACACTAGTAGTCAACCTTTGTAAATATTACACAGAAAAGCAAAAAAATACTGACCTCTTTCAAAAAGTAATTTCTTGATTCACGGATAGATTCATCATATTCTTTGATCTTCTCAGGTGTAAACTGCTCTTGTGGAACATCATTTGATGTCTTTAACTGAATGAATTCTGTGACAAGCTTCCAGATACGAGATTGCCATGCTGTGACAGCCCGGAATTCTGAAATGCCAAACGTTATAATAATCACGAACAAAAAAAGAAAAAAAATCATCCATTTACGACATATCTCAATTTTTCTAAGTTTGTTTCATGCTATTTTCACCAGATTTTTAAAAATTGTTTTCGTTAGTTTTAAGTAATTCAAAAATAAAAAAATGACGTGACCATAGTTTTTATTCAAAAAGATAAGAGAACTTGGAAAACTAAAGACGAGCAATTTATTTTTTCTGTCCAAAATACTCTTTAATACTGGGTGAGGATATCACTCATTATTGATGGGTCATTTTTGTGTAATTTTAATGCTTTTCTATATCTGTCTGGAAAGTATCCAGCCATTTCATAATGATGAAAAAAATAGCCAACCAATGGCCATGGCACCTTTGTCCCCTTTAAAATACTCTACTTGGGACCTTAAACATTCATCAGAGCATCCTTTCCATTTTTCAAAACAGTCTACACTATATGAGGTCTGTCCAGAAAGTATCCAGCCATTTAATGTTAATGAAATATAGCCTATCTAGGGTGATGGCACCTTAGTTTGCTACAAAGAACACACCTCACACACTTATTCCAGAGTCACTTTCACTTTTCAAAACAATCTGCAAGTCCTCTTTTGGGATTGTCATCAGCTGCCTAATTGCATTCTTTTTAATCTCATCCATAATCTGTTTATGCTTTAGGAAAAACTAAAAGTTGCAGGGAGCTAAATCTAGACTGTAGGGGAGCTTATTGACTTGGGTGATGAAATGTTTAGCCAAAACACTCTGCATGAGACATGAAAAATGACTCGGTCTGTTACAGTGAATACGGTGGTCACACAGTACACAAGCTTATTCAATGGTATCTCACTGACAAATGAGTAACCCTACAGGTAAGTGTCCAATCATGCATGCTCAGTAAAGCTCCCACTGATTGGTTGCCAAGTTAATCTGGTTCTCGAGATATTCAAAATGGCTGGATATGTTCTGGAAAGAGCTTGTGTTGTATCAACTCTTTCCATTGGTGCGTATACTTTTCTTGAGGTTATGTTTGCGTCATTTTGGGAATCAAAAATGGTTTTGACATCATCTTATAAAAATATGAGCACATCAAACCGTTCTCTAGCTCCAAACCTGAACTAGAATAATCATCGTATATAGCTGTTGAAGAAGATCGACAAAATGAATATATATGTGTGTAGATCAATAAATTGGTAGCCTATTCATGGAAAAAGCATTCATTTTTACACAAAAAGTATTAATTTTTCAACCTTCCTTGTCAATGCACTTAATCACACATTACTCCATAAATGAAATAGATCAAACATAATACAGTGAAAATTTCATATCAAAATTCAGCTAATAACTGTGTATTAGACCACAAACTTATTGATCCACCTTCATAGATAATCTACAGATCAATCTAACAACACAAGATCTATGGTATCTGTGAGTATAGGAGAAGCCGCTTATTGTTATTACTTTGAGATAGGGTCTTTTACATAACAATATTTGGCTGATAACATTTAGCAAAAGGTACAAAAATTGGAACAATTTACATTCATTGCTATAAGTATCAACATTTTAATATAATTTTAATTCATTTTAGATAAAGTGGTTTGAGCAGACTTATTTCGATAATAACTTCAATATTATCCATCAATATGATAAATGATTTACTCTATATTTACTTTTTTTTTTCATTCCAAAATGGAGTATACATATTAGCATTGGCTTTTATGTAAAGATATTTCACAAACCTTCATTTGACCAATTCCTGTTTGATTTTGGGGCGACATTGTACAAGATACACAGGCGAGTAGCATCAATGCCAAATTGTTGCAGTACATCCTTCAAAAAATAAGAAAAAGAAAAAGTTAATCTTTTGGAGTAGGAAGATTTATATTCAATAGTTATAAACCAGAGATTACTATGCTTTCCCTACTCATGTTATATCTTTGGTTCAAATGATCCCATCATATGCTCTTTGTTGAATGATTAGCAACACTAGATAGAATTCCAGTGATGGATACTTTTGAAATGAACAATATAGTTGTAAACTATTGATTATCACTAACACTAAGAGAAATACTGTCACCAGCAGAAGAAAAGATGACATCACTTCTACCAATCCATGATGTCGACAATTACTATTAAAATTAGCATAGTACCAGTAAAAAAAATGACAGGATTATTTACATATAGATAAACTGGTACTTTATTGCTTTGGAGGACCGTGTTTTTAACCATCTGAAAATTTACTTTGTTGGTCTCCACCGGTAATCATGAATTTAAAAAAAAAATTTTTATTCTTTTATTTTATTTTTTTTTACACAATTCTTGTTCTGAGACAATCAGCATGGTGTAAAATTTGCAATTCTTGTTTTTGCTACACACAACACTGGTTTAGATACTGTTGTTGGGTTTAGGTTATTTATGCATTCTGACATTTATATGTTCACCCAGCCCAAACCGTTCAGAAAAGAAATTTGAAATTTTGCACACACACTCACCTCAATGAGTGGGGAAAATGTTTATTTTTTGTTCTTTTAAAATTCCCCTCCAAAATGAGGTTTTAGTGGAAGTTCAATTTTCAATGTAAGTTCATGCTAAATTCTCCTTATTTACTACAGACCATGTTGCAATCCTGAATTGTGAATAAAGCCTTTCTTAAAAATGTTGACAGCACTAACATTAAAAATCTTTCTTGACAAATAAAAATCTTTTTTTGATAAAAGACAATCACAATTTGAATGCATCTCAATCAATTTTTCTATTGTTTTCTTGCAACTCAAGGAGATATGTTATTAATTACTAATTTATTATTTCAAGTAGGTTTCTCTGTACAGAAGATGGCTCGGGTTAACCAAATTACAAATAGTCTTTGAAAGTCATTAGGATTTTTTTCTGTTTTCACTAGGAAAAAAACACAAGAGAGAATATATTAAACAAACCTAAATTATTTTTCAAGTAAGAAGCACAAATATCAGATGTAATTTTAAAATTATGTAAAGTTAACAAAATTCTTAAAAACAAATAATTAAATTAACAGAAAGCAGAACTCTATTGAGAACTCTACAGTTGGCAGAAGATCAAATATAATTTTTGAGCCTACCCTTTATTCTTCCCTGATCTCTCTCAGCACCATATTTGTTATTGCTTTTACACTAGTAGTATCAGTAGCAGCAATATTATCTTTATTTTTTACTAGATGGAGCATTGCCAACCTGTATTATATCCAACTGTGGAGTTCTCATCGCTCAGTTGGTTAAAGCTAAAGACTGACTGGGCTTATTCTTTATTTCCAATCTGCACTGTTGACTTACGGTCATAGACTGATGGCTGGAGTCAAACTGCAATAAAAAACAACTAAAAAATTCAGATTGAAAAAATACTAGTAGAGAATTGATGATGATAGTTGCTATGATATTTTGTTTGATCAATATGTTGCCTGCCATTTCCTGGTTTTGCATTACCCAGATTGTACACCTTATGAAGACCTTAGAATTAATCATTGAAACATTATAGTATCAACAAAAGCAACAAAGAAATGAGATCATTAGTCTGAATATCTCTCAGAATATTAATGACTCGAATCAAAATTCTAGAAGAATAATATAAATTACAACAAATAATATAAAATCTACAAAATAACTGATATTCAAAAATAAATATAATAATTCAAAATTGAAACTCAATGAAACCAGCAAAAAAGGAAGCAAAACTCTTGTTATAATATACTGCATTGATTTAATTTCCTTCACTTACCTCTGGGTCCACCCCATTGTACTTGGACTTGCTCATTTTTTCCCATTGAACTTCAACTGGAGTTCCTGTTTTAATTTCAACAGGTTGCTCACCTGAAAGAAGGGAAAAAAATAAGAAC
This sequence comes from Thysanoteuthis rhombus, assembly GCA_963457665.1. Classification (NCBI taxonomy): domain Eukaryota; kingdom Metazoa; phylum Mollusca; class Cephalopoda; order Oegopsida; family Thysanoteuthidae; genus Thysanoteuthis; species Thysanoteuthis major. The sequence goes on from OY735207.1 coordinate 36,414,648, forward strand.
TAAGATACATTGAAATATTCATTTTTAAATTATGCTCCAGTGTCAACCAATATTATTAAAAAGAAACGTTAACCATAGTAAACTTATAGATTCTTTCATACACATAGGAAGCCGTATATTTTTATCTGAAAAAAAATATATCCCTAAATGATCATGGGGAGTGTTTATATATATATATATATATATATATATATATGACATGCATTAATATGTCAATGTCTACAGATCTCTTTTTGAAGTCTATAGGGAGGTATGCACCAGGAAATTTAAAGAGAATGAGATTATCTTGGCTTTTACAACTGCAGACAAAGACATCATTGTAGTATGAAACCCATGCAAAAATTGGTTTGCATTACATGATTGAACAGGATAGACGTGGAGGGGGAGTGATCTGCTAAATCCGTGTTTTTCATTTGTCCCAGGATAAATGTTTGGATGGGAGATATGTATCCCATCATGATTTTGGTTTTTCAAAATATGGAAAATTGAAAGTCTTGAAAGGGCAGAAGAGTAAACAGAAAAAAATAAGCAAAGGAAAAGAAAGGAAATTTGAATACCTGAAAGGTTGACTTGTGATTCTGGAAGGTATCGCCCAGAATCTTTCAGCTTGTAGCTCTTCCCCATCACCATTCCCTGAGTTAGGAGGTTCACGAATGGCTCTCGGTGAGCAATGAGACCCAAATCATGAAGAAAATGGTTCACAAATCTGGCATAGTATAAATGGAGGGTGGCTAGAAATAAAAAAACATTTTCGAGTCAAGGAAAGTAGTCAACAAGACATAAGACATTTGCCAGCTTCATAAGATGCAGGCAATATTTTGTATATTTCATCATATATTTATTTAGCATTTCTGGATCAGCCTCTGATTCATAATACTAGGACAACAAAAACTTCAAAAAATGTGCATCAGTAAAATTACAAGGTTTATCACAACATTCTGGGTTTGAAGGTAAAGAAAAAAAGTAGCAATTCAAAGATGGCACAGAGAATTGAAGAGTGAGAGGTGGCAGATTGACAGAGGATTTAGTGTTCAGTTAAGCCATTGAAACTTTCATTATCCGAGGGGTCAAGGCAATATTCATGAGAGATGTTGTGATATCAGAGTTCAACTGTCATCAGAAACTACTTCTTTATTTCTAACTTCATGATGTTTGCTCTAGAAGTTCTTGTGTGAATTTTGTTACATGGGCTGTTTTAATCATTGTATGTGATTTGTGTAGACTAATTTCTTCATCTTTGTTGTTGGTTTTTTCACAACTGTTCAGCTGTCTACCATGCAACCTTCTTTTGGTGTTTGTTTTGTTGTGGAATGTGTGTTGAATCCTGTTCTGGGGAGCTAGCACACCCGCTTTCATACAGCTTATGTCCAGTTTTTGCTTCTCTGTGTTCTTGGGAATGTCTCTTCCTGATCTCTGTGCAGACCTCATGACCATACATTGAGCCTTGAAGTTGCTCTCATCTTAGTTGAAGAGTGAATCAAGTCAGAGTTTTGAGATAAAAATCGCAATAGTAACAAGAGGGAGTAAAGCTAGGAATAAAATAATAATAGTGATAAATTTTCAAGCAAACATCGTTGCTAACAGTTTGATATTAAAAAAAATAATACTCTCAGATGGAGAGGAAACATTAACTAACAAAAGATATAATCATAAAAATATTAATAAAACAAACAAAACATGAATTACTTCTCTAGTAAGCTGACACCATGTTGCAGAAAGTGGCATAACTGACTGTGGTATTACGAACCTGATTTCAATTGAGCTTGACTTCTGAATTTAATGGTACTGGTAGATTGATAATACAAAGTCTTCCTACACTTCTAGCAGTTATTACTATCATGTGAAAAATTGTGTGAAAATACGCAAAGCGTATTAATTTTCCTGTCAGAGTAACCTTTTCTTAGATTTACTGTCTTACAAGGCTAAAGGGCTCCAGCTGCTTTGCTATTTAACCACAGCTGGAGGTGGGGTTCATGCCTTTAGGACATTAGAGTGAAGTGAGTGTAAGTAGTATTGGCAGAAACGCTAATTCAGGTTTGCTGATTCCATTTTCCATACCAGTAACTACTACACCACTTGACACATTTAAAACTCGATTACTTCTACATAATAACAAAATAATCTAGACTTTCACATCCTCAAGTTAGGAGTGATTATTACTTGGAACTAGGATATTTTTGCTTGATCTCAGTGAAATATCTTGCTGGCCACTTACAGGCAATCATTGCTTTCACTGTCTTCAACGCCATCTACAAAATTTCTCGACTAAAACCAGTATCTGCTTCTTTACTGCCAGAGTAGGAAGACCTAGGAAAAATAAATTTCTTGCAATGTATCTCATCAACCATTCCCAATTGGTTGATATTCAATCCTTTTTAAAAACCAATATTTCAAGAAGTGCATCTTCATTCAGGTGAATTTTTTTCTCAGTGCTTGTTTTTGGTCAATTTTGCTCATAATCCAATCAGAACCCCGTGCCATTTTGTCCTGGTACCTTTTTTGCTGACTGACTGATTTTACTAAAGCAGTTTTCAATACCTTGTTGATACCAGTGACTTGATTAAGTACCACTGACAAAAACAGTCAAAGGTTGTTACCTGTAAAATCTATACGATAACAGAGATATCAATATCTGCCAGTGATTTGATTATGCAAACTTACCATGTTCCTTGCCTCCAATGTAGAGGTCTACAGGCATTTCTCGAGAGACAGTGTCAGGATCAAATATTAGACTGTTATTTTGAGGATCAAGATATCGCAAGAAGTACCAAGAGGAGTCAACAAATGTATCCATGGTGTCTGTTTCTCGATGTGCAGGACCTCCACATCTGAAATGAAACAAAATTAATTAATCTTTACTTGCTTACAATTTTTGTTCGATCTTTTCTGAGATAAGTTGTTAATTATTAGTTTTTTGAGAAGTATTTCCTTTTATTTCAATTTTTTAGTTGCTTTTTATTGAAATACACCGAGTCCATCAGTCTACAAGAGTGAGTAATCAGCATAGATAAAGGATGAGCTCCCAGTGAGATTCAAACTCACATCCCTTTTGCCACACAGAAATATGGTTATCCGTACCAGCAGCTCTTACTGAGTGAGCTACCTGAATTCTATGGTTGGCAGAAGATCAAATCTAACCATTAGACATACCCTTCATTCTTGTCTGATCTCTCTCAGGACCATATTTATCATAGTTTTCTATATAAGTTGTATTAGTTTCAGCAATATTTTCATCTAAATTTCTTAGCAGCTTTTTTATTGCAACTCACACAGGTCACCAGTCTATATGAATGAATGAATAGTGCAGATCAGAAGTAAAGAATGATCTTTCAGTGACTTGTTAATATTCAGTTTCTTTACTATCCTCATCTTTCTGTTTGAATTCCTGAGATGAGGAATTTTCATTATTATACATTAATCTATTTGGACTAGTATCCTCATCTTGGTTGTTATAGTCACAATGTTTCAGCTGTTGTACCCTCTGGCTCTCTTCAGGTACCTATTCTATTCAGTAACCTCTTAGGAATTTTTAATCAAACCCTTTATTCAATCCATGAAGGTAGATTGTTCTCATTCTACGGTCAATGCCTGGGGATGTTTTGTATAATAATTCTTCTTAGTTAATTCATCCTTCTGACTTATGCTTTTTCCACTGAACCAGAGTATATGACTCTCACTGACTGACTCATGACCACCAGATAACTAGGATCACTCAAACAACTAGTGAGTGGATAAAAGAATTGATCAAGTGCATAGCTTGTATATTTCAGATATTAAACAAAGAGCATAACCCACTTTGTTATATGAGAAAAAAATTGATGAAGAATTTGGTTCTAAAATTGTTAACTATGTATTGAAAAGACTTACTTTGGACACTTTACAGAATGCCAATCTTCCAGATGAGTGAGTGCAGCATTGGATTTTCCCAAGAATTTCTCGACTTTTGGGAGTTTGACAGGGAGATCTTCAAATGGGATGGGCACAATCTGTAATTATGATAATGATAATGTAATGATAAATATCACAAGTAGGATATAATAAAAAAATACATCAATACTTTCATTCACTCTCATGGTCACATATACAAGGGTAGATCAACAAACCTATAGCCTGATACATTCATTAGCTAAAATTGAATCTGAAATATTCACCTTATGATTTTCAATATATGTGAATAAGAGCGAATCATTGAGCTGACAAGGAAGGAAATTATGTTGGAAAATGAAATATTTGTGTGAAATAAACGCTTTTTCCTTCATTAGGCATGGTCATATTGATGTACCTATATATAGTGATACGGCAAATTTTGGTGGTAGAAACAAAAAAAAAAAATGAAGCAATATGTGTACCTCACATAAATGAATCACCATAGCATGCACATGTGCTAGAACTAATTATCTAAAAAATTAAAAAAATACCAGCTCAAGATTAGGGCAATGTTGGTCCAAAATGACAAAAGGAACCAAAAAAGCTCTTTCTTGAAAGGAAAAAAGCAAAAGCATTTTTAGATGGTACCTAATGGTATACTCATGCAAATTTTCATGATGGTAGTCCCCAAAATGAGATCAGGAGCACCCAGAGACACACACAGACACAGGCTCCACCACTCCCTCATTCAGTTCTAGTCATTTTCTGTCCTAGAAAACTAAATATTTCTGGCAGTTGAAAATAAACATGATTAAGCTCCAATTTTGACCTAAAATTGTTTCAACAAGTTTCACCACTTAATCTTTAGATTGTGCATTGAAATAAGAGGAAAAAAGGGATTGTTGAAGGTTAGCAATTAAGATGAGCATAACAAACATAAAAATGAAATAAAACTATCTTGTTCGAAAAAAGGAAATTTAAATTTAAAAAAAACAACCCTGAAATATGCTTGATGCAATACTACTCTCCTTTGTACAATAGTAACATTTTTATGCACAGTGAATATTTATTAGTGACAGGGGTAGCTGTGTCATCTCTATCCTCAAATGGGTATATGGTATAGTCAAATAATGCTCAGCTTGAAATATTATGCTTAAGGGAACAAAGGGAAATTCTGTTTTTATTCATGGCTTTCTAGACAGTCAGTGATAATACACTCACACACACATATATATATATATATATATATATATATATATATATATATATTATAATTAATAATTGTGTCATCTACAGACAGCAGTTTCGTTGTATTGCAACTCTTCAGTATGGCTATAGACTTGATATCCCTTCCAGCACTGGTAAGTAGAGCCAAAACCTTCACTCTGGACCCAGAGGCAGATGCTCTACCCCTGCCCTATGCAGAATTGGACAGTCAGTAGGACCAAATTAAGCAATGTTTGCTTACGCATATATATATATATATATATTAGTCGGATGTCTGTGTCATCAAAGTCACTTACTAATAAACTCTTCGACCTCCACATGAGATTCAACATTATAAAAACTAAAAATTGAGATTTCAGAGAAATTACAAAGAAATACTAATGTCAAAAACTTTCAAAATGTCATTACTCACTTCACAATTGGCACAATGGACAAGTGGAATGGGTGTGCCCCAATAGCGTTGCCGTGAGATAAGCCAGTCCTTCAGTTTGATGCTAACCAGATGACCACCAAAATGATGATCCTACAAATAAAAACAATCTAGATAATATCAAGTATATTTCTCTTGATTCTGAAAGGTCTGAATGAGGCAACATCTCCCATTGTAAAACGCGAACCGAATTCAATTTTCTACATCCAACCACTAAACTATAAAATGATAAACTTACCTGTGCATATTTTGTAACTTTATCAAAGGCTTCTTCTTTTTTCAAACCATTGAACTGCAAAAAATATATTTGAATTTAAGAAATATATCAATTAAATACACAAGATTTACTTTCTATCTGTCAGCAGTACTAAAAGATCTAAAACAGCTAGATTACTTTTTGAGGAGTCCAACATAGATTTCTAGTAACATTTAAAGTGAAATGGGCAAAAATCTTGTACAAATCACGCATTTTAAGGTCTCTAGATTGAGGCTGATATTTGCAGAATACACACTCATGACTCATTTTACTTTTCTATCTTATTTGGCAACAATAAAGCTAAGGTGAAATGAAGAAGATATTTCGCATAATGGAATTTTACGAGTGATATATATTTAAACAAGCAAGTACTTCAAACTCTGTATCAGACAAAAAGCTTCCTTATGTCTATAGTTTAGATCGAAAGAAAGAAAGAAAGAAAGAAAAAAAAAGAAAACGTCCATACTTCATTAGAGTTGATAAGTGTTATTTCTTCATCATCTGTTGAGAAGACATTCACATAACTTAGGTTGAACTTGGCAGCAATATTAGCATCTTGAGGAAATAAACAAGGTATTCCTGAAGAGAAGAAAAAGTGAGAAAAATTACATAAACTTATTATAACTTATTACACAGTATGAAAATAACAAATGAATAAATAGAAATACAAAAATTATATAAAAATGATTGGCATCTTCAGGAAATAAACCAGTAATTTCTGAAGAGAAAAAACAATTAAAAATATGCTTATATATATTTTTTTCACTAACTTTCTTATCATGAAACCAAACATCAAGATCGGATATATAAGCTTACCAAGACATTCAGAGAGCATCATCAATAGCTGACTTGCTCCCAATTCAACAGACTCCGACCCTTAATCTCCAATGCTATCTGTATATCTTGTGCATTGACACCTTGATTTTATTAACACCAATCATCTGATTGATACGGGTCAAAGCGTACACATTGGCAGGTAAAGACATATAGACTGCATTCACTAAGCTTTAAGAAACAGATATTTACACAATAAACCCAAACATTTCAGTTTAGATTTTTTGCTATCAATGTGAAGCATAAGTTAAATGTTCACCTTACCTAAACGACAGTCATTAAATATATCAAATTCAGTCGTTGGAGATACAATGATTGGAAGTTCTACTTTGGTGAAAGGATGAATGGCTTTTAATGAAAGCAGGATATCTGGAAAAACAAAACAAAATAATATAGTAGAGACTGATGAATATATACATCAAACCATATTAGAATCACAAGTAAAAATTGTACTGGGTGGTTATCTATGTCCCAATGATTAACAACAGTTCTTTTCAACATGAACACTTTCAATGATGTCAGTAGCTGTGTGGAGATTTGCATAGTAACCTAGATGAATGTTTTTAAAGTGATAAGGTTGTTGCACAGGGACTATCTAACTCTATCAGCTTCCTAGATTGTCTTTTCCTGTAGTATAATGAGATATCATGACTGATGGCATTTTTGGCTGAGTGGGTGGTCAGAATGAAGGTAGAGTTTACCACCAGTTTGTCTTAGGGGGCTCCACTCTGGGATTGTTCTTTCTGTCAGAGTAACTTCTTAGTTGGACTGCCTTACAGGGCTAAAAGGCTCCAACTGCCCTACTATTTACCCATAGCTGGGAGGAGAAGTGGAGAAGGGCATTAGTGTGAAGTGAGTGTAAGCAGCCTTGGTGGAAACTCGAATTTGATCATCTATTCTATTTTCTCTGCCTTTGACCATTATACTATCCCACACCTCCTGCCTGTAAAACTGCAAGATTTTGGGGTGTGATAAGAGGTGCAATGATTCAACAATGCATCAATATATCACAATATTTTTCAGTGTGGGGGATGCATCAATACACAACATTTCCATAACAGTACTAATGATTTTTTTTAGCTTTTTAAAAATGTTGTTCTAGCATACTGTTTCAAAGTCTTAATTACTATTTTAGGACGGGCAACTTGGCAACACTGTCCCTTCAAAGAGGATACAATTTTTTTGAGGGGGTAATGCTAGTGTTGACATTTTATAAGTACCGTAGTAGACAGTAGTAAACATCCATCACTGAAGTGGTGAAGGAAAGGGAGTAATGTGGCCAATTATGCATTTTATAGACAAACGTATATTGCTTTTGGGAATCTATACATTTTGACTGTACTTAAAATAATCAATAAACAAACAATACAGTGAGTTTTTAATTTTTATTAAATCATATTTCCAAATTTTGAAAATATCGCTTTTACATAAAAAACAACATTTATAAGTTACTATGCTTGTAACAAAGTCCACAATTTCCTGCCCCCAATATTAAAAAAGAATGCTCTAAATAGATTAAATTCACTTGAAAAAGATGATATACTAATAAATAAACCATTTTGCTAAATGATACTTACAATCTTTTGAATTTCCACTTTCAGTAACTGTTATGGATTTCTGGAATATACAAAAAAAAGAAGAGAGAGAGAATATATTACAGTCAATGAATTCTGTGCTTCAGAAATAAAATGTATGTGGCTTTATGATACAATGATACATGCAAGTATACAAGGACAAAATTCAATTTTTTTAAAACTAGGCAAATATTACGCTGCATCCAATGCTTTTTATTATGACGATGCGACTATCTACCAAAGCACATTATAGACAGTTATAGGGCTTGGATGAGTTGAAGCGAGCAGCAGTACTTCAAATATCCTTGTACACCATTTGTCTTGCAGTCTGGCATATGTGGTATACAACCACAGGCCTTTCAAGTGGGTAAGATGGAGGAAATTGGTGGAAAAGATCATGAAAGTGAGATATACATAGAGAATAGCAAATAGATCTTACAACCTGAAACATAAAATTCTTTTTGCAATCTTTTACGACCTAATCTGGTACACTCTCCTAAGAGTCTGATGAAAAATCTTAAGAATATTTCATCATTTTCTATTAACCCTAATATAAGGAATGCCAATTTTAGTTTTGTCAGACAGCCATGCCAGGCTCTTGAAGTGATTACACGTCTCCATGCATGAATTCATACAGTGAAAGAAATCCGTCGGGCTCACTCATGAATAAGCTAGGAGAGAAGGACACACAGAGCTAGAGGGCTGAAAATTTCAACATTTACTCCATTTTTAGTTTTTTTTTTCGTTAAATGGACAATATGGAAAATAGTAGTATTTAAATCAAGTTTATTATACCAACAGGGTTCGCCTTTTAGTTTTGTCAAAGTACATACTCATTAACCTTATGTTTAGAAAAAATTTCATTTTATGAGGTAAGTTCAAGTTTATAGTAAATTGGTCTCTTAGTTTGTGTCCAACAGCAGTCACACTTGTTTTTTGAAAATTCAAACTTTTTTTTAGTGATCACTGTCCAACAAAAGGTGAGAGAAGTGATATTCATTGATTAACCCTTTTTTTCAATTCTTTAATTGATCACCCCTAACATGGCATGCTGCCAAAAAACATTGGTCATATGACAGTTTCTATTGAGTCTTTCTACATTCGCTGAACTTCTATTCATTCCTCTTCTACTTTGATAGACTCTGTATTGAGGTCACACAACTAAACCAAAATTTTCTCCATGCATTCAGGTGACAGATCCTACTGTGCTCATGTACCGACTGTAATAAATGTTTGTTCTTGTTTAGTTTCAGATCCATTCCCTCAACATTTCCTACCTTAGTCCTAAACACTAGACAACACGACTAAGAATTGTAACTAGATAAAACTATAAAAACGTTACTTCTCTATTGTAAGTTCTATGGAATCCAGTAAACTAAATATAAATACACTTATAATTCAGTTGAGTAGCTATAAATAAAATTTCACGTTAGAATCAATGAGATTCCATAATTAATCATAATTCATTGAAAAGCTATAATTTCTTATGGTAGTATGGATAACAGCATGGAAAATGGATTCAGTGAACCGAATTAAAATTTCGGCTGAGGTAATTAGTTTTTACTTTACATCAATATGCCCAGACAATGCATGAATCTACCTATCCAAGTAAGTCAGATCAGGGATTACTTCCTGCCACTGGTATTATATAATACAATAATTTGATACTTGGAAAGGAGATGGGCATCATCAAGTAAAACCACGGGCATATGAGAAGTTGTACCCCCAAGTGGTCCCAACCCCCCGCCTCTCTAGTTCATACGCCCAGAAGTGATACTCACAGCCCAGAGAAGTGCAATGAAGAACCCAGAATGATGGTACCCTAACAATCTACTAGGTAATGGGATAATCAGATTTTGGATAATTTCTCTTAAAATTGAATTTTAGCATTTTCCATGTGTGCTTTAATCACACTAGAAGTGTGAATATATATGTGTATGCATGGACTTTGACGCCAGTTAGTGCATTTGTACAGCTATAAAATCTACTGACATATCATAAATGTAAAATTTGAAACAATACCTACCTCTTGATATTCAGGACAGTTTAAAAGGTGGGAAGGAGTCACAGCAAGATGGCTGACACCAAATATAGCTGCTGGTTCTTTTGTGAAGACACTCAGAGGATCAGACAATTGGACATTGTTATTCTAATAGAAAAAAAAGGTAAAGAGCTTCAAGTATTACTTCCATTTCAAGCAAAATATGAAAATGTTCAAGCAAAATTATTAGATGCTGCCCAGGACAAAACAGAATATTTGCAAATTAACCTTATATAATTTCATTGTGATAGAGCGATTCTGTTTCATTTCACCCTAAAAAAATTGAGAAAAAGAATTATATATATTTGAGTAAATCTCTGTATATTTAGATTTGAATTCAAAAGGTTGAGGATTATGTGGATACTACTTTTGAAAGTTTATAATTAATGCATGTGTGAGAAAAAATTAGAAAGATACAAGCTGATCGTAAAGTCCTTCCTTGATTTCAAACATCTAGGACTGTTTCTAAGATATGATTGTATATAATCAGAGAAAGAAATTATGCTCACCTTAGATTAGTCGCTGTTGTTTTACAGTCAATGATTACATGAATAAGACTCTTGAAAGTCTAAAATTTACTCACAAATTTCAATCATCATAGCATTAGCTGAAGCTTGGGTTTTTGAAAAATTATAGATTGAAAATCAACTAACCTTAATATCAAATTCAAAATGGCATCCATTACATTTACCAATCCAATTTTTCTGTAGTTTGATAATGTCCCTCCATAAATCAGCATTCACCCCAGAAAGGCCATCCCAAAGGGACTGCAAATTTAAAAAAAGATTTTAAGGAAAAAAAGAAAAATTCTTTATATACATTAGGTATAATTGTCTAGTTAAAAAGATTTAATCTCATTTATATATATACATATATATACATATATATATATATATATATATATATATATATATATATATATATATATATGCCACTTGACCTAATATTTAGCATGAAGATTCACAAAATATCAACTCGTGACATAGACTATAGAAGGTTGACACCAGAGGTCATTCAAAATCACTAGAAATTATTTCTATTGAATCTCTGGTTCGAAACAAATGATTTTTATATTAGAATTTTGTCAATCATTCTTCTTACAAAAGGCACAGATTTCTTGCAATAAAATGAATTTTTATAAAAAAATTTTCTCCTGTCACTTATTGCATTTTTTTTTTTTCTACCAACAGATCCAGAGATTATGCAGCATGTGAAAGAACTTCCTACCCCAGCTTCATGATAATTTGCTGTATCACATTTCCAACATAATGTGTGTTGTCACGAAGCAAAATTACCAAGTGACTTTCCAGCCAAGAAAAAAGTATTTTTCAAAGTGTCATCCAAGCAATCCAATTTGTTACGCAACAAGATAAAAAGAAATAGTTAGACAGGATATTCTTACTTTTTCATCACTAGTGACTATCTTGTCCAAAGATGACATTTCTGTTGAGCAAGAAGAGAAATACAAGTTTTCAAACGCTGAATTATTTCTGTAAGTTCATACGGAATCCATTTTTCTGAGGCTTGTAAATAATTGAGTTGACTGATTGAATAAGCAATAAAGACCTAAGATTTTTGAAGGATATAATAGGTTTTCCTTTGGCAATGCTGGGTATCCCAGCATATATATATATATATATATATATATGCAATGCTCTTCCAACATGGAATGGAGCACTCTGGTGGATGAGGAATATATACAATAAATAAATATATCACTTGAATTCAACCTCACTGACCATCAAGTTCTGTGGAGTAGAGGGAGGATACCAGTCTGCGGGTCAGAAGCTAAAGTTTCGATCCTGCCTTGTGGTACTGGATAGGATAATGGATAGTCTATAGCCACACTGATGACTTGCAATGCAACAAAACAGCTGTCTGTGGATGACACAATAATATACATACATACATATATATATATATATATATATATATATATATATATATATATAGGTTTGATGCATAGGTTTCTGGCTTTTTTTGGCAGAATTTTTCATTTATATATTCAGCTGAAACCTGACTATAGCAACTAAGATGAGGACACTAGTCTGAGTAAAAGGGTGTATAATGAGACTTAAACCATACGATTACATTAATGAGGATCAAGAAAATTCATCTTGAAAATATACATAAAACCATTTTACTTACCTTAGCATAAGCAGTTGTTCTCAGATACCATTGTCGAAGCGCCCGCTTTTCTACTTTGGCTCCAGAACGCCAAGATAGTCCAAGTTCATCAATTTGCTCATCAGCCAATACAGTTTTGTCTATAGGATCCCAATTTACAAGAGCCTGCAAAGAACACAGTAGTTTTAAAGTATCAGAAATAGTGCAAACAGTTCTACATACTAATGTTTTGCTCAACTGTTTTATCTGAAATGAAAATTATGTTACGCTAGAGGGAAAGATGTTAAGACATAACAATGATATCATCATGATGTTTGTCCTTTGTTGATAAAGATGACCATGGCTTCAGTTCCATGTACAACGGGGTTTGAAGTCATGACTTGCATGTGACCCTGATTACAATGTGGGAGGGTTGCACATGTCATCAGCCTCACCCTTTCTTCCCTTCCTGCCTTGGTCCAGCAGCAAGACATAGTCAGGATGTTTAAAGATAGACTGGGATGCAGCGAATCACTCTTTATGCTCCACAACACTTAGCTAACCCAATTTTTTGGTTTTGGATGATGATATATAAAGATGTTGAATTAGTTGAATTATAGATTTTGTTTACAAATTGCACACTTTTTATGAGTAATATTTTGTATAAGAATATATGTATTGTGTGGCATTGATATATCTAGATGGACTAAAAGTGATACTTGATTTGCTATAACTTTTAATTGCAAAAAAACATGAAAATAATTTGACCTTATTTAACAAAATTTTCAAGTGAAGGCACCTTACAGTATTTATACAGGTAGCAGTTATTTCCCTGGTCTTTAATCAATCTTATTCGTATAATAAGAAGAGATTTTAAATATGCAAATTACCTCTTTCTGATAAACCAGTCCTCTTTCATACATTTTGAGAAATATGTACTGAGTCCATTTATAGTAGGAAGAATCACAACTTGCAAATTCCTGTAAATGAAAAAAAAATAATCAAAAAGTAATGATAGATCTACATATCCTTTTTCAAAATGTATGCTAATATACATTTGCTTGGACACACACATACACACACATGCTGGGGATTCCACATAAATGTAATACATTGGGGTTAACAAATTTTTGTCCCTATAAGCAAATTGATTTGCATTAAAAGGACAAAATATTCATCTGATTCTGTACTTATACAATTGGTCCTACTAAGCGGCTATTTCTTGTAACCATTGTTCCAGAATCTACTATATACATACATTCAAGTTTGATTAAAGGCCACAGACGAGGGATATAAGAAATCATCAACAAAGGTCTCATCAGTTGGTCTGGCAGGCTATGTATGTGTGTATCATGAGTACAGGCCACACAAATGGAGCTGGAAGGCTGAAAATTTAAACATTTACTCTTTATTATAATTTTTAAAAAAACAACAAAAAAAAACTTTCTGTCTTTTCACCTACCCCAATATTTGTTAGTTGGAATTGGGGGTGGGGTGGTGGTGGTGGTGGTAGGGGGGGGGTCATTCAGCATTGTAAGTTTCTGCTAAATTGATCCCTTGGTTTGTGTCCAGCAGCATCCACAATAATTTTATCGAAAATTCAGACTTTTTTTTAGCAATCACTGCCCAACAAAAGGCAAGAGAAGTAATTTACTTATTGATCAACCCCTTTTCTAATTTTTTAATTGATCTCCACTAACATGACATGCCACTAAAAGACATTGGTCCAGTGATAGTTCCTTTTGAGTGACTAAACAGAGTTGTTAAAAATTCTTTTTATCAATCATTCTTGTTTCCTTAAGATCGAATATAGTTTGGTGGATAGTGAATATAAGAACTGCAATGCTACGAAATACTGTACGTCTTTTATCATCCTTTTAGCGGCCAGCAAAGGTGCCAACACTAATTCTCAGATCCTAGGATATTGATTAATCTGTTACCCAGGATTCCGTTTCAGGAAGTGATGTCATTATAAAAGTTAGATTGATGTCAGAGACTTCCAGTACCTCATTAAGGACTTACCCTCTCCCAGTCAAAACTACAACAAAGATCTTCAATTTGTTTCTTCATACTCTTGATGTTACTGCAAAGAAAAAGAAAAGAAAGAGAACAGTTTCAATGAATTTGTTACACTGATGACTAATTTGTTGAAAACAGACCGAAGGAACAATATTTAGAAAGAAAAATCTTCCACTTATACTGGAGGTGTTGTGGAGAGTTGGAGACAGTGATCATCTAATTTCATTTGTCTGTTCATTTTCCTTCATTTAACTGAGCAATCTATAATAATCCACTTCTTACTTATTAGGCCTGTCAAAGGTTCACCAGAGCACCATTAACAATACATTTCTGAAACATTCCCTACTCAGTCCGTTGCCTCACAATGCTTTGCGTTTTTTGAATCACTGTTTTCTATAACATTAGTTGTCGAGCCCATTAACTTGAAGAGGAATTAGAAAACTTGGTGATAAATGAGAGGAATCCTGAGGAATATGTTTTCTTAGAAAGAAAATAGGACCAATCATACTTTTCGCACCTCAAGATTGACCAGAACACATTTTGGTTTGACACTGTATGACGTCATTCAAATGTCAGCTGTTTTACAAGTGTAAACCAATAACACGTGTTTTCAAAAGTTATTTATACTCAGAAAAACAAGAATTCTTTACATTTTAAAAAGAAAAGAGAAGTAATTTCCAATGCTTTCAATACAAAAAGAAAAGGGGTAAAAAAATTTTTTTTTTTCACAGAAAAAACAAAAAAATGTTCTTTCCCATTGCAAGTAGTTTTTTTTTGAAAACTAATACATATATTGGATTTGTTAAAAATGTTTTTTAAAATCAATGATCATTTTGAATATTATTTAGATAGAAAGTAGAACATTTTTTTGTTTTTCTGATGGTAAATAACTTTTGAAGCTAATAAGAATAATTACAATTTTTTTCTTAAACAACTCTTTAGATTAGAACCACAAAAATCTTCATCCTTTTCTTTTAATAAAAAAAATCACTTGTTTTCCTGAGGGTAAGTAACTTTTGAAAATGTGTGATTGGTTACGTTGATAATATGGCTGACATTTGAATGATACCATGCAGTGTCAAGCCAAAATGTGTTTGTTTACAAAGCAGTCAATTTTAGGGTGCAAAAAGTATTTTCATCCTAAGAATACATACTGAAATTCGTTTCAATTGACTTTTCAGTCTGAGGCAACCTGTGACTTAAAACAAAGATTCACCATGTGTAGACAGAATATCAACCATTTTGTGTATACTGCCAGATGAAATAAAAATCACTTTTTTGAAACCTGAAATGATAGAATTGTTAAGAACCAAAGAATCAAAAGGGAAATATGAGGCATTTACCTGTATGTCCATTTAGCTGGGTGTTCACCTCTTTCAATGGCAGCATTTTCAGCAGGAAGACCAAAAGCATCCCAACCCATTGGATGGATGACCTAAAAATAATAATCAAGATTAACCATACAAAAACAAAAATCAATTTTGCAACACTTAAAGCATCATGTGTGTGTGAAGACACACATAAAATGAATAAATACGATACTCTTTCACTTTATTAGTCCATATATCTGAAACATCATCTTTTTAAAGATGTGCGATTGCACAGGGGAGGAAGGATATATGGCTGACAGAACCTTCCAAGCTGTCATTTTTCCTTGGCTTGTAGAGGACCCATTGCCAGCTATCCTTTAGTTAGAACAAAACAGTGCTTTGGAGTATGAAACCAAGTGTGGTGATGCACTGAACTGAACCTGGTACACAAAAAGTCCCAAAAGGCATGCTTGGAAATGTCAAAACAAAAATGCAACCTTAATAAGGATGGTATTTTTTCTCCTGAGATTGCATTAAGGGAGAGGATGTTCAAATAGCCATTCCAGAAAGAAGGATGTTCAAGTCATCCCTATTATTTACTATATCAATATGATTATTATTTACCTTCTTGCCTTGGAGGCGTTTATATCGTGCCATTGTGTCACTGATAGTGTAGACGCGGACATGTCCCATGTGTAATCGACCACTGGGATATGGAAACATTGATAACACGTAGTACTTTTCTGGAGATTCAGCCTAAAGAGACAAAACAAAACAGTGAGCAAAAAACATTAATTCATTCCTCTGATATATAAATGATTCTTTCTGAGTGATTGCATGTGTCTAAAATAAAGATTCAGTGAAGAACAGGCCTCCACTAATCAACATATTCTATCTAAATTGAACAATTTTCTCTTTGATATTTAGTAGATTATACAAGTATACTGCTAGGTTGAAAAGAAAGGGCCTGCCTGCCTGCCTTGAGAATCAGCATTTAAATCCTGTATTTTAGCTGACTTGAGCACCAACTACAAATATTTAAAAAAATACAATCACTTTAACAGCTAAGCAAGTAATCCTAGGCCATGGAGATACAGACAGGCCAAGAGAGCAAATTGAAAGCTGTATTGTCAGATTCCTCCACAAAGACAATAATACACCTATCTCAACCAAACTCTGTATAATCTATTCACACAAGTCTTGCATGTAAGGGATTTCAGGGAGATTGGATCAGAATGAGAATAAATTAGCAGGAGTGTTGGAATGCTGGTAAAGAGGAAGGCATAGCCACAAACTAACAAGCATTTGTCATGGGGAAGCTATAAACCAACAAGAATGTCATGGGGAGTAGAGGGACATCCACAAACTAACAAAGAAAGAGTGTTGACTGCAGCCCACAAAGTAACAAGAGTGACAGAAAAGCAATATATAGACGTAATCTAATCCATGTTCAATTAATACTAGAGGTTGTACATTCCTAATCTGGCACTCTATGATCTGATAACTCCCATGGTCCAACACATTTTGAATCTGCTGCCAGCAGTTCTTCGATTCAGTTTCAAACCTCAGTTTGAATGCTAATACAACAGATTATAAACAGACTTGTTGAACCAAATGAGTTTTTTGATGATTATCAATCTAAATTGAGAAATAAGCCTAAAAGTTTTTGAATTCAATGATTAAAATCAACATATTTTAATGAAAATTGAATATAAAGATACTTATTTATGAATGATATTCAAAAAAACTTACTTCAACCATAATCAAACTATAAACCACAATTTGAAATTCAACATGAAACTCAAAACTGTGAACTTAAAAACAAAAAAAAAAAGGAAAGATCTACAAAAAATCTGAGCTACAAGTACTATCATTTTTGGTTTTAGGCTTTATATAACATGAAACAATAAAAAACTTGTTTGGAAGCAATAATGGTTGTATCATTTTCTGTTTTAAACTTTATTCTACCTTTGATAGCACAGAAATATGAATGTGGAATGAGCTGGAAAAACTAGGGGTCAGGCATATGTTTACATAGGGGGTTCCCTTAGGGGTCAATTACTGTTTTCCAAGATTCTTTGAGGTCTAGCAATGGCCAGGTCCCAAGGCTGAAAAAATTGAAAAAAATCTCCTGTATAGATGAGATGCAATGTTCAACTCTGCATCCATGATTAATATAGGCAAAGTTATCCAAACAGTTGAAAAATGTATATTACACTTGTAGCAATAACCAAATTATCTGACTTGGACAAACACTTACATTTTGTTTAGCAGAGTCCAGTTTCTGAATCTGTGGTTTCCAGTGATTCTCTATTTCTTTCCGTTGTTCTTCCTTAAATGAATTTTCCTTTTAATGGAAATAAGTAAACATTATAAGTGATTCAATATTTTTAAAAAAAAACATAATCAATATTCAAAAATTCAATTTGAAGAAATTTATAAGCATTTGCATCAGGCAATTCATTTGATTGAGATTTTAAAAAATTGTCTGAACCCCCCCCCCAAAAGAAACAAAATAGGATGATAATATAAAGAGGGCATAAGAACAACGATATGTCATCTAATGCTCAATAATATTTCATCTAAGCATTTCTATTTTACAGCAACAAGTTTCCTTTGACAATATATTGAGAGCAAGAATTTTATTTGAGATACCCGTTTTTCAAGGGTATTTTCTTTTTAAACTATCACTTGTTGCATCTTGTTCTGACTTTCAAGCAGGGTGGCTTGAGCATCCATAGACCAGCCTTCTATCCATAATACAAGCAGATTTGATGCAGAGTTATTTGGATATTTAAAGAGTATAGGTTAGGCAATATTTTAAGTTTTTAAGAGGAGAGAGATAGATGTGAACAAGCTTAGAGAGATATTATTTCTATTGATATTCGGACCATCCTCATCTTGGTTGTTTTTCATACAACGTTTTGGCCGTTGCACTCTACGGCCTTCGTCAGGTATCATCTGGTAGATTTGGGGAAGTAACGAACCGAACCCTTTATTCATCACACTAGGATCGAACCTAGAACCATCAGATTACTTTACAGTAATTTGTCTGATGCTGTAACCACTGCGCTATGCGAAACGTTGTATGAAAAACAACCAAGATGAGGATGGTCCAAATATTAATAGAAATAATAATAATACCTCATCTCAAAAATTCAGAGATATACTTAGAGAGATAGTTATAAATAAGCTTAGATAGACATAAATAGACTTTGAACAGGCCTTTGCTAGTAATGTTGGTTCAATTCTTACTGAATGCTTCACTTTCTGGGTGCTGTGCCACACTAAGCTAAGCTTAGTTAACATCTAGTTATAGCACCAAATCCAATTTTCCTACTTGACTAGCACATTAACAACATTCTATAACAGTTGTAGCCTTTTATTAATCAATCAACTAGATGTAGGAACACAAAGTCTTACCCATTTTCCTGTTTTGCTGAAAATTGTTCTGTTGAGAAGAAGAATATCTGCTTTCTTCTGTCCATGAGAATGAAGGCTCCTCAGGACAGACCAGGAATATCCTCGACCAAACATTCTGAAGAGAATTCTAAAGACAAAAATACGAGGATAAGATGTCACTAATACAACAATTGCAGGTCACCCTTGCTATCAGAAATTAGAGCTCTTTTTGTAAGCTGAAATGGCATAGTGAGGAACGAATTACCATTGATTTATATTAAAGAAGAAAATATATACATATATATATATATAAAAATACATAGTAGAATGTGGATTCGCTACACAAACTAGCTCATGTGTCTGCCCTCTTCGTGCCTCATTCGCCTGATGAGGCCCATAGAGGGCAGAAACATGAGCTAGTTTGTGTAGCGAATCCACATTCTACTATTTATTTCCAGCTCTACTCTAAAACAACTTAACTTCAAGAGTAAAAAGTTGTATGTATCGAGCACTCTATGAAATAAATCCTTTACATTTCAGAAGTGGCTTTATATTATTGATATATTATTATATTATGTTATACTGCTAGCCTGATTTGTACCAAATATACTGTATATATATATATATATATATATATATATATATATATATATATATATATCATACTTTGGTGTGTTATATGCTTATTTTACATTGGATAATAGTCAACATGGATACATGCATAAATAAGCATGAGTAACAGAATTGCAATTACTACTAACCCAAGGAATGCCCATTTCAAAGGTGCATATTTGGAAGGGTCAGACTTTATGGCGTGTGGAGCAGCCTGCCAGAATTTATAAAATAATTTATAGGAATTATGAAGGAAAATCTATGATTTTTAATGTTTTATTATTTATTTTCATAAGATTTCTTGTCTACCGCTGCTCCAAACTACTTCAAACTTGACGCTTGTTTACTGACTAATATATCTAGCGAATGTCAACTTTGCACAATAGCCAGTTATCAAGTAATCATGGTGAATACACACACACAGATTGATTCAATTGTATCAAGATATTGTTTATACTGCTGCTGTTATTCTTACACAAAACCAGATGGAAGGATCGAATAACATTGGATTGAAATATATTTTAGAATCTATAAAAATAAGAGCATTAATTAGTATAACACTTTGTATGCCTAGATTTTATATCTGCTGTTGTGATTTCAATTCAGTAGAATTATACTCAAAAAATAAGTAAGATAAGAAATTGATAGAACTTTGAAATAATAAGAAAATTACATAGATGGACTTGAAAACAAAAGTTTGTGTTTCAAACTTACCTGTGAGAATATTCAATTAAAAATGATCAAATTAATTGAAAGTAATCGTGTTTTTGTGAGTATAGCTTGGGGACATGGCTTCATATTCCTCCAGGACCCTTTTTAACCTGTTGAAAACTAAAAATAGATAAATGAATAAATGATAATGATAATCATAATAGAAATGAAAAGTTGGATAAATATTTGTACTTTGCCAGAGAATTGAAAAAAAAATTGTGGAACATAAAGGTGACAACTGTATTCATTATGATTACAATTATTTGAATGTTCCTAAATGGCCTTACAGACGACTAAATTTTTAAAACGAAGTTCCATCAGACTCCCTTTTATCCCCTCGTAAGATGATTACGAGTGGGTCATCATTAGTAGATTTTATAGCGAACTGCAGAAACTCAAGTTACCAAACCGATTTGAAGATAACTTTTAAATTGCTGAAAAAAGTTCAGTCGCTGCTGCTGTAGCAACAAGTACCTTCAATCTACATATAAAACAGATACTAATTAATTGGCGCACAGAGACTGCACTCTGATCCTAGGCAGAAGTGCTAGAGGGAGCGACATCTCGATCCTTGACAGAAGTGCCGATCCATGTACAATTAATCAATCTTCAGTTTTGACGGGTACAATGTTAATAATAATAAAATAATATCGGGCAAGAAAGCAAGAGTAGAGAGGAAACTTGCTGTCCCCTGATCTCCAACAAAAACTGCCAAGCATCTAACTTGTGTGAATACTTGACCGGTACATAACTACAACTTAAGCGACCTTGACAGATTTAAAATGCTAAATTTGATTCAGTACTTGAGGTAAAATCATTTCTGTCAAGGACATAACGTTTCTTACGTAAGTAAAGTAAATAAGACCAAAAATTCAGGGTCGATCTCTCAAAGTTGCATGACACTAGCTTGAAAAATCTTTTCAAGGGACACACATCACACTATTGTTTTGGAAACTAACGTCCTGATAGTTCAACGAGAAATTATCAAAAAATCAAATCCTTCAAGCTGACAACAAAGTACTAAAATACCATTATATACTAAACTGATGAATAATCAATTATTTGTAAGTACTTACAGAAGCTTCTCTTAAAATTGAAAATAAATTTTACTTTTCAAATGTCCTCTTTACCGAATCGGCATGTACACAAGCATTAGGAACACCTTTTCCCATAACACCGTAATCGTCACTCAGTAGTAGGTGTTTATTGTTAGCTTTAGTTTGTGTTCAATTTTTGATTAAAGAAAAATCTGTTGTCCAAAAGATGAATTTAATAAATGCAGGTAATTATTTATAAATTGTCGAAATATGGGAAAACTAGTGGTTAATTTATGAATAAAGTATTTGTTGGTCTAATCTGGACATTATTTGGGCCTCTGTGAAATTTTGAGCAACACCGGATTCTACTATGGTTGTTATGTTACATTTATTGACTTGCCGATGACAAATTTGAAATCATTGGAAGGTATTTTAAAGATTCAAAATGCTATTTTACATACATAGTACGTAAACTTAATTTTAAAAGCCTGAGAAATTCTTTTGACGAGTTGTAAGTGTATGAAATTGAAACAGAGATTAATTCAAATTACATTAAAAAATAAGCTGACTTTTTTTAATGCAGCTAAAGTATGAACAGCTTTGTTTCATGTTAGCTTTCGAAAAGAGAAAGAAAAAAACAAGAAGAAATTGTCACTTTTGAGTCTACTTTTTTGTTTATTAACTCTTTCCAGGGCAGCGTTTTAACATCAAAATTATTATAAGAAACCACCGTTTTCATCTTTGTTGATCAACTATTGTTTTTGTGTAAGTATTTTTCTTCAAATTCGGAATTGTTACAATTTTTGCCATTTTAAAACTTCGAAATTAGAGACTGTGTAGAAAATGTAACCAAGTGTAAATCGGAGTGCTCTCCCTTTAATATCAGAATTCTCCGTGCCACACGTGTGATTTTTACTTTACGAAGTAAGAACCGATTTTGAATTGATTTGATTTTTAGTTTTTATTTAGCTTTTGTTGTATTTTGTTACACCTAATAGAAAAGTAAAGTCATATGTACAAGTTTGCTGTTCAGTGATGCTTGCAGAATTGTATTTTCTTAATAGAATTTAATTTGTTTTGATAGGAACATTACATGAAATGAGACTGTTGTTCTGTGTTCATCATTGTTTACCGTTAATTCCACCTAAGTGTTTTGAAATGCAAATCTCTTCATTGCGGTAAATATCTTGATAGGATGGGGATTAGCTCATATTGATAACAATTCGTCGGAAATCAAAGGGTGGCCATTTCAAAAGAATAGAAGTTCTTGGGTAGACTACCCTCGTCTCGTCAGCAGTAGTGGTGTTGTTTACGGCAACCAAATATGTTCACGGTTGTCATAGTTTTGAGTAGCAATCTCAGGTGAAATTATTGTTTAATCACAGATTCGGTTTTTATTGCAACACAGTTCTTCTTAATGGAAAAAAATCCGATGACTAAACGCAGTCCGCGAACTAACTTCCCAAGTTCGATACAGTGCGGCGGTTGAAATAGTAATAATATCTGAGGGGTCTGGAGGGGTCCGCTTAACTCGCGGGCAGGTCCATGCGCACTCCTCGTCAATCCGGACACCCTCGAACTGCTCTTAGGGTCAACCAAATTTTATTTCAAGTTTAGGTGTTACACAATCCATTATTGCACCTTTAAATCACCCGGAAATTTGTTAGATTTATTCTCTAAAAAAGTATAGCTTTTAATCAGAAGATATAATCATAACTTCATCGGATTTTGTTGCCATGAAATCATAGAATGGATAAAAGGTTTTAATTCAATTTTTGCATCAAATATGGTGTTTGATTATACCCTATAATTGAAAATCATACTATTTTAGACCCTACGGATGCTGAAAAAATAAAAATAAAACTTTTTATTCATTCATTTTTTTTAATTGATAGAGATGTTTTGTTTCTCTATTGCGAAAAAGTGAAACTGAATCGTAATGAAATGATGCATTAAGAGGTTCAACGAAAGGTGAACCCATTTTAGATTCTAAAATAAAACTATTCACACCTAGTTAGAGAACTGAGAACTAAAAAAAACAAACGTGTCGAAACAAATTTATCTATCCATCCTTTGAATTTTTGAGATTCTTAACAATTCAGACAAAAAAATCATTGAAACCCATTATACCCTGTTTCTATCATATTATGTTGTTAAAAGGTGATATTATAAAAATGAAGACAATGACTTGAAAAATAATCTCACTTGAAAACAATAGACAGTTAAGCAATATTGATATTTTAGTCTTCATTATGGTTTGAAGCTAACACAGTGAATTTTCTGTTTGCTATTACCATTTTTGAAAATAAAAAAGAACTAAAATTAAATTTGATCAAATTTTCTAGATTTTTTCCCCAAATCTTCCAAGATGGTGATTGCTATTGGCTTTGAAGGCAGTGCCAATAAACTTGGTATTGGTATCATGAAAAATGGCAAAGTCTTGAGCAACCCAAGGCATACATATGTGACCCCACCTGGGCAAGGTAAGTTGAAATCCTTTCAAACCAAAATCTTATCTTCTTTATATTTTATCTCAGGAGTTTAATGTAGCAGACGATACCTTTTACACTATATTCATTACATGCTCAAATCTCCACAAAAAGTGGAACAGCATTCATCAATTCTAACCAACAATAACCAATAAAATTCAATGAAATTTGTCAACCAGTTAAAAGTCAAAAATACCTTTTTGATCCTGTCATTTTCTTTTGAATATTTAGTTTTTGCTTTGAAAAATATATTTATGATTTTGACAGGGTTTCTTCCTCGTGACACAGCCAAGCATCACCAAGAATATGTATTAAAGGTTCTTAACCAAGCTATGGAAGAAGCCCAAATCCAACCTAATGATGTTGATGTTATTTGTTATACCAAAGGTAAGAAATATCCCAGAATGAAAATCCATTTTATTGTATGCATATTCATGTAGACATTTAATATATAATAATAAAAAATACCTTTTTGGACCCCAGAACAGATGAATTTTTTTTCCTTTGGGAAAATGTTTTAGATTGGGACTGCCATATTTGATGGCATAGCAAGAAATATCTAAAAAATATTCATCAGTGTATTTGCCAATAAGTATCAAGCATAAAATGTTGTTGATATATATAGGTAGAGTATAATAGACAAAATTGAACAAAACATGTGCCTAGCAGGAAAAATCTTTTCAATAATGATATTGGTGTTATTTATCAGATACCTCATGATATAGCCAGTTTTCTGGTTGCAAGATAAACGGTCTGGTACCTGCATCACATGAAGAGTTAAATTCACATTAATTAATGATTTGGTGCTACTGAAATGGATTTTAGGAAGTGTATATTATATCATTTAATATTACAACTCTGGGTACTTTCACTTTTTAGATGATTCATTCTTTTTTTCACCTTTGAAAATATGTTGTCTGTAGAGCAAGCATAACTACACTTTTTGCATGAGTCCAAGTTGGAATGCAATGCCACTGAAGCAAAGAGAAATATTAATTTGACCCCAGAAGAAAGTGCTGCTAAATCAAATGATACAATAATGATTTCAGAAATTACTATTCTGGAGTTGAGAAAATTCAAAAAGTGCCTTGTCACCAAGGCCAATTGAGAAAAATTGTGGAAGAGCAGCATTCAAAAATATTTAAGATAGCCTAGAAGGACTAATTCAAAGTTTAACCAGGGTTTTATTTTGTATATGTATGCCAATGGATTTGGGAAGATGAAACATTTTTGAGCTCATAAAAAGTGTGCATGCGGGTACCACTAGCTTATCTTGGAGAAGTTCGGCCTAAAAAGGCTAGATTTACTGCCTACGAAAAGATGGATGTTTTGCCTAAAAAAGGCTGGTTCTTCAACTTATTCATTGTCGCTGATGGCAGACCATATTCCTTGTTGAGCTGTATGGCATGATAAATTCCTCTCTATAGTTGCTGATTGTAGACCTTTCATGCTAGTGGTTGAGCTAAATATTGTGATCTATTTGAGCTGTTCCTGGATTTCAACTGCCAGTTTTTATGCATTTTTCTCAGAGTTAGGTTACTGCTGGTATGTGGAGCTTATGATATTTGTATAAATAGATTTGTTACAGCTTGAAAACCAGTCAGTCCTAAGTCATTCTATGGGAAATTTGGTTTGTCGGTCTCCCTATGATCCATATTTGGCTCCTTGCAACTTCTGGCTTGTAAATGAGATTAAGGTGAATGTGATGAGGCAACTGATGATCCTGAAAGAAGACTTCACAGACTGTTTTGAAATGTGGAAAGGATATTGGGATAAGGATCTAAGGTCCCAAGAGGAGTACTTTGAAGGGGGCTAAAGAGCCATTTCCCTTGTTATACTTTTTTTTTCGTCGATATTGAATGACTCAATTCTCTCCATACTGCTCTTGTATTTTGTGAACACTCTTCTAAAAAGCAATGATTTTCTTAATAATATAATTCAAACTTTTATGCTCTATTTACCAATTCAAAATATCATCTTTTATTTCCAGCTTTAAAAGAAACACTATATGACCCATATACATCTCAAATATGCAAATACTTAGTTCACATAACTCACTTGTTAGACCTGTCCAGACAATTTTGAAACTTGGAGGGTGAAGGTAGATAATCAATAAAAAGCAACTTGGCAGTTAAAATCTTTGTGTTTATTTAAATCATCAAAATAGTTTGAAAATCAGCTGAATCATTAAATATTGAATCTACACTGACAAAATTTGTTCAAATCAGCCACACTTTTCATTTTGTTAATCAAATATTCATGACTTAGAAGTATGTTTCAGGGATTTCATCCTTTATTGATGCTTTTTTTCTCCTTTCAGGTCCTGGCATGGGTGGACCTCTGGTGTCTACAGCTGTTGTCGCACGGACTGTTGCTCAGTTGTGGAGGAAGCCATTAGTTGCTGTTAATCACTGCATTGGACATATCCTTCCAAATTTTGCCATTGTTTAGTTTGAGTTCATTGAACCCATTTTTCAATACATTGATCTTCTTAATAGAATAACCACCATTACACCAATATCTTTCTATTGATTTATTGTGCCATACTAATCAGTTACAAATCTGCAAATGGTTGGATATATGATAAAATTGCAGTTAGTATTTATCACAGCCGTCTAGTTTCGGAACACCAGTAAACAGAAGCAGAATAACAAGTTGAGTGTTAAGATAATGAAAATGTTGGTTGACTCATAGAGTAAGTGCTACTTGATACCTGAGATTTTTGGAATGCAATATCGAAGACAAAACCAGACTTGTATTGGCTGAACGTAGAGTCAATCAAATTAGGAGTTTGAAGTTTTATTGCATGGAACTAAAGTCACAATTAGACAGTTTTTATCCCCTTGGTATTGTCTCCTTATGAAATTATTCAATCCACTGGGTTATTATTCTCATGCCACTGACCAGACTAGAGGATATCTAATCAGTTGATTCTGCCTTGGATTGAATAAAAGGTTTGGTTTGAAATCCTTAGAAAGTTTCCAACTATGGCAGACACCTGAAGAAGGCTGGCAGGTACAACAGCCGAAACATAGTTATAACAACCAAGATGAGGACACTAGTTCAAGTAAATCAGTGTATCATAAATATTTTTAGTTAAAACTTCCTACGTCATCACAAAGTTTTGAAAAAAATTATTATGAATATGTTATGAAAGGAAGTGATATTGTAACATACAGGGTTTGTATTACTTTTTCTTATAAGATTTGATTTCAAAGACCTTGCAAGCATTCATGATTATGTGGTGGAGATTTATAAGAGAAAGATTTTTTATGGCATGAAGTACATAACTTGGTTGTTGTTTGTTTATTCAGTTCACTAGATAATTGTAACTAATGATATGACGGATAGGATTGATAAAAAAATTACATCAAAATGCTTATTCACTAAATATTACATATCTAGTGACACATCAGATACTAAAAGCATATATATTTATATATATAAATTAAATAGATGCCCAAATTTTCAGAGTACATTTATAATGTAAACAGATATAAAGAATAAAGTAAGATTCTTTTAGAAATAGTCAATTAGTACCCAAAATGTATACAAAATATTATTTTCAGAGATATACCTAGAGAATAGAAGGTAATTGAAAAATTCCATTGTGTAATTACTACTCTATTTGATCAAAGCAATCGGTGAATCTTATTCTCAGGGCTAAAAAAATAAATAAAAATCACTACTGTCACATTACCACTTGAAAGTGGAATTTGATTATTTACCCACTGATTTTTGTAATTCATAATCATTTTTTATTGCAAGTTTTGGCATTCAATCTGTTATGCATTGGAAAATCAGGAAAAAAAAGCTATTTTCAGTGGTCAGGAATTGATGCAAATTTTACTAACCGATGGAATGGGGTTATTGTATATATAACCATTTCTCCTTAACAAATAAGCACATATTGAAATGGGTCGACTTATTACTGGTGCAATGAATCCAACAGTTCTTTATGTTAGTGGAGGCAATACACAGGTGAGTAGAAATGAAAGATTCTTTTTCCATTAGTATATAAAGATGTGTAAAAAAAAAAGTAGATTTTTTTTTTAGTAATCCATGGATAAGTTTCAAGTTGCATATAAAGATACTAATCAAAGTACCTGTCTACACCAGGCAAAATTTTTGAGGCATCAAAAAAAACTTACTAAAGCTTTCAGATATGAAAAAAACATTTCCCTTACTTTTGACCCCTTAAGGAGGCAAAAAATTTCCCTCCCCTTTTGACCCTTCAAGAGAGAAAAGTCTGCCTTTACTAACGAGCTCTTAAAGGTCAACTGAAACAAAAAATCACTTTTTTCCAAATGGCACATATTTAATGTTGATGTTTAAAATCATATTCAATCTTTTTTCTTGTTATAACCTCATATATGGCTAGAAAATCAATCAGTGTTCACTTGCTCAAAAAAGACAGTAAGTATCCATGACTTATGTCCCTTTATGAGAGCGAAGTGTGATATCGTGGTTGACTATTTCTATCATTATCACCATCAGTCTCCACTTAAGCAAAAAAACCATATATATATATATATATATATATATATATATATATATATATATAAATTATATAGTAAACCGGTAATTGATAATTTTCATTACTATGTACTATAATTACTAAAATCATTATGCAAATTCTTATATATATTTAATCCTTACATTTATTCCTGGTTATTCCTGGGAGTCGTGACGAATACTTATTGCCTTTTGCTTGCAATGAGAATTATTGCTAAAAAAATTTGTATTAAAATGAATTATTTTGTATCAAAGTTTGTATAAAATTATTCTATATTGTTTTAATTAAATTGTTTATCTTTAGTAACCTAATGTTTACGTTTCTTCATCAGTTAGCAGACATTATAAAACAAAAACATTATTCAGGCACTTGTATCATAATTTTTTTGAGTGGTCCCATTTAAAAAATTCTAAGCGACCAATTCTTTGTACTTTCAATCCATAAGACTGTCCTCTCCTCAGGGAATTTGTCAGTTTTGGAAGGAAGATAACTGAGTTCAAGGAAAAATCAACTTCAAGAATGTTGATGTTTGAATCCCTTTCAAAAAAGGCCACCATTTTATGATCAACTATGACATCATTGGCAGGGAAGACAAGTCATGTAATACTGAATAACATTGTAAATAGAACTTCCCTCAAGAACCCTTTAAAGGAGGTTTTTTTTAAAAACTTTACATGAAACCCTATATCTTTGTCCATTGAATATGCATGCTGAATTTGGTTGGGCAACATCCATGTTCCGATGGTTCCAATAGCATGACCGACAAATAAACACCTGAAAAAAAGGCAGACGATGTAACACCTGTCATTTATATATATGTATTTTCAGGAGTTGTATTAATACAATGTTGTTTATACAGGTTGTATACCTAGTTATGTTTATGTAAAACAGTAATACTGTTTGTTTTTTTTCTCTTTTTTCATGTGTTTCCTCCCCCAACAAGATTGCCTCTAAAAGTGTTGGGGGGGGGCGGGGAGATAACAAATATGGGCTTAAATTTTAAAAATGAATCTTTTTCAAAAAACAAATAAATAGAGAATTCGCTTCCGGAAAAGAGTTGCAATAAGAAGCTACAAAAATAAGATTAAAAAAAAAGATTTGTCCAAAATCAATAATAATGACATTACTTCGTCTTGAAAATTTGGACATCTTGAAGACTGTTACGTCTTTTTACAATGAGTGCATTTTACTCTGTTTCTTTTTTTTCCCAGGTTATTTCATATTCAAATCAGCGTTACAGAATATTTGGTGAAACGATTGATATTGCCGTTGGTAACTGTCTGGATAGGTTTGCTCGTGTGCTTAAGGTAAGAAGATTTTCATGTGCATTTGAGAAAGAACTGATTTGATTTTCAACTTGTATCTTTGGATTCACCTTTTAAAATGTATAACATCAAAATTTCTTTGAAAAACATTCTTTCAAGTAATATAAAAATTAAAGAGAAACTAGCTGTTTCCTTAAGATCATTCTTGAAGAGCTTTAAAGAACAATAGTCATTTTACTCTTCCAAAATAGTCTGTAGTGTCCTCTGTCAGAATTGTTATCTGCTGTCTTGTCAAGTTCTCTTTGATCTCATCCATGGTCTAGAATCTCCCCCTATTTAAAAACCAGAAGTCAGAAGTTGCTTGAAGCCAGATCTCAATTGTTTGGTGTCTAACAGATCTGAATGATGCGATGTTTTGCTAACAAACCTTGCATAGTACATGGAGAATTAGCAAGTTTAGTCATTGCAAATGTTATAATCTTACTGTACACAAGCTCACTCAATGGTATTCACTGCTGACTGAGTAAACCCAAGGGAGAGTGTCTATTTACTCGTATACAGTAAGATCCCTGCCAATTGGTTCCCTAGTTACATCAAGGCCATGTAACCAGTTCTTGGGATATTCAGAATGGCTGGATACTTTCTGAACAGACTTCGTATATTCGTCCTGTAATGCGTTGCATAAACAATTTTTTCAAATAAACCCACATGCAAATTCAGTTGAATTACCTGCAACTACATTTCAACAAAAAAAAAAAAAAACTAAAACGAGATTTTCCAGTTTGGATGAATAAAGATTCTCTACTTTTTCATAAAAGATGTCTTTTGTAGTTTATTTCTGTATGATTGTTTTGAAAAAAGGATGACTGACTTTATATTGAATTGAAAAAAAAAATTGACTTGAAATGCTAGATCCTATCTGGACACTATGGCAACACCAGGTCCCAAGTATACAATGTAATAATGAAAGGGTCAAACAAAACTAGCATTATATATTAATATTAATGCAGGTACCAGACCATTTATCCAGTTAGCTTGGGACTGAAGATGACCTAGATTTCTTGAATTTCTGGTTTTCTAGACCAAGGCTCAATATATACATAAAGTATAAAATAAACAATGGAAATTTAAAAAAAAAATTGTATTCAGATTTAAATTAACACACTTATAACTCAGGGTCAGTTTGATCTTATTAAATCCACTTGAAATTCTTGAAAGATAGAATATAAAATATACAATGAAAAGTAAACAAATAAGAGTAAGTACGAAACTGTTATGCATATATTAATCCATTTCAACAACAGGGCTTTTTTTTTGTACGCAATAAACTCAAATTCAAAAAATAAATAACTCTGTTTTTATACAATGGGGAAAATGAGTTTTATATTTTTCTCTTATACTTCTCATTTTTAATTATACGATTTTTATGAAAATCAATTAAACTGTTATATCTGATTGATTGATTTTTTCATCAAAGGGTCTGGATTTTATGACATGTCTTTAGTCAACCCTACAAAGTGGCCAAGTGGCAAACTTTTCAGATTAAAAAATAACCAGAGAACCAGAATCTGGTTCTCTGGAAGTTGGATAAATGACTTAGTACCTGTATTGCAAATAGACTAGAATAGTCTACTAACAGAAAAATCTTTGCTTTTGGACAACATTGACATAAAATGTTTACATTAAATACTTAAATACATTTCTCTCATTCATTTCAGCTCTCAAATGATCCAAGCCCTGGCTACAATATTGAACAATATGCTAAAAAGTAAGATCATCCAAAATAGTATTTCATTATAAATGTGACTTTCTTGTATGCAACACAAAATCAATATACATCAATATTCTTAATTGATTTCATACCAGACACCTTCATAAATTCTTACCTAGTTTCAAATGAGCAAAATGGTTTCTGAATATTTGTTGTTTGCCTTTTAATTCTGCCATACTTTGCCAATCGCTTGCATCAAATCTTGTCAAAAATGTTGCTATCTTTGGACAAGTCTAAGAGGACATTCTCAACATGCTCCTTTAGAATGGCTCTAAGATTCTTGGCCAGACTGAGGTCAGATGAATATCCTTGCTACCTACCAAATATATCTTTGCGAGAAAAAAGAATCAAGCTTTTTCAAGCTGTGTTAGGCTTCAAACACAGCACACCAATGTCAGCCATCAAACTCCACAAAAAGAGGCAAATATTTATGTTTGCACACAGTTCATGTGATATGCATATCTTCACCTGAAAATGTCGGGAAAATCAAAGAAAACCAAGTGCATATTTTATGGTATTTAGGATCAATACAAGGTATTAAAGCCCAAATCTAAGGGGGTCAGAGGAAAAAATCATCATCATCATCATCACCTTGAACTAATATCTTGAAGAAATGTTTGCTGAAATAAGGAAATGTCTTTTTTGCCTATATATCCTAAGTACCATTAAATATGATGTTTTTATAATCTGTTCTTATTCTTATTTCTTTTTACAGGGGGAAAAAATTTGTTGAACTTCCG
Organism: Thysanoteuthis rhombus; assembly: GCA_963457665.1. Lineage (NCBI taxonomy): Eukaryota > Metazoa > Mollusca > Cephalopoda > Oegopsida > Thysanoteuthidae > Thysanoteuthis > Thysanoteuthis major. Next base: position 36,446,855 of record OY735207.1, read on the forward strand.
TATGTTGTGAAGGGAATGGATGTCTCATTCTCTGGCCTCCTCTCTTACATTGAGGTAGACTTTTGATTCAACCTTCATCTCTGTCTCTTCCTCTCTTCCCTCTCTGTCTCTGATGCATTAAGTAAATAAATTGATCTAACTTCTTGTCCGTGGTAGTTGAATAATCCATAACACAGCAAATCAACTTTGACGATCTAAAACAAAAGAAGTATAATACAAAATCGAAAGGCATTATGGAAAGAGATTGCCATTGTCCTGAATGAAATAAGAAGCTATAGGTGGTGCCTTATAAATTTTTTACCAATTTTTTTGTCTTATTTTTGTTACTTTTTAGAATTAAATTTGAATGATGTTTGTTGCTTTGACTTTCATTTCCTAATTAAAAGCACACACAATTTCAAATCTTGATGGAAGTTAATCCTATATTTCTTATCCATGCTGCTTATCTTATAAGAAATATTGTTTCTGTGGAGTTTTTCAAAACTTAAGTATAATTGTGGTTTTATTTATGGAGCATGTATAAATTTTCACATGGGGAAAGTCACAATTCCTACACGTACATAATATAATTTCATTCCTTCTGTATTTTCCATTTAATTGATTGTGTTGTGTCAATAGAAAAGTTGCTAACTCTCTCTCTCATCTCATTTTCATGTGTATGGTTTAGTAAATATAGTGTTCTACGATCTAAATGGGGTAATAAATAAAGCAATCTTGGTGATCGGCCTTCATATGGTTGGTCATGAATCTTCTGCTATTTTCAAACTGTTTGAACCCCCTGAGATAAGTAGGATGTTTGTGTATTGTATCATCATTATAATCATCATAAATACAGCTTCCTAAATTCACACAAAACTTATTTTTCATTAATTTTTTTTTCATTGAATCTACAGGAGAAAGCACCAATATGGATAAAAAATAAGGAATACACACCAGAGGACTTGTGTTTTTCATTACAGGAAACGGTATTTGCAATGTTAGTTGAAATCACAGGTAAGTCAAATCTGCAAATCGATTTCACCTTTTCTGTTGGAATTCCTGAGAGGAGGAATTATTATTATTATTATACATTGATTTATTCAAACTGTTATAGTCACTATGTTTTGGCCAGTGTACCCTCTGACCTTCTTCTGGTGTCTTTTGCGTTCGAAAACATTCTCAGAATTTCAAACCCAGTGGATTTGATGAAGGGTTAAGTTTGAAATCCTGAGAACAACAGTGAATACAACAGGCACTCAAAGAAGTCCACAGGTACAATCGCTGAAGAGTTTGGATAAATCAGTGTATGATAATGACTTATCCATCGTTGAACATTCAGTTCACCTACCACAGTATTCCTTTGCTAAAACCTTATACACTTAGTGATCTTCCTTTTAAATGCTTTCATCTCATTATTTTGGTAAATTGCTTTTATATATATATATATATATATATATATATATATATATATATATGCTCCTCTATTCTGGATTGAGCACTCTTTAAGTGAAGTAACTTATGCAATGCTCTTCCATAGGGATAGAGCACTCTGGTGGATGAGGAGTTTCTGCGTAAATGAATATATCGCTTAAATTCAGCCTTACTGACCACCCAGTTCCGTAGTCCAGAGGTAGGATATCGGTCTCCGAGTCCGATGTTAGGGTTCCAATTCTGCAGTACTGGATGGGATAAAGTCTATAGCCACACTGAAGAGATGTAATACATCGAAACAGCCGTCTGTGGATGACACAATAATTATATATACATGTATGTCTGTCTGTCTGTCTGGAAAATATCTAGCCGTGTGATAATAACAAAAAAAAGTGCCCACCTAAGGCTATGGCACCTTAGTCCCCTCCACAGTATTTCATCTCATACACTTATCCAAGCATCCCTTCTTTTTTTCAAAACAGTCTGCTAAGGTCTCTTTCGGGATTGCCATCAACTGCCTTGTTGCATTCGCAATAATCTCATCCATGATCTGAAATCACTTTAGAAGAAAACAGAAATCCTTAGTAGTCAAATCTGGAGTGGAGGGGGTGCTTGACATACCTTGATAATGCAATATCTTGCTCAAAAAAACCCTACACTGGACATAAAGAATGAGAAGGCTCATTGTGAATGCAACAATCTTATGATACAGTGGTCCACTTGATGACATTTCATTGCTGAGTGAATAACCCTACTGGAGAGTTTATGCATGTGCTGTAAAGTCCCATCTGATTGGTTGCCAACTTGCATTAAGGCTATATGATGATCCTTGAGATATTCAATATGGCTGGACACTTTCTGAACCGACCTCTTATAGTACTGAATCATGTGTCAGCACCTACATCTATTGGAACATTTTCATCAGCACTGCCTCCACCTTGTTCAGTGTGCACTGGAGTTACTTCACTTCCGACACTGACATACTCAAGGTTGCAAAAATAACACCTATACTAGGCAGGTCACTTTTTGAGAATGGTACATTGTTGTCAAATGTTCCCCTGCATCTGGTGGAGCAGTCAATGCTTATCCTTTATTTGCTTCATCAGCCATCAACAGGCCTACACCAGAAGTGGAATGCCCCTCTGGATTTTGTAGGCCTTCTCTTATTTTCATTTGTTTATTTCCTTATTCATTTAATTGCAGAAAGGACAATGTCCCTTTGTGGCTCTTCAGAAGTCCTCATTGTTGGGGGTGTTGGCTGTAAGTATTTCTTTTGATGCCTAATTTTTTTTTTAAAGACATTTTCTGCTTGTTCCTAAGTGAGATTTCACTTCCCATGACATCTTCCCCCAAATTTTTAGATTGGAATTTATACCAATAAACATGAATTGTTCCAATCTTCATATCCTCTGTTTAATGTTATCAGCCGGTTATTGTTATAAAAAAAACCTGTAACAAAGTGATCACCACTTGCTCTGTATATATACAAGCTTTTTTTATTCCATGGATTTCAATCCCTCCTCCAATGTCTTGTACTTGTTATTTCTGTTGTTGACATTAAAAACCTGTCGTTTAATAAAAAGTGTGTAATTATTCCGTGCCTTTTTTTTGTTATCTTTGTTCTCTCTTCATTTAGGCAACATACGTTTGCAAAAGATGATGGACACGATGGCAAAGGAGAGAGGTGCCAAGCTGTTTGCTACAGATGAAAGGTAGCATGCCTTTCGGGCCTTTTAAAACCTGTCATTAACATAAATGTGATTTAAAATTTATTCATGATTATGCTCAGGGCTATCTTGATTCATAAAAATCATGTCTGTTTGTGGACAGTTTATTCAGGTATTTGACTAGTTTGTTTGTCACGTAAATATTATTTAAAATTCTGAGATGAAGTAATTGTCATTATTCTATGAATTCTCAAAACTATTCATTTCCCTTATTAAAAAACCATCGAACAAAACTTGATGTGGCTGGCTGTGTATATATGATGCATACTGGCCACACCAATGGAGCTAGAGGGCTGAAAATTGAAATATCTACTCCTTATTAGATATAAGAAAAACATTTTTTTTGTTTTATTATTACAAAACCCTCCATCTCCAATAGGTTTTTAATAGGGGTTTCAGTTTATAATGTAAGTTTATGCTAAATTGGTTCCTTTGTGTGCGGCAGGATTCACATTTGGTTTTTCTTTGAATTTGGACATTTATAGTGATCATTGCTCAACATAAGGGAAGAGAAGTAACTTATTTGTTGATCACCCCCTTTTCCAATATTTCAATTGACCACTCTCACCATGGCCTGCTGCCAAAAGATATTACTCACATGAGCAACTAATCAGACCTGCTCTGTTGTTTCAATCAGTTGTAAGAATTTAACTAGGCCTCAAAAAGGTAGCAGAACTAAGAAAAATTTCTTTGACAATGGTTATCCTATGGAAAGAAAGATTAATTCTGAGCTTAGACGTCCACAGCATGTGTATTTGTGAAAACCACCGATATCTACTGGGTGACTCTGAACAACTTATGCCATCTGTTACGTGGCAGTTGAACGTCAGAACTGGCACATTGTTCAAAATTTGAATTTAGAAGCAGATTTGTTTGTATCTCCGAAACTTAGTAACTCGTTTATAACTATAGGACTACCTATATATACTTTGAATATCTTTTTCAGGTTTTGTATCGATAACGGTGCCATGATAGCTTATGCTGGCCTTCTCATGTACAAAATGGGTTACACCACTCCATTGAAAGACACAGGATGTACGCAGAGGTCAGTGCCGTTCATTTCTTATCCATTCATCATTCTTTTAGTACTGATTTTTTTTTTTTTTTTTTTTTCACTTAGTAATCAAGTTAATTATATACCCTAATTTTCTAGATGTGTCCATGCATCTCTATAAGAGACTTTTTGGTCTGTCAGTCAGTCAGTCAGTTTCTAATATGTTGAATATCCATTTCCTTGACTGTATCACGTAGAATTGATGTGAAACTTTATCCAGACTTTTGGGTAAATCATCCTCCTCTTTCTCCTCCTCTTCCTACTACTACTACTTCGTTTAGAATCCCTTTGAAATTGGAAATCGTTTTTATTGGCTCCTCCTCTCCCTCTATTTCTTCTCTTTGAAAACCAGATTTGCAACTTTTTAGACTGTATCAAGTTAGATTGATTTGATATCTAGGTCAGACCTTCATGTCAATTGAGTGTAACATTTGTCTCCTTTTTCTCCTTTGGTTGCTGAGGAAAGTCAACGATGCTGGACTTGAATTGAAGGCTCAATTCCCTCTTTCTGCCTTTCCGTGGCTTCTTCCTGAAAATCACTGAATCAAAGTTGAAGCAGGTCATAGTACTAGAAATTCTGTTTGTAAAAATGAGTTTTTTTGTTAAAGAGAGCTTTGTCATTGCTGGAACATAAAAAGTGAGGATTTTTAAAAAGTTACTCCTCTCCTATTCTTTCTCTTTGAGAGCCATCGTCTTCTCCTCGTCTTGGATTTTTGGTTGGAAAGCAGCAGCAACAAAACTTGTTGTCCTCTGAATGATTGTTATTCTAATTAGCAAAAAAAGCCCATTGATGTTGAATCATCTGTACATAAAGGACACGGGGGTGGCTAGCCATGTGATAAGAATCTTAATAAAGTTTTTTTCAGGCTTGGGATATTTTTTTCATGAATATCCTGAATCGTTGTTAGCACTGAGAATAAATCCTCCGTCAACCAGCTACTTTTGACAAGAGTAACTTTGAACAAATGGCTGTGAAGAAACTTTCAATTGTAGGTTTGAATCCTGCTTGCTGTAGTACTTGGTAGAAGGTCTATGTTTCTGGCAGTCATTCCTGTGTCAAATTGATCTAAAACTCAGAGACTTCTAAAACAGGCAGACACAAGTCAAAGTTGATTTTTTTTATCTCATCTTGCATGGTCAGGCAGGGGATTGAAGGAGTGATTTTGTCAATTTGAATTAACAAGAACTTGAAGTGTGATAAAAACACTACTTGGGTCGGATTTTTGATAAAAAGTCACTTATGAATGAATAAAGATAAGGACTTCTATTTTTAGATTTTGATAATTGAAAAAGGCACTAAATATTTCAATAATCTTCAAATGTGTAATTTTACCATAATTTATATCTATACTTCATATCATCAAATTCAGCAGGCTTTTTTTTCATTACCAATATGCAGGTTTTGATTTTTTGATACAAATACAAATATTCTCAAAGTGAATGAAAAAACTTTTTTCAATTATGATTTTTTGATACAAGTACAAATTTTCTCAAAAAGTGAATGAAAAAATATTTGTTAAAAAATATGTTAGAGAATGATTGTTATACTTAATTACTTTTATTTTTGTTCATTGTTTATAGTAATTATTGGGTATCACTGAGAAGTCCCTTGCTAAAAAGTTTGTTACTAATTATACGTTGCTAGTAATTGAGGCAACCATATGGACAGATATGGACGTAAAGATGATAGATGCATCACTGAACTTATAGTTCTTGTTTCAGAATATTTGATATATTAATAAGACCTGAATAAATTACTAGTATGTTTTATTGTTACGGTATCCTCTAATGCAAACTGACCAGATAGATAACTGATGAAGCACTCTAACAAAAAAAAATGGTAAAAAGCTTGCTGACAACTTAAATCAGGCCTTTTTCTCTCCACTCATTTTTAAGATTTTATTTCAGTTAATTGCTAGCCCGGAGATGCTGATTGGTGGTAATCAACCAATCAGATTACAACAAAATGCTTAGATTTGTTCCTTTTCAATATTCTTCAATTCCATGAACCCTGATGTATTTATATAGCATAAAGCCTCAATTCTAGAATGCTAGCCAAGGATTGAGCTCACTCTTAATAGTTTGTGGTGCCAGCACATTAACCGCTGCACAAGTGTTCCATAGATATTATTAGATTTGAAAAAAAAATGATACTTATTCTGCTATTTTTAATGTATGTAAGTATTATAAAGACTATTGGCGTGTTAGCAAAAATTATGATATACAGGTATACCCCTCTCTTTTAAAAAGTTTAACAGTGTGGTATGGAGAAAAAAGATCAGAATGATGTGTAGTGCCAAACTTTCAGGTGGGATGGGCCTTCCTGGCTTGGAAATCAGTGTTTGAAATCCTGGGTTTGAATATTGATCACTGGCTCTGGTGAGATATACGCAACTATCTAATAATAAGACTTTCTCTTACCAAGATCTTTTATTCTATTTTTCTAAAAGTATGCCGTATGAATATTTGACTTTACCAAAAACAGTTCTCTATGAATTTAAAATGTGGAGTATGAAATGGCCAGAAGGATACAATATTTGAGAATTAAACTGAAAGAATATCCTGTCCAGAAGGATTCTATTTGGTGGGACTGGAGCTTGTGTTCATGACACACACATACAGTCTTGCTTGTCACAATACACTATGTTTTCTCTATTTATACTACAAAACTTATGCCAGCTGGAACACCTCACTTATTAGTGAAGAATAAAATTAATAATGCTGTTTGCGACAAACTAAGTTTCATCAATATTTATATGCTCTAATAGGTATTTGTAGTATTTGTTCATATTTTGCCTGAATCCAGTGTTCTTGGCAAGGATTGAACTCATTTCTTGTGAGACTACCACTATACCCATATGCGAATGTTCTCTATAAATTCCTAAGCCATGTTTCTAGAGTACTCAATAAGGTTTGAAATCATTCTAAATGGCTTTTGAGTTGAGAATACTAACCAGTGTACTATTGAGTTTTGTTACCAATTTCATATATATATAAATATATATATATATGTTGGTATGACTGATCTCTTTTAGCATTGGACTAAAGAATATATTTAAATAAAAAAACAAAATTAATAGACTATGGTATATGGCTCTCATGTTTACAGTGTCAAAGAATTTTTTAATAAGTATTTGAAAAATGATAGGAATGCTAAAAATGTATAAAAAAAACCCAACAAAGAAGATCTGGGTAATTAAATAATTTAATGATCTATTTTATTTAATAGTGTGTAATTTTCATTGAGGTAGTTGTTTTATTTTTGGTATGCATTCAATATATGTAAATTTTTTTTTTCTGTTTCAGATTCAGAACAGATGAAGTTTTAGTCAACTGGCGAGATTAATTCTGAATTCAATATTTGCTCAATTCATAAGAAAACTGTAAATAAAGTTTTATTTTTTAAAATTAGAAAAGAAATCCACCCTTATTTTATTTTATTCATTGTTACGTCAAGTTCTTTATCTTTGCCCCAACAAAACCCCATCATCTACCTCTGGAAAATTCTAGTAGTTATTGGTATATCTGGCTCGTAGAGTAAAGTTTCATATTTAGACTTGCAGATGGATCTCGAATTTGTGTATCTAAAATTGGTGGCGTGTGTGGTTATTCTGTAGCAAGTTGATGAGAAAATGAGCATAACTGAACTAATTTAAGATAATCAGTATTTATTATATACCATATAAACTATATGTTACTAATGTTTAAAAATAGTGCCATTCATCATTTAAAAGAGAATGAAATGTTCAGTTAAATATTTTGAATTTTGTTGCTTTTTAAAAAAGTGATTTTCAAAAGTGTGAAGAGGGGTTGCAGTATTTCTGCTTGGTTGAAAATCTCTAATGTATATGTATGTATGTGTACTTGAGAAGCAATCTTTTGTTAATACGTGTTTTGTTGGAGGCCTCAGAAAAGGAATTTTTTAAAAATTTAGTGAACTCGTTAAGACTCCAGAATCTAATCGCTATATTACTGGTAAAAGAGTCAGACCATATATCTCAATTTTGTAGTCTGTAAAATAGCTTGAAACGTGGTATTCATTATACTACTGCTCTGTACTCTTAGGAATAAGGTAAATCTGATGGCTGCACCCTTTCTTTACGTATTTCTTCAAATAATTTGAAACATTTTTGTATCTGTATGAAGATGGATCAGGGCTCTGATCAACTCACCTGTAAGTTAAAAAGAGTTGTATAAGCTTCATGAGATTTGAAGAAGTATTATCCAAGTGCTCAAATCTGATGAAAATGAAGTAGTTTTCATTGTAGATCATGTCCATGGATGGTGTATCAAAATACTGGTCAGGTCTCCAGGTTCAACAGCTAAATCTTTCTTCTTTTTGTATTTGAGAATCTAGGTCAATGTATATAAGACGTTGTAGGATCAGTTGCTCTCAGCTATTTGTTAAGCCATTATGAAGATCCAAGATCTACTTTTTGATGTCAGTGAGAACCTGTAGAGGGTTTTGTTTGACATACCTGGGAAGTTAAGGAAGGAAGGACAGAGGTTACAGCAGCTAAAACATTGTGATAAAAACAACAGACAAAAAAACTGGCCTGAAAGGATAATTGATACAAGGTCTGTCCGGATAGTATCCAGCTATTTTGAATATCTCATGAACAGGATGCATGGTCTTGATGTAAATTGGTGGCCAATCAGAGGGGACTTTACTGCACATACATGGACAAAATTTCCCATGGGATTACTCAGTTGGTTGTGGGATGCTATGAGATGCTTGTGTGTTGTGAGACTATCATCCATTAAACAGGGGTTTTTTAGGTAATTTTTTCGAAAACTTTGCATCACCCAAGTCTGTCAGCTTCCGTAGAGTCCAGTTTTGACTCCCTGTAACTTCTAGCTTTTCACTATTGAAACGGAGATTTCAGACCATGAGCAAGAGTGAAGAGATTGCATCAAGGCAGCTGAAGGCAAGAAATATGTAAGCTCTCGAGGGGTTATACTTTGAAGTGGTCTAAGGCACTATCACTCTAGATGGACTATTTCCTAACTATTATTATATGGCTAGATATTTTCCAGACAGACCTTGTATAATACGAAAGGCAACATGTAAATTTCCATGGGTCTTGCTAAAAAAAACACATAAAATGGGAAAGCAATAATACAAAGGAAAACAGCATAGATGAAATTTAAGAACGTTTTATTCATCATTTGTACAATAAATTGATTAATAATTGTGATCTGTTGCTTGAATTTCTAAGTTTTCTTCTCTTAAATACAGCAATAGAATATTTTAAGAATAAATTTTTTAAAATACACACTCAGGTGCTATCCAAATGTTCAGGGAATTTTGTCCAATTAAAAAGAAAAAAGATTGTTTATGCTAACATCTGGTTCACTATCTCCATTGACATACTTCCCTTAACAAGTGAAAAAAAAAAATATATTGCTCATAAAGGGTAATGGCAGATGTTTGTACTACATTTGGTTCGTATGTGCTGTTTAAATTCCCTGAACTTTTGGTTACAATCTCATTAACATAGAAGTCTTGTGCACAATGGGGCTACCAAATATATTACTGAGCCATTTGAGTACAGTTAATTTTTTACAGGTTGCAATGGTTATGTATGGTTGAGCTATGTAGCATCAACCCCAGAATCGATCAACGATTTGATTTTCAAAATCTTATAAGAAAGTCATTAGAAAATTGTTGGTCTACGAGTCCACTTTCAGGTTTTTAGATTATGGAGATGCCTATTATTTTTATTACTTTAATCTCATTATGATCATGTCGGGTACATTCAATTCTACCACAAAATCACCTCTTATCACTTCTTTTACAACGAATTGCCAAGTCTTGCCTTAATCTTAAGTCTTGCTTTTGTGAGAAGCGCATGCAGAGAGAGCCTCGTTCTGAGAAGCAAGAGGTTGACACCACTGTAAGCGGGTCAAGTATAAGTCATTCATCGAGTAACAGAAGGAAAACAGGAGTTACGGTTCAAGTAATCAAAAGTTATTTATTACTTCATTTAACTAGAGACAACAGGGACACAAATTCAAGAATTGGTTTGTTAGGATTACACTGATATAACTTGAGCAGCAAGTAAAAACCACAGATACACAAATCCCTATCAATATTTCTTGACTTCTCTTTGTACACAATGACTTTCAAAAGGTCACTGTTCCATTTCAAATATATTTTTGAGAGACCATTCAAAAAAACTTTCCGTCTTAACATTATGAAAGACAAATATAAAATAATCCATTTCAAGATTTGTTTGCAAAATTGATCATGTTCTTTGTTTTGTTGATGTTGTCACAGTGACATTTTGACCAATCCATTTTATAGCCATCTTCATGTGTAGAATAGATCAGCTGAAACATCAACAACACAGAGAATGAATTCAATTTTCTGAACAAATCATAGAATATCAATGACTCTTTTCAAAACTATAGACAATATGAAATGATCTGTTTTTGATAAGGAAAAAGAAGGTTTAGATAATTACTTCAAATTTCTTATTACACATTCAACTTAATTTTATGAATTTAAAATCAAGATTTAAAGTTCTACCTGCAGGAAGAACTTTTATCAATCTCTGATAAGATCCGGATATTCTTTTAACTTATAAGATGAATTTTAAATGATTATTTTTCAGTATGTTGTAAGACAGACATTTAAAATAGAAATTTTCTGATAATATTCCTTGAGTATTCTAATAGACATTTAATGTGCAATATGATTAAAAAAAATTGAAATTGAAGATTCTGAATTTTTCTTAGGGCAAGAATTAATCAAATAGATTTTTCGTTTATAATTGCTTTGGTGCAAAAAAAAGGACATTTATACAGAAAGTTGTCATAAGAGCCAAAAAATTTAGTTAATCCTAATCAGTGAATATTCAAAATGAAATTTCCAATCTACCTTGAATTGTGGTTGTGATATTTATATATATAAAACATATATATATATATATATATATATATATATATATATATATATATGTGTGTGTGTATATATTGCCTGTCCAATGATTGGAATATTTATATATAGCTTGACTATTCTGCCTAAGATTAAAGTACCACTTCCTGGCCCTCTGCTTAGGATCAGAGTGTAGTATCTATGTACTTTGCTTAGGATCAAATTGTTGCTCTCCTGCATTACTGTCTAAGATCAGATATCTGTGTGCTCATTGGAAAGTGCAATATATATATAAAGGCGTAAAAATTTAAGAATATAGAGTTGAAAGAAAACTTGTTGCCAATAGTCCGTCATAATTGGAAGGGAAATGAATTGGAACCATGAACCAGCATTGTTACAATTCAGTTAGCCCTAGTTATATATGGTAAATACACACAGATAGTACCAATCATTTTTTTTTTTAACTCTCCTAGATATTGAATGAATATAGTAGATTTTTCAAATTCAAAACAAGTCAGATTTTTACTTCAAAAGTTTCTGGAAACAATTTCCCGTCTCTTATTTTGGGATGAGAGCTTTTCCAGAGATGCGACTTCCTCATTGAATATGTTTGAGCTTAGAACAGAGTTGTCTCCCTTCAATTTTGCTGTTAAAAAATTGATGGTCGGTGCTATCTCATAACTGAAGTCAACAATATTTGATTCTAAAAATAATAATCGCGTTTCCTTACAAAAAAGTAAATGAGTTCTACTTTGTTTAAATTATCAGTTTAAATATGATTATAGATATGATCTTTACAGATGATTAGGTCATTTGTATGTGTGTGTGTGTATGTGTGTATGTGTACACGTATGCACACATACATGTGAAGGGTTAAAGGATGTAGTGCAAGATGAGGTTGACAATTTCCTCTGATGGAACATTGGACACTCAAAAAAAAACAAAACCTATAAAGACATCGTCTTAAGATTTATCTTATTGTATAGATCAGAGATGGCAAATCTTTATCAAAATTTCTATTTTTTTAATCATCCTGTAATCAATGTGTCACATGTGTTTTAGTTTTATGTAATTACTCATAGATAAGCGGCCTATTTTTCTAATCTATTTATAAAACTAGGAATTTGATAAAACTATAGCTAGGAATTTCGAAATCGGATAACAAGATGAAATATTTAGAATTTATTTTTATAAGTCCGTCGTATGTCACTAAAAAAAATTTCACTGTGTCATTGCTGACACGTGTGTCATAGGTCCGCCATCACTGGTTTAGACAATATACAATTAACATCATCTTGTGGATGGATCAAGAAAAATTCATCATACCCATACCGAATGTATCCTAATCTATGGTCATCCTTATAGATACCATTTTCCCCTGCCATCCAAATGTAGAACGTTTCTTTAAAAAATATTTCGTAAGCCGAAATGCCGTAAAGCGAAGAAGCAAATACTATAAATTTACATGGGAACATTTTGAGCGTCCCCAGCCCCCAATAATTGTGATAATGGTGTGTCAGACTGAGTCGTCGGAGTTTGTGTTGGTGGGGACTTCGGTAGACTAGGGTATAGGAGGGAGAGGAAAAGGAAGAGGACATGCGCTGCCTCTATAACGACTTGCTGCAAAATAAACGCAGAACGCTAAAAAGTAGCGTGAACCGAACTTTCGGAAAGAGGGGTATGTCTCTTACTTCTCTGAGCTGGTTCTTTCTTTCCTTCCTTTCTTTCCTTCCTTTCTTTCTGATTGCTTAATGAAGTTGTAAAAAACGAGAATCATAAATGAAAAGGTCAAGAAGAATGAAATAAAATATTTTAAAAAATAAGGGAATAAAAAAAACCGTGAGTTGGTGAGACAAATTTCATTTGAAATAGTTTGGTCAAAGTTGTCTCCCATATTCTTAGCTTAGTCTGGCACTAAGCTACAAACCGGAGGCACTTAGTGAAGGTTGAACTCACTACAGCACTAATTTTCTGTGAGGCTTCATCGTTTGTTCAATGGAAAACAAAAGATAAAATGTATATTTCAGGCAGGAGAGAATTTAACAAAAAACAATTGTATACGAAGAAGTAAAAAGAAATTGCATAGATTTTCTAATGAAAACAATGGATTGGCCTTAAAAGACCTTTCGGTCGTGTCATATGTGTACATACATACATACATACATATAAACACGGAGATTTATTCGCCTCTCCAACCAGGACAAAACGTAACCCGAGGTCTAATTTAGTATGGGGATCCACACAAGGATATATGGGTAAAGACAAAAATTGTCCAGTTTCCTGTGCCTTTCCTTTTTGACACGTCAAAGGCACCAGGGGATGTCCTGACCCTTCCACTCTTGGTGCAATGGGGGAGGTGTAGTCAGGGGGTCCCCTAGAACAACACATTATACTTTTTTTTTGCCATTTATGCATATACAAATGTACGAGTGTGTGCATGTGCGAAGATAAGCATTCTAGCTACACCGTATGTGGACATTTACGCATTTTTGAATCTTGCAATACCGTCTCTTTGTACCAAATCCGTGACAAAAAGAAACGGGAAATTAAGAAGGATTATTAGATTGAATATTTTTAAAATATATATTTGATTATATCTATAGTGTTTGTAGCATTATCTGGGTGAATCTATTTCCATTACATTACTATGGTTCGTTAATTCTTTCGCTCCGCGTAAAACCAAATAATTTCTCAATTTAACTTGATGATTTTATCGTAAATTTGTGTCATTTTCATATTCGCACTGCTTCAGTCGGCGTATGTGGGTGGCAGATGATAATGTGATATTATTAACTTTGCTCGTCTAGTTTTTAGTTTACTATAATAGTCTGCGCACACGGTGTATTTTCTCGCCCAAAAACTTTCTTATATTAGAAGAAAAGAGGCGAATTCATCCTCTTTTTCACCCAGCTTTGGAATCGATTGCATAGATAGAGCTCTCGCCATCGCAACGTTAAATAAAAAATAGTTGTCTGTATTTTCTATGAACGTTCAGTGGACAGAGCACCCTCATCGTTGAGGTAAAAACAATTCGAGGTTAAATTTTTTTCCCGATTTTTGTCCCGTACATCTCGTTAGCCAGCAGCTCTCGAAACGAAGAACTGTTGATTCGTATGTCTGTCCAAGTGTCCATTTTTGAGTCGTAATTCAAGATGCAGACCGTGAGTTTTAAATTCGACGAATAGGGAGATCAGTCAAATCTTTTTTTCTTCTTCTTAAGCGCTGACAATGCTTGATAACTATGGAACAGTAGTCGTTTTTTATGGTTAAGATTGGAATTCAAAATGATTACAATAGTTGCTTTTGCGACTTTGTTCAAATCGAATCATTGTATCCCATAACTTATAACATAGCAAATCGTCAGGGGTACCAGGTCGGGTCATTTCTAAGAGCAATGGGGTTAATTGGCAGTATCTATGCCCTCTCAAATAAGTGCATGGTACCAGCAGCAGGGAGCAAGCCTTGACCTGACCTAAGGGTAGAAATGGAGTCGTGTCTTTCCCAAGGGCATATAGTGTGAAGTGAACACGGACTTCCTCGGGCGGAATTTGAACTCGGTTAGGAGATTCCATTAGCATTGTCAACTCTGCACCTCCTGAGCGAGCACGTTAATCTACGTAGCTCTCACGTTTCAAGCCGAACATGCCAACAGCTGAATCTATTTTCATATCTTGCTCATACATCTAAACATATTGTTACCTGGTATTTTGGCCAAATCTCTAGTGACCAAATCTCGTGACCAGTGATCAGTTATAAGTATAAGCTTAATACTTGAAAACCGTCTCCCAGACAGTGCCCCCCCCCCGCATTGCACTGAAAAAGGTGGAGTCAGTCCTTAACGTCTGCTGCAATATGCTGACGGAACTCGTCTGCTCTCGTACTTATCCACGCACAAAAATATGAGGGGCTCCAGGTTTATATATATATAATAAAAAAGGCCATGTACCACTGACCCTACTCCTTTGAGTGGAATGGGGAGTTGTAGCCTCAGGGAACGGGTTCCCCAGAATCAGACGTAGAGCTTTTCATGTTCCTGGTCACCAATGACCGAGAAAAGGAAGCGGAGTACCTGGTAGCTGTCAAGATATTTCTCTTCTGTCTTTTTTTCCGACTACAAACCTGTCATTAATCGCGTATGACTCATCCAAAGTACCCTTGCACCTTTGCACAAAATGAAGGGAACACATACTCACACGCTATTTCTTCAAATGAATACCGAATAACTATTGTAGCAGTAGAAAACTCCTCCACTAAATGAAAGAAGACAAAATTATTTTGTATACAGAGAACATTTATTCGTTTAATTCTTTCACGACACTTTTACGACAGTCACCCTTTTTTCGATTATATTGAACGTCCCTTTTCAGCAACTCTTTATGAAATCTTCTTTTTTTTTAAATTTTTATTTAAAACAAATATTGAGGTTTCCTCTACTTTGTTATCCAATTGAGCAAATTCAGAACAGACGTCTGGGCGTTTCGAATAGATATTGACATTTTTGATATATAGATATTTATCAAATCTTTAGTTTAGCCTGGCACAAGGCTATTGACACAGCCATTCAAGATCGAACGCAATATAAGTACGAGTGGGGTAACCATCGAGGAGCAACAGTCCATCTGAGTAATTAGCCTAACAATCGCTAAGACGACTGGTGCTCTATTAATGAATGTGCACAGATATTTATGAAATACACGCTCAGTCTGG
The DNA here is from genome assembly GCA_963457665.1 of Thysanoteuthis rhombus. Taxonomy (NCBI): domain Eukaryota; kingdom Metazoa; phylum Mollusca; class Cephalopoda; order Oegopsida; family Thysanoteuthidae; genus Thysanoteuthis; species Thysanoteuthis major. The sequence goes on from OY735207.1 coordinate 36,462,633, forward strand.
CACAGGACCACAGTAGCGGAGCACCCAGTGAAGATCTAACAATGGTCTGATTAGCTTGCTAGACAATTGCATGACGAGTGGTGTTCCTTAAATGCACGTACGTCAATATTAGCTTGCTAATCATTGGTCAACAGCAGCTGTTCCCGAGGCATATTTACAAAGCTTAGCATAGTCTAGCACAAAAAAAAAACTTGTGTGTAGGCGCCCATTCAGGATAAAACTCACAACAGCGAGTACAAGGTTATATTGTGAACCAAACAAATAAACAAAAATGTCCGTTTCGTGCATATAGTTAAATGGAGGACGTTCGTCCAGTCTCTGGGTTAAGCAGTGCAAGTCCCATACTCTGATTCTACAGAAAAGGCATAACCAGCATCACAAGGAAGAATTAACTGATACTAGATATCCCTTAGGACGGACAGTGGGGTGAGAACAAGCTTCATGACGGATGAGTGCCTTGACATAACATTCAAAATGACAATAAACTTTTTAAAAAAATTAAAAAAACTCGCTTTGACACTTCATGGCTCCCATGTTTGCTGCAGGCCCACCGGTGTGTCAGCAGAAAACACATGGAACAGACAAGTTCTTCCACCGGGTGTGCAGAAGAACGAATGGTGTGGCTCAAATGACAGATTTTACAAGCACGAGAATAGTTGGAGGGAATATTGTTGGGCAGGGGGACGGTTTTTTTTTTTTTTTTTGCTGTTGCTATTTTCTTAGTTTCATTATTAGCAAAACGCTTTACGTAACACAATGGTTAGCATACTAGATACACAAATCATTCTTAGTTCGTTCTTTATGACTAAGAAAAACTCTTCAAGTAACCTGTGATATAACAGTTTGGATTTATCAGAAAAAAAATATGTCAAAATTTTCATTCAGTCTAATCATATATCGTGACTCTGCAAATTTAGACGATAAAGAGAAAAACAACCTGGGTTGTATTTTTTTTAGCTGACTACTTATTACCCTGATATGGGAAGCAAGGTTTACTCTTTTCTTATCGCAGCTCACCAACTTTACTACCACTCAGATCGTTTAGTTTTTTAACTATCTTCTGCTCCAACAAGTTGAATATTTATCGTGGTAGGAAGAAAACGAATTGATGATCAAACCCCAGATTTTGTAATATTTTACAGGAATTTTTTTTCACCAAGTTTAGGCACTTAAACTGTAAGTTGTGCATAAAAATCAGGAAGAAAGCGATTGTCAGTCGTCAGGAATCAATGCTAGTATTACTGACAGAACAAGGCCATTATTTTTATAGTAAACCATAATTTCTAGAGAAACTGTAAGTGATTTTATAGGGATTGTCAGTTGTCAGGAATCAATCAGTAAAAACATAGCTGAAAGACAAGGGTTATTAAATTGTAAATGCATAGCTGATGATTTAACTGCAGAAAAACGCTGCAAATAATTTTTACAATAGAAATGCATTGTAGATTAGGAAGGAATGGATTGTCAGTAGTCGGGAATTAATGTGAATATTACCGACAGAATTCGACTATTTTGTGTATAATAAACCATAAATCCTGCAGATTTTTTTGTAAATCATTTTATCATTGACAATAAGAAAAAAAAAGTATCGTCAGAGGTTAGGAATTAACGTAGGCATAAGTGACAGACTAGGGTGATAATAAGTACATTGTAAAATGCAGCTCTTATGATTTTACTATAGTGGTGCCTTGAAAATCAACAGAAATTAGGGACTATCAGTAATCTGAGATTAATTCAAGTGTTACTGACAAAATAGGCTTATTGTATGCATAATTGATTAAGATTTACGATAGAAATGCATTGAAGATCGGGAAAGGGGAATTTTCAGTGATCAGGAATTAATATGAGCATTACTAACATAACAGGATTGTTATATGTATAATTTCATAATGATGGTTGCCCACGGGACAGTTGGTGCAATTACTGTGCAGCTAGAACAGTGTAACTGTACAAAATGTGCCGTGACCTATATGCTGGCTTCAAAGCTGATCAAAGTGTACCTCAAAACGTCTGTAAGTATTATGTCAGTTATAACAACCACATGATTATTTCTTTATAAAAAAAATGTAATGCAACTTTTACAGCTTTTAATAAGCATGCCACCAAAAAAACCTTTCTTGAAAACTATAATCATGTGTCGGACTAAGGCACCTTGGCAACAAAGCTGTATTCATGGCCTCAGTCTGTCAAGGCTGACAAAAGATATAGCTATTTCTTCACTACTACCTCTACTGTCTGGATAGGTAAAATATTTGTAGGATAGTGGATTACCTATGTACCCATTCATGCACATTTTATCATCGACTAAAGTAGCATACCAGTGACAAGACGATGATCTAGGTACCTGGCAATAAGACTGAGCTCAGGGAAGATTGGATTCATTTCTTTCTAAAGCCACTAGGAACCAAAATTCGAATTCTTTACGCCAATTCCATCTCACGACCGTAACTCCTCTTTGCACCTCTGATGGAGCACAATGATCATACGCACTCAAACTAACCTGATTCTTCCTCGTATCCAATGAATATTTACAATATTAGGTTTTAGTGAAGAAAAAAGCAGTCTGTAAGAGAAATAGTCGTGTAAACAGCCGAGCGTCTTTACCCAACTCTAGGCTGGATTTCTCTTCTTTCGACTTGATACACCATTCATCGTACGTAAAACAAATGTTGTAGCATTCTATCTTTTTTTTTCTTCTATTAAATTTATAGCCCAATAATAACTGAATTAATCATTAGTTGAAAAAGTAAAAAGTCACAGATGACAATAGATGTGACAATTATTTACTCTTATTACTGTCTGGGTGGTAGGGTGATTATGGGAAAGTGGATTCCCGAAGTGATCACCCAGCCACTCTCTTCTCTGTCAGCGATAGTGGTATGTCAGTGACGAGACATTTTTTTGCCAAGATATCTGGCGAAAGGACAAGAGGGTATAGAAAAATGGATTCATGTCTTCCCCAAGGGTTAATACTAGGTGAACGCATGCAGCCTCAGTTGAAATTTGAATTCGCTTTGCCCAGGGAGGTCTTATGTGCCACCATGTATGGAAAGAGTTAAAACAAATGTTATAGATCGAGCAGTGAACGACAAGTTACGGAAGAGAGAAATTTTGACAACAAATACTGTGTTTCATGAAGTCTTTATTCTTAACCGTGTGCAAGAGTTGAACCATTACCTAAAACTAAGTAATAATTTTAGTGCTATTAAGATGTATAACCTTTATTTCTTTACCGCAAAAAGTGCACTGTGGAACATTCACGTGTCTTGTTGGTAAGGCCATATAATAGTGGACAAAAAATTCCTTTGTCTCAATAATAATTCGATGAGGTCGGTACAGCATTATTACAATCATTTTTTTTTTTTACTGAAGACTCAATTATAATCTTTAGTCTTGCTACTGCGTTAAAAAAAAGATGAATATAACAGAAGAAAAACGTCCCCCTCTTTCTCTCTCTGACAACCACGGGCTCTAAAAAATTGATAAATTTAATTCATCCCATCAAGATGGCACAGAATGGGTTGGAAAACATATCCAAGACATTACTGATTCCTCACTTAAAATAAAAATTCCTTAAACTACAATAGATGTGTACAATAACCAGTAGTTGCTTCTTCCAACTTGGTTAGAAAGCTTTCCGTTCAAGCACAAAATTTTCCCAGAAGTTCTGAATTTCAATCAAATTTAGCAGAAAGGAATTATTTACAGGTACCTCTCTTGCATTTTGGCGGTATATGAAAATTCCTCTTGTTGACAGAGATATGCACTCTTTGAGTACTTTTCTGGTTATTATTATTATGGCTTCAATGTTTAAATTGAGCGAAGCCCTGTTCAATGTGACGCTACTGTTAGCCTGCAAACCACAGTAGGCACCCCTGATGTTCCCCACTTCGAAAGCAGGTTTACTTTTAAAAACGGACCAGCAATGGCAGAGAGGCGTTTCGCCTGAAATACAATAAATGTGCACGTATTCAGTGCTCACTATGATCGTAAAAATATTTGAAAATGACCCATGGTTGTCAGAGTTATTGACCGAGGGATATTAAATAAGAGATGCCATATTTCAATGTACAGGGGTAGTCCCTTATTGTGATCACTTTGGGACAGGGTCTTTCAGATTAGGATAACCGACAGATAACATTAAGCAAATGATATAAAAACTGGAACAATTCACATCCAGTGTTATCAATTTACATTTATTGTTATAAATTCATTGTTATGTTTATTAAATTGATTTTTATAAACAACTTTACTTTATAAAGAAATTAATATGAAATTAATATGAACAGGTCTAGTTAATCGTTCAATAGAAACTCTCACGTGACCAACATCTTCAGGCAGTATGCCGTATTGGGTATGATCAATTAAAAATTGGAAAGAAAAGTAGTGATCGATAAGTAAGTTACATCCCTCGACCTTTCTCGGGTTGTGACTCTTTAAAAAGTCTGAATCTTCAAAACGCGAGCGTAAAAACAGCTGCACACAAACTAAAGGACCATTTAAGTACAAAAATTACATTGCAAATTGAAACCCCATCTAGATGGAAGGAATTAGAAAAACAAAAAATGATTAGAAGTAAATGTTTGAATTAGCTGCCCTTAAGCTCCACAAGTGCAGCCTGTAAGCGTGATACATACACAACCAGCCGGTCAGTCAGCCAGAACGACTTAAAAACTGAAGAAA
>OY735207.1:36472315-36847315 GCA_963457665.1 Thysanoteuthis rhombus
TAATGGCTATGCCATTTGACGATAGCCACACATGTTCAGAGAGATAACCGAATGTGCCACCCATTTCATTGTGAGTGAAATTCGGCGAGTAAGCATAGGTGAAGTTGACGAGAGGCCACTGGAACTGACCGCTGTTTGACGGTCCGAACCAGTGGGCATTGCTCAAGAAACAGTCCGTCAAGTGTTGGCTCGCCTGTTCTGAGAGCCATCGAACGCCAAAGCAATTAAGTGAATCCAAAGTGTAGTGGTCAATAAATACCTTGGCGGCTCCCTTCCAACGCATGCAAATACTGGAAGACTGTTTCTTATTAGCCGTGCAGTCCATTGGTAACCATCCCTTGGGTACCTTTTTAGCCAGCTCGCCTGTGAACTCTTCAGGGCTCCAAGGGACGTTTTTGAAAGTCAGAACGCGACTAGCTGCATCGAAGGTGACCCGCTGATCCATCTCGATGGCAAGGCGCTCCTCTTTGTGGAAATGCCAAACGAGACCGAGGCTGACAATGATGAATACAAATGTCAGGAGGACCATGATGTGTAGCTGATATTTTTTGCATTTGTTCTCTTTGGGAGGCTCCTGAAAAGAGAGAGAGAGAGAGAGAAAAGAAACAATTATTGTAAAATATTTTGAGAGCATTTTTCTGTATATTGACTTTCAAACTTTTTAAAGAAATATTTTACAATTATTTCCCATCAACTGGCGGTCAGTCCGAAACCCGTCAAAAACTTTCAACTAAATCAGACTATATTGTGTACAATGTTTTGTACGGCTATTCTTCGTTTTACGAATATCCACTTTACGCCATTTCGTTTTTACGAAATACCCCAAACCACCATAGCTTTGAACTGTCTGTATGCATCTATGCTTTATTTCGATTCATTTTGTGCATCTGTCAGCAACAAAGGTGCCTGGTGTTGAGTTATATTATCTTCGTGAGGAAATAAGATAGAAAGGTGTGTTTTTGTGTTCTGCGTTTGATTGCATAGCTATTTTGTGAGAGAATTTTTAAATAGGGTAAGTTTAAGATTGGTTAACATTGATGATGTTAAATGAGTTTTTATAGATAATAATAATAATAATAATAATAATAATAATAATAATAATAATAATGATAATAATAATTATTATTATTATTATTATTATTATTATTATTATTATTATACACCCATCAGAAATGACGGAGTTATTCATGCATGGATCGACACAAAGGAGTCTAAAGCTATCTTATCAGGTAGTTCATTTTTAATGATTCAAGTATTCTAAGTTTTTTTGAAAGTCTCAACTCAACTCGAGATGTTTTGATGCGTGATGATCAGACATGAAGTCTTAAGAGTTTCTATGACGTAATTTTTATTACGTCATAACAGGAAGGTAAATTAGGGTATCAGATGTGTTTAAGGAAGCTTGTAAGTATATTACGGTTACCGTAAATCGGGTAGAAATAGAAGGCTGTCTTATGGGGGTACGCTCAACGTTTTTCCGATACAAACTCTATCGTTTTACGCTATTTCGATTCACAAAAGATTCCAAAGGAACGCTCTGATTTCTTATAGCAAGGTAAACAAGTATAGCAAATACCGAACGCGTATTCACCCATATACGACATAATAGTTTGACGGTAGCCCCACTCTCTCCCTTTAGTCCGAGCTTCGAATCCTGCCCACTCCCCAACAAGTCGTCGTGTCTACAGGCATGAGAGTAGAAGATATTGTCGCCGCCTGCCCGTAGTAATTCTTTCATCATCCCGGCCGCTGGGACGGAGACAAACGTACAATACATAAATTACTCTTCAGTCATATTATGTAACATGGAAAAGATATTTTTAGCTGCGAAAAACAAAGTTTCATCTGAAACTCTGTAGAAGTTGCCAGATAAGATGTACGCCAGAGAGGGCCAGCAAGTATAATGAAAGAAGTGTTGCTATTAAAGCAATAATGATGATGTCGCTGATGTTGAATTCTTTTCAATACACACAAACACACACACACACACACACACTTATATATATATATATATATATAGAGAGAGAGAGAGAGAGAGAGAGAGAGAGAGAGAAAGAGATGGAGAGAGAAGGAAAGAGAATGAGAGATTTACAGTATTGTTGTAACTGATCAGTTTCACGACCCTACGATCAACGGAGACAACTGTTCTGGTTTCATATAGCCTTTGTTTACAACTGGGGTGTTGTCTTTTTATGGGGTATTTTTCTCATTTTTTTTAGGGTTGTTTCTCATCGGTATTTCCCTCTGTATGTGTGTATGCTTATTGAAGTTATTGGTCAGCCTCACCCAAGTCAATGCTAAATTGGTCTGTGTGCAATCTATGGTGGATTGATGTTTATGTTAAGAATGATACTGGAGTCTGGTGTTTTGTTCTGTTACTTTCGTGAGGAAGTCAGGTAGAAAGATGCTTTTTTGTGTTCTGCATTTGATTGTATGGTTATTTTGTGGGAGAAGTTTCAAGTAGAGTAAGTTCAAGATAGGTTAACATTGATGATTTTAAATGAGTTCTTTTATAAATTATCATTATCATTATTATCATTATCATTATCATTATTATCATTATCATTATTATCATTATCATTATTATTATTAGAAAACACCTATCAGAAATGACGAGGTCATTTATGAGAGGATCGACACAAAGGAGCCTAAAGCTATCTTATCAGGTAGTTCATTTTTAATAATTCAAATATTCTAAGTTTTTTTTAAAAGTCTCAACTCAACTCAAGATGTTTTAACGTGTGATGATCAAACATGAAGTCTTAACAGTTTCTATGACGTCATTTGTATTACGTCATAGCGGGAAGGTAAATCAACCAATGGGATCATCCCATTTCACCGCAAACAAACAAATAAATAAGAAAAATCTGCATATAAGCCCATAAAATGGTTAGATTATTATTATCGTTGTTGAAATTAGTATTAGATACATGCCCCCTATGTTTATGTTCTGACCGGTTTATTATCTACTCATTTGAAATTTGGTCCCCGTGTTCAGGCTATTTTTCAGTATTTCAAATTTCGCCTGTAAGTTGATCCGTGGTCCGCGTCACTATTTTAACTACTTATTGATTCACATCAGTTTAGTACTCAACGCCGTGTAGATTCCTAAAGGATTTCTCCCTAGACCTGTACTTATAATGTAATCTATTATATGCGTGTGCACGCTTATAATATACGAGGTGTAATCACGTATCACAACAGAAAATGGAAAGATTGGTAAAATAAGCTATTCTGCCATCAAATAAGAAACGGCGATCACAACAAACAATAGAAAAAGAATTAATTTCTCAAGAATGTACTCACTTGAGCGCAAGTCAGAATTCGTTCCCAAGAGACACGGAATTCTACCGCGTCGATATCCGAATCAGGTGAAAAGCTCACATACTCGGCAAACAGATCAAAAGTTACCATAATTTATAAACTCCAGACCGGAAATATTTGGAATGAGATAGAAAAGGAGCAGAACAAAATTACCGCCGTCACTTGTAATTTTCACAGTGCATAATATATCGAGACGCTTAACTTTCTGTTGTTAGACCGGATTGACTGATACGAACTCCTTTTTTTTTCTCTCTACATTTCCAAAGAGAAGTCAAGCAAGAAAAAAAAAAGAAAAAAAAAAGACGTTATGAAGCACTATTAGGCCAATTTGGCATTACGACCTTTATAAAGACCAGCCTTGGTACTGTTTTCATCTGTTGATTTTGTCTACTAACCAGAAGTTCCAACGTACTAGTTATTGCATGTACATTATAATTATTTACATTACAGTACTCATTCAATTTTATGGAGTTTTCAGATGGGAAAAAAACATATACACGTTTAAAATATGGTAATCGCGTTTCATTACACTTTAATTACGTGACCATTAAATAAAACAAAAAGTATTTGCAGATAGCGAAGTCAGAAAATGATGTTAAATTGGGTAAATTCCTACTTTACTACGCGGCAGATACAACCTACTTTGAAACGAAAAACGAAAAAACAAACAAACAAAATACAAGATTATTGAATATATTTTAAACGAATTTTACCTAAAAGCGTGAACTGGTTATTGCCAGGCCGCAGTTGTAACCTACTTCACATATTTTGCTATTGTTCCTTATGTTTTTCCAGTTATTTACATTCAGAAGGATAAAATAATAGTTGATGGCAACGTTGAAAATGCCCTTTTCACATCATCTCACAATGATTGGAGGAATCTCTGAGTTCGTTTGTCCGTGCATAGCAATTACTCAACAGCTGACCACTGTACAAAGTTGAAATTCGCCAGGTATATTAGTAAGCGCACATGGCAATGCAGTTGTTTGGATCGGCACTTCTCGAGAAATCTGATTAAAAATAAATGAGATATTTCTTCATAGTTTCTATGGATTATCTACCCTGAATGTCGCTTTTTAGAATATATATATCTGCTTTTTGATTATATGAGATAGAAATGTCTTCGTGTTCTTAATTTCAGTATCATCATTAACGTGATGATGGATTGGCGTTGCTGTATATATTCGCATGCCACGAGTTGTTTTCTAGAGAGAGCCTGGGAGGTACTGATAAAAAACAACCCTAACTTCAACATAGGAGTCAATCGTTCCTCCCACAATGTCAGCAAACTTCTCAGGATACTGCATTACCTTTGTCATGTCAGGAGTTTTGGGCACCTATGTTAACAATGCATATTGCATCAATGATCAGAACCTACCGAACTTCAGTTTTTGGTTCGTCTGTGGTTGTGTTATCCGGTAGAAGGATATTCAGAACTGGAAACACAACTTGTGATTCGTCAGATAGCATAATCATTGATCTATCTTGGTGTAAAATTAAAGGTGGAGCAATAGTGAATCAAAAATCCCGATGGCATTTTTTGACAAGAGATTCTAGTCTACTCTTTGCCACCACAAGCAAGCGAGAAAGTACTTTTCTCCCTGGTTTGATTGATATCATCTGGTCACTAACTTTTGCCCGTACAGTAGCTCCTCTCTTACATGCCTGAAGTAGGAACACATTATTCTCTTGGGCATCCCAGAGAAGTCCACTGTTTCCGACATTCTAACAATTTTATTCCAAAGTCTTCAGGAACGGATTTAAGTATTGGCAAGCATCCTAGTGGTTTTTTTTTATCTAACAAATTCAGGATGCAGGGAGTCTGCTCCTTTTCCAGCTTAGTCTTTGAAAACTTGTACAACTCTACTTTGTGTTGGAGCTATTAAGAAGTGTTTTCCCTGGGCATTTTCACCTCCTGTGATACCGGTAAACCCTGCAATAAACTATGGATGCCTGGGCATACTAACATCAAACTCTATACTCTTAAATGAATACACTGACCTTCAATATAATTCAGTGAACAAAATGTACACAATATATATTGTAGTAAAGATAAAATCAAACATTTATCGATTTCATTTACGCCATTTTGGTATATTTTGATGACATTACAATGCAAACCTTTAAATCTCCGGTATATGAGGAAAAACTAAAGAACAAATGTGGCAACAAGTTGAATTCAGTTAATTGATTGGTGAACATCAAAGTGAAATCGAAAAACCAGAGTTGGCAAATTTGCAAATTAAGTTCATGGTTAGAATAACCGTCGCCTGACCATTTCGTTCTCGCATACTTCCCTTGATTATTTATTTTAAAAAAATAGCAAGGTAGAAACCCGTGGGCTGTTCATAGATGTTATTTTTCAAGTGAGCCCTCAAATACTTCGTTCAGGTTTCGGGTCTTTTTCATTAGTATCCACCAAGAGCCAACGTTCTAATCTTAAAGTACTGAAACTTAAAAAAAAAAAAAGACTAGTCGAATTTTCTTTTTTTCACAAAAAAGAAATTAAATTTGTGGCGTTGATTTGTGTCCAAATTTAAACAACATTTTGATTTTTGAGAATCAAAACATTCAAACGTTTCTCCGGAACAGTCAGTCTAGTATAACTTTCTGATGGGTTCCAGATCAGTTCGGCGCCAGATTTGTAAGCTTTTTTTCCGAAAAAGAGGCTCATATTGTTAAAAGTTTGAAATACGAAAAGTATTAACAATATAATAACAATATATTCTTGGTCTTTTTCGATAGTCCCTACGAGAAAAAAAAAATCATAATCAGTGGCATTTGTTATGTTAAGTTTATTTCATTAGTCCCACTCAGGGTTAGGGGTTAGAGTTTGGGTTTTCGTTTGGGTGGTGTGGGATAACGAACAAAACACAGAATATGAGGTCTTTCTGGGGCTTCTGTATTTTAAAATCGCGAACTTTAACTTTTGGTAGAGACCAAGGAAAAAAACTCGAAACCTGAATGAATCATATGCACGTTTACTTGAAAATATTATCTACAAACGTTGAATCAACAGTAACAAATAAAACTTATTATCTAATTGGACTGCTGTTGCAGTCTTGAGATAATTTTGAAGGTGATAAAAACAGATGGTCGTGTAAATGTCTTTGTGGCTTCATTATCTTTTCTTCCAGGAAAGCGGTTAAATTTGGGATGTCTGCCTTGTGGTTTGTTCAGATGATAAATGTACTGTGAATGAATCGGAAGGTGTAAGAAGCAAAAACTCCATAGTCACTCTCATATGACAGTGTGATCACTTCTGATCCAGAAGGAAAAACAAAGAGTGCTAACTCAATAATACGTCATTCTCTTATTTATCATCTCTCTAACAAAAAGCTACAAATATTTTAGTTCAGTAGTTTGTCTGCGTGGTAGATATATCGAGAACGAAGTGCCCTGCCTTATGCTTGAAATAATTATGTATTTCCCACTAGTGCTAGACATCGAGCCCGTATGAAAGTCTGTACTTCGATCGCTGATATTTCTAGGCAAACAGAGGATTGGGAAGATTTGGAGATTGTTTTACGTCAATATTCCTCCCCACATTTTCCCTTTTTGATCTGCGCAAAAGATAATGATAACAAATGTCTATAAAATAACATATCTACGTAAGGAAAAAATTACTTTAATAAATATGTGGTTTTTTTTAGTCATTAAAGTTATCACCTGATGCATTAATGTCTACATATTTCGATAAAATTTTCCTGTTGTGTCTGCATTCAGCTACTAATTCGTTTTTTCTTTGTTCAAAGTATTTTGATCGTTAAGAAAAATCAATGATGTTAAGTTTCTCCTCCAGACATTCTCCAGAAAAACAACATTTTTTGCTGAGCTGTTGAAAACCAGCGAATTTTTTTTTTTTATCTTTCCTGAGATACCATTTTTGTATTCTTCATTTTGGAAAGAATATCTAAGAAAGCTACCATATGACGCCCCTACATAGAATCTTGATTGATTAGGATTGTTCAATGGTATTCACTGTGGTTTTACAAATCACTAAAGCGAAAGAACATTTCCGTTTGATTAGACAATCCTTTGTATTTCTGCAGTTGCAATTTGGTTTTTATGTTCATTTCTCTGTTGTACATTCACAATAATTCAATTACCGTGTATTTTAATAGCTTTAGTTACGCTATTAGTGCATGAACTGTAAGGGTATTTTTTATTGAATATTTCATGTAAAATGTAGTTATTAGGGAAATATCAAATAATTCTGTTTGAAAATGATTTTCCTATGTTGGTTTTCACATTTAAATTATAAGGTGGATTAAGCCATATCGTGTTTCTTTTTCTTTTAATTTTCTTATCTTGGGTTTATATTCTAACTTACAGCTCAATTTGCCTAGTTTTAAGGTATCTATGTATAGTTCTTTTATGTTGTCAACTGTTTTGTTTATTCGTACGTAGCAATTATTGTTTAGGACTAAGTTCATATCTAAGAACTCCACTTCTCTCAATTATGAGTTAATTTCTATTTTAAACCCAAGCTCTTTAAATATTTTGATTATTCTTTTCTCATTTTGTCTGTTTTTTTATCTGTTATAGCTTTTAGTGTGATAAGCCCGCCATCTCCGTATATGCCTATGTTTTCTTCCTCTATCATATTATTCATGATATTTAAGATGTATATTCCTGTTAGATTGGAGATTTCGGCTGAGTCGTAGGCTCATATTGCTACATCAAAGTATTTGTCGTTATTCTAATCGTCTTTCTGGAAGAATAATTTTTTCTTCCGTGTTTAATTATTTTTTACAAAATTTTCACAGATGTTGGTTTTTTTCGTTGTGCGTAGTCAATTGCTTTGTTTAATGTTTCTTCTCTAGTTGATGGGCAACAGTCTTTGATATCAAATTATTCGAATTCCGATTCATTGTTAACCTCGATAACTTGAATGACTAAAGAATAAACAATACCCCATATCAAGTTAAGTAATTTTTTTACTTTCATTGATATATTCTATATTTCATGTATATAATACATATATGTACTTATCCAAACTTGTAGTCATAAACATAACATTTAACAATATTGTATACCAACAGTACTTTCTAGATAATTTTCAAATAACCAAAAATACATTTTTTTTAAAATTCAAATCTAGAACGCAGGATGTAATACATAATTTTAAATAAAATTCAGATCCAGAACGCTGGTGGAAAACGTAATGTACATAAAAAGGTATATATAAGATCTTGCATTGATTTTCTCTTTATTATAAAAACTCACTTGATAATCGCAGAGAAGCGTGAAACAAATCTGTATTGAGAATTCCATGAGTATATGTATATGTAAGTAATTTGAAATTTCCTAAATAAATAGTGATAAAAGACAGCATCATGGAAAGTCTTCGAAATAACTGTATACTGCATACTATGGTTAATGTACCATGTGTATGAGAATAAACTTATACAAGTACTTATATATCGACACCAATTGATATCCCATTAGCCCCAGAAAATAGCAACCAGATGAGGCTCAAGAGCGTCTTCTTATACATGGTAGCTGGTATGAATTCTACTTATGCTATGTTGTACTGACCCCGTATAGCGTTATTTCGTTCAGCACCGCATTTTTAGAAAGGTTTCCAGGGCGCTGACCGAGGTATTACGGTAAATTAATACCGTTCCATTTCACGCTACAAAGAGATCTACAATGGGAAGAGAAAGACAAATATTCAGACGACATTGAATCTATTCCTTAAGAAGACTTCTCCTTCTACTCCTTCAACAGGTGGCAAGCCAACCTTCCAGTACATGTGAGGGAGATGTTGATGACCCTTTGGAAATGCCTGTTTCTTCTGACAGCGATTAGTGAATCGTTTAGGCTATTATATGAACAGTAATTGGCTAATTCCATCTTATTACATATTGTTAGCTATTTTTTTTCTTTCAATTAATAAAACAATTGTGGTAATTTAGTGCTTATTTTGACCTTATTTTAAGTATCAAAATATTCAAGAATGGGAAGTTGAGTTGCTACCTCTATAGAATACATTAAGAAGTGCATACGTGCTTACGATAAATAAAAAAAATTCAATATCTGGACATTAAAAACAATACCGGAAATGGAAAGTCCGGATATTAGAATTGATGATTAGTTTTCATAAATGAAGGACATGATAATACGCGAATGAAAGTCGATTTGACGGGAGTTCAGTCTAAATGAAGCGTGTAAGATGCAGATACGGAAATTAGAAAAAAAAGAAGAAAAAAACTGTCAGAGAGTAAAGACAATACATTCCTTTGAGTCAGAGACAAACACGGAATCGGAATTATCTTCAGCTGCGTTCGGAGAATGACGAAACAAATGAACGTTATCGATTAACGAACAACCGCTAATCCATCGACGTACGGGGATCTGTAAATTGCTGCATGTCTTCTGATTAACTAGATTGAGTTTCCCGTACGTGTGACCATGTGTCAGACTAAGCTAAGCTCGATAAGCATCTACAAGATCGTGTCAGAATCTGATGATGCTAACCATACGGCGTTGAATGGAATAATAGACGTAAAAGACTTTATCTCTTGACTTATTATAAAACCAGTGATCATTTTGTGGGGCAGGTATCGTAGTTCTTCGGAAACACTTGGGTAGAGAATGAAGAAAGGTTTTTTTTTTCTCTTGGCTTGAAATCAAGGACATTACTTCAAAGTAAACACGTGATGGAACCATAACTCATCAATCCAATGCGCTAGCAGTCCATTCTACGTGAGGTCAAAGGATAGCTTCTGCTTTTGCCAGTTCATTGAAAAGGAGAGTTTTTGAAGTACGGGTAGGAGTGCGATAAATAACCAACCCCTACAAAAGCGGAATGCGACACAAGGTTGGTTTAACATGGGTGTCCATATGTGTACGTGCGGGCAAGGATGAAAATTGCAACCCTACCCCACGTAGTGCAATGGAGAAGGTGCCCCAGGATTGGAATCCCCAGGGCTAGACTCACGTTGTTTATGCCATGTCCCACCCGGATACAAGTTTGTTTATTTGCATCCCCACGACTACAAATGTGACACAAAGTCGGATTGAGGTGAGGTCCCACACTTTCGAAAACGTACAGGCACAGGGTGCAATGAACCCAGTTCCTTGCGGATAATTTCGCAAGGATGTCGGGATAAGGTAGACTATGTTCACCGGGTGGATCCTGCTGTGCAAGAGTCCCTAAATTTCGATGCGTGATTTTGCTGAGTCAATAGGGTAGGCTTGAATTTGTTCGCAGGGCGAATCCTGTTGAGGCTCTCAGGACAAGCCTGAACCTACTGGTCAGTGATTCTGGGATGGGGGACAATGAAATGATCAACTTCTCAGCCCGTGGGCGTCAAAGAATAGATACTACACTTTGATCTTAGCCAAAAGCCCACCCTGAGACGAGAACAGATATTAAGCTAGCATTCCAGCCAAAAGGTCTGCCACCTATGCTCCGCTCCTAGCCAAAAGTGCCAGGGAGCTACACTTTGATCCTAAGCAGAGCTCCCAAATACTCTGATCCTTCGCAGAAATGACGATCCACCCGTACATAATCCTGTCATTTTTAACGAGTACTATGCTAGTATATATATATATATATATATATATATATATATATATATATATATATATATATATATATGCCAAGAAAAAGGAAGAGACTTGTTACACATTCGCTTTACGTTTCAAGCATTTTTCATTTTTCAAAAAATAAACATCGTTTTTCTTTTAGATTCAGAATAGCACTTTTGTCAAATGAAAAACAATATGTACGTCTAGGTATGTCCGAAATTCTTTTCAGAATGGCCCATGGGGATTAATAACCGATGCAATGCAAATTTGTTCCTGAATATCGGCAATATTCGCACTACTTTGCAGTCAGTGTGCACAGAAATCATAAGATGGGCAATTTTTTTTTTTTACTTGTGTCAAAAGTGTGTGCCTTTTTGAATTCGATATTTTTTTTCAATAAAAACTCAGTAAGTTATCTACAGAATTTGAAATCATTTGTGCGTACTATTTTTTTTTTCTTTTCTGTCCATTTTACATCGTTATCCTCTCCAGCTCCATATAGTTTTCTTGCACCAGAAGCCCCAAACCACTGTAACAAATTTGTACCAATCTCCTTTCTCGTGAGCTTCTTGAAGAATCTCTAGCTATCCAGGATCTACATTATCTGTCGTCCGATGAAGACACCGACTTTGACCTTTGCTTCACACAATACTCCATGGTAACATCTGCAAAGATGTGCAAGGCAAGACATATTCTAGCCTGCCTATAGGGGATCAAGACAAATTCTGTGCACCTAGTTTCACCTGCAATACAATGATGTCAGGATCTGGCAAGACGGCTTAAAGTATGATGAATACGGCTGAGAATTCATCAGGGACTTGAAAATGGTAGCATCCCTGATAGGATTCCAAGGCAGTTTATCCTAGTATTTCTGCCTTTGGGACACCTTGACGCACTACCAAAGGTAGGACTGGCCATAGCCACCCGAATTTAATGTGGGGATGAACAACGTCACGTGGGATCCACTGGTTGATTCCCTGAAGGTGTTAATGCCACCACTTCACATGAAATCATACCATGTGAAACAAGTCGTCTCAGCTCTGGGTAAGGAGTTTGCAGCCTTCAAATATCTTACTTATAAGCTATCTAAGGAAAATTACAATTCATCGAGGTTCTGATCTCAAAGGCAGAAATCGAAGGGAATAATAAACACTTTCTATACTTTTTATGCATAACCAATCAAGAAATAACATTTATTACCCGGGGAAAAGTTGCTCGTGGAATCACCAGCCGGTCGAAGTTTCGTGATTAAGCGTTCCTGTAATTCTTTGTAACTTTTGAGACAAAACAATAGACCCAGTAAATCGTAAAAAAATGAAATCTAGCGAAAAAAATCTATTGAAAATAACTCATACGGGTACCGACAACCCACGTGTTCACTCTTTACGTCTCGTGTGTGGTCTCTTTTGATAAAACATCACATCACCCAGATCTATTAGCTCCACTGCAGCCCCTACGACTTTTAGCTTTTTTCCTAAAGTGATTTCAGACCGTGAACGAGATTAAGGAGAACGTGGCAAGGCAACTGAGTGTGTCAGCCGAAAGACGATATTGAAGACTGCTTTGATAATGTGGAAGGTGCGCTGGGATAAGTTTGTGAGGTCCCTGATTGTAGGCTATTCTTTCGTTAATATCAAATGGCTGGATTCTTTCTAGTATGTAACAAACACACACAATTATGTATATCCATCTCCAAAAAACTTGGCTCCTTCAGGGCCAAACTCCACACTAAAACTATTCGTTTTTATTCCAGTTACGTTGTCTAGGGTGAATGATGCATTAACCGTACAATGACAGGAGATCATTTCAAATAAGTTTCTCTATAATATAACGCAATTTGTGATCATACTAGAGTGTACAATGAAACATTGCCAATCGCTACCGATAGATGACACCACCATAGCTACTTATTTCGTTCACAGTAGTCTTGGTTCGAAACAACACACTGAGTCGAAAAGAACGTTACAATAAAAAAAAAGACAGTTTATTTCACAGCTTGGAACAAACAAATTATTCATAAACAAAACCGGCCAAATTTGTTTCCCCCCAAAAATGACTCAGAGACTACGTGAGTTTGCATTTGTTTCCAAAGAATCACTGAATTATCTTATCTAATCTCCGATATCGACGAATTTGGACGGCAAAAATCGGCGACAGTAATTCCTTATACACCGGTGATCCTAATTCTGGAAATTTGTAACCTAATCAAAATAAGGACCCGGAAAAAACATGCAGGTAACCCCCAACCCGATTTTTTAAAAAAAAGTTTGCTTCACGCCACTTTGCTGTTACGAAAGACCTCGAGCTACCATAAGTTTTAACAATATCTTTGAGCATCTGTGCTTTATCTCGGTTTATTTTATGAATCCGTTCGCAAGATAAGTCAAAAGATATCAGAAGAACCTTCGAGAGCTTGTAATGGGGTCATGCTTAGCGTAAAACTGGCATTCGTAGAAGGTTACTTTAAGGGTCTGGGAATGTTTTAAAAGTTTCCCAGAAATGAAACGGTAAGTATTCTTTAATTCAACTCGATTTCGGCTTACGAAAGGTTTCATGGGATCTCTCTACTTCCAGATAGCAGGGAAACCTATAAAAACTTTGATCCATACGATTAGGCACTATGATATATATAAATCTCAATCTAGCAACATTTTAGGGATGATAGCATAAAATTGAATCACCCCTGATTTTGCCCGACAAAAAGTCATCAAACTTGAAATTCTGTTCTTTCAGATGGAGTGTCTATATGTTACGCACTGAGAACGAAATGCGGTATTACGCGATATTTACTAAGCTCAGCTTAGTCTGGCACAAGGCCACGTGCATGGGACTACCAATAAGGATGAAACCCACTATTAAAGTAATGATCTGCGAGACTAGTTTGCTCACCACTACGCGTTGCAAGTATGGCAAACACCCGATGGACATCACAACTCACAGTATGGATCCCTAAGGATCACATGCGTAACCGAGACCGGCAAAATACAAGATGGAGAGGCGATCTAGACACATTCAGAGAGTACTAGCTCCGCAACGACCATGGTAGAGAGGTCTGGTAAATTCTAGGCTAGGTCTCTGCAACGACGGATGTTAAAAATTTGATGATGATGATGATGATGATGATGATGATGACCACGGCGAGGCGATTAAGTATTACGAGATATTGGAAGTTGAGAATCTTCTGAAGCAATATGTATCACTCTTTATTTTTTGTCTCAAGTCGCTACTTCGTCCGTTGAGAATTTTGAGGGAAAAAAAAGATCTTTGTATAAAACTAACACCTTTAATTGGCGATGAGGTATAAAACATACCAATTTACAATGAATTACTAAGCAGATATAAAATCTTGTGTAAACTGTTAAATGATTCCCCAAATAAAATACAAGTTCATACTACATCAGCTATGTGTTTATTCTACCATATAGTTATGAGCGCACCATTCTTTGCAGTTTTCAAAGCTACTACGCTTTTCTCGAAATTGTATGAATGAAAATTCAATAAAATGTGTATGCGTGTATTCTGTTCTGAATGTGAAGGTGAAGACAGAGGAAAAGTGTGTCTGATTATATTTGGTTTCCTCCAGTTTTTCTAAACTGTTGACTTCAGTTACCGTTTAACCCTCTGAACAGAAGATTGTGTAGCATCGATCTTCTAGATGGTGAGTGCATAATTGTTCCTGTGGCAAAGCCACTACTGTCTCAGCCACCAAGCAGCTGCAATAACAAGCTAGCCAGATATGAACAAACTAAGCTAGCTAGCCAGATAGATAGATGGATAGATAGATACATACATAGATAGATTAACATGAGCAGACTTAGATATATAGATATGGAAAGACTGAAATAGACAGATAGATAGATAGATAGATAGATAGGTAGATAGATAGATAGATAGATAGATAGATATGAACTGACTGAGAAAGAAGCAAGCATAAAAGGGCTAAAAAATATATTTTTACGAAGTAGGTATCGTAGGAACTTTTTATTGCACCAATCCGTCCGCTTGGAGGAGCATTGATTACAGGAACCTGCAACTATCTCAATCACCAGACAAACACACACACACACACACACACATGAATGTATATATATACAGAGAGAGAGAGACACAGAGAGAGAGAGAGACAGAAAGAGAGAGAGGGAGGAATTCCTAAAGAAATATACTCATGTGTAAGTGGTTGAGTGTATTCGCTGCTCTGTCGCAATTGCAGAGCGCAGGAAAACAAGCCGTAAGGTCAAAGTTTATATCCCTTGGTAACAACTAATAATATCAGTTATGACAACTTTACATTGAGAGAGAGAGAGAGAGAGAGAGAGAGAGAGAGAGAGAGAGAGAGAGAGAGAGAGATTCTCATTTCAGAACCAGATCAAATTAAACGCTATTTGAGCGTTCTAATTCAAGCGTCAGTATCATACATCTTTTGAATAAAAACAACACATGCCTATATACATTAATGTGTGTGCACGCACATACACACGCTCACACATACATATATGCATGAGTACGAAATTCTTTATGAATATACGCAAAACCATCTCCGAGAATTCGTGGTCACGGAGAGAGAGAGAGAGAGAGAGAGAGGGAAGAACATAATAAGATAAATAAATAGAAAAGACTGACAGGAGAGTGAGAGTGAGAGAGAGAGAGAGAGAGAGAGAGAGAGAAAGAGAAAGAGAAAGAAAGAAAGAAAGAAACTGGAGAAATCAAAATAACATAGATATGAACAAGATAGATATGTCTGAAAGGTACACTGGCCATCTAAAAAAAAAAAACAGTTTCATATTTCTGTTTGAAACGATCGAGATTATCAGCGTGCTCAGAATTTCAAATCATTTTAGGGGTCAAATTCTAGATAATGTTTCTACGTAAGCGGTCCCAGGTGGGTGACTTCGTTGTATCTAACTGCAACTGATGATTTGTAAGAAAGAAGAAAGTTTTCGTTCAACGCTGATTTCAAAAACGTTTTTCATCTAAGAGAAATATATGTATACATATATGTGTGTGTGTGAATATATATATATATATATATATATATATATATATATATATATATATATATATATATATATATATATGAGTGTGTGTAATTGCGTACGTGTATGTATGTGTGTGTGTGTGTGCGCGAAGAAAGATTTATAGAATTTCTCAACTGACCTCAATTTCCAGGGAGGGAACCGGAAAAGATTTTGGCGACGTAAGAGCCACTGACTTCGTGTCGGACAGCGCGGGCAACAGTTCGACCTGCAAACTAGCAAATCGAACCCTGCGAATCGGCTTCTCAGTCGGTTGGAAGTTGAACCGATTGTAAATATCGACTATCTTACATTCCATATCCACAGTGTCCCTTTCCTCGTCTTTTAGGTCCATCTTGGGGGATTCAGCCCCTAAATCAGGGGCTTCACATTTTTCGCTCAAGGGGGAAGTTCCATTTTTCGAATTATCCTGGAGGTCTTCATCGCTATTGTCTCGAGACATTTGCGTGGACCACAATGCTTTGCAATGTATGTGAGTGGGTGGGTGGGTGGTTGGCTCGTGGTAAACCTGTTATCGCTAGCACTATCTGTATATGTGCGCAGGTATATGAATCCGTCAATATATAAGTGTGTATGTGTGAGTGCCTAAGATAGTTTTCCGTATGTGAGAACGTATGTATAAGACCTGTACACGTTCAACATGTAAATGTATATGCAAGAGTTCTATGGCTATGCATACTTTATGAACAGGTATATCAATATATGTATTTATACGTATGCACATCTATGTGTGAGCAAAGTCGTGTTTGCAAATGTGTGTGTAAATTTGTTGAGCTTTTCATAGATACTGTTGTTGCTTTTATATTGTTGTATGTGTGTGGTTATGCGTGTATAGACGTACGTAAACACACGTGCGATTGTTAGCACATAAATCACAAAATGAACTGCTCATCCCTCCCTCCTCTGAATATGGCCTTATCTAATTAACATCTCTAGAGATATACACGAGTTTAGAGATGTAGGTTTTTGGGGTATAAGAGTTGGTTTAACTTAGTTTGGTATAAGACTAAACGGGGTGAAAACTGGGGGTGGAGGATTATGTTGTGACAATCTAATGAGTGGAGCGTGTCTGCTCACCTTCAAAATCAAAATTCAAAATTTAGCATTCAAAATTTGGGCTTTTATTATAGCTGTTCAACCACTGGTGCCAATGTTAAGAATGCAACTATCTAACCCATCACAACATGAAACGAGAACGTATCGATTTATTTATATATCTGTATAAATATGTACGTGCGTATTTATGTCTATAGATAATATATAATATATCTATGCATGCCGGTGCGTAGTCATTAGCATATGCACAAGTATGTATATATATATTTATATATAATAACAACAAAGAAGTGTGTATGTTTTTGTGTGAGTGATGTAATTGGATATGAACAGGTTTAAGCTAGTATGAATGCGTGATTATATGTATGACAGCTGACATATACATGTGTATATATATCTCAGTTCATTAACGTATATTTGAACGTATATAATCAGGTGTATAAACCGTATGTTTACATCTGCGTACGCAAAGGACTATTTTAACGTGACACGTGTATGTGCATGAATTACGGTGGATATAGATTTAAATATACCTGTGTATATATGCGTTTTGAGAAAGAGAGAGAGAGAGAGGGGAGAGACTTAGGGGGTAGGATGAACTATCAGAAATATTATACTGGGAAGCGTTTGTGTATTAATATGAATTGTTTTGTGTATATATGTATGTATTGACATGTGAGTCTGTTCATATACTTGTGTGTATAGATCATTTCTTGTCATCGATTCTAGAAGTACAGGCTTGCCTCCAATCCGGAAGAAGAGTGTTCCTACTGAAACATTTCGTAAGCTGAAATGGCGCAAAGCGAAAAATCAACTACCATTAGTTTATACAGGATTTTTTTTGCGCGCGATCCCAGACTCCAATAATTTGTGATGATAGTATTAAAGGCTGAGTCGTCAGAGGTTTGAGTGCTGGGAAGTAGAGGAGACTACGGTGTAAGAGATAAGAGAGAGAGCGAGAGAGAGAGAGAGAGAGAGAGAGAGAGAGAGAGAGAGAGAGAGAGAGAGAGAAAGGGAGAGGAAGAGAGAGAGAGAGAGACGAAGGGTGCGTGCAGCCTCTATGACTGCTGGCAGGAAAACAAACGCTAATTACTTTTTTTCGCTTTTCGCTTTTTCCCGTAAAAGCAAAAAAGCGATGTAAAATGAACTTCAGAAAAGTATTAAACTGGAGTGCGTTTGCCTAATAACGTGCTGGAGCTCGTATACATGTGCGTGTGTGTATGTGCGTGTGTGCATGTGTGTGTCTACTCAAGTGTATTTGTATGCATGTGTGTGTATGTGTGTGTGTGTATGAGTGTGTGTCGGCTCAAGTGTATGTGTGTGTGTGTGTATGTACATGTGTATGCATGTGCGTGTGTGTGTGTGTATGTGTGTGTGTGGGCAGATCATTTCATTTCTTGGTAGCTGATTTTAGAAGTGTGGGGAATTATCTCTTCATGAGTTCATATGACGAGCGAGAGTGTTAGAGAAGTGTATATAAGTACGTGAAGCTATGGATCAGTGCGTTTCCGTGAGCGATGGAAGCGGGTAGGGGGACATCCGAGTAAATGAGCGTTCAGTAGAAGTTTGTCTTTGGTCATTGGTAAATTTCCAAGATTTTTTTTTCTTTTTTTTTTTTTTTTTTCTCCTGTTTTTGTAGTTGCTGTTGTGGTTGCTCTTACTGCCGCTGCTACGTAAATGTAATCGGATGTACTTCGTTTTCTTTCTCTGGACAGTTCGTTATTGATCAGTTTATCTGGAAGTAATTCTGTTTGGGATCGAGTGCTACAGAAGAGGAGTTGTGTTGGTAAAGTTCGACAACGAGGGAAAAAAAGAAAAAGAAAAGAGAAGACAGAAAATAGAGAAGAATAAACTTTCTTCTTTTCTTTCTTTCTTTGTCTTTCTTCCTCCCTTTTGTGAATCATTGAGAAGAGTCAGTCCAAAACAAGAGTGAAATTAACACGAAGAAAACAAAAGAAACAAGAAGCAAAGCGAAAATAAAATCCATTGATAATATTCAGTTTGGAGAAACACAATAACAGAATCCAGTTCGGAGAGGCCTCGACACGGAGCAACGGTTAACGATTAAGTCTCTCTCTCTCAGACGATGACTTATGTAATGAGTTCGATTCTCACTAGACTCCGCGTACTTGTTGCTTTTTACCGTAAAAAAAAAAATTACTAGCTTCGGGCAAGTGCTTCAAGACATCTTTACTTTCTCCTCGTATCTAGTGAAGCTCCTTATTAAAAAAAATAAATAAATAAAGCGGTCGGAGGCGTGTCATCTTGGCGAAAGTTTCCTTTTCTAATTTATTCTTTCTTTTGTTTTATTTTTTCCACTTGCATATTCTTGCTTTTTTTCTTCCTTTTCTTTCATCTTTTTTTTTCTTTCTTTAACCAATTCCTCCCGTTCATCTGCTTCTCTCGAGATCTCTTTTCTGCCTCCTCTGCCTCTTCCTCCTCCTCCTCCTCGCCCTCCTCGCTAGAATTCTTTCCTTTTCTACCTCCTCCTATCCCTCCCCTCTGCCTTCTCCTCCTCTTGTTTATTTCTTCTTTGAAATTCGTGCATGTCACCAGATAAAAAAAAAGGAAACGAAAAGAAAAAAAAAACAGGAAAGAAAATAAATAAATAAATAAATGAATGAATAAAACACTACGTCTGCTTCTTCCGACACGTCACCTCCTTCTAATGAATACAGAAGGACAATTTAGAAATTAACGACACTTGACAACTTATCAAAAGCGAATGATAAGCGAAAGTCACATTTGTATCTCTTATGCAACATTCATAAATGCTTATTAGGAGCAAGTCATCATGGGATAGATGGCCGATGGCCAAAACGCAGGCAACCCCCACCCCCACCCCCACCACAATATCCACTTGAGCTTGTTGCTACTTTGAACCAACCAGTTCCTAAACGCCGGTCTGTCACTGGTCATACCTATCCATGGCCAGTGGTTTATTCCTTCCTATATCGGGTTGATCAATAAAAACAGAGATCCATTTTTATCTTCCTCGTCATAAATATTATAATACAGGTATCCTCTGCTTTTCGGACGTTCGCTTTATGCCAGGCCACATTTCCCACTTTTACGAGAAAAAAAAGCGAAAATAGCGTTCAGCGTTAGTCTTGCAGCGAGCCGTTATGGAGGCACCCCCTCTCTCTCTGTCTCTGTCTCTGTCTCTGTCTCTGTCTCTCTCTCTCTCTCTGTCTCTGTCTCTCTCTGTCTCTGTCTCTCTCTGTCTCTCTCGCTCTCTCTCTCCTGTACTTCCCACCACACGACCCCTGATGACCAAGTCTACCATCATTACAATTTTTAGGTCTGGGAACGTTCAAAATATTTAATATAAATTAATGATATCTATTTTTACAAAGTTTAATTTAGTATGACACTGAGTCAAAGACACTTGGTGAGTATCAAACTCATTACCGTAATAATAGTCAGTGCGACTAGCTGGCTAACCATTCCGTTAAAGTCGGAAACAATAAAGGTGTTTCTTCTTAAGCTTAGCTTCGTGTGACACAAAGCTGGAATTGTGGGGAACCCAGTGAGGATCGAGCTCACTGAAGTAGTAATAGTCTATTTGACAATATGGTTATGCTGTGTCAGTAGCGATTTTTTCTTTCAATTGGGTATTGCATTGTCAATTTAATACCAATGATATTATTTTAAATGAAAGACTCGAATTAATTACTTCGCCGGGGAGAATAGGAACAAGAGTGAATCAACATATTGGTTGGCGATTACAGATTTTTTTAAACGAACCTAAAAGATGGATTTCATCCCGTTGTCAAGCATCATTTTTTTTAACAATGTTGGAAATACATAATAAATATTGAATTCCCCAACACACTCTATCAACTATTTTTCTTAAACCCCAACTATTGCAAGACATTGTCTTGAGAGTATGTTGAAAGAAGCCTTCGAAAGAGTTTTTGGAGTCGATGCTGTATAAACGCCTTTAGGTTAATTACTAGTCTTATATCGTAATCCCCAGGATTCGCCAGACCTCTCTATCATGGGCGTTGCAGTGCCAATGCTTTCTGAAATTACTTAGTTCGGCTCGCCATCTCATATTCTGCTAGTCATGGTTTCGCATGTGGTCTCTGGGGATTCACGTTGTGAGTCGGGATGTCCAGCGGCTGGCTGCCATTTTTGCAACATGACCAGCCCATTGCCATTTGAGTTTTCTAATGGATTCTATGATGTCTCGGACTCCTGTTTTTCCTCTAATACATTATACTGTCAAATGATAATCTAAAAAAATGAGTCAATATTGCGTTTGAAGAAAAGACTAAAAAGTATTGTATATCTCTGAATTTTTGAGAATAATAATTGAAATACTAAAAAGTATATTATCTAATGCTGTATCGAATCTTGACACACCATATAGAGGAAATGGTTTGATCATTATTATCTTAACAATCCACTCATTTTTTTCTTTTTCTGTTTATTTTTCATTCTTTTCCCCTACTTCTAACTCTTTTTTCTTTCTTCTTTCTTCCTTTCTTCTTTTTTCTTTTTCATATTCATTCTCTAAATTCGTTTTTGTTGCTGTTCTTACCACTTTTATTTCCTCTTCGCTTCTTTGACTCCTCCATTTTTAATTCACTTTTTCTTTCTTTCACTTTCTCCAATAATTTTTGTCTTTTTCTCCCGCTTTCTCCTTTCTTCCATCTTGATATCTCTCTCTGTCTCTCTCTTTTTCTCCTTTCCTGCTTGTCTTCCTCTCGTCCTTCCTTTCCTTTTATTCTTTATTCCTTTGTCTCCATTCTTTCTTCTGTTTTTCTCTCTTTCTCTTTTCATTTGTATAGCTCTTCTCTCCTTTTTTTTTGTCCAATTCTTTGTTTCCTTTCTTTGTTTCTTTGTTTCTTTGTTTCTTGCTCTCTTTGTCTTTCTCCCCACCTTCTGTGAATCATTGAGAAGTGTCCGCCCAAAACAAGTTCCTATCTTTCTTCCCTTGTCTTCCCTCTCACTCTTTTTTTTTTCATTGTCTCATTCTCGATTTCTCTCTTCGTTTTTCTTTCCTTTTTTTTATTTTTTATAGTGAGCTTTTTAATATCAAAACGAACAGATCATTCATCCGTCCGACATTACCAATATTAAAAGTGGTGATATTTACAAGAGTCATCACGGACCGAAGCAGAGCGACGAGGACAAGGGCTAATAAATGTCAAAGACCTTTTAATGAAGCAGCTTTTTACTCTGGTCCATTAGCTGGGGTCTTCTAAAACAATTCATATCCATTTTGCAAACACGGGTTAATATCTATATTCTTCGGTACAACAATTTTTACAAGTTTGCGGAAGCGGAACATTCCGATAAATCCTACTGTGCGCTTATGACGTAAAGCGAAGAAGCAATTACCATTAATTTATATAGGAATTTTCAAAAGAGTTCCCACACCCCAAAATTAGTAACGATTGTATGTTAAGCTGATTCGTCGGGGGTTGGTATGGTGGTAGGTACAAGAGACAAACGCAAACACTGAATGCTTTTTTTTCGCTTTTCGCCTTTAATCATATAAGCGAAAAAGTGGTGTGAAGCGAAGTCTCAAACCACTAAAGATATCTGAATACGAATGCTTTAACCCCAGTTCTTATCGCAAACAACAAAAGGAAATGCAAAAAAAAAAAAAAAATACCTTGATACCTGACTTGGTGAATAGGTTCCAAGTTTCAGAACTTTTTTGTTTTTGCTTTTTTCATTTCTTCTTTGAATTGGAAGATTACCAAAAAATGGGTCACTTGACGAAGTGTTGGGGATATCCCGTTGAAAATTTAGGAATTACGTAATTTGTGACGCTGCATCTCAACGACCAATCGGCAAGTAGTTTCGTAGTGATGTCATTTGTGACGTGCAGCCAAAATGACCATTCGAAATACTGCTAGTTACTCCAGTGTAACCTTATCGTCCGCTTCGAGGCCAGGAATTCAAGCAGTGTTCATATAATTATAATAGTATTTAGAGAATCAGCTCCCAGTGTGATGCAGATCCCTAAAAAATCATACATATATATATATATATATATATATATATATATATATATATATATATATATATATATATATATATATATATATATATATAAACTCTTGACATTAGAAACAGATCAACATGGATCCGAAAGAGGGCCAGGGTGAAGGATTAAATATAACTAATTGAGCAACAAAAATGTAAATGGGAAGGGCACATAGCAAGAAGAAGGGACTACCGAGGGAGTAAAAGGCTAACCGATTGATGTCTTGAAACAGTAAACGTAGTAGGCAAAGACCAGACACAAGATGGAGAGACGAGACAGAAGTGTTTGCCAGTAAAACATTGTAGAGATTAGTGCAATCACGCTCGTTATGGAAGGAGATGGGAGAGACATTTTTCCATAAAGGCTACTGCTGATAATATATATATATATATATATATATATATATATATATATATATATATATATATATATATATATATTGTCCGGTGCAGCTGCTAATTAACCATTGACTACAAGAGAGATTAATGAAGGAAACATGAAGAAGAGACTTGTTCTTGAAGCTGTGTTATCTAGATAATGTAACTAAAAGTCTTTGATGCTTCCTACGAATCATTTGCATTGTCTATTTGTCTTTTCACTGAACCGTGACAGTCATCATCATCATCATCATCATCATCATCATCATCATCATCAGTCTTTTAACGTCCGTTCGACCTTCCCCAGGATTCGCCACACTCCTTTATCATGGGCGTCGCGAAGCCAGTACTTTCTGAACTTTTCTAGCTCGTCTCTCCATCTAATATTCTGCCGGCCGCGGTTGCACATGTTATCTCGGGGGATCCATCGAACCGTGACAGTACCTAGTCTTGAAAAATGTAACATTGGTACCGACATAACGTGATATGGGAAAGGCAAAAAATATTAATGAAGAGGTTGCTATTTCGAAAGGATGATTGAAAAGAAATGTTGGACACGTCAAGTTGAGCAACGTCGAATCTGGTCAATACCAAGGTGGAAATATCAGGTGCCATAAGACAGGGATCATGTAAGGACCCCCCCCTTCTGCCCAAGACGTCATTGAGCAGCATGGCAGGGTAAGGCCCGTCACCCCACGTGACTTACGACCTGGGAAGTAGCAATATAACCAAATGGTACATCCAACCAAGGACATGAATCGGGAACGGCAGAGAAGATGGAAGGTTCTGACTTCGAAGGCATCCTGGCAAAACGCGGGTGATATGCGTAAGTGCATACCACATCATAAGATGGTGATCAGCCAACTTGGAAAGGATGGGGGTCCTAACAAGTATCATCCCATAGTTAGTCACATCCTGTGCC
The DNA here is from genome assembly GCA_963457665.1 of Thysanoteuthis rhombus. NCBI lineage: Eukaryota > Metazoa > Mollusca > Cephalopoda > Oegopsida > Thysanoteuthidae > Thysanoteuthis > Thysanoteuthis major. The sequence goes on from OY735207.1 coordinate 36,496,571, forward strand.
ATCCAATGTCAAAAGATGTGGAACCAGGAGAAGAATAATGCCGGGAGAAATTTATTTACTGTTTAAATGAGTTTTTTTCCACTGTAAAAACAATGCAAAAGGTGATTCATGGTGTCCTGGTATAACCAGCTCAACTCCTGGTAAGTGAGTCCTGACTTTTGAAACATTAAATCCCTTAGCGAAAGCTTCGGTACGTTCCACGTTTGGGATATTAAAACTCGATGTTTTTTCGCGTTGGCGAGTTACTTCCCCTTTATATTCGTTCACTAGCCTCGCCCCAGTGTTTGTCTAGTTGGTTTGGTTACCAAGATGAATCCTCGAAATGAAAGTTAACGTCAAGATGGAGGCCTAGTAGATCTGAGTCTCATATATTGATCGCGAAAAGATTATATCTGTTCTCGTGATAAATGTTCTTACGTCAAAATTCCACCTCTTCCTCCCTATATATAATAGATGCACTGATTCTTTTCCTCACATATACACACGTCCCCGCTCTCCCTATCGTTATATATATGTGTGTGTGTGAGAGAAAAAGAGATTGTGTAATTGTGCATGTGTAATTCTGCGTATACACACCGCATGTATGTACATATTCATAGATACATTTACCTGGATATTTATACGTATGTATATACATATTTTCATACGTATAGATGCATATGATTACATACATAGATAGAGATACTTGTATATAAACAAACACACTCACATACATATAAATGGCAAAAATTATATAATGAAGGGAAGTAGTGTTTGATCAACACTGCTGGGGTGCCATGTTAATATAACTGTTTTGTTTTTAAAATCCCTGAAACGATTACATGGTAAACAGTTGATCATCCCAACAAGACATAATTCATACAATGTACCATAATAACACAATATATACGAAACAAGGGAGAAAACACTGAAGAAAATTTTATAATTTGCAATGAAAGATATTGGGAGATAGGTGACTGAAGTGACTCGTGTCACTACTTCAGTGAGTTCGATCCTCACTGGTTGCCCTGCAATTGTAGCTTTGTGGCGTACTAAGCTAAACTTGAGAACACATTCGAAAACCTTCCTTGCCAACCGTCCCCATTATTTTTCGATGATGATTAAATCTGGACTGTTGGCTTGACAGACCAAAACGTTTAACCGTCACTCTTGGAGAAATCATTGCGAGACGCTTCCAGAATGAGTGGGAATATTCCGCTGAAACATAAACTGTTCGCCGCTGATCCGAACACCTTCAACTACTAAATCCCCGATCCCTAGAATGTCTACATATCCTGTCGTGTTTATCCGCCTATTAACTAATTGGGGAGCCATCTTTCCGCCATATCCTACAGAACCCCTAGCCATGAGCCCACTATCTCCACGCATGATTTGAAAAAAGTTTCATGGTCATGCCTGTCATATAAACAGCTTCTGAGGTAGTCCCTGGACTCCCAGATGTTAATTTCGTTTTGTCTGGTGCGTATGCTGATTAACCTTTAACAAGAAAATGACAGAGAATCATAAAGAAGCGGAAAGGGTCGACCTGTTTATAATGCTGTATCTGAACAACGTAACTCAAATGTTATCGTGTGTGTTTAAAAGATCAATGAGTAGCGAACTGAAAAAGGAAGTTTTACCTTTTTTTCCTTCAGTTTATCGTCGCAGTTTTTATTCAGCTCATTAAATTGCAATTTAGGTATATGATTTCACGTGTCCGGTGCGTGTAGTTAAAACCAATAACTCTAATTCTAATGATGTATAACAATGGGTCAACACACAAATGAGTTAGTTTCCGTACAAATATGACCCAGGAATCTTTAATTCGTGATGACTAAGTACAGAGGCGAGAGAAACAGTTAAAGATAATAAGAATTTCCACCAAGATATATTCGTCTCCCTTATTCTCTTTCACTCTTTCTTTCAGTGTATTGGACTTGAAAAAGATAAGATATTGGATTAAAAATCGTAGTGATGCAAAACAACTCTGCCTTTACCGTACTCCATATGAAATTATTGACCAGTCATCTTCTGATAATCTACGTGTTATAGATAACCTGACTGTTCTAACTTGCTTCAAAGGTTACAATTATTGTCCTTATCTAGTACGATATATGTGGGTCTCTCGGGCAAGCCGTAAGTTGTCTCTTCTAACATCCAGGGTTCATATTTTTCGAGTCTCGGAGTTCGAATATAAACCCAACGTTTTTCATGTCACTGGTTTAGTGTAGCTATTTTAATGCTTGTAAAATATGCGCTTCTATGTCCAATTAATACCTACGTTATTTAGTAGGGCTCAATGGCATTTTAACAAAATGATCAACAACCATGAATTTTAGGAGGCCGACTGAAAATATGCTTCTGGTTGGCTTGGCGATCTTTTATTCATTTGGCATTGAATCTCTGGTAAAAAAAGGGGCATTAACCCTAAACTTTCAGGAACCCAATACCAGAAACATAGGGAGAAACTGATGATGCTGAGGACGATGATATTTTGGTTCCCCGAAATGAGATAGCCCTACCGATTGGTATATCTAACAGAAAAAAACTTCATTGATATGCCTTTTCAGCTAATTAGTAAGAGTGATAATATATATATAAACACACACACACACACATATACATATATATATATATATACATATATATATATATATGAATACATACACACACGCACAAAACACACATACTTTTACATATATATATATATTTGTGTGTGTGTGTGTGTAATTATAAAATGTCATTGACTCATATCTAAGTTAACCTTGTTTAACTATTAACAAGGTTATTCAATTTGACTTAGATAATTAAAATTGAATCATCGTGTTAATGGTGAAATAAGGTTAACTCAAGTCAATGGCATTTTATAATTTTTTTATGTAATTGCTATTCATTTCTGAATTTAGCCCTGTGAAATAAAACAATTATAAAAAACATACATGGTTTAGGATATATTTATTTCTATTATATATATATATATATATATATATATATATATATATATATATATATATATATATCCCACTTTTCGAAATTATGCTTTACGCCAAATCGAAAATGAAAATAGTGTTTGGCGTTTGTTTTGCAGCGAGTCGTAATAGAAGCAGCGTGCACCCTCTTTCTCTTTCTTTTACTCCCCAGTCTCCCGTACCTCCCACTACAGTAACTTCTGGTGACCCAACCTAACATACGTTTATCACCATTTTGTATGTCTAGGAATGCTAAAAAAATTTCCCCGTATAACACAATGATAATTCCTTCATCGCTTCACGCAATTTTGGCTTTTGAACGATTTTTGTAAGAATGCTCTACATTTGGATCGCAAGGAAATTACACACACACGCACACACACACACACACACACACACACAGATATACTTATATACATATATTTAGAGAGAGAGAGAGAGAGAGAGATGGTGTAAGTAAATACCAATTAAGACTGCAGAAATATGTTCCACACCAAACCGCAACCACTAAACGTACCAAATGAACTCACACAATGCTTCAAGCTAGTTAGAGAGAGGGATAGAGGTAAATAGTGTAAACATATTCATTTATATCCATATACGCATATATATATACACGAGATGCTACCCAGAAGTTCGGAGAATTTAAACACGGCACGTGAATCGAATGTTGTACAGATTTTTACTGCTACCTTTCATACTTTTTATAAGGTTGCAGTATACAAGCCCAGGGGAGCTAATACAAAAGATACGGTAGAAACTAAGTGTTATAGTAGGTAATTTCATTTTTCACAGTTGAAATCTGTGAACTCTCGCGTTGTTCCTTGCACATAGAGAGATAGGGGTATATATTTTAGTTATAAATACATGTTTCTGCGTTTCTGAGAAGCTGAGTGGTGTAAGGCTGACTGACCTGGTCAGCAGAATTGGCGAACCGGGATCGAATTCTGACCAAGACCAGTTGTTCACTTCGTACTAATACCTTTTTGAGAGAGTACAAATCCATTTTTCCCTGCGCCCTGCCCAATCAACAGATATCTTGACAAAACATCTCGTCAATGGCATGCCATGATGGTTAAGTGATGAGAGTGAGTGAGTGATTACCCGAAGAAACCATCTTCTCATAATTACCACGTTGTGCCAAGTATTTAGTAGCACCAAAATTTCCCCCCTCCCGTCAACCTAATTGATCGCTCATCTACAGAGGAGTTATATATTTATATACCCCAATGTAGATAGATATGAACATGCTGAAACATATTGATACGTACATAGATAAGATTTGAGGCGGTTTTAAGGTTGGTTCACGGAAGTAAAACAATATTCAACGCAGTCAACACTGAATTGTTTACCAACTGAAAGGAATTAAAGGTCAACCATCATCATCCTAAGCCCAATCCACTTTGCATTTAGTTTATCATTTCCTGTCACGTTATTTTCATCTACGTAATCTCTTTCCAAAAAGTAAATGAAATGTGCAAGTAACCACGTCTTTAGAAGGGTTATCATCATTAATGAGTGATCACAATTAATCGAGTTGATACTTCACGGCAGACAGTCAATAGCTTTTATACATATAAATGTTCTCTCCCATTCCCCGACAATGAATTTTCCCATCGAGGGATTTCATTTAACTCTAAGCATTCTTTTATTTCCCAATATGAAGTGGGTCTCTTCGGGGATTCGTGTGCGCGCTAGATTGCACTGAGGCTCTCTCTATCTAGCAACCAACCTGCTTCTGAACAACGTATGGCTGAGAGCTCATTCCATAGGGATGTAAATAAATAATCATGCGGGTTGGGTTATGGCCATGGAAACACTATATGGGTCCTGGGAAAGTTCCAAGTAATGGGATTATCAAGTGCTATTATTATGTGTTTTTTTATATTATTTGGAAGCGTCCCATTGATATTTATACGTTAGTATTGGCTTTAGCCGACAAATAGGTTCCAAGGTGTCCTCTAAAATGATGAATGGTGAAGTTTACTCGATATTACTGGAGAATGATAATATTAAACACGGGATATTTTTATAACATTTCTTGGATGCTACAAATAAAATTGGAGTTGTTTTGTAACTTGTAAAAAAGGCTGGGAGGGATCCATTGAAAAAAAAAGAAACTCGAAAGCAATAGGTTGAAGGTCAGTGAGAAAGGGCAGTATTGACCGTGATACAAGGAGTGAGTGGGCGTATAATTCAGATAACGAGAGAGAAAGAAAAAGAATTAGATATAAATAGAGAGATCGTGTTCATATTGAATGTGATGAGTTTGAGGACGTTTTTAGCGCTATGTGTATACGGAGACCATGTTGCGTCAGTCTTCTGAAGTAGAGAGGGCTTGCCAGCTTTGAAAATTGAATTTACAAGACCTCAAACAGCGAACAGTGGCAGTGATGGCAAACTATCAACTATGCGGACCCTTCGGTAGAATGAAAATGAACAAACGTAGTTAGATATAAACAGACTGAGACTGATAGGAAGGAAGACACACATATATATATATATATATATATATATATATATATATATATATATATATATATATATATATATATATATATATTGAAAATATCAAAAGGTGGATAGATAGATAGATGGATAGATTAATAGATAGATAGATAGATAGATAGATAGATAGAAACTGGTAGATGTGAATATATTGTGATAGATAGATAGATAGATAGATAGATAGATAGATAGACTGAACAAACTGAAATAGATAGAGGGATAGATAGTGAAAACATCGATCTAGACTACAGTAGACAGATTGATAGGTAGATATTCATGATTACAACAAAACTGACTTTAGTATTGTAAATAATTATTCGTAATTTCCTAATTAAACTATAAAGGAAGCATTTTAAAATATAGTGAGATATTCTACTGATATTTTCGTGCTGCATAAAACTTATATATAAATATATTCATGTATTTTATGAATTGCAACTTGGTTAAGCGCCAATAAATACCCTCAAAATGGACTGAATATGAAAGCATACAATGGCCATCTGATTATATGGTTATTTGATACTTTACCCCGCTTTTCTTTTTCTAAACTAAGTAGCATTTGGCAGGTCTTTTTTTTTTGTCACTACACGCGAATTTGCAATAAAAACGGATTCAATTTTACCCACTTCAGAGAAAAGAAAAAACACCAAGTCAAGAGGTTGAATATTAGCAACAAGCCCAGAAACAGACTGGAACCCAACTTGCATATCTCAAGGAGAGCCAATAGCCCAACTCTCAAGCAGCCTAGTCACAATTCAGAAGTATATAGAAGTATTGAGTGCCTACAGTTAGAACAAGTTGTGTTCGAGTTCTGAACAGGTCGAATGCTGACAAATCAATATGAAGCAACGGAAAACGACGAATAAACTGGGTGTGATTCTACGAACATCACCGAAGTTTCCTATCTATCGTCCTGCGTGTTATTTCTATTCGAGGTTTCCTATCGATTATGTTTCATTCTTGCTGCTACTGTAGTAACAAATTCAACGCAGGACTGATTTAGTCAGGTTGCCTGATATACTCGAACTCTATAAAAGTACAGTATGTGGTTAATATGACATGTTCGACTTGATCTTCCGTCCAACGCTGAACCCTCATTCGGCCTCTCGCCACTCAAAGTATAGCTGATTTCATTCCAAGGCAGCGGTGTCAGAGTTCGCATTCCCTTTTCAATGTCCTTGTCGAATGTATATGATATAGATATTTTCTAAATTCAGTCAAGTCCGGTACAGGGCTTCATAGGAATAGATAGAGATATAAGAAGTTTGGGGTAATGACAATCATCAAAATGGGGGACAACAGCATTGTAAATCAACATTCAAAATCTATTATTAATGAAGAATAAGAAGCTTGTGATCAGCTCTGAATTAATTATGTATATCAATTTGTTCAAATTCAAATGAAAATGTACAGTAGTATACCTATACACATACGCAGCTAAGAAGATTAAAAACTATCCATCTTTGATAGATTTTAAAAATAAACAACAACGAACAATTATCATTTGACCACACACACATCTATGCATGCATATAGATTTATATATTTTCATACACACACACACACACTCACACACAAATATATATATGTTATTTCACCATCTGTCCTATTTTTCTCTCTCCTCTCACTTTCTCGCCATCGCTATGCTCTCTTTTTTCCTCCCTCTCTCTCTCTCTCTATATATATATATATATCTATATCTATATCTATATATATATATATATCTATATATATATATATATATATATATATATATATATATATATATATATATATATATATATATATATATGCTTAAGTGCTACATACCTGCTTCACCTGCGGAACGTCAAGGATTTGAACGCTTTTTCTCCGGCGGGGAGATACAGTGGAATTTTCCGATCGGAGAGATGTGTCCGAAGTCTTCCTTTGTCTTTCGTCCAACGTCGAACCTTCATTCGGCCTCTCGCCACTCATAGTAAAGCTGATTTCATCCTTGGGCAGCGGTGCCGGAAGGAGTTCGCATTCCTTCTCGTTGTCCTTGTCGACATCCAGGCGTCCCGCTGGTGCATTCGCCATGTTAGACGCTGTATTCATTTCTTCCGGCACGTCATCCGTAGTACTCTCATCACCCAGCTCGAAGGCAATGTTGTCGAGGAACACGCCTAGGCCGTTCGATTTATTGCTAGCTTTAGCTCCATTCGCCTTTCCATTCAGAAGCTGTCGACTAGGCTTGGGCACCATGTCTGTACTTCCGGCTGATTCCAAGCTAGACATGGAGTTCCCTCGTTTGATATATATTCCTGGAACTGACATCTTGGGAACTTGCAGAGTGGACATCATGGTGAAAGGTCGGATGTAGCCCGGCCCTTTGAGGCAGGACTACTTTCACTGTAAAATTAAAACGAAAATTATATATATATATATATATATGCGTGTGTGTGCTTGAATTAATGACAAATTTGTAGAATTATACTTCCTTTTAACTATTTTATTCTGGTATGCATTTCAAAGGGGTTATTCATCTTCCTCAGTCGGTTAAATGTTAATTTTAAATTTACGTGGTGTCCCTCGTTGTCATGTGACCATGCAACGCTGTTTCTGTCATGGTTCCGATTCGACATTTATTGATGGTATCTTTGTGGAATCTACTTATCCCCGATATTGGCCAAGGTAGTGCTTAATTGAGATTCAGATATGAATCACTCATCATGCGTACACCCTCATGGCACAGTCGGTTAGTGCATTCGGGTGCAAACCAAAAAGTTCGGGGTTCGAATCCATCCTGGGTGTTATTAAAAATCATAGTAGACCTAGTTGAGGACGAATTTTCACGTAGCAGTGAGTATCTTGAATATATAAGTGAGAGGTGTGTTTGTCTGTTACGCTATAAAAAGTACCTTAACATGGGTGTAGCCGAACCAAATTGACCATACTTACTCAATCGACCTTAGGGGAGGTTTTCAAAAAAATTATCAGGAGAACAAATTTTGACGCTTTTAGCAAGGGTTTCTATTTACTATGTATCAATGATACTAAAATGGAACCTCACTTTCTGTCTCATATTGATGCCTTCCTACTTTTATATGTTTTAATTTTCAAGGGGTCTAAAGTGCTGGGGACTCACTCCATCATTGAAGGGTCAAAAGGGAACAGAGGCTTCTCCTTAACGGCAGGCTTTTTTTCCTACCAAGAAGAGTCAAATGTGAGGATAGACTTTTTCCTCTTTAAGAGAGTGAAAAGTGTGGGAAAAACTTCTTCCACCTACAAAAGTTCAGAAGTGATAGGAGACCTTTTACCCCCTTGAAGGGGTCAGCAGTAATTGGAGAGTCACCTGTCTTGAGAGGTAAAAAATGAAGGGGATTTCCCCACTCAACTTCAAGAGGTAAAAAGTTGAGGGAAACCGTTTTTCCCTCAAGACTCAAAGGTGAAAGTAGAGGCGTAACTGAGGAAGAGATGTTGTGGGCTATTTCAAAACGTCCCATTTCCACCGTGTACATCAAGTGAGTTGAGAGTTGGAGTTACCGTTTCAGTGGACAGATACTCAATGATTAAAATCTCAGTAACGAATCATCTGTTAACTCTTAACTTATTGGTAAGTCCTCTGACTGATATTGTCAGTGTACAACATTTGAACAGCGAAAGTCCTACTTAATTTTATGTATCGGTTTCATTCAAGGTGACAGGACACAAACAAATGAATAAATAAAGCACATCGGCAATTATTAGTCAAGGATAATTTGAAATCGTTCTTATTCATTGGGGTTGATTATTTTAGTATGCTAAAAATGAAATAGATTTAAAAAGCAAGGGACGTGTGAATAAATGTCAGGATTTTTTAAAAAGCCCCGGTGTGTAGGGAACGTGTGGTAGCGTTTTGCTCTCATTGTGATCAGGTTGAGTTTTTACTCAAGGCAACGATTTTAATTTTGCGTAAAATTTTGTAAAATTCAACCAATTTTGATCAAATCTAAGTCACTTCGTACAGAATTTTTATCTGAATAACTTTATTTATCGCACCAAGTTACAAAAATTGTTCTGAAATATGGTAGATACAAAGTCTATTCAATGTTAAAATATTCTCGTTCAGCATTTTTTTAAAAAAGCTTCTACAACTGTATTGACACATTGTGCAGGTACGTATATATATATATATATATATATATATATATATATATATATATATATATATGTGTGTGTGTGTGTGTGTGTGTGTGTGTGTATGCATATATTTATATATATATACATATATATATATATATATATATATATATGTGTGTGTGTCTGTATGTATATATTTATATATATATACATACATATATATATATATATATATATATATATATATATATATATATATATATATATAAAGATACAAAAAATAATGAATTACATCAATTTATTTCACACTTAAGTTCCATGCTTCTAGCAATCTTCAGGTGAGATGCAAGTAGGAATAACATCAAGATTTTTTCACCTACGATGATTGCATTTGTAGTGATGCAGCAAATTATCATTGCTGACTTTACCTCTACATCATTACTTTTCTACCTTACTTTACTCGTTTTACACACACACACACACACACACACACGCATATATATATATCAAAATTCTGAAGGAAACAACAGACGATTGGTTGCTGAAGAGTTTGAGAGGCACGAAATGTTTACATTCACCAGGTACATGTCCTTGTATATATTATGTTTTAAAATATAATAGTAGCTCTATTTACTGTGTTGAATATTGAGCTTTACTCATTTAACACACACACACACACACACATATATATATATATATATATATATATATCAGAGTCCAAAGGAAACAACAGACGATAGGTTGTTGAAGAGTGCGAGAGGCACGAAATGTTTGCATTCACCGGGTACATATCCAAGTAAATATTATTTTCTGTACAATAATAGCTCTAAAAACTATGTTAAATATTGAGCACTGAGATTGAACATCTACACCGGATTAAATCTGTTTTTATCTGTTTTCTGTTTGTTTGATACAATACATGCATTATATATATATATATATATATATATATATATATATATATATATATATATATATATATATATATGCATACATATATACAAAACATTCTCACTGTAAGAAGATATTTAAATATAGTTTTTATTGCTGAGATAAAATTTGAATTATAGGACAATAAATATTAAAAACCGATAAATTTGAGTGAACGTGTTTTTGTCTTGATCAAGTAATGGGGACATTAAATGGTGCGATGTTGTTCGGATAGCCACCTGGAAGGAACGTGAATATGTCGGAGGGTAACTAGAACATAATGAATACAGTTACTTCACGGGTTAAGAACCCCTGACTTTCGAACAGACGAGCAGAAAGCCTATTATATTCAAATTTGAGTTGAATGCATTTAATGCTTCAATTTTCATCTAACTTGCCCTTCTAACCATGTCTCCAAAGCGTAAAATCTGCCTTAGTGCAAGAAAGAGCTCGAACCCTCTTCAATGATTTAGAAGCTGCACGCGCAGCGAGTGTAGCAAGTGCAGGCGAATGTGACCAATAGACGCTGAATAGAGCCATATGTACCTACGAATTCGACTCAAAGACGGGTTTATTTGCAAGTTCGTATTCACCGTTCTTGCTGATCAAAGTGATGGGCCTTTACGGATTATTTAGGTCATTTTTGCCCGAGTTTGTGTCAATCAGGCTGTCAAAGAGGGTAGAGTCTTCAACCAATTCTAATAAACTAGTGTGAGTGATCAATGTTGGCACAAAACTTGAGAACCTTTCGAAAGAGTTTCATCTACGACAACTTGTATTTTGAAGAGCAAGTGTTTTGTGTTCTGCTATTAATGGCGACAAAGGTAGTTGTGGTAAACGTACACACACACACACACACACACACACACACACACACATATATATACACACACACATATATATATATATATATATATATATATATATATATATATATGTGTGTGTGTGTGTGTGTTTGTGTGTGTGTCTAAGTAGTTTCATTTATGTCAATCTGGCCAAAATCAGTTTTGTCTACAATGTTTTTGTCTGATGTTGTAGATGTACAATTCATCTTTCGTATAATCTGAGTTTTATCTAACTCTTTTTTTAGTTTAAATCAATTCGGTATAAAAAGTGGCCTCGTATTGAATCAATTTTCTAGAGACTTTCTTACGTATTTTTGTGGGGTATTGTTTATGTCTCTAATTAGTCAACGATGATTTTTATTGGTTAGTAGATATAGGTCTCGAATATCCCGATAAAGTTTCTAGACTCAGTGGGATTTGTTGTCATGGAGGAGATTCGCCCAGTGATTAATGAGCGCTGTATTTTATTGTTTGGCAACCAGAAAAATGACTATTCGTTCAATTCAATTTACGTATTAACAATTTTTTTATTTACAAAAAATAAAAGTTTGTGTGATTTTTTGACTCTTCGTTCATAATTTCCTTAAATATATTTTCGTCTTTTTTGTGAAGTATTCAAAATTATTGTTTTCATCATAATTTTGTGATATTGTTCAGGGACTGTCATGGAATTTTGGCGAAGCGACGTGTGCTATCCTTTTAAAACTTATCAGATTGTTCATAATCGAATAATAATGAAAAAAAAATAGAAAATATGCTAATGAAAGCATAGTGAAATAGAAAAATGCAAAATGAATATTTGATAAAAGAAATTTGGATAATGTAGCTTCCGATGACATTTTCAAGTATTTTTTATGGGGTCGAGAAAATCTCAAAGAGATAGATTTGGTCCTTGTCAATGTTGAAGATTATCAAATCGGCTAAAACAAGGGATTGGGGAAACATTTGGCATTGGTCCATTTGTCTGATTGGTAGATGGTTGGGGTAGAGGTTTGAACAAGTTATAAACTCAATAACAAATGTCTTTAGTACATTGATGGGAGAGTCCATTTGGTGACGCTAACTAAGGGAATGTTATTTGGTTTCGTCTTAAACATCGATAAAAAGCTTATTCAGTTTGAAGTAAGTTATGGATGGAATTGAGATGGTGTAAGATGGGGATAATTCAGTCTGATGTTTCTCTCAAATTCCTCGTTTAAATATGTTGGTTGGCAATCAATTCGAAAATTTATTCCGATATTCTAGTATTCATAAAGATGTTATCATAAGGTTGTTCGTATTAATCTGAGATTAAATCCGAAATCTGAGTGGTAAACACTCAATAGAAGTGTAACGAGCGCGACGAGTCACATCGGTTGTTATACTTACTCATCGTTGTTATACGTACATAAGTAAGCCATTTGTTACAAAAATTAAATTGTGTATAAAAGAAATATCCATGTACAATATATTATGATAATGACTTATATGAAATAATTACAAGTATTATGACGCAACGCAAAGAATGATATTACAACCTAAATATTTAAATCATAGGCTTGACGCAGAGTTTGTTTTTCTTTACCAACACTTCTGGGGAGCCATATTAAAGTAACTGTTTTGTTTTTAAATTCCCGAAATGTTTACATGATGATCAACTGATGATCCCCACCAAAAATTCACTTTGGAAAAGGTTATTAACACAGTATTTCGATGTTTTCACATCTTAACAAAGTTAGTTCTCATCGTTTTGAAGTAAGATTAAAAAAATTTTTAGTTGTTTTTTTTTAATGCTTTTAAAACCAAGAACGAAAATATTTTTAGTTCACTGGATTAATACCGATATATATATATATATATATATATATATATATATATATATATATATATATATATATATATATATAGGCTGTAGTTTAACGGTTATATGGAGCTAATCAGTGGTGTGGAGTAGTGCTATGATGATTAGTAGTCATCCAAGTTTTATTTAGTTTATGGAGTGGTAAATAAAGCGAAGGTTCGTAATTCGAGTGTAGAAGTAGGGGAGTTAAGTGTTGTCTGTATTAGGATGGTGGTGCAGAAAGTGGAACATCAGGGAACAAAACTAATGGGACGAAATATTTGGTAAAAAGGGTATTTTAGTGGATTAGAGATCCGATTAGCATCGATTAGAAATGAGACACAAATAGGGCGATACGGACGTAAATGTAGTCCAAGATTTATTGCTATGTATGTATGTATTTTATTTTATTTGAATTTAATTTTAGTTATTTCAATTTTGATTTTCAAATATATGAGTATTGCCTTAGTTTTGATCATAATTTTTGATCATTTATTAGTATCGCCTTGGAATTTCTCCTGGTTGAGTGTGAATTGTCTTATTAGACGCCTAGATGAAAGTGGGATTAAGTTGTAACTTTTATAGCAGTTTTGATAAACTGTGGGATGGTAATTATACATATGGTCGGTGTGTTTATACATATATATATATATATATATATATATATATATATATATATATATATATATAATCCAGCAGAATATTTATGAATGCGTCACTCCTAACCACTGATCTAGACAGCTCTACAGGAAGGTGAAGGTCAAAATAACCGCTTCATACCAACTCTTCTCAATTTGTTTTTCTTTAACTGTCCATGTCTGCACTGGTTTGATTCTACTGTAGACAATTTTATCATCAAGAAATGGATATGTAATCCGACAAAATACTCATGAATGTGTTGTATCATTTGAAAATCCATTTGAAATGACATCCCATTGTTACACGGAAAATGGATCACTTGGCTTGATAGTGTAAAATAGAAATAAACAATTGAAGAAAAATGGGACCGTTGCAGTTTATTTCTATTTACGCTGTCCAGGCCCTATTTTCTTTTGCTTGTTTCTATTTATGTTATCTAAGTCGAGTTACGCATTTACCGTACGACAACGGGAGGTCATTTCAAGTCTCTTCAAATTTATTATGCATCTAGCTGTAAGTTATATTCTAACCTATTAAGCTTATATTGAATGAATTTGTATACGAGATTTTTAGTAAGTTTAAATGAGTGGTACTTGGTATTATTGCATATTATCTTTCTATCTTAATTTTGTGTAAGTGTACTGCTAGTCAAGTTCAAATTTATCTTTGTGTCAACATTCCGACATCATTTCGTTTCTTCCATTCATGAAGTTCTTTCTATCTTTAAATGTTGAAAATTTTAGTTCCTTTCCAACGCGCAAGAAACACTTGACTTGATAGCTATTTGTGGGTTTGCTGTTGCTAGCAATAGCCTATTTGATAGAAGGTGCGAGTTTTCTTTCTTCAAGTTTTCAAAAATATTTTTGATAGTTCTGTGTTTTTCGTCCTTTATTTGAAAAGGTTATATTATGGGTGTAGTACCCGTATTTCCATTGGACTTTTGAGATTCCAATGCAAACTATTTTATCGTATGTTTGTTCAGTTGTTACGATAGTCGTTAACTATATGCAGTTTTCGGTTGTGTATTAGTTGTCTACAGGGCATGTGTTTTCATTTCGGCAAGTGACAAACTTTTCTTGTCAATTTATTTTCATTATTGTTGTTACACTCAATTACTTTTTTATTACGTTAATTTATAATTCTGTTTATATTCTTGGTTCAGCCATAGCTAATTTTCAAAATATTTCTGTTAAAATTTTTATTTAGTGGATTTTCTCTAAGGAAATGCTTGTCGATTAATTTAAGGAAAATTCCATTCGAAACTCCAACTTTTACAGGTCTCAAATAGCAATCACTATCGTCGGTGGGAAGTATCCAACCATATCAGCCAAAA
Organism: Thysanoteuthis rhombus; assembly: GCA_963457665.1. Taxonomy (NCBI): domain Eukaryota; kingdom Metazoa; phylum Mollusca; class Cephalopoda; order Oegopsida; family Thysanoteuthidae; genus Thysanoteuthis; species Thysanoteuthis major. The sequence continues at coordinate 36,511,673 of OY735207.1, forward strand.
ACAGGCCATAGTTTTGCAGTTATTAAACAACCTTAGCTGTGTGACGCACGGTGAGAATCGATTTCACAACAACAAGCAAGCTTACTAACGATTGCAGTACTGTGATAAATCAACGATATCTTAGATTTTCTAGATTTTCACAAATCTACTTGTATGAAGGCGAGATAACCGGTAAAGGATTAAACTCAATGCACTCATGAACACGTTTACATTCGTAACAAATCTGTTACTTTTTACTTTTTTCAGTCTTTTGATTGAACGTTCAAAACATTTGTTACGTTTCGGAGTTTTTGTATGCTATATCAGTTTACGTAAAAACTAGAAATTTAAGAAAAAATAGGTCTTATGTCTTGAAAAAATTTTTTATTACGTTTTCATGTTCTGCTGCATTTCGACGGTTGCTAACTACCTTTTTCAGAGAACTTGCTGCAATTGCAGAGAAAACTATATGCTGTTTACATGTTGTAGAATTGAGGAATCAAATGAGGAGATTTCTGTTTTGTGGGTTGTTTAATATGAGTTGGAGGGAGTGTTTGTATCTGTGCACGTGAGATCCAGGTCGGTCTGCGATAAAAAAAAAAAAAAAGGTCAGTGAGACTAGCCTGATACAAACACCTCCTGACCCCTCCTCTAATAGACTACTGAATCGGAGATATCGCATGGGAAGGTATACAGATGGGTGCGACCGAATACGTATACCTCTCCAACGTTGTGAGACGTAAAAATGCTTAATGATTTAGATTGCATGTACTGTATTTTCTTGATTATATTTTGCGTACATCGTTCGTTCTCATATAAATCTCTCAAGTCAAAACTATTCATTTCCAATGTTTAGCTTATTGCACTCCTCTATGCTGTCTCAGTCTGCAGTCTGTCAGTGTTACGGTTGCAAACTTGTAAGAACATCCATGTGTTTGTAAACGTGATCGCTCTTATTTTGTGATAATATTTGAATGCAAATATAATTGAAGGACTAATGCGTAAAGCGGACAAACTGGATGATTTCAACCCGGACACTTGAGAGGACTTTACTATTCTTTTCTTCATAAAGAAGAAATGATAATGGACGTTTTGATAAAAAATTTCAAAAGGTTTTGCAATAATTTAAGTATCTTTGACGTTTTGGTTCTAATAGAAAACTATTAAATGGATCGGTTGAAAAGTTATAGTGACAGCAAGAGAATGAGTTCAACAGTCTGGACAATTCTTGACCGACCTTAGACTGGTACGAGTCCACAAGTGAAGATCGAATTCACTACGGTGGTTATCGCCAATAACATTAATTTTCTAATCATTATGCCGTAGCGAGGCCTTCCTGATATTCATTATGTTGTCCATGATGTTCGTTTTCTATTTGTCTTTAGATGTGTTTGGGAGTGTTTAGTGTCAACTAACTTAGTTCGTAAATATCGTTTTTATTGTATCGGATCAGCCAAAAAGTTCGTTCTGTTTTTTGTCATTAGATGGCATAAGAAGAGTTAAGGTTCAACTCACTCCATTTAAAGAATCGTTTTTGATTGTATTGTGATAGTATCATCGAAAATTTTTAAATTGGCGTATTTTTTTTTCTTTACTGATTCTTATATCAAAGATGGGAGAAAAACATTTTCGGCATTTCATGCTTTTTTTTATTCCAAGAAGAGAAAACTACGACTCGGAGTCAAAAAGGATTGGTGTAATGTTCTAATTGTAAACAAATTGAATGAACCACCTCTAACCGTACGAAAGACTGGTCTTCATCCCCAAAGTGAAACTGTATATATTTGGTGATTGAAAGAAATTCTCTACTCTTAGCTCCTTGCAGAAAGCCAAATGATTGATTCAAACAAGTATTCCCAAATAGAATTAGTGAAGATAGCAATCAACAAAAGCGTCTGGAATTAGTTAGGAGAAAAGATGTAATGTTTCCTAAATGGAATATAAACTTTTAGAGGGAAATGTAACAAAAAGTTAAGTGATTTGGGACTGGTCATCTGCATCAACTAATCACATTCATTGACCAAAACTTACGTCATAATTCCTTTTACTATGACATTGTGCTCGCTATGTTACTCTAGTTCTAGATTCATCTATACTTTCGGGTGCACGACAGTAAAGTAGTTGGAAGATGACGTCAATATTGGTTGTTGTCGTTGGGTTGTGACTCAGCTTCCTAACAAAAAGAGACGCACTGACAAATAGGAGAAAAACCGAATAAATCTAGAAATAAAATGAAATAAAAAAGTGTACGGGAGAAGAACTTTCGACTGACAAAAGACCTGGCAACCATTCTGTGATCCGCACGCTCCGAGTGCGTTTAATGAACAGCAAATGTCGTTCTTGCGATGCCATTAATAATCAAACACGATTCACTTACAAACTCTTGTCAACTGACATTGCCAGTTGTTTGACGGTAGCAAATTGTATGAAATTTAATTGATTGTATATTCATACTCTTAAATCTTTGTCCGTACAGCCCATGATATACATATGTGGGTAGACCTATAAGTCTGTAGTCTAATGGTTTCTTTACACAACGAATATTTATTCTTCGACGTAATCTCCACCCTTTTCAATGCACTTGACCCCGAACTACTCCGTTAATCACATAGATCAGACATTATATAGTGAAAATTTCTGATCAAAATTCAGATATCAACCACGTGTCTGGCTACAGACCATCAGATATATACAATGAGTGCTTCCTCACCATTTAGTATATATTGTGCAACTGGTGAGATTGGTGTCCCAAAGATAGCAGACGTAGTACTAGAATACCGTACAAAATATGGAGAGATTAGATGGAGTGGTATAACATGGCAGAGGTGAGCGCAGTCACAGTCGACATGGAAGGATCTGGGAAAGGCCTTTGTCCAGTAGTGAGCCTCTGATGGTTGATGATGATGATACATATAATGGGATATAAGCACACATCATATATATATATGCATATAAATGGGATGTGTGTATAAGTGCTTTGGTATATACCCGTTATATATATATATATAAAAAATATATATATATATATATATATGTGTGTGTGTGTGTGTGTGTGTGTGTGTTTGTGTTTGTGTGTGTGTATGTTTGTGTGTGTGTGTGTGTGTGTGTGTGTGTGTTTGTGTGTGTGTATGTTTGTGTGTGTGTGTGTGTGCGCGCGTATACGTTTGTGTGTGTGTGTATATTTCGTGAGACACACTAAATAATGCTTGAACTAAATGAATTACGCAAGAAAGTTGATCTTCATATGAACTTCAGCAAAACAAAGGTTATGTTCAACAAAAGTGTTCAGGACAAAGACACAACAATCGAAATCGAAAACGTAGAGTTGAAAAAAGTAGATCACTGCATCTATCTAGGACAATTGATTTCCATGAACTCCTCAGAAGAAGAAATCAAACAAAGAATCACTCTAGTTTGAAAAGCTTTCGGAAGAGTAAGCTCACCCCTCAAGAACAAGATAATCACATTAGTCCAAAAAAGACGAGTGAACCAATTAATCCTCCCGATAGTCACCTATGGAACTGAAACATGGAACCTAACCAAAAGATCGATCTTCAAACTGAGAACCATGCAACGTGCACTGGAAAGAATTATGCTCAGCATCAGATAGATAGGTAACATTGGAGAAAAAAAATCAGCGATATCATAGAATCCATCAAAATTTCAAATGGCAGAGGGCTGGCTATGTTGCAAGAATACCAGACGACTGCTGGACAACACAGTGAGGATCACCAGAGATCATATGCAAAACTGTGGCCGACAAAAAATAAGATGGTGTGACGAAAAAGATAGGTTCTGGAAGTATTGGCTCCACGGTGCCCATGATAGAGAAGTTTGGCGTATATTGGGAAATGTCTATGTCTAACGACAGATTCTAAAATGATGATGATGATGATGATGATGATGATGATGATGATGATGATATAAATAAAATGAATTTTTCTCGTTGAACACATAAAATCAGTCATAATTATCAGTATTCTCATCTTTAGCCAACCAAAACCAGTCAAAGGCGATCAGCAAGTGTCGATTATTGACAGAGAAAAGTCATTCAGGATGTTTTGAGGAATGTTTACATTCTCTTGTTTCTGAATTTATAAGAGAGAAAACCCTCATTTAGCAACTTTGAACTGGCTGACAAGATATCTCGCGAAATGTTTCAGTGCCCTGAAGTGATTGACTAAATTTTTCTTCGATATGACGTCACATGTATACGTTAGTGCATATGTAACACCCCCAGTGAGGAAAGTATCCTTCTCTGGGGATTTTTGATTATCTAGATTATTTAGATGAAGCAGTGAAAAATATTATCAATAGTGAAATATACTTAATGATGTTGTTGTTGTTGTTGTTGTTATTATTATTATTATTATTATTATTATTATTATTATTATTATTATTGTTATTATTATTGTTAGTAGTAGTAGTAGTAGTAGTAGTAATTTTTCTCCGTTTTATTATTGTTGCTTTTTATCGCAACTCAACAGATCGATATACTCTTCGACCACAGGAGCAACTGGCGTAAATTCGGTAAGCAGTGAGAATGATTGCACCAGCATCACCCACTTCGTTCAGTTTGCTCAAACGGTCAAAGGGTGCATCAACCCAGAGTTTTGAGATCGACTACAACAATATTAACCTGGGGTAAAACTAGTGATAAAACGATGACAATATGAGTAAATATCTAATCTAAAAAGCAACAATGATATGATGTGAAAGAGGTCATAAAATAATCATTGTGGAAATAGTTCATCTGAAAAGAAACAATGATACGATGGAGTGAATCTAGTAATAAACTGAATATAGTGAACAGTCCTTATATAAGAAGCAACGATAATAAGATAAGGAGTAGAAGAAGTGATAAAATGATCGTTGTGAAAACGCTTCATCTAGAAAACAACAATACTGCTAAAATCAAAACTCGTAATTATGTGTGAAAATGCCTTTTCTAAGAATTTCCAAAAAATCACTCTTCTATTACAACGTGGTTGAAAATAAGAGCAATAGGTCCACCATCCTCACGTCCATATCTGTGATTTCCGATTTCAAAAGGAATCTAAACAATATAGCTGTAACATTATCAGTTGTGGCAAGAGTAGCAGTAGGAGTGGGAAAGGAATGGTTCACCCAAAAATCTGACAACTAAAAAAACAATTAGTAAGTTTAAATTAAAGTGTACATTTTTTTTATCAATAATTGCCCAGAAGTCTTGGTGTGTATCTATTTTATTTGATAGGTGAGCTTTAAAAGAGTATATACAACATTTTCAGTAATAAAGTTAGCAGGATATTGAAAAGTTTAGCTGATTTTAGTCATTTTTAACACTGTTTTAGTTATCAATAACAAACGATACGTGGCAACGCCGTGGAAAACGAAAGCTTTATACGTTATCTATTGATCAGAATAGATATTCTTCTAATGACGTCACACATTCTCCTTCTTCCTCTTTCTCAAGCATCTTATGTTGGACACATTCAAAAAGATGGCATAGAGAATCGTAAAAGAAGATTAATGGTTGAATCTTTTGTGACCGACGGCGACACCCAGGGAAGGCAGGCGCCCGAAGTGTGGGAGTTCAAGTCTCCTAGGAAACTATTTCTTAATTTCCAATTTTGCGCTGTTTGCCTAAACGGTCGGAGTGCATTTCGGTTCATGGTATTGTAGTAAAAAGCAACCATAAGATAGAGTAAAACTTGTAATAATAATAATAATAATAATGATAATAATAATAATAATAATAATAATAATAATAATAATAATGATGATGATGATGATGATGATGATGATGATGATGATGATGAAGAGTGTATTGACCATGAGCGTTGTGATGAAACATCAGGTGTGAACGTGTAAATAAAAGAAAAAACAAAAATGAAGACAGAAAAGAAGAAAAGGGAAATTGAAATAAGAAACAGAGGCATTTGAAAATTTCTTCTCTTCTTTGAAAAAATGACGGAGCCGTCAAGCAGACACATATTGTTTTTGTATACATTCCTAGATGTGTGTGTGCGCGTGTGTGCTAACGTGTTGTAAGTTATAAAAGGTTTGTAATGCTATACATTCGGTTTTACTCAATAAATTGTCGTGCAGGGAGAGAAAGACAAGTGTTTAAGTGCTGATCAATGTTCGTTCCTGTAAATTCATGTGGCACCCATTTTCTTAGCAGATAAAATTTACCCAATAAAACTTATGAACAACTTACTGAAGCTGACTGATTGCACAATCAATAGAGAGTTGAATAAGATTCGGAGACGCTGATAAGACTTCACTATCATCGCGCAAAAGATGTCGCTGCGAAATTTCGTATGAAACTAATATTTAAAGTTTGATTTACTTATTTACGTTCAGGTATTTTCGAAAATCCACTTTACGCTACCTCCTCGCTTTTATGAAAAAAGGCGAGAAGCCCCAACAGTGATCAGCGTTTACTTTCCAGTAAGCCATTATAGAGGTAGCATGCTCATTTTTCCTCTCTTTCCTGCACCACACAATCCCAAACTCTCACGACTCAACCTAATATACCATTGTCGCTATTGTGTCTCGGAACGCTCAAAAAAATTTCCTGTACAAATTACTGGTTGTGGCTATTCGCTGTATACCATTTCGGCTTTCGAAAGGTTTTCATAGGAAAGATCCTCTTTCGAATATCGGATAAAACTTGTATTTTTGAGGCAGTGATATGCTGTGCCACAGTTTCTCTACCAAAAGCAGTATAAAGCTTAAATACGAACCCACCGTGCAATTTACCTAATGCATTCATTTTAAACTACTGAAAAGATGATTCCCATTCTGTTAGTAAAGAAAGGGTATAAGATGTAGCATATTGTTTAGACCGATCTCCTGTCTCAATCAGAAGAAAGAGAAAAATTTCCCGTTGCAAATTATGATCTTAAAATATTTTTTTCAGAGCAATGAGAGTTTTCTCTTAACTGCTATATAATTAGAGAGTTTTTTTCTTCCAATTGTTGAGCTGTGGGTAGAAAAAAACAAAAGGAAGAAAGAAATTTTCATAAACGGTCTCTTGTTCCTATGGCGTCTGGGAATGTAACATGTCATGACGTCATTATTTCGTTTTCTCCTTTACAACCTTTTATTGTTTTCAATCGTCCCGGTTCGTTTCATTCCCTGCGATGTTAGAATATGTTATCATGAAAATGAAAATTTAGTCGACTACTTCTTACTCTTTCAAGCATAGGATTTAACATAACTGTTTTTTTTCTCGATTAGGTAGCATTTTGGGACTTCTGCCAAGCAAAGAAAAGGCAACTCTCTAGATTTTTTACATGCCATAACCGAAAATCCATCATATTTGATAGTAGGCTGTATTCTTGGCCAACCAATCTCCAGGTCCATATTCATCCGCTTTTCGAGAATGAAGATTGAGAAAATGAAGATATCTGAAAAGAAAACAGTGTTCCAAAACATGAAGGATCCGTCCACCATCCCAGTTTCCTATAGCTTTCTCCTTCTTTTTTCTGGATTCTTCAAGTGGATTTCTTCTGGCTACTCAACCATCAAAGCGTATACGATAAACATATCTGATCTCCGCTCTCCGACTGATTTGAATACACTCTGCCATGTCTGACACCTTGCAATGGGGATTCTTTTTCAATTATTCGTCTTATCACACAAGGGCATTTTTTCTGATGACCCAGATCTGCCTGAACGAGACGTCGTGGTTCTATTTTCCCTCTTTGGAAATTATACAATTAGTATATCTAGTGAAAGCTGCTTAAGGTGACATATCGAGACAAATTCTGTCAGATAACAATAACTGTTACATAACATTAAGCGAAAGATTTATTAAGGAAGCTGTTGAGAAAGCGATCTATGCCCACGTGGTATATATTATACGACATTATGGTTAAGTTAAGAGCAATTTGGCCCAAATTACCGGCTGCTCCGGTTATGTGAAGCATCATATAAACATGAATATTTTTGATAATACTAGCTTGGAATTTCAGCAGATGAAGCTTTTAATCATTATCAATTATTTTTTAATATATCTTTCATCTTAATTTCAGTTGCTTTTCATCGCAAGTATTCAGACCATTCTACGACCATTAGTAAACAACGCAGATTGGAAATAAAGGATAAGCTCTCGCAGAAACTCGAACACAGGAAGCATATTTCACCATGATAGCCGCTTTACTGAGAGCCAAAGGTACAGTGAATAAAGTCAAACCACGAAACTTATTATTCATTTTCACTTGCTTTTTACCCTAACAGCGCAATCGGGAAATAAAGAGCAGGCCATGGTGAGAATCGAACTCGCACACTCCAGCCAGATACGCCTATGGTTAATCCAGCAATATTAGAGTGAAATTAATATATATATATATATATATATATATATATATATATATATATATATATATATATATATATATATATATATATATATATATATATATATATATATACTGAGAGTCCTTTGGCCAAGACAACGTAAATAGAATAAGCAATTAAAGGCAATGAGGTTGCTGCAGGAATCTTCATTCTATTTACGTTGTCTAGGCCAAATAATACATTCACCGTGTAATAACGGGAGTTCATTTCAAATGGTGTTTCAACGTAATATAGCACAATTTATAATTTTCCTATCGGATCATTTATCTATTTCTCAATAACCATAGACGGCAGGGTCTGTGTGCGAAATAACCCGCCAGCTTGAGCAATGGAATTTCAAGGTTAAACCAACTTAAGGGTTTGCATCCCAAAGTCCACCTAAGTGGCAAGTATAGGAGCAGGATACCAAGGTCGTAGGTATGACATGAGTCTTCTCCTGGCAGATGCGAGCTAGCTACTGGGGTCTTCCACTCCTTTGCAGGAGTATTCCGACAATAAAGCTGACGTGAACAATCTGCAGTAGGTAAATGCCGAGCTGGCTATAAAGTTATATCGCCCCTTCCAAGGATAGTATGGTTGCCTACAACAAAGCAGATATGCGCTGACTATAGAGGTCAGCTACCCCTCAGAATTGTGGTCCGACAGTGTAACCGTCTAGAGCCCAGATTTGAGTCATCTCTCTTTGTCTCTGTCTGTCTGTCTGTGTCTGTCTGTCTGTCTGTCTGCCTGTCTCTCTCTCTCTCTCTCTCTCTCTCTCTCTCTCTCTCTCTCTCTCTCTCTCTCTCTCTCTCTTAGATTTGGATATCTTAAATTCTAGGGCTGACTAATTCTGATAATAAAATCAACTCTGAGAGTTCGACAAAATCAAAGCAAGCGTCTAAGATTGAAAGGCACGGCTTCTTTTGTGGAGAAACGAATTAAAACTTGAAATAAAGAAGTAGAATCCTTCAATCATTTTTCGCGACTTTATTAACGACCATTCGTTTAGCACAAAGCATACATACTTTCATCCCTTCATTTAAAGACTTACGAAGCTCAAACTGGAAGATGCCATGAATGTACGAGAAAACGTGTGTCTCTCCACATATGCACCGGTGTATGCATATTTAAATCTGCAGCTATGTTTGTGTCCTTCAATAACGAAGAAATAGCAACCCAACAATCTTTCTCATTACGCAACATAACCATACCCCCAGTTACAAGATATCGTTCACCAAAGTGCAAATATTCATGTTTTCAACCCTCGGACGTATTTTAATCTTCTCTTCATCGCCTTCTTCTTCACACCCCGTAAATTCCTGACCCATAGCTAAAGGCAAGATTCAAGCAACAATTATCGTCTGTAAAAACAAAAGTATCAGTCCAAGGGTTTGTCTAATGTCTACAAACTGTGAAATTTTTTATAAAAAGCAGAAGACAGGGATGTATACAAAGGGGCAACTATTAAGAGACAGCTTGAAGGGATTATTTAAAAAGATAAAAGAAAAGAAGCGAATACAAAAGCTGGAATTAAGTTGGAATGAGGGAAAATCTAATAAAAAGTTGAGAAAACAGAATTTAATTAAACGAAAAACGAAAAGGGAAATGAACATATTGTTCTACACTCGTTTATTTTATTGTTCATGACGCTACCGAAGTTACTCGAAAATATAGGGACCAAACTTGAGTAATGTTTATCAACATTTAATACGATTTGATATTGCTTACAACAGTAGATACAAACAATCCTCACGATCTATCTATTCATCTATATCTATCTATTTATTTATACTCCTGCTCTATCTCTCTCTATCTCTCTCTTCCCTTTCCACACACACACAAACACACACAAACACACACACACACATATATATATATATATATATATATATATATATATATATATATATATATATATATATATATATATATATATATATAGCTGCCCCCCTTATCCGCGGTAGATATGTTCCAAAATCCCCTGCGAATGCCGGAAACCACGGATAGTAACGAATCCTAAGTATAGTATATTATTTTTTCCTATTCACACGTACCATAAATTTGGCCCCAAAGAGATTAACAACAATAACTAACACGCACTCACATATACATGTATATACAAACAGGACTTGACATCAAATTAAACTACACAAATTAATAGAAAATAAATATCAAAGTAAACAAGTCTAATGAAAAAAAACTCATACACAGATATTCCAGTACACTACCCTAAAAAAAACATCGAAACACCCCCCACACACTTATCCACATACACACGTCAGTACTGATATAAAGGAGAAATCAAAATTTGTCACCTCGACCCACTTATATTAATCTTTACCGAAGTAAGGTCCGTCATGAAGAGTGAACATCCGAGTGATTAAAACTCCAATAGATATTATCATAGCCCTCAAGGTTTTCTTAAGCGTTTTAAAGTTTTCTTACGCTTAACCTATTAACACCCTTAAGATCGTTAATTGTACCTTTTCCTTGATTTCTCCACCTCTCTTATGTACATACGACCCACTCGCCCCGTCCGTTGCTACAACGCATACACTGTAGAATGACCTAGATTTCTAGGCTGCAAGAACTAGGCTGGACAGAGTTAGGTTTTGTGGTAACTAATGCCAGATGAACTAAATGAAGAGAGCAAGAACATTGGCCCACACACGAACTCCAGCAAGACGAAGATCATGTGCAACAACCACATCGGAAATAAAAACACCAAGATCAAAATCAAGGACACAGAACTGGAGAAAGTAGATCACTACATCTAGGACAATAAATATCCATGAGACCCTCAAAAGAAGAAGATATCAAGCGAAGAATCACACTAGGATGGCAAGCCTTTGGCAGACCAAACTCAACCTTCAAAAACAAGAAGATCCCATTAGTCCCAAGAAGAAGGGTATACAACCAATGCATCCTCCCAATAATCACTTATGGAACTGAAGTATGGAACCTAACCAAGAGACAGAGCCGTAAATTGAGGACAATGCAACGTGCACATAAAAGAATTATGCTCAACCTCACATGGAGAAACCACAAGACAGCACAATACACCCAGGAGAAGACGGGAGTCTGGGGCATCATAGGATCCACTAGAAAATTCAAATGGCAATGGGCTGGCCATGTTATAAGAATGGTAGACAACTGATGGACATCACGACTCACGACATGGATCCCCAGAGATCACGTGCGCAACCGAAGCTAGCAGAGTATCAGATGGAAAGTCGAACTAGACAAATTCAGAAAGCACTGGCTCCGCGACGCCCACGATAGAGAAGCTTGACGGGAAGGTCTATGTCCAACGACGAACGTTGAAAGACTGATGATGAGGAGGATGACATCTTAGACCTCCCGATTCTAAGAAACACTGGTCAGTTGATAGTCCCAAACACAGGAAAGATGATAATTCACACATCATCATTTATAACATTCATATCTAGCAAACTCGAGGAAAATGAAGACCTAAAAACAGACAAACATGATTGTCGAACGTGCCCCCAAATTCTACCAAAAACTCCTCCAGATAAGGACTACAAAACAAAGAACAGAATACGTAAAACGGGAGCAATCAGTTCGAGGATTTCCCAGATGTTACACCATGGCGAGTGAGGCAAGCTACCAAATATATAAAGAAAGGAAAGGCCCTTGGACGAGATAAAATTACCGTCGATCTACTCAGAAAAGCTGGTTAGATCATCACAAGGAAACTAGCTATTCTATTCAACTAATATCTAAAAAAAAAAAAAGTAAAGTCCCGGAAGATAGGAACACGACAATCATAATGCCTTTATATAAAAAAGGAAACCAGGGAGACCAGAACAACTACAGAACTATAAGCCTACTCTTCTACGAATTTTTCATAAGAAATCATCAACTGAACCACAAAAACACTAGATGGAAACCGACCACGAGAGCAAACTGGCTTTAGAAGAAGCTACTCGAACATAGAGCATCTCCATTTGATAAATCAGCTGAAAGAAAAAGCAGCAGAATATAAAATACCACTCACTGTAGCATCTATCGACTCCATGAAAGCCATCACTCTACTAAGTTTAGACCCTGTATGCGTTAGTGTACTGCAGTATAGTCACAGCAACTTCTTTCTCAGGCTACAAAACCCCCAAAAGGTGAGACAGGGTGATACTACCTCGCCCAAACTCTTCACAGTCTGCCTCGAGATGATCTAGACTGGGAAAATAGGATCAAAACAGACGGCAAATGCCTGAGTAGCTTCAGATTTGCACATGACATAGCCCTTTTTCGCAAAGAACCCACACAACCTCCAACTAATGCTAGATGAAGAAAATGAAGAAAGCAAGAAAGTCGGCTCACACATGATCTTCAGCAAAACAAAAGTCATGTGCAACAATCAAGTCGGGAACAAGAACACACCTATCAAAATCGAAGACGCAGAACTGGAGAAAGTAGCCCATTACAACCACTTAGGACAACGAATCTCCATGGATCCCCAGAGATTGCATGGGTAAGCGAAGATGGAGACGAACTAGATAAATTCAGAAAATAATGGCTCTGCCAACGATAGAGAGGTGTGGCGAATCCTGGGGAAGGTCTATGTCAAGCGTAAATGTTGAAATGATGATGATGATGATGATGATGATGATGGAAGAACGGCACATATCTGTGCCTGCAACTTCTAAGAATGTGGACTCATAACCTTTGAACCCTGAAACATGTCCGGATATTACACAATTATGATAAAGATTCCATACACATTATATACTCCTGTTCTGTCTTGAATTGTGTTGTACATCTCTCTCTCTCTCTCTCTCTCTCTCTACATATATATATATATATATATATGTATATATATATGTGTGTGTGTGTGTGTGTGTGCGTGTGTTTGTGTGTGTGTGTGTGTATGTGTCTCCCACTTTTTGTAAGCTCGCTTTCACTTTTATGAAAGACGTACGTTAGTACACGTTTCCCCACTATACAAAAGTGAGAGAATTTTTTAGCATTCTTAGACCGAAACTTCTATCACTGCCTGCCCAGGGTCAAAGGCTGAGGTTCGTCGTCTACTGTGGCTGGGAATGGTGGCCTGAAATGCAGCAGTACGATCGTCTGCTTAGCTTGGTTTTGAGAGATGATAACAGGAACGTTACACAAGAAAAACACATTTTATTGACACGAATTCAACAAGGCATTCATTTAGTCATATTTTACGGTTCTGAATGCTAAATTTCGGGAAGTTTTTTCTTTCAGTAGAATTAAATTGTTAAATGAAAATACAATTTTTTTCTAGCCTTCCATAATTTTGTTCAGAATCGATCCAGGAGATTGAAGAGGCGAACTCAAATTGCTATTTGGAAGAGTTGCCAAATTCCTTACTGGCCCCTGCAAATTTAGGCAATAAAAAAATTATTTGTTTTTTGTTCAAATACTCATGCATTTATCCATTTTAGAGGAATTGAACAAAATTGTTTTTCTTGACCAATTAATTATTCTTTTTTTCCTAAATGAAATACACACACACACACACACGCACGCACACACACACACACACACACACACACACACACACATATATATATATATCGAACATACGTATGTAGAGAAACATAAGCTTGAAAATAATGACAGCCAATACGTATCTTACACTTGTCAAACCATGGAATACTTGTCACTTGTAAAAACCTGCGCATACACACACCCACACAGAGAACAAACAGTTGCTTTCCGTATGTTGGGAGCGAATTATTTATCATCAAACCGATTTCGGCTCCCACCCTGCCACAAAAAAGTATCATTTTTTTCAACATTTAAACTTTGGAAGATAAACTACTTTAACTGCTTGAAACAAATCAAAGATATGCAAAATATCCACATCCATCAGAGAACTTAGTTTCAGAAAGAATTTGGAAATTTACGCAAATATTTGTCGGTAGGGAATTTTATTTCTAAATCAGATTATCATAATCAAGTCTGTTTTTTTTCTTTGTTTGTTTGTTTTGTTTTTGTTTTTGTTTTTTTGCTAAAAATTATAATACGTGCATTGGGAAACTTGCTGTTGGGAGTGGGTCAGTTTCCCCCTCTTTCCTTGCCCTCTTTTTTCAAGATAGCAATAGTCTGAAGTGGTAAGGACTAGTGCATATTCAAGAGTAATTATTTTGTTAGGAAATATTTTATGTCAGACTGCACGACCTGGATTAAAATTGCTCAGATGAATAAGACTATAAACCAGACTTTTTATTGACTTTCAGTCGCCCTCCGATAGCAATGTTCAACAGTAAGAATCAACTGTTTTCAATAAGCTTACTCGAGAAAGAAATTAGGAGAGTACAAATTACTGGCTCAGTAAATGATCGATCTTAAGAAATTATAGCGACCATCCTTGATTCTTCTTGTCTTTCACCAGGCTAAATTAAGCCTGATAAATACCTACTGAATTGTCCCTGTTTTAGGGTAGAAAGCACCCCCACTACATCAACAGTAGAATCAAGGATATGCTCTGACGTCTGCGATAAACAAGGTATTTTTTGCATCTATCCATATAAAAACGACCTTGAGTCATATCTCGTATCCGTCAGTACACATAAAAAAACAAACATCTGAAGCAGTCATTGGTCATTGTTGGCGTAGTAATAATATATGTTAGAGCATTGGAAGAAAAAAACTTGAGGTCCAGTGTATTATTTTATGCTTGTTGAACTTTTTCGTCAATCCACATCAAAGCTAACGTCCATAATTTTGAAGTAAGGGAGCCTAAAAGAAAAAAAAAGAAAAGAAATAGATTAAGCGGCATTTTCCTTTTCTCGTCGACTAGAAACTCAATTTGCGGTGTTAGTCAGAGGTCAGATTTGAACAACAATTTGATCATGGAGAATCAAAACATCTCAACCTTTCTCCCGAACTGTCAGTCTATATCTTTTCGGTGAGGTACCAGATCTGTAAGGTTATCAAATCTTTGCAGCTTTGTCTGAAGAAAAGGCTAATGCTGTTAAAAGTTTAAAATAAGTTAAATTAGTAATATAACGCATAAGAATCATCGTTTTAAGTATTTCCGGCGAAAACTGTGGACGTTAGTTCTTAAGGGGGGGGGTGGCTAACCTAATAGATACGAATCTTGTTCTGAATAAGAGATAGGAAAGAAAAAAGGTTTTGAAACCAAGACAAAAGTCTTTCTCTTATTTGGTATTATAATAAGCGTGATAAACATGTACATTTAATTACCGGTCTGTTATGTTTTTTTCCCTTATAGAAATGCTGGTTTCCCTTTGATAGATATGATTACACTGTCCAGTCATGAAAGATATTTGAAGCGAAAGCTTAATGAAACTTCAGAGTAATTTGAGTCTCGGGCTAAAAACGAGACATTTCAGGAGTCAAGTATATTGGTGTGCTTACAAGCAGTGTTCGGGTGTTTGAAAAAGGTGAGACAAAATAATTAACTCTTTACATTTGAGAGGGTCAGAGCCGGCCAAAAAGAGGTCAGAGAACTCATTAGGAATTTATAATGGCCGACAAACGATGCTTTCCTTGCAATATCACGAAGTCTGCATTCGTTGTGCCTGATAGAGATGAGGGAGGGGGAAGCCAAATAGAAAGGGTGAGGATTCGGGTGGAGATCTTAGTTTTTACAGGGTCATGTTTGGTGACACTATTTGCTAAATTCGGTTATATATTGATATCCAACAAGCATTCGTGTCGAGAATTTGAAATCATTGAAAGAAGAAGAAGAAGAAGAAGAAGAAGAAGAAGAAGAAGAAGAAGAAGAAGAAGAAGAAGAAGAAGAAGAAGAAGAATTAAACAAACACCAACTCAAATTAACTGAATAGAAAGGAAGACTTTAGATTTAATGAAGGTGATAGAAAAACAGTAGAAGGAGGGTTGATGTTAGAAGTTTTGATTTTAAAAAAAAGATAAAAAGAGGAAAAAACAAATAGAAAAGAAAGAAAGAAAATGATTATGTATATGCAAATCAGATGGAGGATAAAGAAAGAAGGATAAGGAAAACAAAGAAGTAGAAACAGCGGGAAAAGAAAGAAAGGAAAGAAGGGAGGAGAATGTGTTTATGTAAAGGAAGATAAAGACAAGAAAAGAAAAAAATAAGGAAGAAGAGGAAGAACAGAAATACATTGAGTGAAGAAAGACAAAGTCAGAGAAAGAAAGAGAGAAAGAAGGGAAGAAAGAGGGGGATTATGCATATGCAAAGCAAAAAGAGGGAAAAGAAACAGTAGGGAAAGAAAAGTGAAAGAAAGAAATGAAAAAAAAGATAAGAGAAGAGAAGAAAATAACAAATAGAAAAGGCAAAGGAAAAAAAAGAGTATGTATATGGGAAGGCAGATAGAGAGGAAAGAAGAAAGAATGAAAAACTATCTTTTCAAGGAAAAGAAATTGGTAACTGGTGAAAAGGGAAGAAAAGTGGGTTTGATAGGATTTTTGAAGATGAGGAGAAAGAGAAAGGGAATGGGTGAGGAAAAGAAATAGAAAGAAAGGGGAAAAATAAGGCGGAACTAGGGTGAAGGGTAATCTGGAAAGAAAGGGGTGACATGAAAAAAAAGAGACGTTAAATGGAAAAGAATGAAAAAAGAGAAGGAGAAAGCGTAAAAGGGTAACGGATAAAACGGTGAAAGGAGGACATATCGAGAGATAGGTGAAAGCGAAAGCCCATCAACAAAAAGTGGAAAGATTGAAATAAAAAGAGAAGAAGAAATGGAACACAAAAGAAAAAAAAGAGAAGAAAGATGGTGGCAATGGATACAAAAAGAATTTAAAAAGAAACAAAAATGTCAAAGAGAGGACGGGTAAGAAGGAGATATATGTGAACTCCATCTTTAATATGTAGGACACGTTCACAAAAAAAAAAAAAATGCGGCAGCCATCTTTGACAAATTTAAACTAGCAGACAGATATGCGTCATCGCCTTTGATACTTCAGTGAAAAAAAGATTTACTCTCCTTTGTATTCCAAGCACAGAGCACCTGAGAATATATTATTGCAAAGAGTACAAACAGAAACTTGGCCCTAAAAATATAACTAAATAAACCTTACTCAGAGGATTGATTTTTTTTTTCATTGATTCAATGTTACGAGAATGTTGTTTTAATGGTTAGTGCACTGAGATGTTTAATTCGACGCATCCCAGTGATTTTGTTATTTTTAATTGAAAAGAATTTCAGAATACTTCATCATACATCTACTCTACACTACACGCCTCCCCTGCCTGGCCTTGCATCCATAACAATGGCGTATTACAAAATTTATGTGTGAGATCATTCATTAGGAACTTATTGCTCGGCACTCACTCGGTAGCAAACAGGTGGCCTTATCATTGTAATGTGGATTCTCTGGTGAGGCCACCACTTGTCCACTTGGGCAGCATTTGATTGCCTCACAATAAAAAATAAAAAAAACTCTTGGGAATGAGGAGTTGGTGGATCCCGCTGAAATTGGTCAGTTGTAAGCACTGATTAAGTTTTAGACAATGAATGAACGACACGAGGGAATCATCCGTTAGTTTCGTTTCCGGCAACAAAAAACGGGAGTTGAGTGAGTAAGCATTCTGCCTAAGGGCAACAAGGATGTCGGATTCATTCACCCACCAGCAAATGAGTAACTAGTTGTGGTTCTTTGCTATCAATCTTTTCTCTCTTTCTTTGAGTCGAGTTGCACCCTATTGTGATTCTATATATAAACTAAAATGTTACCCATTATATGACAGGTATTAAACCATCATCACCAGCCTTTTAACGTTTGTCTTTGGACAGATCCGCCTGACTTTTCGATGGCGGGCACCGTGGAGCCAGTATTTTATGAACTTGTCTATTTTTTGCCAGGCACAATTTGGAATATAATATCTGGGGAGCGACGTTGTGAGTCGTGATATCCAGCAGTCGTCTGACATTCTTGCAACATGACCAGCCCATTGCCCTTTGCGTTTTCTTACGGTTTCTATGATATCTCTGACCCCTGTTTGTTTTGTAATACACTGTGCTGTCCAAGGATGATTCTCTGTCTAAGCACG
Organism: Thysanoteuthis rhombus; assembly: GCA_963457665.1. Lineage (NCBI taxonomy): Eukaryota > Metazoa > Mollusca > Cephalopoda > Oegopsida > Thysanoteuthidae > Thysanoteuthis > Thysanoteuthis major. The sequence goes on from OY735207.1 coordinate 36,529,974, forward strand.
TTGCATAGTTCTCAATTATAGAACCAACTTTTGGGGGGGGGCTGTCTTTGAATGTGAGGTTCCCCATATTAAACTGACCTAATGTCACATACTGTCCTCGTGGTGGCACGGGTAAATAGGATCGGATGGGCATCTATTTGAGATTCTATGCTTACAAACATTTCTCTCCTTGCTTGAGTTGTGAATGCACCCTAGTGTTGTTATATATATATATATATATATATATATATATATATATATATATATATATATAAAGAGAGAGAGAGGGGGTAGAGGGAGATGGACCGATAGATAGATAGATAGATAGATAGATAGATCCCACTCCAAGAATAAAGACTCTAAAAGCAGTCTTAAACCTGTCCGTACGCAAAAAATATTCTCATCCCATTTTATTCAAATATCTTTTATGCAAAATATGAAATGTATATCTATTCTACAGAATCGTCACTTGAAGCAACAGGTAGAGACATATCAATCATGGGGGCAGCCAGTTCATCATCCCCTCTTTATGACCACAGACATCCTACGCTGATTTAATAACCCAGGAGCAATCAGTCTATTTCTTAATATCAATAGAAAACTGGTCCCTCACTTTATTAGCCACTTGCTTCGTGATCAGAGATTTTAAAAACAGTATAAAACCTGCTTTGCATAAGCGTTTTTTCCTTTCATTCAAACGTAGATTGGGGTGATGTGTGCAAATTATGAAAGTTGTAGCTGGTCTACACACTTGTACATGAACAAAAATTAACGACCATATTAGCGTTACAAAGCCACAGACAGCTAACTGTTGCATCATGACAAACTTGGAATATTTATTTTACGCATTGTTTGTAAAATGTTGGTTCACACTGAATAAACAAGAGGAAAATAGGAAGGAAAGAAGAACCGAGAGAGAGGTTTTAAATGTCTGTTTTGTTCTTGACGTGAATGATAAATATGATCCACTAGGAATCGCGCAAACAAGTAGGAAATGACAATACAAGCCAATAGTATATGTACAAATTAGAGGCTTTCAAATTCTTTAGGACTTAGAAATCCAAATTGATCATCCGAACCAATCTAGGAGTTCAGATCTAGTCCTTGTAAACAAAAAGAACGTTTGTCAAATAAGGAACAATGCTATTTCAACAAAAAAAATGCTAGAAAAATATGACAAATATTGACCATGGGAGAAAACTGGAAAGAATCCAGCAATAACCAACAGAAATCTGGTATTGACATACAAATGCATGGAATAAACTCTCAAAATATAAAAACCTTGGAATAGAAGGAAAAATATAGCAACTCATGACCAAGATAATACCAATTGTTGTTGGAGCCCTTGGATTACTCCAAAAAAAAAAAAAAAAAAAAAGAACCAATATACTTACGGACAACATATATATGAAATACAAAGAAATAGCTCTTACCTCCACCACACACATCATTGGAAAATTCTTGTCGTTGTGAATTTATGTGCAACACCTAACATCCATTATTTTATGTACATATAGAAGTATGTTTGGGAAATGTTTATATCATCTGTATATGTAAAAACCCAGCCAACCTCTTTTTTTTCCCCTCACTCTAAAACACGAACTGTCAGGGAAGCATCATCCAAACAACAGCATTACCAGAATCAGCAAGGATACCGAGGGGAGTACCGGGATATCGAGAAGACTGGCCATCATTTGATCTCTACCGAAAGCCACGAGGTAATACTTGTGTGAAAAATTTATGAGAACAAGGGAAGGTTGGCACGGCACTGAACACAGCGCTGATGTGATGGACGCTGAGAGAAGGACTGGAGACATAATGAGACTTACTGACACCCAGCCTTCAGTAATGACCACCAAACATTTGTTGAAACAGTGCAAACCGTAGTACAGCTGAAGACTATAGAGTGCTGAGAGGTGAACTAGAGACTTGTGGAGACTTGCCGTCGCGTCCACATCATACCTGGAAAGCTCAACGTATATGAAGTACAGAAAATAGCTCTAACCGCCACAGCACACATCATTAGATTTTTTTTGTCAATGTGAATGCATGTACTTCACCTAGCATACATTACTTTATGTATACATAGAAGACTTTTGGAAGTGTTGTATCGTCTGGATATGTAAAAGCCCTGTCCCTACTCTTTTTTTTTCTTCTTCTCACCAAAGCACGGACTGTCAATGTTGCCAGCCTTATGTCTCTGATTGAGACCCGGCTGGTGGCTCACATAAACTGAAATCAAAGCCTACAACAACATAATGACAATAGCAAGTCTGGTTACTCGCCCGATAGAAACCGTCACGTGTCTTGCCAGTGGTCATATAGAATCTGAATTGAAAATAAACAAAAAAAGGCCTCTTTTTTGTTGACACAATAAGGAGTAAATGTAAAAGATTTTCAGCTTTTTAGCTCCATTGGCAGAGTGTGTTCAGAACGTGAGCATGAGGGAATATCATGAATTGGGTGCCGCACCTGTTGTGCGCTGAAGTGTGCATGTGGGAACACTATGTAATTGGCGCCGAACTGACCTGTTCGGCGGTATTCATTAAAAAGTCCGAATTTTCAACAACAACAACAACAACAACGACAAATAAACAAAATACAAAAAGATTTTTCGTTACATAATAAGAATAAATCTTCAAATTTTCAGCCCTTTAGCTACTTTGGTGCAGCATGCACACGTGACACATATATAGATAGCCTGCCAGGAAGGACCAGTAAGAAAAACTGAAGAAATCTATGTTGACTGGTGGGCAGTTTTGGTTGGCGATTGACAGCATCTAATATCCACGCATATAATAATAAGCTAAGTGCAGATGACTTCTATCACGCTAAGGGATGCAACTGACGTGGTAAAACAGAAATTCATTCGTGTTCTAATGACGAAATAAAAATGGTGAATTCAAAGAGTAATATATATATATATATATATATATATATATATATATATATGTATATATATATATACAATATATATATATATATATATATATATATATATATATATATATATATGCGCGAATATATACATATATCTTAGAAATACTGGATTTCGAATGCTGATTTTCAAGATGAGCAAGCAATCTGTATTCAGATGATTAGTACAACTTTCCTCAACATACCAATATTTCGCCTTGTGCTTCACTAAGCTAACCTTTGTAAATGAATACAACAAAAATGACGACGATAGCAATGTTACGGAAAGTTGTCGGAACTAGGTAAACAACTCATACCGGATGTGTCGTAAACAAGATGAAACAATACGAAAATACAAAGCCAGCCTAGAAAGAATACAAGTGTTCCTTTAAACAAGAACTAAACGAATTAATTTGCGCCTATAGCTCAATGGTTAAAGCAGAGGTTCGGTAGGTGAAATATTTTTGACTTTATACACTTGTTATCATAAAAAAAATTATCAGCAACAAAAGAATTTATATTTTCAAGTAAATAAAGAGCTTTTTTTCTTTGCTGGTGAAACCCATTATTTTTCAGATATTATGATTATACGGACTGAAATTAACCACCTATCTGGACATTGAAGTATGAATTCCCAGATCTCGAACGCCCTTAACATGTGGCCTTATGCAAAACAAATCTTGTGGCGATTCCTTTAAAAATTATGGTCAAAGGTGAACAGAATGTATTTGTTTAACGTGTACTTGATTTTGTGCTCCACGAAGCACACATCACCTTGCAAATCAATCAACTGATTCCAATGGCAAAGCGTCCAAGACGATTGAATCTGATTGATCTGTTATATTGACTTTAAAATGTTACACGTTTTTTTTCATCACCTCTGTAGAAAAAAAAACGTTTTTTTTTTTTTTGCAGAGCTTCGAAAATGATGCCTGTTTTCTTTGATTCTTTGATTCCAAACAAATACTAGACGAAAAACAAACAAATAATCACATCTTGATCACATCTATTAAAAAAACATTGTTTCTTAAAAGCTTCTAAAATGACAACCGTTGTCTTCGTCAAACTCCAAATAAATAATAGGTAGATAAACCGAATCTAAGCTTAATATTTAACAAAAAAGAGAATCGTTTAATTATAAGCATCTTATAATATTCTTATATTTAACCTGCATGTTCATAAGTTCGGGGTTTGTTACGGGACAAACCTAAATACAAATCCAGCCGATATTATTTTGATAAATTATCATATAATGATAATATATCATTATGTCAGGCAGTGTGGCAAAGTACTGGCGAATGTATCTATGCCTTTCCCAACAGCAATGGTCCGAAGTGAATATAAACAGTCCCGGGCAGAATTCGAACGGCATTCGTTTCATGTAACAAATATAAATCATAAATCAATTCCTGACGTAAAAGGATGAATGAAAAATTGCATAGATAAAGATGACACTTGACTAAATAATTTGTTCAGTCCGGTTCATCTCTTATCAGTTGAATCATCATGAAATACATCAATTTAGACCAGTTTTTTTCCATCTTACATTTCTTCTTTTAGTTGCTTTAGTCGTAACTTACTCAGACCGACAGTCTACGATAGTGTGTACACAGTACAGCTCGGAAATAAGAAATGAAAAATAAACTTTAAGCGAGACCCAAAAGTATTCAACGCAAAGACTACTACTACTACTACTACTACTACTACTACTACTACTACTACTACTACTACTACTACAAGTATATATGAAATACAATAACAAATACAGTGCCGAATGATCAGAGAAAGACGAAGAATGAGTTCGATTGTTGGATTTGACCTTCTATCAGCCGTAAGTGCGCTTGTAGTCCAGTCTGTTGAGCAGAGCCTTACATAGGCAACTTGCTAAGGAGAAAGGGACGCAGGTTCTAGTCTCACCTATTCTTTATCTATAATACCTGATCTGAGCCGTTCATTCACTGTCGTAGATTGACTGAGTAGTTGTGATGAAAAGCAACTAAAAAATGAATTTAAAACTCTGGTCAAAATTCATGGCGTTTGAATACCCATCAAACCAACATAATGATCTTAATAGTGCCAAAATCCTGGCTTTAGTTTCAATCAGAGAACTTTCAAATGTGCGAAGGTGGAAAGAAAGCTTGACGTTACTCAGAAGTTTGTAATGATGGGTCAATTGAACTAGAATCTTTTTGTTTTTTTGGACAACTTGAGTGAGGTATATTTTGTTCGACATCATATTGGCGAAATATCTTGTCCAGGATAATTATTGTTTTTGCTGCCTTTATTACCATCTACGAATCGTCTGGAATTACGACACGATTCACTGCCAGAGTATGAAGACCCAAAACATGGAAATTCCTGGTAAGATATCTCGACAACCTCATCAGGACAATTACTCCTTTCAGTGCCTTCATCATCATTATGTGTATGGCATTTCTTCAGCTGTTCCAGGACAACGAAATTTCTGGCAAGACATCTCGTTAGCCATTCCAGGAAAATCAGAGCTTTGACTGTCTTCAGCCCCATCAGCAAATTATCTTGAATCACGATTCGATTCTCCGCTACAGTAAGAAGGCCCAGAACAAAAACTTCTCGTAAAAGTTTTAAAATCTTATACAATTTTAACTCTTGGTTCAGACCTCACTTGCCACTCGAGTATTCATCGACACGACAGAAAAATAAGTGTAATAAAAGAAAACAGTCCAAGATAAATTTAAAAAAAACTCGGTATTTGTCAACTCAGCGACATCATTTAAAAGAAGAGATTACTGGAAATGGAACCCATCTTATAAAGGCTGGAAAACTGACCAACCAAATCATTGTGTTGAAAACAATTTCAAATGACAGAGGTAAAAAAAAAATGAGAATAATTATCCGAACAAACTATCAAATTAAGATCGAATACAATCAAGGCCGGTTGGTTCGTTGTTGCAAATTAACCAAGGATAATTTTTGGGTCGTTTTCATTTGCCCTCACCAAAAACTAGCGTCCATAATTAATAAGTACGGAAGCCTAAAAAGAACAAAAGTGTAAGTTGTATTTTAGTGTAGACTTCTTAAAGAGACCCATCCTCTTTTTTTTCTTTTTTTTTGGGGGGGGGGGGCATGAATTCAATTCTCCGCACGCAAGTACATATTTGCAATGAGCAGATGTTTAATAAACATAAGGCTAAAATCAAGAAGCACCCGATGAGAATTGTACTCTATGACAGACGCCCAATCCACACTTAAGCCTCTCATTGTAAATCTATAAATACAAACAATTCATGTACATTTACTCAATATATGTTAATGTACAATTGCAGTCAGTGCGATTGTGTATTCCTGTTAGCAAGTGTGTGCAGCTATTACAAACTAATGCACATGAAGCGTTTGAAATATGTGAGCGTTAATTAAGGAACGCTGGTTCTCAACTACTTCGTATTCATTAACATAATTCTTGAGATTATACGAAAGTACTCAGGAGTGATTTATTATTATTTTACATAACATTATTTATTAACTGCGTAGGATATAACCATAAAAATGACGGGGTTACGAATGAAGGAGCCTAAAGCTATTTTATTCGGTGATGTAGTTTGGATAATTCAAGTATTCTAATTCTGAGTTTAAAAGATAAAATTCGACTGGTGATCGGATATAAAGTCTTGAAAGTTTATATGACGTAAACTTCACTGTTATGTCACAACAGGAGGGTAAATTGATCAACGAGATCAAAGCGTAAATAAACAAAAAATAAATTTGCATGTATGACTTTAAATGGATAGATTGCTAATGTTAGCTTTGGGCGTGGGATAAGACAGCGATTACATTTTTACTAATAGAGCAACGATGCAGTGTTTTGTATGAATGACCTATCGAAAGGGCATATTTGCATTTACATATGAAATGGCGCACGTGGTTTTATTTGTGCTCATTTGCAAGTAAAAAAAAAAACAGTGGGTGTGGGGGGATAGCACACGATTTGTTTAGTTTGGTTTGATATCAGTTATACAGGGTGTCCATGAAGTCCCATCTGTTTTTTTTTGTTCAAACAATATGATAAAATAGATAAAAACTCCATGAACACACTGTGTTTATGAATCTATATTAGTATGGCCCAAGTTACCTCAAAAAGAAAATTTTGAAAAAACTGCTTTAGAAATTTGAAAATAAACTGTAAAATTAAAACAATGAATTTTAACAAAAGTTTTTAGCACTTGTTTGAAATTTTATAAGATTAATGGGGCTATAGATATAAAGTTTGAAACCTCATTAATTAAAATTATTCATAAGCTGAACTGTATCATTAATACCAATGCAAGTTACATCACCGTCCCAAAACACTGAAGCTATCGGACAAGTGAATCCCCGATCAGTAAGGATCACGTTGTATATATTTGCACGTGTGAGTGCGTGTGTGCACTTGCTTTTGCATAATGTACATATACACAAGTATTTTTTTTAAATTTTAGATTAGTCTGGTATAATTTCTATGCCAGTAAAAATGAACAGGAAAATTGTGTTGCACCAGTCTTCCATCTTCCAAGTAGGAAAGGATTGCTAGCCTTGAAAATCAGTATTCAAAATCTTAGCTTTTAATTGGGCTCGACTGACAAAAGCGGAAAATACTCAAGTAACCCCCATATCTACACACACACACATATACATACAAACATGCTTATATAATAATACGTACATGATTTTTAGTACACACCCATTGAAGAAATAATCTACCATATATTAAAACTATGCACCTGCACACAAAGGTAATATATATATATATATATATATATATATATATATATATATATATATATATATATATATATATATATATATATATGCGTGTGTGTGTGTGTGTGTGTGTGTGTGTGTGTTTGAAGTTCGGGCAGTTTCTTCACATCATCTTACTTTGAGACTTTAGTTCACCTCTTCAAAGCTGTTAATAGTGTAAATTAACGTTTACGTCTCATCAATTTCTTCTCAGGTTTAATCAATGACTGAACACGTGGAAGTGTCCATCGTTTCAAGCGGTGGGGAGGAGATATTTCTATCCGCAAAATTGTTGCCTTTAAGTGGAAGAGCCCATTGTTATGAACAGAGAAACAAACAGAAAAGGTCACGTCGCTCATTAGATCAAAATAACAACTGATTATTACTTACCTGGGCCAATGTGCCCGTACAAAGATTTTTAAAATAAAATCCATTTTCTCAGATTGCCGGTCCTTTTTTTTTCTTCTTACTTTAAATCCTTCCTAATTTCAATTTGTGTGTAAGACCTAAAAGCAAGAGAGAGTGTGACAGAGAGAGACACAGAGAGAGATCACACACGGTGTGTATATCTCAGAATGTACTCTTTTACAGGGGAAGCACTGAAACATTTCCTTCATGCGTACACATACATCTACAATAACGAGCTTATTGCACAGACATCATGCCCCAAGGCCGACCTTTTTCGCCGTCTGCTCTTAGCCATGTCTGAACAACTTGTGAGTGGGAAAAAAAAGGCGACAACCAAGTACAAACTGAACTTGACAAACTTTACGCGCCTCGTGTTTTCTTTCCTTTCTTCGTTTACCCCCCTCTTTACTTTTCCTTCTACATATTTAGTCTCAGGAATTTCTTCTTTTTTTTTTTTTTTCAATTTTCTTTCTTTCTCTTTCCATGTTCGTTCATTTTTTTTCCAGATTTTAATCTTTCATCCGTCTCTTTTATTTTGATGGTTGGAAGGTCGTTTTTTTTTTTTCAAAAAGCTTTTTAGGCTCATTCTTAAATCTTTTCTTATTTTTCTTTTTCTGTTCCAGGCTATTCTTACTCGTTTTATTTGTTGTTGTTGTTTTTTTTTAACCTCCCTTTCTTTCTTTCGTTCTTTGTATCGAATGTTTCTTTCCTCTTCTATATTCCGTCTTTTTCTTTTCTTATTTCTATTCGCATATTTTCCTTTTGATTTTTTTTCATTCTCTTTTGTTTGCGCTTACTGTATATGCCGGTCTATGAGAATAATGGTTCACAAGGATATTTTGAGGACTACTGCTCACTGCAACCCATCCAAGCCAAGTTTCTGTAGTAATAAGACCAGCGCATTGAACGCAGTATAATACTTGTATAGTATAAAAAAAGATGTCTGTCTTATATACCAACACGTATGATATATATATATATATATATATATATATATATATATATATATATATATATATATATATATATATATATATATATATATATCTTTCTTTCTTTCTTTCTTTCTTTCTTTCTCAATATTTCTTTTTTTATTCCCTTTTATTCTTTCTTTTTTCTCGCCATTCTCTTTTTATTCTCTCCCCTTTCTTCCCATATCATTTTTCCCCTCCTCGTTATCGTTTTCAATATGTCTGCCACTCTTAGGTTTGATTATTGGCACGATTTCCTCTTATCTACCTTCAATGTCGTTCTTTCTTTTTAAAGTGTCACAACTCTTACTCTCTGTCTTTTTTGTCTTTTCCACATCATTACTTTCTCTATCTTCAATATTTTCTACACAACGTATATTCTCCTGATCTTTATGATCGCCAGAAGTATGGTTGAAAGCGCAAGATCCCAAAAGTTTGGGCAATATCTACATTAATTTTATCCAGACTTGGGTTCTCTTCTACGTGAACAAAAAAAATAGTCAAATTGAAAATATAAAATGAAAACATTCCTTGTTTAATGTCTTCAATCCGAACTCTATTCATGAAAGACTGCAACCAAGATACACTCTGTATAAACATAACTTGTTACGGCCAGAAATGTTTTTCGAATCGACTTTCTTGAAAAAGCCGAACAGTTCCAATGGCAAACTAAACTAAAAATCGAACATGGCCAGAAGGGATTTAATTTCGTTTCTATCTTGGAGTATGTCCCAAACTTTTTAGTGCCCAAGTAACACGACAGTTGGTTTCCATAGTTGTAAACTCTCCAAATACAAATAACAAGTTAACTGATTCTGTGACTACGCTAAAACTCTCAAACGATCATCATTATCAGTTTTTTTAACGTCCGTCGTCGGACATAGACCTTCTCCAGGATTCGCCACAATTCTCTATCATGGGCATCGCAGAGCCAGTATTTCCTGAATCTGTCCAGTTCATTTCTCCATCTCGTGTTCTGTCGGCCTTGGTTTCTTTTGTGATCTCTGGGGATCCATGTTGTGAGATGTGATGTCCATCGGTTGTCACTCATTCTTGCAATATCGCCTGCCCATTGCCATTTGAGTTATTTTAATAGTTTCTATGATGTCACGGACACCCGTTTTCTTCCTTGTATACTGTGCTGTCTTGTAATCTCTCCATGTAAGATTGAGCATGATTCTCTGATGCGCACGTTGCATACTTCTCAGTTTGCAGGTCTGTCTCTTGGTTACGTTCCATGTTTCAGCTTCATAAGTGATTATCGGGAGAATGCATTGGTTATATCCTCTTCTTTTTAGGATTATTGGGATCATCTGGTCCTTGCAAATCATACTTGGCAACAAAACAGGAAGTTTTGGGGATCATTTTTCTCTGCTAACAAACTTGGGAGAGGTATATGCATTCGCTCGTCTATCTGTTTATCCACTCAATATCTCCAGAATTTCTCACCGAATTGCAAATGAAATTTTAGTGACCTACGGGACAATTGAGAGAGATTCCTATCATTCTGTAGGAAGAGAGGTAAAAAAAAAAGACGAGTAGTAGATAAAAACGCTAGCTTCATATTTTAAGGAAACTATCTCAATATTTGTTCACTTAGAATGTCATCCCTTTTTAGTTTTCATTAAGTTTTTAGTTGGTGCATAGTGTAAGCAGAAGTATGCGCTCTCTGGGATCTTTTTAGTTATGAATGAATTTTTATGGGAATCTAATTTACCATTAAATTATCTACATTTATTTCTCATTTTTGATCATAGTCAATGAATATTGCAGCATTATGTTTATATTTTGTGAATATTGCCTCACTTGGTTATGTTTATAGATGACAAATATCGCTGTACATCGTTATGTTTATAGTTGATAAATATTGTCGCGCTTCATTATATTTATAGTTGATAAATATAGCAACACTCCGTTACGTTTATAGTTTATGAATAGCACTTTGTTGTCTTACTGTTGGTCAATATTGCAGCTCAATGTTACTACATATATGATTAATAAATACTTGGTTAAGTTTATAGTTAATATTACAGCACTTCTGGTGTTGTCTGTAGAGCGAGGCGTAGCAAACTAGACTGGCGAACCAAGAGTCGTGGAATCGATCCACCTTAAATACCCCAATTGTGTTACTCTTAGTAAATATACACGGGAAATGCATTGAGGTTGAGACAGCAGCGTATTTTCCATCGGTCAGTGTTCAAACCCAGTCAAAAGCCAGGATAACGGAAGCTAATTTTGGAAGCAGATTGTTTCTTTTCATTTGATAGATTGACGTAATACAATCTTTCTCCCTCCAGTTTCTCCATCCAGCTTTGGCTTCATGTTATATTATGTTAGAATTAGTACATATTAATATCACGATACTTTCACAACAGGTAAATAACGGATGTTTACATCATTTTGATTGCACAAATTTTACAAATGCATAAAGGTGCTGAGTATAGGGAGATTCTATAGCACCATTTTCCCAATGAAGAATTGCTTGCTGTCTTGAATGTCAGGAAACCGGAAACAGAGAAGTATTATCGCCGGAAGTGAACATCCCTTCTTTCGGATAATCTATCGGGCCACCTTATATCAGTATATCAATCGATATGAACCAGCATAATGGATCAAAAATAGACTGGCACAAGTTGACATTTTGTTTTATTATCAATGAAAAGTGAACTCTTTATCTTATCAGAACTGTACATTAAATACTGCACTGCGACAGGCAATAGATAGATAGATAGATAAAAGGATTGACAGATATGAATAGACTTGGATGAACGAAAAGATTATGATAAATCTAGCAATTAAATAAATGTGGAAGTTGTTTAGGGGTATGAAAATTGTGTTGCGCCAATCTCCGAAGTGAAAAGATCGGAATTCAAGCGTTTACATTCTCAGCTAGTAAATTCACAATCACGTCAGCCACCAAACAGACTCCAAACTAAATGATCCATCGATTGATTGATTTCATGTATTTTAGGATCAGATATGAAAGTTTAACCGTGATAACAATAAATAAACGAGAGTGGAGATATGTGTAGCAAGTTTACTTTCAGTAACAGGTATTGAAATTTCGACAAAAGTTGTTTCGAAATGACAACCTCCATCCCGAAATCGACCAGAAAACGCCTCAATTAATCAAGACAAAATACAGAAAATCAGCAGGTATATAACTTGAAATATTTGCCAAAGCTAATTAAGTTTGGCACTATAAGGAAAATTGTCTTGGCCAGAATATGATTAGAGTATCAGACATCTTGACCAAATGATCTGGTCCTGGAGTCATAACTCGAATTTTACAACATGAGAACGTACATCACTCTATCTGTCAAGATAGAAACGGTCTTACGTGTTAGCCCCGCCAGTCTTGTTCATACCTATAAACATATATATAATAATTGATACTAATTGATATATTGTTTCGTTGTATTACAATTCTTCACTTAGACTATCCAATATCCATCCAGTACTACGAGGTAGGATCGAAACCTTCACTTCATACCCAGAGGCTTGCATTACATCTGCCCTACGCAGAACTGGACGATATATTTACTTTATGCACAATACCCCATCCACCATAGTGCTCCATTCCAGAGTTGGAAGAGCATTGCTATATTGCTTATAATGAACGAGTTGCCCTACTTAAAGAGTACTCAACCCTGAAGGATGAATATATATATATATATATATATATATATATGTGTGTGTGTGTGTGTGTGTGTGCGTGTGCGTGTGCGTATAAGTATTACAAGGATATATACCCGGTGATTGTTAACATCAACCAGGTATGTATCATTGTCATTCTTTTTTCTTCTTTTTTTCATATCAATAGCTCTATTTACCATGTAAAATTCTGAGCATTGTGATTAAACGGCTGATGTGTCCGTGGTGAGCACGGTCGGTTGAGAAATTGAATATTAAAAGAAAGAGAATACCGAATGGAGGAAAAAGGCTGAGGAAAGAATGCATCTAAAAGTAGATAATAATATGAGATGAAAGAAATGTGTATCAGTAAAGAAGATCATCGCGTTCTTTAATTACGCTTACAGTTATTTGATACCCAACCTGTATTTATAAATCGAATACGTTAAATAGGTAATCGAAAGTAGCAACAGTGATTTATTGGACTGGACACAGGTTATGCAACGAATATAACTGCTAAACACTTATAACGTTTATAACAAGAAAAATAAGTTTATGTACTAGCTATTTATGTAACTAGGACTTCCACGAACTGGTTTTATCAAATAAATTCGTAAAAACTTTCATTCGCTCTAATCATTGAATATTTACTGATACAGCAAATTTTAGCTGTCGGAAGAAAGATGAAACAGTAATCAGTTGTATTTTAGAGCCGACTGTATTTGAACCTGTCCGTTAACTGACTTTATCGCTACTCCTTCACAGTCATTTTTTTTATATTATAGATAGCTTGAGTCATTTTTATATGCGTTCAAACGTATCTCAATGACACGATTTGGTCAGTGGGCCGATTGGTCGGTTCGGATAAAGAGAAAGGAAGGTAGTTTTGTGTTTTATCTACCTGCTGGTGTTATGTCAGAAAAGATGGGTGATGCCATTATAGGGCGAGGTATCATAAAAAGAAAATCTTTTCTGATCAATCTTTTACCAACTGATGTGTTGTCAGAACAGACTGTCCAAAGTCCGTATTTTTTAATTAAAAAAAGCAAAAAATACGTCAAGAATATGTTCCTAAATTATCGTGAAAAAAAATCATTAATTACAACATAGAGTTTAATTTTTAAAGCAGATATTTACTTTTCAATCAACCAATCAATTATTTTGACGCCATTTTGATGATAGGTCTGAGAAAAAAAATAAAATTGAAATTCTGTGATTGAGAAAATCTAGTGATAACTTACACTTAAAATGGTCATAATTTAATTAACAAAAGTTAGACCATCATTACTCAACTGAAACGTGGTAAAACATCGTTACATACAGTGTAAAAAAAAAACAAAAAAAACAATGAAATACGGTTTTTTCAAACAGTGAAGATTGACGTAATCGGTGATCGGAAATCGATAGATGATTGATAGATCATGCCAGTAATATTAGACAACATTTATGGGGGTTGACAGGTCGGAAGACAAGTAAAATAAAATGGGGACCACAGTTTCTTTCTAACGACTGGATGTCACTTACTTGACAAGACTTTTCTGTCAAGACCATTCGTAAAAAATATTATCCGATTGAAAATGACAACGAAAAAAAAAAAAAAACAACAAAAAATATATTACGAATTCCCCGAAGCGGTAATTTTTGAGAAGTAATTTTTCAAAATAATTTACAATTGCTTCATTAAAACGACATACATTTCTATCTTTAACAGTAAGTGAAAGAACGAAACAATCTTGAAAATGAAAAAAAATGAATTTATTGAAATAATTTTTTAAAAATTGCAATTAAATTTTTAGGGTTTTTTCTCTTTTTATAGAAAATAGCCATAAATAGCGAATGAAGATTTAAAAAAATGTCAAAAAGAGTAATGTGATACTTAATTTTTCATTTTTTTTTAAAATTTCTGAATAATGCTTTGGTACCGATTTTCTGAACCGGCCTTTTCAAAAAAGTAAGCAGAATTTTTTTTGTCATGGACCTATCCTTATATATTTGTAAAACTTGTTATTTAGCATCATCGAATGAATTAAGGAGGGGCTCATCAGATAAAAGAAAAAAACTTTTTTCTCGAAAATTCGAATGGAAACTTCTTTTAAAAATAAGCACGTCCTTTATAACATAAGTATCGAAAATTTTATGAAAATCCAATGATAATTCGATTTTCCATAGAATTTTGAAATCTGAACGTTTTGCTCGAGAAAACTTAGCAAAATTTTCAAGAGTGAATCATTCTCATTTTTTGTTCATACTGTTACAGCTTTCTGCACTATATTTCCGGTTCTATAAGATGCACGCAAATAATTTTTTTATCTCAGATTTCTTCCCAATCTTTCTTCTTATCAATGTCACAAAGATTCCAAAAATGAAAAGATTCCACACAAGTATTGATGGTAAAAATGGTATCTATATACATATGTATATAAAGATTTAAAGAAAAAAACGCTACCAAACAGAAAACAAGAGACAAATCTATATTAAACTTATATTGTAAATTGAACCCATCACTAATTTTCAAAAGAACGTTTCCTTCACTCGTTGAAGTGGGGGGGGTGCAAAATGTTCTTCATTTCTTGGGTTGGGTGTAGTTTGGAAACATCGATACCTGTAGACATTAATATAAGAACACATGAATGACCTCAACCAAGCAACAGTGTTTAAATCGGTCTGTTGTGAGTAGTGGTGATTAAAAATTGATCACGAAGTTCAGTAAATATGTATATAATAGCAATGCATTTATTTTTAACTGTTGGAAGGAGGAGCAAATAAATAATTATAGAGTTGAATAGATTGGTATGTTATCAACAAGTTCCAGACTTGAAAGTAATCAGCTATTTGAAAGATATCAAAAAACATTGAACGCATTTTTAAAAATGATAAAAACAAAAATAAACTCACATTATATTGTCTACATAGATCCTATCAAATACAGCTAAAACAGAGATATATAAACACACACACACACACACACTAATATATATATATATATATATATATATATATATATATATATATATATATATATATATATATATATATATATGCCGGTTGCTGATGAGTGCGTTTGGTACGAAATGTTAACATACACCGGGTATACATCCTTGTAATTCTTTTTTTTTTTTTTTGTTTAATAATAGCTCTACTTACTGTGATAATATTGAGCTTAAATTGAGCTGTGATTAAACATCTACACCGGATAAACTCTGGTTTTCTATTCCTCTCCTTGTATTTTTACAAATTGAAAATATATCATAAACTATACATATATATATATATGTGTGTGTGTGTGTGTGTGTGTGTGTGTGTGTGATGGACGAGACGTGAAGACAAATCTGGGTTGGCAGATTAGGATTCGTGAATTTGAACTTATGAAAAATGTTAAAAAAACATTTTTTTCCAATGCAGAATAAACAGAATTAATAGAATTTGGCCTTATTTCATTTATTTATTTTTTTTTTTTTTTACTTTTTCGTTTTTGAGAAAAATTAATTTTCTTTTTCGAGGAAGCAGGTGAATTGACTCTAAAGTGAGCAATCAATTTACAATGTGAAACTGGACACTGACTTTGTGTCCCTCTTAGCGACTCCCGATCCACAATTCAGAATGTAAATAGTTGCTCCTATATGACTTTTAGAGTGTTCTGTAGTAAATGAAATAAGATGGCATAGAGTTTCCATTCGGGTGTAGGGTTCACCTTGTGGTGTACACACCCTTGTGTGGGCTTGGGCACACTCCAGAATGAAACCTAGTTGTATTCATTATGAGACATAAAAATTAGAGTGGGTGCCTCGATTTGGAGCAGATCTCAAATGGCGGTGAACTGGCCATGTTGCAAGAATGGCAGACAATCGATGGACATCACGACTCACAACATGGATTCCCCGAGACCACATGCGCAACCGAGGCCGGCAAAATGTTAGATGGAGAGACGAGCTAGACAAGTTCAGGAAGTATTGGCTCCGTGACGCCCATGATAGAGAAGTGTGGCAAATCCTGGGGAAGGTCCATGTCCAACGACGGACGCTAAAAGATGATGAGTTAGCTAGCTAGTCTTGCAGACCATTGTCACCATAGTGAATTCTTCGTACATCACACTTGATTGTTTTGCAGCGAGCTGTCATGGAGGCAGCATGCTCTCTCTCTCTCACTTTCTCTCTCCTATACCTCGGTTTATAGTACCCCCCAACATTTCATCATCACCATTTTTGGATCAAAAAATGTTGTCATAATAATCAATTGTAATTGCTTCTTCGCTCTATTTTCTTTGATAGGAACGCTCTACTTTTGGTTATCGGGGAAACCCGTGCCTCTGTTCATGTATGAAGTAGATATGAATTTCATAGACCTCTGTTCTTGTGCACGATGTTCGGTGACCTTGTTATTTGGTCGTTATCAATTCATTCTCTCACTCTGTTTCTGTTTCTGTCTCTGTCTGTCTGTCTGTCTGTCTCTCTCTCTCTCTCATACATTATAGATAAACCATATAATCTACTGGAAGGTAGAATATTAGTAAACATTTTCAGTTGGTGTATACTTTATCTATCTGGATAAAAAAGATAAACCAATTGATTATTCATTTACATGATTAGAACGAAATTATCAATTGATTACACTCTGCGGAAAAAGTGTGCTGTCATCTAAAAAGCCATATCACGAACTACGTATTATTCGAACTGCAACGAACGAGAAGCGTCTTTTGTACCTTTTAGAAAATATTTCGGAAAATACTTTTTGCAAAAATTACACCGTGCAATTTTTATTCCTCGGTAATGAGCGTTATAAGAAACCGTCAACGAAAACTATCACCAAAAGAGTCAACATAGGTTTCTTCGTATTTTAGATTGGTCAGTCTGTCTGTCTGTCTACCTGACTATGTATGTATCAGGCGCACTGGCCGCACCAATGGAGATAGAGGGCTGAATTTTTTATATTTACTCATTATGTCTAAAAAAAAATTATTGGTTTTGGGCGGTCTTTTAAAATTCTCACCAAAGTAGGTTTTCGGGTGGGGGTGTCAATTTGCGATGTAATTTTCTGCTAAATTGGTCCCTAAGTTTGTGTTCGGCTGCATTTACGCTTCTTTTTGGAAAATTCAGACTTTTTAGTGATCACTGTACAACAAAAGAAAAGAGATATGACTTATTCATTGATCCCCTCCTTTCCCATTTTTTGTAATTGTTCACCCTCAACACAGCATGCTACCAAAAGACATCGGCCACATTTCTACTGAGTGACTAACCAAACACGTTTTCTAATTGTTTATGAGTAAAAACAATAGAAAGTGGCTGTTATTCCCTTCAGATTTTGCTTTTTGTCCCCAGGACACAGATGTATTGAAATTTATCCTTTTATCCAATAGTACAGCGATGAATTTGTATATTTTTTTTCAAATTTAAAAAAATGACACTTCCCCAGGAAAACAGCAACATATGAATCTAAATTATTATGTATTTACATTAATGTTAAACAGAAGTGATCACAAAAGATTTAGAAGTGAGTAGTTTTCCTAGATTTACGATTGTAATTCACTTTCACAAACCAGACTGCAAAATATAATATCAAATCACGTTCTTCGGTAATTGCATTCAGATTCTATGATATCGCGGTTGAAGCGCTGATCAAATACGCTACAATGTTCTCCTTGAATTTATGACGATGAGTGTCAAGAATATGGACTTTGAGAGACAGCTAGCAATCCATTTTACAGTAGTTTTTTATCATTGTCTCAACCAGATCTACGTAGTTTTCGGCTTTGTGATAATCTAGCAGCCATGACAAAGCTGTACCAAGCTCCTTTCTCCATCCTAGTGAGCCTCTTGGGGAATTGCTTGCACAACAGGATCTTCTTTATCTATCGTCTGACGAAAACACCGACTTTGTCTTTTCCCTCGGTGGCAGCATCTGTTAAGATGTGCCAGGCCTACAAGTTATATTCGGGTATGCCTATTGGGGATCAAAGCACATTCTGGGTACCTCATTTCACCAGTAATACAACCGTGTCAAGACCTTGCTAGACACCTTGAAGTATGATAAGGCCATTGTGAACTTCAGAATAGTAGCCTTCTTATCAAGTTTCCAAGTTACATTTGCCTTTGGAACAACAACGACATTTTGACATTTTACCAAAGGCGGGACTGGCCACATCTACCCGAATATAGAGATAAACAGTGTCACCTGGGAGCCACTGATTGAAGGTCTTGATACCACCACTACACATGAAATTAGGTCTTACGAAACAGTTTGCCCAACTTTAGATAAGGAGCTGACAGCCTAAAAGTACCTTCCCTAATCTGTCTGAGGCAAAATAGGGGAATCGCAATCTATCAATGCTCTGATCATAAAAGCAAAGTTTTAAGGGAATAATTGCCCTTTTTGTAGAATCATTACATATAATCATTCAGGAAATAACACTTATTAACCAAGAGCTGTATTGAATTAATTTTCAACCCATAAAAAAGGATTATCTTCATACACAACAGGCGAAGAAAAGTTCATACATCTGATTCGTATTTTTACACAAAATTAACCTAGACAATGAAATGTAAATCATCATAATTCGCTTACCACTGAATACATATGTTTATTCTGCTTAGCTCAGTCTGGCACAACACCACGATTTTAGAACCCCCTGAGATGATAAACTCACTAAACAATAGTAATGGGCTGCTTGACTTGCTCGCTAACCATTACTCCATGTTGAGGCGTCCCAAGCATTTACTATGTGTATGTATTCAGGAGCAAACTCATTAGTCAATTGCAGTGCTCCACGATACCAGCTTCCTGACAATTGTCCATTTATGTGACTGAAGATGAACCAAATAAAGAAAGTAAGAAAGTCAACCTACACATGAACTTCAGCAAAACATAAGTCATATGCAATAAACAATCACGTTGGAAATAAAAGCACAGCGATCAAAATCGAAGGCACAGACCTTGAGAAAGTAGACCACTACATCTACTTAGGACAGCAAATCTCCATGAAACCCACAAAAGAATAAGAAATCAAGCGAAGAATCACTCTAGGATGGCAAGCCTTCGGTAGAGCAAGCTCAACCTTCAAGAACAAGAAGATCCCATTAATCCTAAAAAGAAGGGTATACAACGAATGCATCCTCTCGATAGTCACATATGGAGCTGAAACATGCAACCTAACCAAGAGACTGACCTGCAAACTGAGGAGCATGCAACGTGCACATGAAAGAATCGTGTTCAACCTAACATGGAGGGATCACAAGACAGCATAGTATATCAGGGAGAAAACAGGAATCTGGGACATCATAGAATCGACTAGAAAACTCAAATGGCTATGGGCTGGTCATATTGCCCAAGCATAATCGAGGTCGGTAGAATACAAGATGGAGAGACGAACTAGACAAGTTCAAAAAGTATAAGCTCCGCAACGCCCGTGGTAGAGAGGTGTGGCGAATCCCAGGGAAGGTTTACGTCCAACGACGGACATTAATAGATATGATGATGATGATGATAATGATGGTGGTGGTGGTGGTGGTGGTGGTGGTGGTGGTGGTGAAAACTTCTTTGCTCTCATCTCCAACAAGACTTGACTTACTGAATATTTGCCTTTTCTAAAAGTTGATGCGGGTATCACTTGAGTACCGATGATAATAGCTATATTTCCAGCTATTATATCTGTGGTCGGATGTTATATCCATATCGTCTGCTGTCTCAAGAGTTGTTAAACTTTGGGATGATTCAAGTTAATCCTTTGTAGCTAAATTATGTTTGTACTTTCTGATGTTTCCTGGATATGTTGTTTCCGTTTGATACTGAGCCATAGTGACTGTTGTACCCGGCTCAGTGGATTATTGAGTTGTCACTTGCTTTCAATACTCACTCACAATGCAACAGCTGACTCGCAAAGTCCATGCGTGATATCTTGTATTCCACGTATGGAACACAATACAGAAATTTACGATACACAGTGTTACTGTAATTCTTCGTTTTGTATTCTTTCGGCTTTGATAGTAAGGTAGAAATAGGATTATATCAGTAGTCGTAGTATTGGTAGGATATCAACCGAACTATCGAACAGTTTCCATTGTTAATAACCACTATGCCACCCCGTAACTCCAGAAATATTGATACTCAATATGAAAAAGAACTTTTTTCCCTCCACGTGTGTATCGTGCAAAAACGATGTGATCCACTGAATCATCGACGTGAATGAATTGTAATAACAAAAATCTTTATACTTCGACGAATACTTTGGCGTATAAAACATACGTACACATAAATTCGCATAAACTCTTGCATGAAGTTTGATCAATTTGGAGAGCATGTAACTAAGTATAAGTTGGAGTTTTCCTTCGTCACTGGATGTTGGATTTGAAGGCTGGGTCTTGAATGGTCAATATTATTCGCCGAGCACCAGAACACTGAAGTAATACAATTTTCTTAGTGTCGACGTAAAACAATGGTGAACGACATACATGCAGACATTGGAACACACGCCACCCATATATATACATATATATATGAGTATAAAAATATATCATGAAGTACAAACGCAAATGTGTGTGCGTACTCTAAGATTTTGAGAACGAAGGTATGTCCAAAATCAGCAGTACTCAGATCACCTATAGCACATAGCTCGAATTTTGCAAAAAAAAAAGAAGTCGTCGATTTCTATTGAGTCTGCGTTCGCACTCTTCGAAAATACGGTTGTCCGAAAATTCATTTTCTCTTTGTTTTCTTCATCTGTTTATTTGAACCTACTCACATGTAAGGAAATGGGAGGCAATACTTTTTGAAAACATCATTTTTATTCAAATCAAGCACAATTTTTATCCTCCTAGTACTAATATGATTTAAGGCATGTTTATATTATATGAAATTCTTAATTTTAAATTTCCTGTGTTTTCAATTTATAAGACCTTAAAATCAACACACACACACATACTCATAAATATATATATATATATATATATATATATATATATATATATATATATATGTGTGTGTGTGTGTGTGTGTGTGTGTGTGATAATTATAAAGACACATGTAGGGACGATATTTTGCACGGTACTGAAACTACTTAGTAGCAAATCAAGCAGCTTCAAATCATATAAAGAAATTAAGAAATGAGCGTCGTGCAGGGCTCAAACTCGCGGCCACAAGGGAACAGCCTACACACGGCCCTGTTCTTACCAACTGAGTTAATAACACCCTTGGCAAGACTGCATCACTTATACTACCCGTCTCTCTATTTTACGATCGTTGGCTTAAATATATACACAGTAATTGTAACACTAAAAATGCTGTTACCTCCGTTCTCAACCATGAGGCGGGAACGTCATGTATTTTTTATTGCCAATAGTATAGTACATTTAAAAAAAGAAACTAACATTGGATAGTATACTTGATTAACAAACCGTATTTTCTGGTCTGTTTAACAGATTTTAATTATCTGTTAGCTTCTTTTTTGAGTTCCATACATCTTAGATGACTGATAGAATAAAAAAGATGATAAAAACTCATTTCAGTGTTGACCACTCAGAAAATCACGAATCTAAAGTTTATGATAATTGAAGATGCTGAACAATACGGTTAATTAGTCGTATTAGAAAAATATGTTATCAAATACCAAGCAGCCCCTCATGGACGCAATTATCAATTGACATAGATAATTTATCGCGTATTTCACTAGACTAATCAACAACACAGTCTGGTACGAAGTCAGTGATCTTCTTCTTCCGTCTGGAGTAACGAAACTCAACAGCATTTGATTTAACATCAAACCGCTTGAAGTAAATTCTGATCCTCTAGAGCTAAAGCCAGGACAGCAAGGAGAAATAGTAGTGTAGTTGACATTTTTTTTTCGTTGGTGTGAATCTTTTAATTAAAGCGATTCATGGAGTCTACATTTTGCAAAATGTAACGAGTCAGTTGTCGGGGTTTTTTTCCGGCTGGGAACGAGCGAATTTATTCATAATAACAAGAGTTTCCCATACTGAGAATTTAAGTTTCAGCAGGGAAGTTTGCTCTCAATGTCCTTAAATATAACAGAGTTTAAGTGCAATGGACCGTTACGATTGCAAATGCTTGTCTCCGCCCCCTTTTTAAAACAAGTCATAATTAAAAAAAAAATGATAAAAGCATAAAGGCGAAATGTTAGAGGTGGGATTTTTCTCATTTCTATAAATATTTCGCGCCATGTGGTCATGTAAAATTCACATACGTTCGACTATTATTACATTTTAAAATTCACACCAAAGATTCCAGGTTGTCATCGCCAGGAAACAAGTGACGGTAGGCGTGATTATTTTTTCACTAGTATTTCTTACAAGTTAATTTCAGTCGTATTTCATCGCAACAACACAGGGCGTCAGTCTACGGCCTTTCGTAAACAATGCAGATCGATCTGAGTGGTTGCAATGAAAAGCAAATAATTAAACTGAAATAAATATTCTTCATTATCTAATAGTCATTGAAAATGCACCATCTTTTAAAACCACGTAAATTAAAGATGATATAACAACTTGTGATAGAACTCTTTCTCAACTATCCAATACCCTCATCTTCTAGGATTCCAGTAATTACGGATACTGTTGCCCCCTTTACATACCACAATTTCTGTTTTTCCTGTTGTAGCAAGGTCACGACATTAATCTTTCAAAACTATTTACATTTTCGCTGTAGTCTGTTGCTATGGTATATCATTTTGCATTTGGAGGCTTCAAGAACTACATTACTAATTACTTGTTGATAGTATATAGATAATTTACTTTGACAAAATTTTCGCATTCGTTGTATCTGATGGATTTTTTTTTAGACCAAATGAGAGCAAATCTTTTCAACTCTCTAGCGCTGGCAGTATTTTTTTATTGGTGACCCGGGCAATACTTTTCATTGGGGACCCGGGCAGTACTGCTTGACCGTACCTGATTTTCCCTGACGGAATGTGCCGCTCTTGCAAAAGTTGGCTTTATACCACTTTTTTCACTTTTACGAAGAAAGGCAAAAGGCAAAAATAGCGTTAGTTTTACTGCAAGCAGTTATAGAGGCTGCGCGTACCCTCCTATCTCTTTTACACTTCGGTCTCGCCCCACCCCGAACCCTGATGACTCAGCCTAACAAACTAACAAGACCATTTTGGAGGGTCAGAACGATCAAAGATTTTCCCATGTAAATAATGATAATTCTTCTTCACTTTACGCCATTTTGGACGTAACTCACTTAGGCAACAAGAAAGTTTTTAATGACGGTTAGGATGGAATCCAAATACACAAAGCTGCAAAGAATACAAAAGGTTACTGGAAAAATATTTGGTATAGTGGCTCGTCGGTGACCACAGGGGAGAAATGGGTTATCACAGGATAGCTAAAAGACAAGGGTGTTTGGGGCTGTGAAAATGCATTGGTTGTAGAAATCAGCTTTGCCTCGCCTTATAGAATTCCTATCAGAGGCCCTGGTTTTTGCTGACTGGACGATAGTTATGGGAGAGTGGTCTTCCTGAGTAGTCACCCACCCACTTTCTTTTACGTCAGCAATCGGGACACGCTAGGCACAAGACACTTTTGTCAACATAACTGTAGGCTTAGTTTAGTTTTCTGGTATAAGGCTACAAGTGTCGAGCATCTAATGGGAATCCAGCTTACTACAGTAGTAATCGTCGATGAGACTAACTTGCTAACTATTGCTCCACGGCGATGCACCCCATGAGTTACAATAAATATGTATTTGTAGACGCACACACGCATGCACGCACACACACACAAAGGATGAAGGATAACAATTATTCTGGAGAAGGAATTAAACCTACATACATATGCTCGTCCCTGTAATGGTTGACAATGGGTGTGACAACGTTTTCGCGGACATTGCTACCCGTACGGTAGTTTTGAGAGAGTGGCTTTTGCCCAAGTGCTCACTCGACCGTTCTCTTCTACGTCATTATGGCAAAGCAGGTACAGAATAATTTCTGTCACGACATCGAGTAACAGGACAGAATTCAAGGATACCGATTCATGCCCGAAGTAAGCAAATAATTCCACCTGAGTTTGCACATCTTTTCTGAGATTTCGCTAAACAGAAATTTCTCACTCTCTCTCTCTCTCTCTCTCTCTCTCTCTCTCTCTCTCTCTCTCTCTCTCTCTCTCACACACACACACACACACACACACAGATACACAACTTTAACCTCAGCCCTACGCCGATGCAAAACAACCAGTCTGAATGCACATACAACTTTCTATTCATTACGAAGTTTTGAATCGTTTTTCCTTTCATCTTTCACTACACAAAACGCAGACGAAAAAAAAGACCTCGAAGATACGAGCGTCCGATGATTATTGAATCATGTCACGATCCAGATCCATCTCTACGTCATATGTGACCATTATGCCAGGTGGGACCAACCAATTGTGAAAACCTGATTTTAAATTGAGATACCTTTTTATTTACGCGTTAAAGTTTGTCACCGATGTTATCGTCATTCATCATTATCATTTTTATTATTCTTGTTGTTCTTGCTTTTGATATCTATTTGATTTCATTTTTTCAAAGGACATATCTGTGTGTTTATCTTGCTTGAGGGGCCCACCTTGGATGCTTATCAGGAAAGAACACATTGTTTACCCGATTATTAAGGCGGCCGTTGAACATATCATTATTAGCGTTATTGCTGTAAACATCGAGTTTTCACACCAGTCATACCTGGAGGGTCTCGCTGAAGATCCAATGACAATAAATATCTTCAAGACCAGGATCATAGCAAGAGGTAATGAGTTCCATAGATTTCTATATAGTGACCCGTTCTCTCGAACGAGTTTTACATTTTTCCGTACGCAGTGTAGTACTCGAAACAACGAATGATGATGCCACAATTATCCAATTTATAGTTTGTATATATTCAAATATATTTAGATATGTAAAGTATAGCTATCACATTAATCTGTTGCAGAATAAATAAAAGAGCATTTTAATGTCTTCTTCATTTTCAAAAATGGCAACATGTTGGTTATAAAGGGCATAACAAAGCTGCATGGACATATTAATGTTTTGTATTGGATCATTGGAAAAGTATCTCTTGAAACAAAATAAAATACATAAACGTACAGGTTTAGTATTTATCAAAGCTGCTGCAATAAAACATAAAAACTAACAAATAACATCATCGATGAATTTACATAAGACTTGAAGATAATTTCACAATTACATATACTCGAATTATAATGTCAAAAACGTACAACATAAATTTCAAGGGATTTCGAGTATTGACAAAAATATTTATTAAACTAAGTTTTTATTCTTATTTTTATTTTCTGGAAAAATCAGTTAGGCTCTCTGTCAGTTGAGGCCCCTCTGTCGTTCGCCCCTCCCCAGTGTGTGGGGGGAGGGGGGCATGGAGTATCTTGCTACGATTATGCTCAAGACACCAGCACTCTCCTCGGTATCCAAGCTAATTTTGGAAATGTTATCGTCTGGATGGCTTCAGTTCTTCATGGAATTCTTATTCTTTCATCATCATCATCATCATCACCATCATCATCATTATTATTATTATTATTATCATTATTATTATTATTATTATTATTATTATTATTATTATTATTATTTGGAATCTCACACCAGTTGCCTAGTGGTAACCGCTGGAGTTTGAGTGACAGCAAGTCTCCTCAGGTCTCCAGCCCTCCTCTCCAAGTACTCATAGGTCGCAGTAATTCTACGATTTACAGTTTCACACCGGTTGCCCAGTGGTTATCGCTGAAGGCTGAGTGACAATAAGTCTCCTCAGGTC
The DNA here is from genome assembly GCA_963457665.1 of Thysanoteuthis rhombus. Taxonomy (NCBI): domain Eukaryota; kingdom Metazoa; phylum Mollusca; class Cephalopoda; order Oegopsida; family Thysanoteuthidae; genus Thysanoteuthis; species Thysanoteuthis major. The sequence continues at coordinate 36,556,389 of OY735207.1, forward strand.
TTCAGCTAACGTCTCCTCTCTCTTTCGCATATCATGACAGAGCTACAATTCGTTGCAGTCCTTATATCTCTAGCACCTTCCTCAGTATCCATGCAGTTCCCAGTAGTGCTGTGGTCTGTACGGTCTCAATCCTTCCCCTAATCCCGATCTCGTCCAGTCTCACCCTCAGCGTTTTGGGGACAGTTCCTAGTGCGCCCACTATGACCGGTACTACCCTGGTTTTCATGTTCCACATCTTCCTTAACTCTCTTGCTAGGTCCTGGTATTTTTCCCTTTTTTCACCCTCCTTCTTTTTTACTCTATGGTCTGCAGGCACAGCAACGTCTACTATTTGGCAGGCCTTCCTTTTTTTGTCTACTATTACTAAGTCCGGTCTTCTTGCCTGGATGAGGTGGTCAGTTTGGATGTCAAAGTCCCGGAGTAGTTTGTGTTTGTCATTCTCCAAAACTACCTCTGGCTTGTGCTGATACCACTTTTCCACATGGTTGAATCCCATTTGTTTGCTTAGTTGTTATTATTATTATTATTATTATTATTATTAGGAATCTCACACCAGTTGCCTGGTGGTAACCGCTGGAGTTTGAGTGACAGCAAGTCTCCTCAAGTCTCCAGCCCTCCTCTCCTAGTACTAGCAGGTCGCAGTAATTCTGCGATTTACAGTTTCACACCGGTTGCCCAGTGGTTATCGCTGAGGGCTGAGTGACAATAAGTCTCCTCAGGTCTTCAGCTACCGTCTCCTCCCTCTTTCGCATATCATGACAGAGTTACAATTCGTTGCAGTACTTATATCTCTAGCACCTTCCTCAGTACCCGTGCAGTTCCCAGTAGTGCTGTGGTCTGTACGGTCTCTATCCTCCCCCTAATCCCGATCTCCTCCAGTCTCTCCCTCAGCGTTCTGGGGACAGTTCCTAGTGCTCCCACTATGACTGGTACTACCCTAGTTTTCATGTTCCACATTTTCTTTAACTCCCTTGCTAGGTCCTGGTATTTTTCCCTTTTTTCACCCTCCTTCTTTTTTACTCTATGGTCTGCTGGCACAGCCACGTCTACTATTTGGCAGGCCTTCTTTTTTTTGTCTACTATTACTAAGTCCGGCCTTCTTGCCTGGATGAGGTGGTCAGTTTGGATGTCAAAGTCCCACAGTAGTTTGTGGTTGTCATTCTCCAAAACTGCCTCTGGCTTGTGCTGATACCACTTTTCCCCATGGTTGAATCCCATTTGTTTACTTAGTTCCCAGTGTATCATCGTTGCTACTCTATCGTGTCTATGCTTATACTCCTTCTGGGCGAGTTGACTACATTCACTAGTTATGTGGTTTACTGTCTCATCTCTTTCACCGCACATGCGGCATTTGCTGTTTGCCTGTGTTCTGTCGATTTTAGCTTTTATGTAGTTTGTCCTTATGCTTTTGTTTTGGGCTGCCATGATGAGCGATTCTGTTTCTCTCTTAAGGTTTCCCTTTCGTAACCACGTCCATGATTTCTCGTCTGCTATATCTTTTATCTGTCTTTTAAACTCGCCGTACAATTTTTTCCCTTCCCACTTTTCTTTTCTAGTTTGCTGTACCGTTCCATTGCTTTCTACTTTGTTTGTTGCACTATCCCTCGCGCTCTTTATGATTTCTTCACTATTTGTTTGCACATATTTATCTAGGACTACTCTAGCTCTCTGGACACAATCTTCTATGCTGATGAGCCCCCTACCACCTTCTTTTCTCTTAACGTATAGTCTATCTGTATCATCCCTAGGGTGTAATGCTTTATGCATCGTCATAAGTTTCCTTATCATTATTTGCAATCTCACACCAATTGCCTGGTGGTAACCGCTGGAGTTTGAGTGACAGCAAGTCTCCTCAGGTCTCCAGCCCTTCTCTCCTAGTACTCATAGGTTGCAGTAATACTGCGGTTTACAGTTTCTCACCGGTTGCCCAGGGGTCATTGCTGAAGGCTGAGTGACAATAAGTCTCCTCAGGTCTTCAACCAACGTCTCCTCTCTCTTTCGCCAATCATGTCAGTGCTGCGGTTAGCAATTCCGCTTTCATTTCCCTTCCTCTGTTGGGTCACTGTTGACAATTAACGTTATTATTATTATTATTATTATTATTATTATTATTATTATTATTATTATTATTATTATTATTATCTACTCATTGAGTTTTTACACCAGTCGTATCTGGTGTCTCTCACTAGATATCCAGTGGTAGTAAATCTCGTCAGTATACCATCACTCTCCTCAGTGTCCACGCTGATCATAATTAATACTGTCGTCTGTTTAGTTTCAATTCACCTACTTTTTTAAAAATTATTTTAGTATCTTACCGATGGTCTTCGGAAATGTCCCAAGCACTCCAGTAATTCAAAGATGTAACGTTGAATTTTCTGTTTATTGTATTCATTCAGTTTTCACATCAGTAGTATCACATAGTCCTGCTGGGTATCAAGTGACAGTAGGTCTCCAAAATATTCAAGTACTCTCATCGGTCTTCATACAGATTAGTTCCAATTCTTCCTTGAACTTCCAATTCTCCTAATCTTTACGCAAGATCTTTCCAGAGGGTTCCAAATGTTCCAATAATGGATGAATCACCACCTCCATACTCTACATTTTTCCATTTTTTCAGTTCTCCAGCAAAGTTCAGACGACGCTGGTGACGATTATGATATAATAATTATGGGATTTCATCACTATCCGAAAGCAGGGTATTCTTATGAAAATTTTTCATGAGCCGAACACCGTTAATCCATATAGAAAGAATGTGAGCGTTATGGCCATGAAGGTGTGTTAGGCTGAGTCGTCAGAGGTAGTAGTAGTACGAGGTACAGGAGACTGTAGTGTAGGAGGGAAAGGAAGAGGCTGCGCAATGCCTCTATAACGACTCACTGCGAAACTGATGCTGAACGCTATTTTTGCCCGTTTTCGTAAAAGGGAAAAATTAACGCAAAGCCAACTTCTGAAAAGCAGACGATATCTGTATAGACTTTGAAACAACTTGCTGGAATCCTTTGTGATGAGGTTTAAAATATCATTTCTTTCTTTACGAATATGACATTTGCTGTTTTCCAGTGTTTTGTCCATTTTCCTCTTGCATAATTGATTCTGATGCATCTCTCCTGGGATCACCATTCCCTTGTTTGTTGTCTTTTTATCTCTCTACTGTTATGACCGGTTGTCATGGTCCTTTGCTTGTTCTGTGATACGTGTTTTGCCAGTCCAATTTTAGCCATTTGAACAGAGTCATCAATGCTGATGAATCCTCTGAACCTCTTTCCTGTCTTTTCACATATTTTCTTTTGGTATCAACTGAAAGTGTATAGAGCTTTGCGTATCGACATTAATTTCCTCGTCCATTGATCTGTCTTCTCAACTAGCCTAAAGAGAAAGAATCCCTAGTACATAACTATTGGTACTGTCCGTATATTCGTTATGTTGTTCAACATATTTTTTTGTTCTTGGGTTGTAAGTATGATTTTTCGAATTGGTTATGTCTAAAAAAAATATAGACATTGTCAATTATTTCCTTTCAACTTTGCTTTTGTGACCGGCACAATGATGATTCTAAAATCTACTCATTTCCAATTGAACAACGGGTGGATTTGTACAATTTTAATTGCATCGTTCTAATAACGGGGACAATTTCATGTTAAGACCACAATTTGGTAGGGTTAACGACGTTGTTAAAGAAATAAGTGACCCAATGAGAGGGTGATTAAAGAAAGATAGACGTAACAAAGAAGGGCGTCATGCAAGGTCATATTATTCCTTTTTTTAATCTATTCTCGTGATAAAAAAAAGATAGAAAGTACTGGAAAGAAAGGAAAAAGAGAAAGAAAGCAAACGATACAGTGTTTACATTTCATGTATATATATCTATAAGTTTTTTTCATTTTACAATGAATCATGTTGCATTTCGGACGATATTTTTCATTTTAATTTTGTTGCAATGATTATCCACTTTGATCAATTCAGTCACGTTAGTATAACTTCGGATTGATAAGAGGCAAACATTCATCTACAAGATTACCTACTTTGAAGTAGTTGAACTGGTTTTGAAGTATAGTAGTTTCCAATAATGATCCTTAACAGGTTTCATATATGTCTTCAGAAGACTGATTTGATTCTGTTTCTGGTCATCATTTTCCACTGTCCATTAGAGGGGGTTTAACTCAGGTCATTGATACATCGATCTTGATTTGGAAATTCCATGGGTGTGATAAAACCTCAGTTGTTGGTGAGTTGTTGGGCAATTCCCTTCTTCTCTCTGCAACATTGTTGGTGTTCATTTTATAGAAAAAGAAAATAGAAAATGTTGGTTCTTGTGGAGAACTAACTTTGAATATCCTCATCAAGGAATCTCTTATTTGTTGTCCATGTACAGTAGTCTAGTAAAAGAACTAATTTCAATAGATTTGTCACGTTTTCTGTACTTTTTTTGTCTGATATTTATCCAACTGACAGCCTGGCATTTTGTGTATATATATATATATATATATATATATATATATATATATATATATATATATATATATATATATGACAGCTGTTGCGTTGTATTGCAACTCACCAGTGTGGCTATAGACTCGACACCCCTTCCAGTACCGCCAGGTGGGACCGAAACCTTCACTCTGGACCCAGAGGCTGATGCTCGACCCCTGCCCTACCCAGAAGTGGATGGTTAATAGGACCGAATTAAGCGATATATTTACTTACGCATTACTTTCCATCAACCCGAGGGCTTCATTCCAGTGTTGGAAGAGCATTGCTAGGTTGCTTAGAGTATATATATATATATATATATATATATATATATATATATATATATATATATATATATATAACCTACTTTTGACTGACTGCAGTTTACATGATGCCAGGCTGTCAGCTGGATAGATTACAGGCGAAATAAATGCAGAGAATGTGAAATATCTATCAAAATCAGTTCTTTTATAAAATCTAAAATGTATGCAGTAAGCGTGATGAATTCGATTATAGTTTTTATTGTTGTCTAGGATGAGTAGTTATCGAGTGATAAGGGTACAAACATCTTTGGAACTCAAAGTATATATAGAGGCTAAACGGGTGTCCAAGACATAGAATCTACTAAAAAAAACTTAAATGGCAATGGGCCAGTCATGTTATGAGAATGGCAGACAACCAATCGACATCACGACTCACAATATGGTCCCCAGAGATCACATGCGAAACCGAGGCCAGCAGAATAAAAGATGGAGAGATGAACTAGACAAATTAGGGAAATACTGGCTCTGCGACGCCCATGATAGAGAAAGGTGACGGATCCTGGGAATGTCAATTTCCAACGACGTACGATAAAAGACTGATGATGATGATGATGATGATGATGATGATGATGAGAATCGGTTGACTTTTCATAGAGGGTCATTAGTAATTGATTTAACCTGAATTCCATCCGCTTACAAAATATAGATTTATGTATTTTTTATAGATCCATACAGTTTCAATAGACATTATAATTTCGTGAAAAAACAGAGCAAACTATATGAAAATACACAGATCAATACATTTTTCACACACACACACCCTACTGAAAAATATTTGTAAAGCATAATATAAAACAAAAAGAAGGGTTGCATCCTTTGAAGTCTAACCACACTCAAACAGAGTTTTTTTAGGAAAACGGTAAATCATGATTTATCTTACATCTACATTTAGCAGGTTCTTAGTTTTCAGAGATCAGGAATGAAGTACAACGATCACTCAGTCTTCAGTCCGATGCTCTAACCTTCAAATTATCACTGCGAGCATTGTTTTAGAATAAAACGTGTCTGTTCAATTGTTGCTTCAACTTCAAGATTTCTATTTAGGATTAATTCTGTATCTGAATTGAGATGGTGTAAAATAGGCTATCTTACTAATCACGCATTTTCTTTGCAAGCTAAACTAGAATGGCGACTGCTTTGAATAGATATGTCGTTTTGACAGCTATAAGTCTATCGAATTCCACTTCCAAAAAATGGACAATTTTTCAAGTTAATTTAGAGCTGCACATTCTCCAATTCTTTTTCTTTTGCTCTCTCTCTCTCTCTCTCTCTCTCTCTCTCTTTTTTTATCATCCTTCTTTCCTCCCTTCTCTCATTTTTTCGGCAATCTTAATAAACCTACACTTACTCTTGATAGCGATGCGTTTGACAAATGTCTTTTTCACACATTACTACGAGTATGCTCATTAAAAACGTGTCCTTGGGCCAGACTTTGTTTAGTCTGATCTCTGTTATTATCCACTTCTTTCTGAAATCAGATAATTGTTTCGCCTCTGGCGCTGAATAAGACCTTTTGAAGTTTGAGTAGTCATTAAGAGAGACCTTCATTTTCACTGAACGTTTTTTTTTTTTAAATCTTAAATTCCGTTACCTACGAGATATTCGCCATATTGTTTGCTAAATACATTTTCTATGCAATAAGCCTGGCAACTAAACCCTTTCAAGACTAACCTATTAATGTGCTCAATGCCTGGATTCAAGAATTGAAATTCATTTTCCTCGCTTAATGTACTCTCGCATAACAAGCAATCATAAATCTATTACATAAAGAAAATCGTGAAAATTTATTCATCCTCAGGACGAAAAACACGGAATTAGCAGATCTTTCCGTCTACAGGTCTAACCTGTTCAATCATGTAATGCAAACTAATTTCTCTGTGATTCATATGATGACGTCATTGTCTGTGGTTGTAAGATCCGGAAAAATTTCATTCAATTTAATTTTTGCTAGGCATACGTCAAAGTAGACTTCTAATATATATATATATATATATATATATATATATATATATATATATATATATATATATATAGTAGAATGAGGATTCGCTACACAAAATAGCTCATGTTTCTGCCCTGTTCGGGCTTCAATAGACTACTACTAAGCATCCTTGTGGATATGACCCCTATATGGAGTTCACACCCCTTGACAAAATGAATATCCCCCTACCATTCACTACCACACTCACAACATAAAAAATAGACCAAAAAAACATGGACAATCATTCGCCTGCTGAGGCCCGAACAGGGTAGAATCATGAGCTAGTTTGTGTAGCGAATCCCCATTCTACTATTTATTTCCAGCTCTACTTTAAAACAACTTAACTTCAGGAGTAAAAGGTTGTATATATCGAGCATTCTATGAAATAAATCCATTACATTTCAGAAGTGGCTTTATATTATTGGTATATTATTATATTATGTTATACTGCTAGCTTAATTTGTACCACATATACTCTGTGTATATATATATATACATGTATATATATATATATATATATATATATATATATATATATATATATATATCTCCACACAGCACACACCACTGATGATGGGAAGAATCCCGAAACATGTATGGACATTTTACTTATAAGGATTAATAAACCTTAACTCCAAACACCTCACTCCCGAGAAGTTTACTTCGAGTTTCGACAAAAAATCCTTAATCGTCTATTTACTAAGCGCAGCTGGATGACTGTTTAGGAAAACCAGTTACTGTCAGCAACATGTGATCTTGTGCCAAACTAAAATGAGCTTAGCAATCACTAAGCTAAACTTAATCCTACACTAGGCGAGAAGAAATCTTTCTTTCTTGGCATGTACATTTCTATTTACTTTTTTCCGGGCAGACATCACAAAACATTTTTTTTATGTGAGAAGCAGGTGGAGGTACAATACGGATAATAGTCTTCTTTTGAGTCTGCCGAAGATTTTGTCTTAAGTTTAGAGAAAAGTCTTCGGTGATACCGTGGTAACTACCTCCAGCTTCCTTCGGGAGACCGGTGCTCATTTATTTGTCTGAGAAGTTGGCTACCTCCCATGGTACAATGATTCTTCTGCTAGTTTAGCGAGCCAGTACTATTGCCTTGGATTAAACCCTTATTGTGTGCCTCACATTTGTGGCCTTGTATCAGAATCAACTAAGCTTAGTAGACACTCCTTCGCCTGAGGATCGTATTCAATTTTAGCCAACCAGGAGACTGAAATAGTTGAGTACCAGTGCCAAAGGTCGGCGTTCGAGCCTAGGTGAAAACAGGGATTTCAACTGCTGATTTATATGGTAATCCAACAGGTAATTGTTAGTGTTGTTGTTCCAGTTCACGCTGGTTACCCCAACAAAGTATTTTACCGAATAAATTTCGGATCGAAATTCAGCTAATAACTACGTGTCAGGCTGCGAACTAATTGATCCACCTTTGTCTAAGTAATTCGGTGCAGCGTAAAAGAAAACCGGAAGACAGTTCTGGTTAGTCACTCAATAGAAAATCGTCTCGCGACCGACGTATTCTGGCTACATACTGTGTTGGGGGTGATCAATTAAAATTTCGTGAACCCTCCAAATTTTTTTCTAGATGTAATAAGGAGTAAATGTTGAATGTTTCAGTCCCCTGGCTCCGTCGGTACGGTTTGTACGCGCGAAAGATGTATAGTCAGGCAGACAGACCAACTTAAAAACTGAAAAAACCTCTTGGTGACAGTTTTTGTTGACAGTCTCAAATAGTGAACATCATCATACATTTTTTGCAGAATGTTTTCTCTCACTCACACTCACACTATATATATATATATATATATATATATATATATATATATATATATATATATATATATATATACGAGCCAAAAGTTCAAGAAACCTTAACAACACGTGCAAACCGAATGGGGTATCTGTTGAGAGCATAACCACTTGTGAGAACTCTAAGAACCGTCAAAAGGGAATTACTGACGTAATTATGGAAATTGGATGTTAGTATAAGTCATCTTTTCGTATTATATATATATATATATATATATATATATATATATATATATATATATATATATATATATATATGCATTGAGATAAAAAGAAAATCAAATTTTTCGAATCACTCTTGTCATGTACTCACGTGTTATTTCTGGGAGGCTACGAGATTCCGTCGATAAGTCATTCTTGACTTGGGTAGAAAAAACCGTCAGGAAATCACTACGTCTTAAAAGTGAGACGCCATCGTAGCAAATAACATTCTCCTTTGGAGACAGACAGGCTAATCGGTACGTCCAGGTAATTAATACTCTTCTTACCTGGGCATCCGCAAAGTTATCGGGAGGATGACGTAATAGAAGGAAAAAAAGAGGAAAATATAAAGAAAACAAAATGGAGTCTTACTCCAATCGCTCTACAAATTTCAACTCAATTGATGTTTCTTTTTTTCTTCCTGAAGTAGTCTTGAAGATAGAGAGCGGGAGAGGAATAATTTTTTTTTAATCATAGTCGGAAATCAACTCGTTCGAGCTGTTGCATTTGTCTTTTGTGTCTTTAGTGCTTCGTTATTACGGTTGTTGTGTTGGACAACCTGACTTGTAATTTCAGAGGGAAGGAAATTTTAATTATTGGGAAAGTTTGTTTATTCGGGTCGTTACACTCATTCTTTTTGTGTTTATCGAAATGCGAAGAGCTCAAGACACAAAGGATGGGTATAATTGTTCGAATTAAGAGATAAACCCGGAACAATCGGTAGACTACGGAGTTGGTGATCATAAGGTCCATAGTTCAAATTCTAGTAACTCGTACTCTAGATAGCTATGACGTTCAATCTTGCATTTGATTAAAAGAAAAAAGAAAAGTTTTTCCCCTATTGCAAATCGTAATCAACGATAAATTCTCATAAAATAAATAATTCATTGGTTTTAAATTCAGTAGCAACATTTCGAAAGTGATGTTACGAATATAGGAAAGTTACTGCTCACTATTTCTATTACAGGTTTCCCTCTGTATCTGAAAGTAGAGCATTCCTTCAAAAACCTACTGTAAGCCGAAATGGCGTAAAGCGAATCGGCAATTACCACTGATTCATATTGGAAATTTTTTGAGCGTTCCCTGACTCCAAAATGGTGATTATTGTATGTTGGACTGGGTGGTATTCCTAGGGTTGGTGTCACTCGGGGCGGAAACTCAGGGTGCCACTCCCAGAACTTGACCTATTACCATGATATCAAGAATGTTTATGGCCTTTTTATTCTACAGGTATACGTACCTCAAAAGATCTACAAAATGTCCTTTCTGCATTAAATCTGGGGGAATTTTTTTATGTATGCTCCAACCTAATGAACTTTCTCCTTGGGGTAGGGGGTTAAGTGTTATGAAACAAGAAATCATACGAATAGTTGAAGTTTTTCTTCTTTTTTGTTTCGTCACTAAAAAATAAAACTTTGATATATTCATCCCTTAATTTCAAAACTATTATTGCTAGAGCATATTTTTTCTTTGCTTCTCGTTGCACTCGGTGAATAGTTTCACAAACCTTGAATATGTTGAAAATCAAGACGTTTTTCAGTTAGTACAGGTTATTGAAGGTTGTAATCTTATATAAACAAGTTTTCTCGGTACCCCAAAATATATGAACACTGCACTTTTTGGTATCTGCTGACCATTATTGAATTATTGATTCGGTGGAGATTTTCCGTTTAAATTGTCGAGGATGATATTTACCTCTGATAAAATACTAAACTTGCGAACTCAAATCCATGTTCACTAATTTTAGTAGCAATATGTGAAAAATTGAATTCTTATCGCCGACTAAAAATCACCATTTTCCGTACCAAGTTGTAACAGAGTTTTGAAGAAAAGCAATTGTTAGTAGTTTTCCAGCGAGATAAAACTTTGTGGATAATAAACAACAATCAGTTTGGGATTTATTGTCATTTTTTTAATTATAGAGCAATAAGTGCCTTTGTATATATTTAGAGGCTTCGTGTTTTTGCTTTTTCTATGTACATATACAGTGATCTCCTGCTATAACGGATTTCAACTTAACGAACTTTCTGCTTATTTATCGAACGAAGTTTGATAAATGCAGCGAAAACTTGGACCACCACGAACTTGCCTTTACTCTAGTTTCCAGGTCTAACCTTTCGCGATGTTTAGTTCAAGATCAAAGTGTAGTATATGTTCTTCTCCCGTCAACGAAACATCACTAACTTCCCGTTTTCAATTTTAAGCGTTACAATGGTTGTATTCCAATTGATTGCTTCATGAATGTTAATTCAATTCAAATACTTTTCCAATTGGTAGAAACACAAGTCGTTATGAATCTTATTTGTCGTCACTAGAACAATGTGACTTAGCATTCCAGTTTTGAATTTTTAAGTTTACTCCACTCATGTGGGGAGAAAGTAATTTGATTTTACTGAATCATATATACTTGTTATAATTCTTCATTAATCGTTGACGTTAGAAGTACAGATACTATACTTTGATCTATAAACTAAATGTAACAAACGGCTGGACTACGAAAGTAGGATAAGAACTTTCTTATCATTTACCGAACGATGTAAGGTAACGATGAAAATAGAATGAGGTGCAACCGAACAGCCGTTTGATTTACCGAACGATGTTCGTATAATGCATTCGTTGGCTATAATTTTGACAATTTCACCAATGAAAAGTCACGTAAGATGAGCAAAGTACCATGTAGAATCTACAAAACTTTAAATTCAAAGTTCGTGGAAGACAAAGCAAATTATTGCTCATCACTTCAGAGTCAATAGGTCAACTTTAATTTTTGAAATCAACAAGTATGTCAATTAAAAGATTTTTTTCAAAATACAGTCATTATGGTGTCACCGGGATTGGGCTGCTCCACTTCCGTCTGGTAAGCCACTGGATTGACTATAGTGTTTGATTTTACTGAATCGTAGGAAAATTTTTTTTTTAAATTCCATGGTGTATTCTGGTTCGCAAATCCCGATTATATACACGAAATCCATTGTACACCCGATTTTATCCATTTGGCTTGGCGCTTGTATGAAAAAGCCAAGTTTTAGGAGTGGTTCTCTCTCTCTCTCTCTCTCTCTCTCTCTCTCTCCTGTTTCCAGGATTCGCACCCGTTTACCATAGCTGATATTATACGTTGATTTTATACTTTACGCTTTAAGGATATTGTCAATATGCTTTTCAGTATGTCTTAATATCTATATCAAATGCTCTCCAGACAATCGTTCCGTGCCGTTTCATTTAATTCCGTCGCATTCATCTAGTTTTATCGCCTGACCCAGGTAAATACATTCCTTGACTTCATCTAAGACTCCACCGTCCATTCTTATGTTATTTTTATATCTTGTCGTTGAACATTACTTTCGACTTTGTTTTGTTCATCTTTAACCCTATTGAGGGGGGGGGATTTCTCTATTCAGATCACTTAACATGTTTTGTAGATCCTCTGCAGTTTCTGATATTAATGCATTATCATCGCGGTGCCTCAAGTTGTTCAAATATTCTCTGTCAATGTTTAAACCCACCTTTTTCTCCGTCTGTTTTTCTAAAGGTGCTTTCAAGGTTCTCTGTCGAGACTTTTGGTGATATATCCCCTTATCTCATTCCATCCACAATCTTTATCTTGTTAGTATCTTCATAAAGTCCTATTATTGCAGTGCCATTTTCGTATATATTCTCGATTACTCTTTATATAATTCTCATTTATACACTGCTTTCGCGTGTTTTATTGAGTTGAAGGCCTTTCCATAGTCTACGTAAGCTAAACAAAGTGGTCTATTGCATTTTCGTGTCTTTTCGATTCGCTGGTTTACTAAGTGTAGGTGGTCCGTTGTCGAATAGACACCTCTAAAGCCTGCCTGTTCACGCTGTTTGTTTTTCATCTAAGGTGTTTGTTAATCTAATTGTAAGTAATTTCGTGAATAGTTAGAGAATGTTGAGCAGTCAAGCTTTAGAGTTTCCTTTCTTGCATAGCAGGATCAGAGAGTGAATCTCTATTTCTCTGTCCACAAGAACGGACTCTTCAAATTAAAGGTAACATTTTGTTGATAAAAAATATCTCCTAACCACCATTTGAAACAATCTTAGATGTATAAGCGTGAGGTGTTTGTGTGTTCGTGTTTTGCATGTCTCGTGTTTGTCTCAATGACGTGTGTGTGGGTGGGTGGGTTTAAAACAGAAGGTTTTGAGAAAAATGTCCAATTCAGAGGGCTTTAAAGGGGGTTCTATTTACAATGTAACTATGATGCCAAAGTGGAACCTTCTTTCCGTCCATATACATGTCGTTTTATTTTACATATTTATATATGATTATTTTTGGGTTTAAAATGAGGAGACGCCGTCGAGGGGTCAGCAGTAAAGGAGACTTTTTTCCTAAATTAAAATTAAAGTAAGAAGTTTTGAGAAAAAAGGGGGCTTTTAGAGGGGAGGAGTTTATTTATAATGTAACTGGACCCTTACTTTCTTGCAAAACTGGACCTTACTTTCCTTTCAATATATATATATATATATATATATATATATATATATATATATATATATATATATATATATATATGAATGCCACCCAGAAAAATAGACCAAATAACGTCCTAGATAGGGATCCAAATAAATAGATTCAATCATTCGCCTGAAGAAGCCCCAACATGGCCGAAACATAAACGTGTTTGTGTACCAAATCTTTTATTTCATATATATGTATGTATGTATGTATGTATGTATGTATGTATGTATGTATGTATGTATATTATTTACCACTACTATGTATTTACTTCTCGGCCCTTTCACCTCTCACCCTTTTCTTCGTCTCACTTCTTCTCCCTCCCCCTCTCCTCTTCCTCGCACGGCCTCGACTGACATAATAGCCAATCTCATGCCAGGAGGAGGGAAACGACAACAACAACAACAACAATAACAACAACACAAACAACATGAACGAACAGGATTCATGCGAAAGAGGAACAAACGTAACTGAATTTCAGTCACAATATCAACATTCTTGCAAACGGAACCCAACCCTCTTTCTGGTGGACAGTTACTTTCAGACCACACCCGAAATCCAATTATACGTCCCCAATTTTCCAAAATTTTAGATCTTGAGATTTATTTAACAGATTTAGATTTAAGATGTCGGTGACATATGAAGACTAGCTAAATTGAAGACTGTTAAATAATAAATCTTGATTTGTCTTAATCGCTCTCGATATTTGCCTTTTAATCCATTAAAGTAACGCTTAAAAAATATAGTTTCAAATCAATAAGCATTTTAGATATAGTCAAGAAAAAATATCATACTCCTGTGTAGTAACAATTTTTTTTTTTCAAAACTCAAGTCAAATATACGATTCAATTATCTTCAGATTTCTCGCAGCTTAGTTTTAAAAGCTGCTAATTCCGTTTGAGAGGACTCCTTGGGGGTTTTGGATTACTTACAAATCACATGCTCAAATATTCTCACGATTTGAGAAGTATCCTTATATATGTGTCTTTGTGTGCACTCGCGCCCACCTGACATTGAAGTCGTTTGGATTTACGGTTCTTGATATGAGGGGTGCACAGGCTCGATATCAATAAAAATCTGTCCTGAAATGAATACATATTTTTTATCGTTTAAGTGACGTGGTTATGACACGATGTGCATCTTTAACCATTACGGTATGGTGTCGGGATAGATTTAGGAGAGAGGGAGAGAGAGAGAATGTTCGTATTTTTACGATAGAGTGAAATAAAGGGAAATAGGGAGAATGTTTATCTCTTTTTACAGTAGAGTGAAAAAAAGGCAGATGGGGGTTGTTTATTACTTTTTATATTGGATTTTATTTTTACGATGGAGTAAAATAAATGGAGGGAGAAAGGGAGTTTTTATTCTTTTATGATATATGAAAGAAAGGAAGAGACTTCAACTTTGATTTTAACTTAAAAATTCAAGAAAACTTTGAAATTTGTGGACAGATTTATAAACAAACACATAGTCGCAACGTCTATGCACCAAATTAACTTGAGCCCCCTATCTCTTTTTAATATTAGTCTCTTCCTCTTCGGACTTCAATCATCACATTAAATATTACATCACTTTATGAAAACGAATCATATCAAATACTGTCTGATTTCCAACGATATATTTTAACAAAAACCATCTATCGATCAATTTTATTAATTTTTTTTTATTGCAAATTACTCCGCCCGTTGTACAGAATTGTGCAAAATTGACATTCACCAAATATATTAGTCGATAGACGAGGCATTGCAATGTCAATTTCGAAATTGTTTGGATCAGCAGTTCTGGAGAAAAAAACTGATAAAAATAAATAAAACATTAATCTTTTATCTAAAATTACAGATCTAAAATTAGGTATGAAATATCTAAATTGGCAATTGATATAGATTTAGATATAAGATATCTAAATTGGCAAGACTAAAGAGAAATAACCAACATACTTCGAAGTCGTATTTTTGTACAACAGAGAGGAAATCATTTCATATGGATATTATGTCACTTTTTGAACGGGCGTGCCCTGGTATTAATTAAATCCCTTTATAGTGTGAATTTGTAGCAAGAAACGAGTTCTATTTACGTAAATGATATTTTGACTTGACCAGCAAGAAGTGGGAGGGTGACCATTAACCAAAAAAAGAACATTCCAGACTGAAAAGGGTGAGGAAGGGCTGAATTGTCCATTCGTCTGTGTTGACAACGTAACTTGTACATTGCCGCTCCTCAGTAGTGTTGACAACGGTAACAACATATAATAGAAATACGTTAACAATTATTATAGCTTTTACTTCCAACTTTTTTCTCTCAAGTATATCTGAGGTAATCTATATACTTTTGTTTAGTAAGCCCCCCGAATAGGGCACAATTTAACGTCGGGCCCTAGGTGGCGCCGGATGCAGGACAGAGTATCCACTAGCCGTAGTATCCTGCCTAAAACCGAATGTCTGACTTCCCAAAGTGGAAGCGATGAGCAAACAATTCTTATGAGCATTTTTACCTAAGAAGGCTTAACAAAAATATAGTTGCTACGTGTCTAAACTGAATCAGTCCAATTAACATCACCTACTTATTACGACATTTATCCAAATGAGGGCTGAAAAAAATTAATGTTACAATTCTAGATACAAGGGACGTAATTCAATAATCTCGGTCGAATCCATTTCTTTTCTTTATGAAATAAAACCTTGGTATAACTGGTGTTACGTAATTGAATACTAATTTTGAGATTTTTGATTGACGATCACTTCAACAATTTAGAATTATTTCCTCAAATACCACTTGGGTTAATTTTCTAGTTTCCTCACACTTATGGTGGGGGGGGGGTATCAGAATAAGCATAAGTGCTAATAATTTGATTGACTTCTCATAGAGCCAAGTATTAACAATTAAATCCAAGAACCCATAAGGTGAAGTAAAATATTTCAAACAAGCAAATTTTTAGTATAAAAACAGAAACAATAGAAGTAAATTGTGTCACGAATTCAGTGTCTACGTACAATGATAATTTTTTAAAATCCATGATAATCGTTTTTTCCTTTTGAATTACCTCCCTTGCATCCAATGTTTTTACTTCAAACAAAAAATACAAAAAATCCTCGCTCGTTTTTTACCTACTAATTTATGGGAGTGATGTCTACTGATGCCGAAAGTCTGTTAAATCCGAATTTAATCTTCCATCAAAAAATCTTTATTACAACATACAGCACTGTACAAAATAACATTATTTGAATTATCTTATTGTAATTCAACAAATATCTATCTGTCTACCTGTCCGATTGTATGTGTTAAAAACATTCCCCTAATATGTTTTAGGGTGTTCGAATCACAATGTTAATTCATCCTGATATTTACACATTTTTTTCTCAGTTTTTGACGTGAACTTTGTTTAAGAATGATATAATGTGTAGGAAAGAAATAGAAGTTGAGTGGGTGTATGAGTGATTGGGAGAGGGACTCAGAGAGGATGGTGGGGAGAATAGAAGTGAGAGAGAAAGTGAGGAATTAGATAGATATACCAAATGTTTCGCAAAAATAGATTTAAGAAATCTTAATAACTGAATATTTTTCTGTTGATTTATATATACTCACGTACATTTTTATATATCTTTTTAAAATCTCAAATCGTCAATTTACGTCGTTGTAATTGAAACAAAAGTGACTAAGACAAACAAAATAAAATTAAATATTCGGCGTTTGTCTATTTTTCGTTTGATCGTCTCTACTCCAAAAATATTGATGATATTTAAATTTCGTAATTATTATAATTATTGATAAATATATATCTAATTATGGGCTATATAGTACGGACTTTCACTTTCAATAATTCTCTCATTTATCCTGCTATGAAATTCATATACAATCAATAGTAAGATTTTTAAGTTATTCCCATTATGCACCAATTTAACTACGCATTGTTTTTCATGAAGGGCATTTTACCGTGAAATAGTAGATAACAATTTAGTCTCACAGAATATTATCATTACTGTAGAGAGTTCAAACCTCACTTTGTGTCCCACACCTGTTGCCTTCTGCTATACTAACCTCAGCTAGATAAATATCTAATGAGTATTAATATCATCTTGAATTTATACTGGGTGAAGCATTGTCAATTTATCGGCCATTATTAATTTTTTACTAGTATTTATTCCAACTTACTTTCAGTTCATTTTCATCGCATTCTACGGCCATTAGTAAATACTTTGGAGTGGAAATAAAGATTAAGCTCTCGAAACGGATACAAATTCGAGTCCCCCCGAGAGCTTATTCCTAATTTCCGATCCATGCTGTTCACCAATAGGCGTAGAATAATGATCTGGGTAGTGAAAAACAACAAAAACTAAAATGAAAGAAATATAAGTAAAAAAAAAATATTAATGGCTATCCAATGTGCGTCTATCGGTATATCTTCTCGAACGCAGATCTATTTATATACGTTCTTGTGCCACCCTTTTTATTTTATTTTGTTTTATCATCATCATCATCATCATCATCATCATCATCATCATCATCATCATCATCATCATCATCATCATCATCATCATCATCATCATCATCATGATGCTCAGATACTCGCCGTCTATCCTAATTCCTTTGCTCTCCCAGTCTAGCCTTCTGAAGATCATCTCGAGGCAGGCTGTGAAGAGTTTAGGTGAGCTGGTATCACCTTGTTTTAGTATACTCGTAATCAAACAGATCATTCATGTATTCTTAAGGTGTGAGAGTTCATGATGTTGGCTAACCACCCCAGGAAACAGAACGCTGTAATCATTCACTTAAGAACGGATCTCTGAAACGGATCTCGATATAAAAACTTCTTTGTAACTGAGCACCAACCTGCGTATACACGTGACGACTTATTTCTATTGATGATACCTGACGAAGGCCGTAGAGTGCAACGGCCGAAACGTTGTATGAAAAACAACCAAGATGAGGATGGTCCGAATATCAATAGAAATAATAATAATACCTCATCTCAAAAATTCCGAGATATACGTGACGACTTGTTCCACCCACAGTATTGGAAAGGGGTAATGCCCCCCCCCTCGAACATTACTCCCTTGCATTGGTGGATACACGTTTGGTTCCATATAACAAATGTGACGCATTATCATTTTACCTTAGGGAAATGGCATGAAATGAAATTTCCTCGAGACTTTTCATCCTCTTCTCGTCTTGCATCGTGTGATTAGACAAGATACCGTGTAGAAGAGATTAAGGGGTGGCGGTTAACCCAGGTGCTATGTGAACCATTCCACTACCATCAACCACTGCAGAATGCCAGTCATAGTATATCCTCTTGAGATATATGCTGACCGTGCCCAAGGAGAAATGGACTGTTGCATTTTCAAGTGGCATTAGCGTGAAGTGAACATAAGCAACCTCAGCAGAGATTTGAGCTCGGTGTTGTTGATTTCGTGCTAGTAACCGTTACTTCCATCAACACTGCAAAAGCACACTAACGATGGTTAGCAAGCAAGCCTTACAGACTTATCAACTGAGTTATATCCTCAAGTGTCTCACCATCGCGGCCATGTGCCAGGCAAACTAAGCTTCACTTAGTGAATAATTATGTGTGTGTGTGTGTGTGTGTGTTTTAGATTCTTCAATTTAACTATCAAGCTAAGATCGGTCGCCGATTGGATTTCGTCAAATCACTGATTCTTTGAGTCCAATCGGCGATGAATATGTCGACATCAGTGCTCATAAGACCTTAAAAAATGTCTGGTATACGGGGACTTCATTAATTAAACACATTGATATCGTTGTATTAAAGACTACTAGGTTTGAAATGTAAACATCAATAACTGTCAATTATCGGTTGTAAGGAATTGAGTTTAAGATATAAAATCAGCACAACTATGATGGTCACGTGGCCGAATGGTTAAAAACAGCTGGGCGTTTACTTGACTCCCTCTGGCTAGAAAGTGTTATTTCGATTCTCATCGTGGACTTTCTCTTTATTTTACGCTATTTAATCGATGTTGTAGTCAAGATGTGATAAAATAGCAACTGAAAGTTAGGGTGAAAGAAAAACTTATCAAAATTGATAATAATGCGAGAATATAGTTTACTAGTTTAACACTGGTATGATGATATAAGATTAGTAATGGGAAAGTAACAAAAACGATTATCAATATAACTTCGGAAAAGTAACAAAAAAACTCCAATATAACTGAATAGTGCATATGTGGATGTTCCTCCAGCTGTTACTGCACACATGTGCATCTACAGAATGCTGTGAATGAGAGACTTGGCTTAAAGCACTTGTATCTCCGGTTGCATCCTTTCCTACAGGGATGCTTGGCTGCAATTGGTGGTAATGTGGATCAACATATCTACCACGTCCCTTCATTCTACGCCCAACGCAGTCGGTGGTTTGGAGATGGTAGCATGGTCTCAATCGATCCCAGTCTGATCAGCAGCTCGTTTTGCTCGTTTTGCGTGCTCTCTAAGGGCTGCCTGAGTTGGTTGAATTGAGTTGTACGAACTCTCCTTGCGAGGCAAGAGATCCAGTCTTGCCTCATCAATACCACTGGCTGCACTTGATCTTGGTGTTGGATGCTGGCTGAGAGTGGGAAGGCAGACAACATCACATCCATTAAATGAATGAAAGAATTGTATTCAAACTGGCGTTCTCCGGCCCTGTTGCAGAAATCTCAGGGACTGGAATCCATTGTACATCAGCTTCTTGGTCAAAGGCAATTCATCTGTTCTCAAGACCAAGGTCATGTAAGGATGGCAGTACAGATATTGCTATGAGGACGGTGCCAGTATCATTAGCCTTGATACCTTTTGTTGTTGCATCCCAGGCCTGTACAAGTATTCGTGTGTTAGCTTTTTCCTTATAGCATGGAGACGCAGCATCAGAGAGCTAGCCACTGCCACTGAGAGATGCAGGAGACGGTTGGTTCTTACGCTTGAAGAATTCTTGCAAGTCACAATGACTGCTCTGATATGAGATGAAGAATCACGAGAACAACTGTTATCTTCCAGCACTTTCTCCTTAGAACTGCCCCCAGCTTGCTTTAAGACTAGTTCAAAGAAAGAAACTGTGTTCTTATTGATTGGATGATAGAATTACCATTCATCTTTATGCTGTTGCCCCTCCATGAACGACTGGAATTGCTCTTTGCAATGCCAGTGATATGCACCAACCATTTCGACAAGAGCTGGGTGTGCAATATTCTTTGTCTTACGCTGATAGGTTGGCTGAATCTTCTTGGAATCAGATGCCTATCTCCTGCAGCACTACAGAGTGAGCTTTCACCTTTTCAAAGAAAAATATCTGGCACTCGTGTCCGCTCATATCTGCTCCCTTTGTTGGCATCTTTCATACCTGACACAGTCTCGTATCCGGCACTTTGGGCCCAATGACCATCCATCTACGGGGGCAATCAAATGACTCTTCTATCAACTTTGATGACTGAATTATTTTGTTCGTGGGCTTGGCCAATCATCAGGCTAGAGAATTCTCTTTTAGACTTGTGAACAACAAGGTTGCCCTTGTGAAACTCGCTGGCCACTTCTGGATATAGTTGTTCAAGGGACATCAGGTCTCGAAGGTGAACTTTGAACCGTTGCGCACAATCAACATTATCATTTGCAAAGTGGTAAGGGACAATTTCTAAGAGTGCTTCACGATATAGGTTGGAGTCTCCTCTGGATAAGCGGATCAGGATGGAAACGGCGGGTTCCGTGTCCAGTGCCAAACTTAAAAACTGGAAGTGTGGACTCTCTACACTGCGTCGTTCATACCAGTCTTCAAAGCTAAGATCTGATCCGCCAAACACAGCATAGTAGTAGTCCGTCAACTACAGGTCACTGCCCCCTTGACCGGTTAACGATACTGTGATTATTCATTGCCGAACCCGACCTTTGCATTTCCTCTTTTGTTTTTTGTTTTTTGCCAATGGCTGAACCATCCTGTTTTTGTAAATTAGTCATTCATTTTGTTATTCATAGAATTCAAGATACAATGTTTTTGATCGCTAAAAAACACTTTTTCGTGTATACCAATCGAAAGGAGCCAACTCCCATAAAATAAATATGTTTACTATAGAAAAATTTGGATTTCATAAATTTCAAAATAAAACCCCTAGAAATTCAGACAGGTACTGAAAACTTAATGCTGGCAGCTTTGCTTCACACCATTGTCAGCTCAATTATAGTGCGTAGCCAACTTAGCAACATTTTCTATTGACAGGGCGCATTCTGCGAGACAAACTATGTGATGACACAATTTGCTAATCATTCAAAGTATCAGTTCTTGATGTTCTGTGAAAAAAGTTTTTATATCGGTAGGCCTGAAGTCGGGAACCCTGGCCTAGAGTGCCCTTTTCGGAAATTTTGGATTTGGACACTTGCATCAATTTCAGTAAAAGATAGAAAATAGACAAAGAAAACTTAATTATGGTGGTTAGAAACAAAGAAATAATTCTTGGATAAATTTACTTGGCAAATTGAACCCCCCTTTGAAAATCTATTTGGAATTGAAAAGAAAAACATTTTTTATAGTCCCTGAGAGGAGTATGTGTACAATACTCCAGGTTTCTACAATGAACAGTGTGTTCTGTGTCAAGAGCAGATATATAGATAGATAGTATCTGACACCTTCCAGTGCCCCAACCCTGTGCAAAGTCCAGATACTTGGAATATTGTGAAAATCGAGATTTCGGCAAGAAAATAGTACAATCGCGCTACTAAACTAAATATTTGTATTACAGCAACCTATCTCACCCCACTTTCCCAGGTTCAGATACATTGACGACAGATAGATAGATAAATAGATAGATAGATAGATAGATGAGCTTATATTCTGGTGGCCATAAACTAAGAGATCAATTCAGGATAAACTTACAATGCATGTTGAACCTTCTCTAAAAGCCTATTCAGGTTGTTGAAAAAGTATGTGTGCGAAAAATCTCTACAATGAACTTTGGGTTTTGTACCAAGAGCTAATACATACATACATACATACATACATACATATATATATATATATATATATATATATATATATATATATATATATATATATATATGTGTGTGTGTGTGTGTGTGTGTGTGTGTGTGTGTATATATATATATATATATATATATATATATAGATAGATAGATAGATAGATAGATAGATAGATAGATAGATAGATAGATAGATAGATAGATATAGATATATATATAGAGATAAATAGTACCTGTCCCCTCCCTCTTCATCTTTGTGCCAATTCCAGCTATATAGAAGATTGAAAATAGAGGCGTTGACCAAAAAAATATTACCTACAGCTCTACTAACCATTAGTACGGCAGCAATCTGCCCGATGACCCCCATGCTCTCACCTGTGTCTCTCAGTCCTACAATGCCAAATCTGGATACATACAAGATTATTTGGCTGTAATGAATGTAATGAAAATCTGAATTTTCAAAAAAAACATGCGTGAATTTTCTTTGACACAAATTAAGGGATCAATTTAAGATGAACTTACATTGCTGATTGACACCCCCATGTGAAAAAAAATATTCAGGGCGGAGGTTATATTGAGCAAAAACAATTACCCATCTACAATGTACGATGTGGTCAGAGCCAATGGCTGATACATAGTGTCTATCCTGTAAACCAACATCGTAGAAACTTGATTGTTTTTTTTTTAAATTCATTCCTGGATGAAGTATTGCAACATTATTATTAATTTTCTCTAGCTTTTCACCTTCATTCTAACTTTCAATTGCTTAATAAGTTTGCAATACTTCATCCAAGAATAAATCTTTGAAAAATAGTGAAAGAAATCGTTGTATTAAAGGACTACTAGGTCTCAATTGCAAGCATCAATAAGCGTAGAATATCTGATATAAGGGGTGAGGTTTAAGGTGTACAATCAGTTCCTTATTAACTATAAAGTTCCAGTGGCTGAATGGTAAAAAGCGGCCTGGTGTATACTGGACTCCGTCTGGCTTGAGGGAGTGAGTGAGTTCGAGGGCGCTTTATTTTCCGATTACGCTATTTGATAATTGCCGTAGAATTACGGCCAGATTCACAGTTATGATAAAAAGCCACTGAAAATAAGAATGAAGGTAAAAAAGATTGGTTTAGATTAATAATGATATAGTTGAAACTTGTTGTCTCTAGTCTGGTGGTAATTGGTTACAGAGCTTTATTTAGATATAAAATACCTGAATTGGCAATTGATATATCTAGATATAAAATATCTAAATTGGCAACACCAAAGGGAAGTAACCAAAATACTTCGAAGCCGTAGTTCTGTACGACCGATAGAAAATTATTTTACAAGACTAATATGGCGCTTTTTAAATGGGCACGCCCTAGTCTATTTATGCATAGAATCTCACCGAGGCTTATTCTTTATTTCTGGCCTGTGCTGCTTACTAACGACCGCAGAATGACAGTTGTGATTAAAAAAACAACAGAAATAAGATGAAAACATAGTATTCAAAATTTAGTATTACCTATTCAGTCAAAGTAAATTTGAAAATCAATGCGAGGATTTGGGGTAACACTTGACTCTATCACCAAATTGGGTGAACTTTGAGCCCAATTCCCGACTAACACACTCCCTGTTCTTCCTTAGTAAATGGGAGATAACTTCTTGTTTTCTTCTGTTTGTCAGACACGAAAAATTGTTTTCAGGGGAGTTATTCCATTTCTTTTATCAGATTTGGACATGAAGCAAAATATTTCAACATTTTCGCTTCTATACACTTTTTGTGAAAATCCTGTGTGTTCTGCGTTATTATTCAATGATCTAACGTTGTTTATAGTTTTCTCATCGGTAAGAATCGGTAGGATTCTAGGCAGGTGTACTATAGTAGGCACAAATGTCGAAAAAAAGATGGAAGTATTTTTAGCAGCATGTCATGTTTGGGGTGATCAATTAAAAAATCGAAAAAGGGATGTTTAATGGGTACTTTACTTCTTTCGCCTATTGTTGAGTAGTGATCACCGAGAAAGTCTGAATTTTTTAAAAACAAGCATGAATGCTACCGGACACAAACTAAGGGACCGATTTAGCATAAATTTACACTGAAAATTGACGCGCTAAAAACCTGTGGGGTGAAATGGCAGAAAAAATATTTTGTCAAAATAATAAGGGATAAATGTTTGAATTTTTAGCCCTCTAACTCCATTGCTGCGGCCTGTACGCGTGATACATAAATAGTCAGCCAGCGGGATCAACTTGAAAACTATGATTATAATTTTGGTGACGGTTCTAGTTGACGGACTCCAACAATGCGGTAGAGGGATCCCCTGCTTAACGAAAGATCACTTTACACTGCTTCACTTTTACGAAAGATTTCAAGCCGCTACGGCTTTGAACCTTGTCTATGGGCATCTATACTTTATCTCGAATTATTTTGTACAACCGTTAACGAGATGTGTCCTAAGGTATCAGAAAATACTAAGAGAGTCTGTAAGGTCGTCATGCATAATGAAAAACTGGTAGACACAGACGAAAGTTATTTTAGGGATGTGTGAATGCTCAAAAAAAATTCCTATATAAATCAATGGTAATTGTTTCTTCTAATAACATTTGATTGACCAAAGATCTCTTCGAAGCATTCGGCAGGGGGAAAATGATATATCCACCACATCCTCCTAGCCTTGCTTCATCGGGTTATAATTTGTTTAGGAGCTAGATTCACTTCAATGGAAGAGTTCGAAAATCAGTTAGTTTTTTATTCCAGGTCAAAATTGGAGATGTCATTGTGTAACAAAAGAGAAATTATGAAATTTCCAAACGAAAAAAAATCATTATCTATTTATGATTTATATGAAAATGTTCGATTACGCAAGTCGATCAGTGGGCTGGCCGCCATTTTAATCACGCGCTTGTGCGATAGATCAAGAGAGCATCATTAAAAATGAAAATAAAATTCAGACAACTTAACTCCGCCGTCCTTTACCATAAGATTAGTTTCGATTTATCTATCATTGCTTTTCTGAATCGTGATAAATTGTGTAAAACTTAAACCTTGTCAATATTTGATTCCAAGAATCGAAAATCACCATGCCCTTCTTTTCGACTTGGCGATTTCATAAAACGATACCCGAAAAACAATGACGTTATTTTTGAGGTTGATGATTTTCTTTTTTGGTTGTATTTCCGACGCGGATGCATGTCTTATTTCATCAAAATACTTTTTTTTTAAAGTAGGAAAACTTTACTCGGTACAAGTTATAGAGCATTCCCTAAAAATACCCTGCCTCTTGCAATACTAGTAGTATTGCTCTATTTTCACTTCTCGTACTCCAATCAATGACTGTGGTCTTTATTTCTAATCCTAATGTGGTACAACAGGAATATCGGCATTCTACCAAGCAAAAAGAAGACATTAGAATTTAGTTCCAAAGATACGTTCAGATGAGAACGCTCCTCAAAGCGCAAATCTACTCGGTGAAAGAATTCTTTTCAAAGACGTATTTATTTCGTAGATTAACACAACTTATTCATCCGTGACGTAATCAATCAAGAGAAATCTCATTTGACGTCACACACCTCGAAATACACGTTCATCTTTTAAGAATCAAAAGGATGGGGCTCTGTTTTTTTTTAAGCGGTTGTTACCTTCTCTGCGTTAAGTTCAAAACATGTTGACAGTGTAAACTATCATGATAAATTTGTTGCTTTTATTTGTTTCATAATTGACTTATATTACCTTAAATCTCCAACTCTAAACTTAACCCTAACTTATATCCTTTGTAGCCGAATTTGATAAAATACAGTTTTAACTAGTTATGTTCTCTGGAAATGGAATTTTCGGAAAATAAATTCACAGATAATGTTTTTTTTGTTTTTTTTTCCAAGTGAAAAAACTGATCTGAGAAAAATTCTTAATTTGTGAAGAAAAATACCGTTTTGAGCTCCCCGAACATAGTGCAGAGAAATCTAACGCAAAATGCTTTGAATTTAACGCCGGAAGAATAAAATCGTCCAATGGCTCCAAACGATCTCTATTTTCTGATATTTTTTATTTCCCTGCAACCGAGAGAAATATGCTGACAGGAAAGACAGCTTTGCAGACGATAAATTCTTATTCTTTTAGGATTAAATATATGGTTTCAAGCTCACACAAAACGACATTTTCGTCAAAAATCTCCTTTAATCCTTCATCTTATTTCTAAATTCAAAATTACTTTCACTTACCTTTTTTTCTAATTTTCTTCTAAATATCCTTATTTTGAGCAAGGCAATAAAAATCCGTCATGAAACTTTCCGAGCGACGTCATATAAGAAGGCGATGACGTCGCATACAACATTCGGTCATGAGTGGACAGGCCCTGAAGAACAGAAAAAAATGTAGGAGAAATTGTTTGAGGCAGAAAGTTTTGATGAATTTTATCGCTGCAATAGACGAGCCCGTTTTATGCTGACGAACACACTTATAAGCGCATATGTAAGAGCAAAATAAACAAATACCCACACATGCTCACTACAAGATCTCTCTTTGTTTTTCTTTCTTTCTTGTTTTCTCTTCTTCCTTCTCGTTATGCCTTTTTCTTTTTCGGTGCAGACCGAGTCTTAATTAATAAACACGTAAGAATGAATTGGAATGTTTGCGAAAGATGGTGGCTAGGCCGGTTGTCAGAACAACTCCAAGTGGACGAAACGAATACTTGTTTGGAACTACTTGGCAGAGGTTGAATTAAACAAAACATCTTAAAATCTACAAATGCAGGGGATACGTAAATTCAGTTCTTTTTTAGTCGACCAATGTAAATTTAACGTGAATCAATGCATAGAAAGAAAGCTAATAAAACTAAAACTCATCTACTTAGATAGAAATGTGGCCATTTTAGAAAGGGAAACGTAACGTTTACCCAAATGCTACACTTTCTCAACGATTCGCCAACATTTAATATTGATATTTTGGGGGGGCTTGGTTTAACACGGCACGGATTTGATTGGATGGAATGTGAGTACGAAGACTGCGTTGCGTCAAACTTCCAGATAGGGAAGGCCTACAATCGACATTGGAAATATTGTTTATTCATTTTTCAACCTGATCTCGAACACCGACTTTTAGTTAGTGAGAAATATGCAACTAAATTAATCACAAAATATGCCTTTTATTGTCATTAGAATCCATGGTAAGAAAAAAATTATTTCAAAACCTTCTTCTGTTTTTTTTGTCTGATTTTTTTAA
The DNA here is from genome assembly GCA_963457665.1 of Thysanoteuthis rhombus. Classification (NCBI taxonomy): domain Eukaryota; kingdom Metazoa; phylum Mollusca; class Cephalopoda; order Oegopsida; family Thysanoteuthidae; genus Thysanoteuthis; species Thysanoteuthis major. The sequence goes on from OY735207.1 coordinate 36,583,814, forward strand.
AGATAACATTATTATACATTGATTTATTCGAACTATTGTTCTCATGTCGGTTGTTATAGACAATGGCAACACAAGGGTGATATGACATGAGAATCAAATTACACCACTCGGTGTCATTTGAGACGTTGGTTTGATAAATATAAACGTTGGTCGAGAGTTGCAGTTATCTAACGAGTTCAGTCAGGTAGTGAAATTCACCGTAGTTCACAGGGAGATGCAAAAGCGGTGTCATAGGCCCGATATATAACATACGAATCAACTAATAGAGGATATCTCCTGGCATGGACAACCAAAATAAGAACAAATAGGTAAATGAAGGAAGGATGAAGGATACGCAGCTGAAACGTTGCATCTATAACATCCAAGATGAGAATTTAAAAAAACGCAAATGGCAATGGGCAGGCCATGTTGCAAGAATGAAAGACAACCGATGGACATCACGTCTCACAAAATGGATCCCCAGAGATCACATAAGAAACCGAGGACGACAGAACACACGAGATGGAGAGATTAACTTGACAGATTCAGGAAATACTGGCTCTGCGACGCCCATGATAGAGAATTGTGGCGAATCCTAGGGAAGGTCTATGTCCAACGATGGACGTTAAAAGACTGATGATGATGATGATGATGATGATGATGATGATGATATATTGAACAGAAATACGGATCCCGTTTCGCATTATGGTCGCATCACAAATAGGACCCTCTGTAAAAATTCTTTAGGACAATTTTTTGAAAAACCAAATAACCTTAGTTCTTCCCTTAGGTCCACTAAGTATGCATACCAAAGTTGGTCGAGCTATGCCAATGTTTAAAGGGACAAGGGGACAGACAAACAAAGAGAGGAAAACAGTTGCTTTATATAAATAGATATTCACTTCAAATTAAATAAGAAATCAAACATCCGTAGGATAAGATAGAACGAGTATTCATTCAAGATGCCATAAGCGTACTTTGGTCTAACCCTAATATAATCATAACGATAAGCTGGATCCGAGGAAATTCCATGGGTGTTGACAACTATTAGTATCCATCGTATCATGCCTTGACTCTTTTCTCTCCCTTCGTCAGTATATTCTCATTCTCTTCCTCATCTTTGTTACCCGTCCATGATTTTGCCGAGATGTTACACAAACATGGATCAGTTCCATACGCAAAATTTGTCCCGCCCTCTCAGTAAACTAATTTTCTTTTCTTCCCTTTCCCTTCCTTGCCTCTTATTTAAACTACTCAATTTACTTCCCTCCCTCTTCCTGCACCCTCAGTAAACTACCAAACTTTATATCCTCTCCACTCTTCCTACCATTTTATTAAACTACCTAACCTACTTTTCCACCTCGTTTCTAAATAGAATTAGGAATATTTTTGAAAAAAATAAATTTGATTTTAATCTATCTTATAGTTATAAAATAATCAATATTCCAAATAAAATGAGTAATGTTTTAATTTACATGATTTATAGTTATAAATTGATATTTTTGATAAAATTAATAATATTTTATTTATTTAATCTATAGTAAAAAAAAAAAGAAAAGAAAAGTGATATATGTTCATTAAATAAATACTCTCGGTTGCTAAACCAAATCTTAGCCCAGATTTATTACAAACTTGTAATTGACTAACATAACGAAGAAACGAACACCTCTGTCGTCTGCTATATTGAAACTTCTGTATTCTAAAATTCTCTCACTCGTGATTGGTTAGTTTTTGACGGGTACACCAATCAGGGCGTGGCGGATATAAACCGTAACAAGCTTGTTGTTGTTGTTGTTGTTGTTGTTACTATTATTATTATTATTATCATCATCATCATCATCATTATTATTATTATTATTATTATTATTATTATTATTATTATTATTATTATTATTATTATATTTGATAGTCATGAATAAGGAAAGGACCCTAGTGAATGCAGAAAAAGAAAAAAAAGTCGGGGGAAGGCTGCAATAAACTAATCTTGGGAAAGAATCCCATATATGATTCAATATACATGCTCCATGCAAATAAACAACATCAGCTCCGCCAGCAAAGCGTTCATCGGATGCTGACCCTCTAAATATTTAACCACTTGGGAGTAAAACACTGGACAAGCTAGCCAGCATTTCGTCTAACACCTGAATATAACTTGCAGATGCTATTCCCCAAAAGGAAAAGAATAGAATGGGATATTTATGTTGTTTATTAGTTTTATCTGCTGCTAGGACAAAAGAACGTTTTTCAGCTTTTCACATAATGCTGGTAAAATATGTGATACTCTAACGTTATAAATATCAACAGGTACTCAACGTTTCGATTTTCAGATAGGTAAAGTGATGACTGAGGTGTCGAGAATTCTATTCCAAACGTCCAGTGCTTGAAACTATAACGAGAAGAAAAAATTTAGTCACTCGACGAGATCTATAACTACAAATGGCGTGGAACGGATATTCTGAGGCCATTTTGCTCGAACCGTTAGTAAAAACACGATCCTGAAGTTGTCGTACTTCCAACCTTGGTATTTTGTTTAGTTTTCTTTTCCTCAAACCGATTACCCTCACTCGTTGCACTAACTATATGTTTGGACGTGAATTGCAGATCAGTTACCTTGTCAGGGACACACTGAATATTTACAGCAAAATAGACTGTCATTAACGTTCACGATTTTCCGATTCAAATGCTGGTTCGAATGTCATGTTCAGACGCAAACAAAAATAATTGACGTCTGTCGGTAACGTTCTTGGCCGAGGGGTCACCACCTTTCTCTCTCTCCCTCTCTCTCTCTCTCTCTCTCTCTCTCTCTCTCTCTCTCTTTCATTCCAGACATACAACGAGTCGTAAATGTGTTAAAAATCAGATTTAAAGATAAAACAAGACATTTTTTTTCAATAAGTAAAAGAAATGTTTCATTTCTTTAAGGTATCCGTTTCGATGTCATTAAATATCTTGCCCCTTCGGACCAACAATGAAATTTCTTTTTTCACAATAACTTAAAGTTGAAAACTTAAGTTAAAACAACTAAAAATACAATTAAATGCTACCCTTGATTGTGAATGCAATAGTAAATTCCAGCATTAAATTATGCATAGTCAGGAGCCTTTGATCAAGCAATTTAAATTTGTACATTTCCATTGTGCATTTCTCACTGTGAAGTGTGTATAGTAGGAAAATGAACAATCTTTCCCATTTAACCAGTTCATAACAACTTGTCTGGCACAGCGCAACAATAATAGGAATGTATCAGTTTCTCGTCATTTTGTGACCAGGAACTTTGGAATAGTTGAATGGTGATGATGTATTTGCCTTCTCCATGTTTATGACTATCAAACAAAAACTGAAGCAAATTTACTAAAACTTTTGACGAAATGTCTTCAAATCACTCAATTTTTTTTCATGTTATAAATTTTATAGTATGTTGAACTTCAGTAATCCTTAATGATCATTGATGTTTGAAGAATTTATCGGGTTTACTCTGCCGGAGTCTCTTAAATGATTGCACGTGAATAAAATCACTCCGGATATGTTGTGCAGATAACGGACTGCCTTCATTACCTTTTAGATGAAATAAAGGCGAAACTGATTTGCATGCTCCACTACTTCTTGTTAGGTTAAATATTTTTAGGGATTGGGAATTTTATAAACACTAAATGACTCATATACATGTACCAATACTCTAAAAGGCTGCCCACAAAAGAGATACGGCAGATATTGACAGACTGAAGTCAGCAATGGCCGAACAAGAACTCAATTTTTCTTTGTTTGAGCTTGCCTAATCAAACGGTTTGGTAGTCCCCCCCCCCCCAAGCAAAGGAATTTATTTCTAAAAATGACAAAGGTCATTTTTAATGTTGGGTAATCTGTATATTTACCCGATTCGAAACATGATTCAAGTTCGCAATTTATCAAGACAGCACAGTACATAAGGAAGAAATCAGGGGTCCGAGATATCATAGAAACTATTAAAAAAACTAAAATGGCAATGGGCAGGCCATGTTGTAAGAATGAGAGACAACCGATGGACATCATGACTCACGACATGGATCCCAGGCTGTCAACTGGATAAATTACAGGCGAAATAAGTGCAAAAAAAAATGCGGAATATCTATTAAAATCAGTTCTTTCATAAAATCTAAAATATATGCAGTATGCGTGATGAATTTGATTAGAGTTTTCATTGTTGTCTCGGGTGAGTAGTTATCGAGTGATAAGGGTACAAACATCTTTGGAAATCAAAGAATATATAGAGGCTAAACGGGTGTCCAAGGTGTCTACCAGAAAACCTGAATGGCAATGGGCCAGTCATATTACGAGAATGACAGACAACCAATCGACATCACGACTCACAAAATGGTCCCCAGAGATCACATAAGAAACCGAGGACGACAGAACACAACATGGAGAGATGAACTAGATAAATTCAGGAAATACTGGCTCTGCGACGCTCATGATAGAGAATTGTGGCGAATCCTTGGGAAGGTCTACGTCCAACGATGGAAGTTAAAAGACTGATGATGATCCAAAAATAGACCAGCGCCTTCAGCCATTGCAGCAGAGCTCAGGATATACCCTAAGGGAAGGACGAATACCGCATCACTAAGTTTTAACTACTTCAAAGTTCCCGGCCACAAAATGAACAGAAACTGATACATCCCTATAATAGTGGTGCTGTGCCTGACCAGGCTAAGATTGACAATTATTTACAGACATCGGAATTAATCACGCAAACGCACGCATATTTAACGCACATATACATACTTATATATATATATATATATATAGAGAGAGAGAGAGAGAGAGCGCGAGAGAGAGAGAGAGAAAGAAAGAGAGAGGGGGGTAAATGAATGATCGTTGATTTATTTTGCAACAAGTTGCTACATGTACAGAGGAAAATATCGCTTCATCTTCTTCGATACGATTTCTTTAGTCCGATGACATGATTAAACAAGTTTTGCCTCGGTTTTACAACTGCAATCTGTCATCAACAGTCATTTTTTTTTTAATTATATTATTTATATGTTTATAAAATATGTTGACGTATGCCGTTATTTGAAATGACTAACACTATCGGAATTTTGATAGAATAGGAGACAGGGTGGGAACATTAAAGGTCTTGCGTATTTGAAATAAATAAATGAATTATAATGACTGTATGGAATGAAGCGAGAGAGCAGAACGTGACTAATGACGTGAACTAAACGAAACCACGTGAGATCTTCATGTCAAAGCTATTATTCATTGATCACTCCATTTTTCTAATCGTCCAATTGATCACCCCAACACGACATGCTGCCAAAAGGCGTTGGTAATGTGATGCTTCCAATTGAGTGACCTACCAGACTTGTCTTCATTTTTTTTTTTTTTTTGTAAAGCTACGATAATTAAGGTGAGGGAAATACTAGCAAAAAATATGAATAATGGTCGACAATGCGTCATCAAATATGAATTCAAGTTAATATTACTACTAATAATACTATCAGTGTACGTAAAAACAATAAAATTGGAAACGTATGATGCCGAATGATCAGAAGAATATAAGGTAATTTTAAATGGTTAGATTTGATCTTCTGCGAGTCATAGAGCTCTTGCAGCTCAAGCGGTAGAGCAACTGCAACGGGAAAATGGACTTCCGAGGGGAAAGGGATATGTGTTTGGGTTTTGTCAAGAGCTTATCCTGTATTTTCGATCCGAGATGTTTACAGATTCAACCATTTCGTATTTCAGTAGGAACACAAGATTTTATCATTTCACATTTCAGAAGGAACACGGATCGTTCTATAGTCTTCTGTATTTTTTTCAAACATTTTGGACAGATTTTAAAAGAAAATGCCCGCAAGTATCTTTCTTTCCGTCGATTCCACGAATTTTACTGAAAGGGCATAAATAATTTTACTTTTTGTTGCCAAAAATGTGCAGACTTGAATGTTTTATATTTGGATTGATAGTGTTGCAAATGAATAAATTTGCTGAAATTCATGTAACTACATCAGTTCAGCCATTATTCTCTGAGCAACTAAACATTTTGAATTCGTCAAAAATTTCTTTTTAGAGCATATTGCTTGTCATCGAATAACGTTTTCTACCTATACCATTCTAACGGCATTTATCGTCCTTTACTGGACCTTCATCTTCCCAAGGTCTGACAGTACTTGAGTATCACGGTTTCCAAACATTCTGAACTTATCTAAATCATCGCACCATCTTATTTTTCACTGACCACAATTCCGCTTATGATCTCGGGGGATCCACGAGATTTCTGATACACATGCAACATGTCTTGCCGATCGCTATGTGAGTTAGCTAATGGCTTCTAGGATATTTTTTACCCCTGTTCGCTCTCTAAAATGTTTCACTGTTTCACAATCTTTCTACCCTGCATGGTTCTTAGTTTGAAAGCCGATTTCTGGGTTGAGTTCTATGTTTAAGCTCAAGACGATATCTCGATACAGTTACTGATATAACAGCACTCGACTATTCAATAAAAAAAAAAAGATTAGTCAATTGCACTGACGCCAAATGACTTCAAATTTTGTAAGAAAATTCTATTACTATTATTTTTTACTGAGCTTAGTTTAGTATGGTGCAAGGTCACAAGTGAGAAAAACCCTTTGAGATCATAAATTATGGTCAAGCTTGCTATATCGGACTCTACGGCCAGACGAAAGCTTGTCTTATACTAGCACAAGGCCAAAGACCTCAATAAAAATGAATTATTCTCTGTAGTAATTGTCTGCTAAACTAGCTTGCTAATCATCACTTTACTGTAATCCACCCGTGAGCTTAGTCTGGTGCACGGCCACACACATAGGGTAGATAGTGAAGATCGAACTCACTACCGAAGTAATACTTCGTGCGACTAGCTTGCTAACAGATATTTACAAAACCTAGCTTAGTATGGTACAAAACTAGAAATATGGGGTACCTAGGGAGGATCAAACTCAATTCAGAAATAATATACGAGACTAATTCGACATCACTCCACGGTGAGGTATCCCAGTTCTCACGGTATTTTTCCCAGTCCCAACGAGGTTAGCAAAGCAGTATATGACTCAGTCACATCAAGGAGGATTAGTTCGTCTGGGTCGCCTTTATTTGTGTTACTCCACAAGATCAATTGGAAAGAAAGGCAACAAAAGGGATTTTTTTTTATGCTGAGGTCAAAAACCTAATCCACGGCGACTTAGAGAAAGTTTTCCCGTAGGAACAGTGAAAATATTACACATATTACAGGAAGACGCAGTCCATCATTATTAGTATCGTTTCAGTAATTTGTGTGGATGATTTACGCAGCCTCTGTTATTACAGTCATTTTGAAGTTTTATAGGGAAAAGAAGAAGAAGAAGAAAAAAATAAAAATAATAATTCGTAAAATAGGAACAGGGAGATTGGAGGAGTCCAGACAAAAGTTGATCAGAAGCACGTGCTTCGGTCATTGTTTTCTTCGTGATCATAGCTGTGTCAAAAGTCACATCCGTTGAATGAAAACGGGGGAAAAGAAGAGGAAGGAAAAGGGGGTGTAAACGCGAAAGAAGAGCAAATTCAGACAAGAGAGAAATAGGATGGTGGAGAGAGAAAGTGGTGGAAAGAAGGGGAGGAGAAGAAAAAGCGGAGGGGCGTTCCCGAGAAATAGAGACGAACTCCTAAGAGAGAGAGAGAGAGAGAGAGAGAGAGAGAGAGAGAGAGAAAGAAAATGAAGGAAGGAGAGACGGGGTAGAGCTACGGTTGGAATTGAAGAATGAGGAAAAGGGTTGGATAATAGCTTCTCCAAGGAATTGAGAGAGAAAGAAGAAGGGATACGAAATAAAAAAGATGATTTCGCAAGAGAGGGTAGAGAAATCTAGTGAGAAGAGCAAGAGAAGGAAAGAGTGAAAACGGTGAGAGAGGAAAAAGAAAGAACAGACTATGAAAAAAGAAACAAGGAACAGTGTGTGGGAGAGAAATGGGATGAAAGTAGAGACGGAAAGAGTTTTAGAGAGTTGACAATGTTGGGCGCCTATCGTGATACAATGATTAACAAGCTCATTTCACAGTCACACATTTGAGGCACTCGGTAAAGATCGAAATAATTACAGTAGCAATGGTTTTGCGAGAGTAGCTTGCTAACCATTATGCCACGCCTGGTGAGAGTAGAAATCCGTGAGTGTTCTTATTGTCATTTTATCATTTGATGTATTGTTAACGAGATGGAAGGGATTCAAGTTGGCGTCTCACCAAGTGGTTACTCTTTATTCCCGATCTGCGCAGCTCAAATACTGCCGTAGACAAACTGTGATTAAAAGTATCTTAGAAAAAATACTAGTCAAAAATTATTCATGGTTGACAATGCAATTGTGCGTGAAAACAATTACAATTAAAAAGCTGGGCGATCGGAAGGAATAAAAGATAAGTTTTAGGATTGAATTTGACCTCCTCCCAACAGTAAAAAAAACAAACTCTGATTTCCCTTTCTGCAAAGCAGTTGCGTTTCAAAGGTAGGCTTCACGGGGTGGAAGGAATGCGGGTTCGAATATTTCACACTTGCGCTATTTACTCACTGCTGTGGATAGACAAAAAGTGGCTATAATGACGAAAGAAATACGATTCAGAAATTAATAATGACCTTTTAGGAATGTTTTCATTATACTTCGCTACCTATTGAAGCCACACTGCCTGAAGGAACGATGTCACTTTCGTGCTAATGTATCATAAAAAGAGTCCGGTTCTGTTCACATCCATCATCTCAACGAAGTCCTGTCGCAAAAAAGGCCGACTAATGAAAATCGTATAATTAGATTGAAAAAATTGTTTTTCTCAATGGTAGATCTTACAATCAAATATGTATTTGATAAAGTTTGTGGATATGTCCGTCTTCTCTGGCGTATTACAATCAGGGGCGTAGAATTGAATTACTCCTAATATGCACTTCTTTGAAAACTTCTTAAAATCTGGGTGATCAATAATAATAGTGTGGGATGGGTTTTCGCGCTTATCAGGATAATAGTGGTCTGATATCTATCTATCTATCTATCTATCTATCTCTAATATATATTTGAGAAAAGGGGTCGTGTCTATCTTCCCTGCTCAAATGGTACATGGTAGCCAGAGATATTGGATTAAGGTACCCCTACAATGCGATAACTTTAGGAATGTATTAGAAACCTGATTGCAATAAACGTAGTGGAAAACTATTTCATTTCTGACATGAACATTGTGTATACATAGGAATCCAAATGTTTTATCACGCTGAATTCATCAACAATTCCGGGACATTTATTGCTACTTTTTAGCCTGAGGAATGTTCGACATTCTATTAGTAATTATATAGAAATAATATATGCAAAGAAGACATTGAACGTAAATAAGATTGAAATAAAAAGAAATATGATTTGTGAAGTATGCTAATAAACTGACACAAATGTCAGGACAGGATTTTTGTCATTGCTAATAATGTAGATTATATTCTTGACAAATAAATTCAGCTTTTGTAATATTTGAACGGGTTTTCCAACATTTTCTCAACCCCAAAATGCGACATTACTTTCAAAATGATCCGATATTTCGTAAAAGAAAGATCCGCTCATACTTACGGAAATATATATATATGCACGTGCTTGTTAACATGTGGGTAGAATGGGAGACGGGGGCTATTTCTGTGCAGACAGGCCTGCCTTGAAAATCAGTATTCAAAATCCTTCCATTTTCCTGGCCTCGAACATCATCCACTGCCATCGGCGAGAAATACGCAATTGCTTCACCCACCAAACAGGTCTGAGCCCATGTGTTAATGTATAGGAACCTCAGATTTATCAGATACCCGTCTGCTTGTCGAACTCATGGGCCAAACTTCGAAGAACCATCAACGTGCACAAGTATTTCTTCTTTCCGAGGCAGAGAGCGTGCTTATTAACAACGCGTGACAAACGCAAGTAAATTATTGTTCATTTCCCGCAACTGTCGAGCTTTGCGTTCGAAATTACTATTATTTCTCCTTATAAATGACAAATGCTAGAATGAAACTGAGCAGGAAGAGGAATGACTTAATCGTTTTTCAGTGCTGACCGAATAACGATAAATACGGGCATTGCCACACGTGAATATGAGAGCTTTCATGAATATCGCGCTAATCAGTGATTTGCAGATCACGTGATGAATAGTTCCCGCCGATCATATTTTTATGGACTTTATTTTTACAGTCTGCTTTTCTTGTCTTTCTTTTTTCTTTTCAACCATGATCTTTCGCTTATTCTTTCTTTCTTTTTTTATCAATAATAGTATTTCAATTTCTAATGTCTGGTTCGGCTATCTATCTATCTATCTATCTATCTATTATCTTCTCTCTATTTTCTCTCTCTCTCTCTCTCTCTCTCTCTCTCTCTCTACATAAATATATGTGTGTGTGTGTGTGTGCATAATGACAAAACAGGCAGTGCTTTCTATGAAAGCTATCCATCTCTCCGTTCCCTGTCTGTCCGTCTCTCTTTCTCCCTGTCTGTCCGTCTGTCCGTCTGTCAGTCTCTCTCTGTCTCTCTCTGTCTCTCTCACAGTTTCTGTGTGTGTGTGTGTCTGTCTCTCTCTCTCTCCCTCCACCTCTCTCTCTCTCTCTCTCTATATATATATATATATATATATATATATATATATAAGTAGATTGGGCCGTCAGGACATCGGGCGAAATCCCGGTGGGCCATTGAGTCTATCGGCCAGAGCCGCCAAGTGCTCAATCAGTAGGCCGATAACCTGATTAGCTTCCTTAGTTTCAACACTATTATGTGCTACTGAGCAACTTACTTCACTATACATAAGTTATAGGTGTCTGTAATTATCTGTCGGAAGTTATCAACAGTAAAATCGAATTATTGATGTCCTGCACTCAAGGTCCTGTAGAGGGGCAGCAAAATAAGTTCCAGCAAATACATATGAAATTTTGCTCTTCGTACGGTCTAGACTGACTCATACATGACTCGTCTTCTGTGGCTTGAATCGAATCCAGGAACATTTTTTGTTTTCGTTTTAAAGAACAAACTCATTCAATGGATGACGTACATTGATTATTGATTTATATATAACTAGTAGGGATACTCGGTTTTGCCAGTGGTAACATAACGCCAAACATAACAAAACGAACGTTTCTTCAACCAGCTAATACAAATACTCAAGTAATTTTGTATCTATCAAAGATTCAATGGTCGGTGTACAAAATTAGCCGAGCGTATATTTTGCTTAAATAACATTTTATTGAAGATCTTTTTTGGTTTGGCATATAGCTAATTTCTATTAATAAAACTTTATTTCAAATATATAGATATTTTAGAGAAATTGTTTAAAAAGATATTAGAATTAAAAAATATATGAATTATAGGCTATTTGAATATTGATATACATCTATGTATATTTCATCTGGTAGACTACATTCAGTGTTTTATAGGAAACAATGCCAGTTAGGTCAACATGATAGGGATAGAGATAATTTCACGTCATTTTAGGATGGGTTAACTTGTTTGGTTAAATTGATAAAGCTAGAAATTATCACATAACTGTATTGCGGATATTTCACTGAACGAACGTTTTGTCGGCAACATATTTGTCAAAAGGATGTTTCTTCGACAAGGCTTTTGTCGATGGACTCGCTCTCTGATATATTCTGCAAAGTTTTAAGATTTCAGTCAATAAATTACTTCGATTACACTGTGATGGATATATCTCAACAGAAAATTAATGTTCTTGAAAATCTTCCAGGAATGAAATGACTCTCATATGAATTTGACTAGAGGAAAAATTAGTTAATTCAATGATTAATTAACTGAGTTTTGAAAAGATATTATTTGAAAGGTGGTCGACTAAAATTCTGTTCGACAAAACTTCTATTGACGATTTGTCAATCGACGGCGAAAAGTCCTGTCGAGGAAATATCCTTTTGACAAAAAAGTTATCACCGAAAAGTCTATTTGACGAAACGTTCATCGACTGGCTGTCAACAAAACGTTGGCAGCCAGTCGATCGAAACGTCTGTTGACTATTTATCGATAAAAAATTCGTCGATGGAAAGTCCGAGAGCCGGTTTTATGATAATTTTTAGCTTAATTAACCTAACCTTACCAAGATAACAAATCCCACAATGACGAATTCTATAAAATTCTATAAAACACTGGATGAAGTCGATCAGGTGGAACGTATTCAGATGTATATCAGTGCATAGATAGCCTACAATTCATAGATTTTTTTGATTTTCGTAACTTCTAAAACAATTTCAAATCAAACGTTGAATTATTCGAGCTTCCTAAGTTTTTATTAGAAAAAAATTGCAGATCATCAAACCGGAAAAATTTGGGATAAGATTTTATCTAAGCAAGATATGCGCTTGGCTAATTTTGTACACCGACCATGGATTTTTTATTGAAACTAAATTACATGAATATTTGTATTCACTGATTGTAGACGAAGAAAAAATGCATAGGGAGTGCAGAATATCGCTAGTAAACGGGGCATTGTACAGCAGTGAGTGTTTCCATGTTTCCATCTCTCTTTGACCTCTCTCTCACAGCCTGATATGATAAAAAAGGGTGGCAGTGGCTATGCAAATTAATGAATAGACGTAGAAAATATGCTCAACTTATTTATTTGAATAGCAACATATCATATATATATATATATGTGTTCCCCTTCTTCAAATAGGTTTCGTGTCATATACCCTACGTATATAAACTTCCATCGAGTAATTGTGTTATTATTGTTTAATAATTTCAGTTTCTTAAAAATCAAGCAATCATTTCATTGTTATATATATGCAAGTAAATTCAATCATAGCGATATTATGAGATGTGAATTAAATGCGTTTTTCACTCTATATAATTATAGTATTTGAGTATTTTGATAGTATGGACAGTTTTTACATGTTCTGTTTTAATCGAAAAAGTGCATCTCCGAAGGCAGATGTGAGCCATTCAAATATAGAGATATAATAGTGATTCAAATAACGTTAAGAATGCTTTCTCTTCGATTTCTTATGAAGTATCATATTCCTCATCGCTACAGAGACCGACGAAAATAAGAGTTGTGAAGTCCAATGTGTTCATGAATAGAGTGGTTGCACACCCAGTGTTGTCTCAAAACATATAGACGTAACTTTATTTAGCTGGCTATTTGAAGACTGTTCCTTAACTCTGTCTCCGAAGTCAATCGAGCATTCATATTACTATGTCCCAAAATACAAAAAGCCCATTATTTTACGCATAAACAAGTAATCCTACTGTACAAAAAACAGCAGTTTGTGAGTTTCTATTTGAAAATTCATTTATTTCTAAGGAAAAGAGTAGAAGTATCAATAGCTCAGTGGTTAGATGCATTAGAATCGGTGGGTCAAGTTTAAACTTCGGCAGAGAAAATTTAGATTTATTTATTAATTTTATGTACTTTCAATCCATTAAACCTTCAAACTGTCTGGAAATTTGTCAGTTGTGAGGAAAAAAATTCAAAGGCTATAGAGGCAGTTCTATTTACAATTTTATGACTTTGAATGACTCCGATGTCAGAATCACATTTCCAAATACTTTTGCCGTGAAAGAATCTTTCTCTACACTGTATTTCAGTTTCATATGTGGAAAATTGTCTCGACTAACAACTTGAAAATTGATCAGAATAGGCCAAAAAATGACACCAAATTATTACCTAAAATCTACAACTCTGGAACCTGAAAAATGACCAGGAAATTACTTCTGTTGATCTTGAATGACCTCAGAAGTCAACATTATATAGATTGCGATCTTCGCCGTGGGAAGATGTACCCATATGCTAAATTTCAGCATCCTTGGTGTAAAATTGTGGCCCACTTTGTTAGAAATGACCATAAAATGACCTCTTGTAACCTCAAATGACCTAACCTATGTTTCAAGTTCTCAGTCTGCAAGCAGAATATTGGGTCGATGTATCTTGTAGTTTGAGTGAAGAAAAGATACGAACAAACAAACAAGCAAATGAACAAAAGGCTCAACTATCAGTATAGATTATAAATGAATGGTTGAAAAAGTTTTGTGAAGCTTAGTTCCGCAAAATAGTCCCGGGAAGAGCATTAGATTCAACGTTTATCACTTTTTAGAGTTCATGACAACATATTCATAACTCAAAAATGGCTGGGAATCAATCATATACATGTGCGGACAACGCCAACTTTGGCTCAAATATGTACAAAATGTCACTCATAACTCGGTGCAATATGAAGACTGATCAATCTGTTCATCTGTCAAGTTACCAAGTGTTTCTCATATCTTACCGGTTAATCTCTCGAAATCATCAAATAACTATCTCGTCTATAAAGCAGCTTTACGAGTCAGTTGCTTGAGATTGTAATTCCTAATTCCTGGGTATCTGATCCTCTGGCAGTACCTCCCTAGTGCACTGAACGAGGTAGGGTCACTGGGTACAGTCGCTGGGCTCGTCCTAACGTTTGCACCAATATAGAGCTGGGACTGGGCAATTTTTGACACATTCTACGCACAAGTGTGTGTGTGGATTCCCACATTAAAATTTTGAGCATTTGCCACATTTCGTTTGGGTGGGAGAATTGCCGAATATCAAGTTGTACTTTGCACTTGCAAGCATGGCTATGTGATAGAGAAAAGGACTGTCGTTCAAGAGGTGTACGCTCATAAGAAAAACAAAATCTAGCCTGAAACCAGAGGAGAATGTGACCTTCCTTCAAAAAGCAATCAGTCTAATTAGCAACCAGTCCACCACGCGTTCTGTTAACGACATTCAAGTAGTAAAAACAACTTTTTTAAGTTCACGTCAATCAGATGCCCACTCAAACGTGAATAATTTAATTCATTAATATGCCAAATTAACTTCGGAATTCTCATTCACGGAAACATATTAAAACCGTCACACCCATGCAACAACAATTACTGACTGGCACCTGTTAGGGTTGACAATGAAATGGGTGTAACAGCTTTCAACTCTTACTATTGCTTGGATAATAATTGATGAAATCTCGATTTGTAATTAAATTTTTCCACTCGAATATTCTAATATTTTAATCTAATAAAAGAGAATGTCTCATCATTGTCTCCGTTTCTTTTTCTCTCCTCTCTTCCCTTCATTTTTTCGGTATGAGGATGGACTGATCCATTATTTGGAGGGGGGACAGGGTGTTACATACATAGATAATAGCCTGTTAATTATGAGAGTAATGTGACCGAATACAAGAATTCAAGTATAGGTCGGACAAAAAAAAAACTACTACAAATGACATCTACTGAACAACATCTGGAGTCGAGTTAAATCAAACTCTTGAAACAATAAATTGATAGATAGATAGATAGATAGATAAATTTGAACTAGATAATTCACATTACAAAAACAAAATTGTAGTTTCGGATTTTTCCCAGTTACCAAGCCTGTAGATATGTAAAAAAAGCAAGTCTAAGATGCATTTTCTAATGAAATTTCACAAGCACAAAACGTGTTAACTTATTCTCCCGGATCCAAATTTTCATTGTAGTTCATTAAGACAACTTTGATAAGGAATAAAACGGAGAGAAACTTTTTATGTTTACAGTAAACATTCTTTAATTTATTCCTGTCTATGAGTTATATAGAATGTCCGCTCTTTTTTCTCTTCGTGAAATCAAGGAGGCGTGCATAATCGTTTTAAGTCTCAGCTGCAATTAGAGAATACTTCATTTCGATCACTTCAACTTGAATAACTCTACTAACCTCCACATGAGAAATTTCAGGAAAGATTACTTCTTTCAAAACTTCCATAGTAAATAATGCCTATGCATGTAACATTGAAGTATTTTTAGAATGTGTGACCCAAAATTGAAACCATAACTGTCAACATAGATTGCTAGAGGTAAAAATTTATTCCTTATTTTTTGGGGGGGGGTCTAATTCTCTCTAAATAGATTATTAGTGGGATGTTTCAAGTTACAAGTTTTATGCAAAAATGGCCCCTCACTTTGTGTCCGGCAGCGTTCACGCTTGTTTCTTGTTTTTGTTTTTTTGTTTTTTTGAAAATCCGAATATATTCATTGATTATCTTTCTTTTTTTTTTCCTAATTTCAATTGTTCCTCCCCGATACGGCCTGCCGCTAAAAGATGTTGGTCATTAGACTAACCAGACCTGTCATTTAAATTCTTTCGCTCAAGCACAAAAGGAATCAAGAGGGTGAAAGGCGTACCCGATTTTTATTTCAATTAAACGAACACTGCGTAAAAAAATAAAAAAAATAGATTGAAATTGTCATGAAAACCAAAACAGAAGAAAAATTAAACAACGATAAAAAATAATGGTAATAAGATTTGAGTAAATAGTAATGCAAACGAGAAAAAAAACCAATATGGTAACAATTGACAATGAATAATCCTGTCAATTACCATATTTGACCAACTAGCCAAATCGCTGTAATATTTGACTCCTACATTCCTTACATGAAAAATGAGCGGGACAAAATACTATGACTTAACGACATTAAAAACCTTGAGGGTGCTTGCTTTGGATAAAAAATACCAAAACATGAATCAGTCTGGTTAGTCAATCAATAGAAACCGTCACATGACCAACGTCTTCTGGCAGCATACTGTGTTGGGGGTGATCAATTGAAAAGAATTGGAAATGGGGGGGGGGGTGAATAATGAATTGATTACTCCTCTCGTTTTTTGTTTGTCAGTAATCACTAAAAATTTAGCATAAACCTACATTGCAAAATAACTCGCCTCTAGAAGCCAATTTGGGAGGCTGTTAAAATCGTTTTGTCTAGCCATAATAAGGGATAAATGCTGGCATTTTCAGGCCTCTAGCTCTATTGGCACGGTCTGTACGCGTGATATGTACATAGGCAACCAACTGGACAAACTTGAAGACTGAAGAAACCTATGTTGACATTTTGGGAAAGAGTTATGTTTGGTGGTTTTCTAACAACTTGTTTCCTTCATTGTTTTACTGTTGTTTATTGCGGTGTGGTCAATGTTTCCATCTCTACGCAATTATTTCTCAAGACGGAGACTTGCCTGTTCTTATTTCTGATAATTCGGTCAGTCCCTTTTCAAAATCGTGAGTTCATTCATATTTCAGGATAGGGGTCATATGTTTTGTAATTTTTTTTACTCTTGCCTGGGATAGAAATGGAAGATTGATCGATATCTCTAGAATCATTTTTTTTTCAGTGTCTACATCATGATGCCATTATATACTTATTAAAAACTACCTCTGTACAAGCAGGACACACACACATAACACACACACACGCACACACATACACACATATATTCATAATGTGTATTTATGCATGCATTTCTATCTACATATAAATACATATATATATATATGTTACGCGCTCTCTCTCTCTCTCTCTCTCTCTCTCTATATATATATATATATATATATATACGCACACACACGTATATATATATATATATATATATATATATATATATATGTGTGTGTGTGTGTGTGTGTGTGTGTGTCTGTGTGTGTGTCTGTGAGTGCATACATACATACATATGATATGCAATCCAAAATTTCGAAAATGAGCGAAGCGTCCGACTAGACACAGGAAACACTGACATTCTTAGAACTTTGGGAATATATATATATATATATATATATATATATATATAGAGAGAGAGAGAGAGAGGGAGAGAGAGACAGAGACAGAGACAGAGGCAGAGAGGCAGAGAGAGGGAGATGTCACGCAGAATCGGCGAATTTGACGAAATTTACTTATTTTTTGTCGGGTCGTATGAGTCCTGTTTTTGTGTGAGCTAGCATGGAGAAATCTACTAGTGTGCACCTTTACACACCTCTGTCAAGTTCTGAACGATTTCTACTGTTTATACTAATCGGAGTGAATAGGGCTTTAGCTCCAATATCGTGACCTCGTGCCTGAGTAAGCTAAGATTAGTGAATACAGTTGCCTCCCGCTCTTCGAAAGGTCATTCGGCTTTTGTTTGCATCGAGACGTTTTTTAGTCAGTGCACACATCCTCGCTCCTCTACCTTCCATCCCCAACTGCTGAATTAGTTATGGTAAAACACACAAAAAAAATTCCTTTTCAGCACTTTGAGAAATGTCAAGTTTACGGACAAAGAAAAGACGAAAGCAAATAACCTTGACTAGTTAGGTATGAGAATTCAAATGCCATTTCGGAAAGATCTGCAAGGATAAAAGAAAATTGAAGATTTATTTGTGAAGGGCCAAGAGTGAAAAGCAGAACTGAATGAAGCAGGCAGAAACAGAAGCTGGACGGAGACGCAGGAGAATCCCAGGCAGGACACAAACCACAGTACTGGGGGTCTCTTTGCATACTCTTCCCTGATCCACATGTAGACCCAGACTATTGATACCCCAAGGAGCATGAACCAGTCTGTGAGGAAACGACTTCGTTGGCCCAAAGTGAATGAGCCCAGAGAATGATCAGAATTCGAGGAGGACCTGGATATTATCCCAGAGACGGCTCTGGCTGAGAAAGCCGAAACGAAGGTGGACGCTTTGTCAAACATCGTCCCTAACTTAATGAGGGGGCGGTTCGGTGTAAAAAAAAGAAGACAACGCAAGAACACCCAGATCAAACAAGCAATTGTATAAGAGAAGGGTGTTAAAAACTTCGAATAAACAATTCAAAGTTGTCAGAGATGACGAGAAAAAGGGCGTCAGTGAATAAACATCTAGCCTAAGAGAACGGCTTGTCATAACAAGGAGAATAAAAGGGATCAGAAGGAGTCGCAAGAAGATCCAGAAAGAACAAGCTCAGTTTATCAAGAGCCCCTACGGTGAGGCAAAATCCAGTAGGCTTCTGGGTTCAAAGCGGGAAGTAGAAGAATTCATCAAGGTAGCATTCTGTGAACCTGAAATGATGAGACCATTAGAGAACAACCGATCTGGTCTGGCAGATGAACCAAGAAAAGAGCTGAACATAAAAGAACCAGCCTGGAAAAAGATACAAGAAATGGTGAAACATAAATGAGCTGCCTCTGTTCCTGGTCCCTGCAGCATTTCCTACAAGGTGTACAAAAAGTGACCCAAACTCTTTCTAAGGCTACGAAAACTCATTCGGGGGATTCGATTAAAAGGTACTATTCAGCAAGCTGGAGAAGAGTGGGGATTGTTTTGCTCCCAAAGAAGCAGCCCCATCTCATATAAGCCAGATCCGAACAATCACCGTCTTGAGTGTAGAAAGAAAGATCTTCTTTTTTTTTCTCAGTGTTGGCCAAGAGCTTAACACATGACAGAGAATAGTTATAAAAACACCTCTATCCAAAATGGAGGGATTCCAGGATTCTCACGATATCTAAAAACACACTGGTGTTCACAGCCAACTATTCTGCGAAGCTAGGCAAAGAAAAGGAAACCTCACAGAGGTTTGGCCCGACTGGGCCAATGCTTACGGCTCCATCCTGCATAACCTGAATCAGACATCAGTGAAGTACTATCACATCCCGAACCATGCCAAGGACATATCCACTAATTCTTTCAGTGACATCAGATCACGATTCAAAACTCTCATCTTCCCAATAAAGCAGTAGTCATTGGAAAAGAGAATCTCAACAGAGTGCACTGTCCCTCCCACCGTGTCTCTCATGTCGATAAACCAGATGATTACAGCTGCTGGGAAGTGTGAAAAGCCAGTTCAGGGCCTAAAAACTGTTAGGGGCTTCACAGGGGACTTGATCATCATCACTACCTCCAGGACATGTCAAAGTAAGAAGGATCTGAGCACAACTGAACACATGGGCCAAATCTAGGAGTCTAGTGATCAGACAAGGGAAAATATCTAATAGGTTCAAGCTGCAGGTTCAAGACGAAAAAATGCCATCGATTAAAGAAAAACCAATTAAGTGCCTGGGGAAATGGTTCGATGAAACACTCTGATAATAACAACATCGTCAGCACCAAAAACAATGAGAGGACTCGTTGAATGAAATCAACAAATGCAACAAATGCGGTTTGCCTGGAAAGTTCAAGGTATGAGTTTACCAGCACGGCCTCCTGCCAAGGTTAATGTGGCCGTTGACGATGTATTACATAATACTAACTGCAGTGGAGGGAATGAAGAGGAAACAAGGCCTTGGGATATCCCACTTCCACCAGTGGGCAAAGACAAACCCCAAGAGTAGATGAACCACTGTTCAAGCAGTAGTGTGGAGTCCAGATGACACAGAGAAAAGAGCAAGAGCTGTAGAACAGGAAGCCCGTGGCCTGAACCAGATGGGACCTTCCGAACAGAAAAATCACTTGCACTGTTCTATGGAGCCGTTCTTCATATCCTACATTTTGAAAGCAGTCTACGACACCCTCCATTCCCCTGTGAGCCTTCATAGATGGGGCACGTGGGGGAGTCCCACTGTGCAGTTTATGTGGCATGAAAGGAACCATGGCACATATCTTGTCGGGTTGTAAGACACCACTGACCCAAGTCAGGTACAGATGGAGCCATGATATATTGTTACTGAAGCTGGCAGACATTTTGGAGCTGGAATGAAAGACGAAATATCAGGCTAAACCCGAAGCATTCCATGACATTGCCTTTGTTATGGACAGAGGAAAGTCTGTGAACAAAAACTCAACCAAGCCTTCCGTACTTCAACCAGCAAATGAATAGGAGATAAGAGTTGACCTTAGAAGAAAGTTCCATCTCCTTGCGCTGTCCACTACCTTAGGTCAGGTGTATTGATCTGGGCAAAAGCAGATTATTATGGTGGCACTGACTGTACCATGAAGAGGCTACAGAAAGGGAAAGCAGTAAATAGCAATAGCTGGTCAGCTAGAAGGCGGCCAGGGAGCTGACCACCATTGCTGACCCGACCCACCAACCAGAGGGTGTCGTGGTATCGAAACACTCGGTGAAGGTTCGACACCACCTGAAGACCTCTTCTCCTGTTGCCTCTGCACAAAAAAAAAACAACTTGACTAGCCACAATTAGACGCTGGAATTTGCATCATATATATATATATATATAGAGAGAGAGAGAGAGAGAGGGGGGGAAGAGACATTTATACCAAGCTGACATTGTGAAGATCACGAATGCATTGATTGTTAGATAGCAAGAAGATTTCAAGCTGGGTTCGACCATCGATTATCGACCTCGGTAGGAAATAAGCAAATATCTCAGCTAGCAGACAGGCTCTACGAAAAGATAGCTTTCATACTGTAACATAGGAAATAACAATAAAATTGTAAATATCCGTTGTGATATAAACTACAAAAACAGTAAATATTTAATCAGAATAAGGCCGATTCGAAGCAATAACATTTTTCAACTATCTCTATAAAAAAAATATTTAAATTTAGAAGTCAAAAATTCAATGAAGGAACAAATAATGGCTTTCCTGTTTGTTTCAGTTATGAAGTTCAAAATAATTTAAAAGATAATATCTAGGAGAATTCTCTCTCTCTCTCTCTCTCTCTCTCTCTCTCTCTCTCAATTTTTCACATGCGCATGCGCATTTATCCGGCCGTGTCTTCAAATTATGAGTTGAATGATGTCGTTAAAACGTGACCAGCTGCGTCTTGCAGGTGGGCGGCATAACGGCATCTCTGCTGCAAGCGCCAGGGACACCTCAGGTGACTGAGAACAAAATCTCTTGAAGAATGGATAACAATGTCAATTTTTGGTAATTGGTATACACCTACATGAAGTAATAGACAGAAGTAAACAATGGCTGCGTGGCGAAAGACGATATGAAACTGTGTACGAACATTATCATGAGAAGCTGAACGAACGAAAGAGAAGAAAAAGGAGAATACAGAATGAGGAAGAAAAAAGATGAGTACGAAAAACGCGTGAAATCTGCTCTCGTTGGGAGACAAGATAAATAAGGGAGCGACCTTACTCTGCATGCATGATCGGACTCTCTCCCGTAGGATAACTCAGGAGGTGGTGAGACGCTATTGAGTAAGCTTGTATACTCTGTGACCGTCGCATTCACAATGACCGAACAAATCATTTTTCGTGTCTTTTGCAGCGTTTTCAGACAGCACATCGTATGCCAGCCGAACTTGTGTCCAGATTTGGCCCACCATAAGTTCTGGCTTTCCCTGAAGCTAAAATCACCGTTTAAATTGAGATTTCTGACCGTGGATGAGACGAGGGAGTAGCGGTCCCGAAATAGAACTTCGCTGACTGCTCTGAAAAGTAAAAGAGTGGCAGTGATAAATGTGTGAGGTCCTGAGGAGGGGACATTGAAGGAACTAAGGTACCATTGCCCTCGGTAGGCTTTTTCCCCGACGATATCAAATGACTAGATGCTTTCTAAACAGACCTCCAAAATGTCCGAGAAAATGAAAAAGTAGACCTTCAGTTTTGTCACTTCCTCCAACTGCAAGAGTCATGGAACCGAACCGCATCTCAGTAACAAATTCTCGGAACTCAAATCATTTCAATTGATTTACCACAACATGAAATGCAGGGCAAATCCGCTGGACACACTCAAGTTCTACTAATAACTTCTGTCGGGTGACTCAATATTTGTCATTGTCACTTGCAGGTCAACTGCACCTAACATGAATCTGGAATACGAAAAATGCGGGCGTTTCTTAAAATGTCGCCCACGTAACGTGACGTCATTAAGGAGTCACCCCCCCCCTTTTTTCTCACTGCACTTGTTGAGAGAAGGAGTTCTTTAGGTCAGTCAGTTGCGGTTACATCTGTTTATGAACAGAGTTTTAGCTACAGGAAAGTCGTAGCATCAGCTAAAAACAGGGATGAGCACCTGTTAGAGGTATTTCATATTTGTATTCAAGTTTCCCTTGCAATCCGAAAGTAAAGCGTTCCCACAAAAACATTTCGTATCCGGAATAACGTGAAACGAAAAGCAATTTCGATTAATATACATAGGATTTTCTCATTGATATATATATATATATATATATATATATATATATATATATATATATATATATATATATACACAGTATGTGATACAAATCAGGCAAGCAGTATAACATAATATAATAATATATCAATATAAGGCCACTTCTGAAATGTAATGGATTTATTTCATGGAGTGCTCGATACATACAACATTTTACTCATGAAGTTAAGTTTTTTTAGAATAGAGCTGGAAATGAATAGTAGATTGTGGATTCGCTACATAAACTACTATCTATATATATATACATGTGTGTGTACGTGTGTGTGTATGTGTGTGTGCGTGCGTATGTGGTTTTGAGCACTCTTTGAGTGAGGTAACTCATCCATTGTAAGCTTATGCAATGCTCTTCCATAGGAATAGAGCATTCTGGTGGATGGGGAATTTCTGCGTGAATAAATATATCGCTTAAATTCAGCCTTACTGACCGTCCAGTTCTATA
This sequence comes from Thysanoteuthis rhombus, assembly GCA_963457665.1. NCBI lineage: Eukaryota > Metazoa > Mollusca > Cephalopoda > Oegopsida > Thysanoteuthidae > Thysanoteuthis > Thysanoteuthis major. The sequence continues at coordinate 36,607,078 of OY735207.1, forward strand.
ACTCAGAGGTAGCATATCGTCCTCCAGGTCTGAAGTGAAGGTTTCAATCCTGCCTCGTGGTACTGGATGGGATAATGGAAAGTCTATAGCCACACTGAAGAGATGTAATACATCGAAACAGCTGTCTGTGGATGAAACAATAATATATATATATATATATATATATATATATATATATATATATATATATATATATGTATATATATATATATATAGAGAGATATATATATATATACAGATAGATAGATAGATAGATAGATAGATACCAACTAACTATTTTGTATCAATATACCTAAACACACATATCTATACCAAATAACCGATGTCTATATAACACGTACATACTGAAATGATTATATTTCTGTTGATGTTCATGAAAATTTGAACTAGCACAGACTTTGTGTTCCTTCCCTATGATTGCATTCTTTCCTAAATGTGTATCGGCCTACTTCGAGGCAAATCAACTGATCAAGTTACTCTTCTAAATAGCAATGTTAGTTAGCCTTTCCAATATCCTAGATTGATTCTGAACAAGATTTTAGAACGATGTGAAAAATACTTGGTTTAGTTTATTTATTGATTTAACTCCACTAAAAAAAAAACATTTCCCAGTAATTTAACACAGAATATGACTAAATTCATGCCTTGTTGCGCTGGTTGCAATAAAATTTGTTCTTTCTTGACTAAGTCCCTGTTTTCAACTCCCCAAACCAAACCATACAAGCAAAATGTCTGCTTGGTTCAAAAATTACAAGCAGTACTATATATATATATATGTGTGTGTGTGTGTGTGTGTGCGTGTGTGTGTGTGTATGTGCGTGTGTGTGTATGTATGCGTGTATGTGTGCAAAATTCATAAGTGCAATAGTCCTATTCTATCAGTAAAGTTTGTATTTTCAATTCATAGCATGCATATGAAGTGAAGAAAGTTAATCAAACAATGTTTGGGTCGAAATTTGCAATCTTCGGTGTTAATCATTAAATTTTACCTACTGCCAGAAGAAAAGTTGTTACAGCAAAAAATGACTTACAATAAATAGGGCATCGGTGGAGTAGTAGTTAGATAAGATTTTTTTTAAAAACTCATATACATATACTGGCTTCGAACTATTACTCAATGTTCTATAGACTGCCAGGAGTATATAATGACCTACCAAGAAATTACTTATACGTATGATAGACTTATTTTGTCAGGAACACCTGTTCTAGTTCCTGATTAAGGATAATATCATCTACTGATTTAAAGTATATCCTATTTCAATGCACAAAATGATAAAGACAAAATAGTGGAGTTGTGGTAAAGATAGTGGGTTGCGATGAGAAAAGTCGAAACTTTTCCCACGTATACCGGGTACTAATGCAGTCAGCGCTAAAAATACAACCATGACTGATAGTCAGTGATTATCATTTTTTATCAGTGTATGCAAAACCGATCCATAACATCATATATGGTGACGTCGAGCGATTGAGGAAAAATAAGGAAAAGGTTTACATGGTTGGATTTTATCTTATGTCCCTCATAGTTCAATCGACAAGAGCGGCTATCACGGTAAGACTTCTGGGGTAAAAAGGGCGTGAGTTGAAGTCATTTCCGGCCCGTTCTGTTTACTAAAGGCCATAGAATCACGGTCTGAGTAGTTGCAATCAATAGCAATTGAAATTAATATGAAATGAATGCTAGTTAAAAATCATTTGTTTCATCTAATAAAATTCAAGATTTGGTTATTGTTCTATTTTTTTTACCTTACTTTCAAAATTAGCCGTGTCACTGTATATGCTATCATTACAGTAAATGAAAGTTTTGACGTATTTGGTCTGCCCGGTGATCTCACAAATTACTTAAACAGGAAAACTTTTCATACTAGTCTAAGGCGTTATATACCATAATCTTTACTATAATCATGAAGACATCTCTCAATGAAAAAAAATAACAAGTCCTTCACTTGATCCAAGAGTAGAAACACTTGATAAGGAGCCACACACTCAAAGAGGTCATCATTGCAAGTTGGGTTCAAGCGGGACTGTAATTCAGACTGTGAGACTTTGGGTTTCCTCTGTTACGAGAGTAAGCACAGACCCACCCAAAAGAAAATACCTGCTTTCTAACGAGTACAAATCTCACTTAGCTTCTTGATAAGATTGTTTGGAGTAGATTGACACAAAACATGACGTTAACACACAATTAGAGTAAGACTATCGCTCAGATTTGAAAATATTGCTTAACTTTCACTGGATTTTCATCCTAGCCATACTTTTTGAAAGGCATCCAATCCAATGTAATTAATACATACGAGAAATACCAACTGGGTGTATGTACGCATGCGCAATGATACACAATCACCCTTAGATAGATAGATAGATAGATAGATAGATAGATAGATACTAGACTTATTTCTGACAAATATTAGAGTCCTTTTCGTTTGTCCAACCACACTGAATAGTTATAGCTGGATCAAGTATCTGTGTGAGTTTGCATGCTTGCACCTAACAAAAAGATCTGACTTTTACGTATAGAAATAATTGGATATGCTTGTTGACTGAGACAGTTGTGTATTTTCCACAAGCACCAGCGGTCAGTGTACGAACCCAGGTGAAAAAAAAAAGGTTTTCAAATACTGATTTTCATGACAGGCAGGCACTTCCCACTTAGCATGACACAATCTTCCGTCATTTAGCCTTATGTCGTATGGAGATAAGTAGATATCGAGATGCTCATGAAAATGGCTCTTGGCAAAAATTCTTTACACAAATGTAATCCAGTCACGTTATCAATCATAAATGTGACGGCTGAAACAATTGTTTTGTACTATTCTCTGGTTATCACGTGAAAATGTACGTTAACATATATTACCTGTCATTGGCTTAGAGTACATTGACTTTTTATTAGATATGCGCACGTATTTCACTTCCGTGTTTCCAGAACCGAGCAATAAATCTCCATCAAGTAAACAGACAGGATTCAAGACGAACTGGACGTATCTCCGACGTCTAATACAGACCCCGTCCTATGAATCGTAGACTTACAATAACAGCCTCGCTGGCCCCGAGACAGAATTAGAGGACAAATATTCACAAAGAACGGAACAGTTTTTACTCTTCAGTCCAAACAAAGATTTCTAGAAATGCAGTGTTGTGCCAAAGTTAGTTTTGATCTGAAAATATTTTTTTTCGAAAACACCTATGGTACAAATCTTCAATCCGAAATTTGGAAAACCGAAAGCTCCGAAATCCGAACATTTTTTTCCTATGGAAAAAGACTCGGTTTTTTTTTTGGCTTTTTCTGTTGAAAATAAAAAAGCATGCCATTAATTTTATGGTTAATCTTTATCTCATTTTATTTAATAATGTATAAATAAACTGCAATATCAATTTTTAGTCTTAATTTACCCCTTTCAATATGGTTCACTGCAGCGATATTATCGTTCCCTAACAATCGACTGTAATTCCATTATGAAATCCGAAAAATTCCAAAAAGTGTCTGGGTTTTGGATGAGAGATTGCGTTCTTTTCTTACAATTTTTAACCTGGTGTTTTCTCACAACCCATTGTGAGTGAATTTGATCTTCAAGAAATCAAGTTCTAAAGTCAGCTTTGTTCAGCAAAAACAAAAATATTTTTGCTGTTACAATTATTAATCTAGTATCCAACGTGATCATTTGATTACACATTATGTAACCTTGTGTGATAAATGCTAGTGAGAACTTCATGGAAGCCATAGCAGTTTCGTAAACGTCAGATTTTTGCTTCTGATGCAAATGCTATGTCTTTCCACTATGGAGTCATTCTAGTTATCAGTTTATTAGTTTTAGATTAAGATTTTTGCAAAAACTGACTCTATACTTCCACGTTTAGTCTGGGGATAAATGCAGTGGGAGTTAAGTGATTGATCTGTGAAGCTTATGGTAAGGATGCATTGGGTACAAGCAGAGTTCCAAATTCGAATTCCGTAACATGGAAAATGCATGATTTGACATTGATATCACACTAGACTAGTTTATGCAACTTTATTGCAATTATAATTTTCATACCAATCATGGCGGTCATCATGAATTTCCAATGATTTGTATGTTTTATCTAAATTGCAATTCCCAAAATTTATGGTAAATAATTTCAACTAATAATGTGCTCAATATCGTATTATAGCCACTGCTGATAGGAAAATTTATCTGAAAACAGTTGTTGCCTGCAGCCATTTTGACATGGTTAGCATAGATGACGTATAGGAAATTCGTGATGGTTCAATATCCAATTTTTTTATTCCTTTCGAATTGTATGCTTTTATCACAAAATGCACTGTTATCTAGCTAAGCACCCCTACTATATACATATATGGAGAAAGAGATAGAGAGCGATCAGTGCTCCGTGACGACTCACACAGCAGCAATCTTCAGATAAAAGAATAATATAAGATAGAAAATAATGATAAAAGCAAATGGAAAATGATAAAATCCGCGTCTGGTCAACAGAACACTATTCTCCAAATTCACTGAAATTCAAATCTGTTTGATCTACGTATATAAAATTCTATGTGTATCCATATACTTCATACATGCCGCCATTTTTTTACGACAGGGGTAAATTAGTGCATTACAATAAGCAAAGTGTCCGCCTGTCTGTCACCCTTTAAATCTACATTTATAATTAGATAATAATAAGCAACGTGTCCGTCCGTCTGTCCGTCCGTCGGTCAAACTTTGAAAGTAAAATTTAAATCACGTTAAAATGGTTGGGGTAGAGGAGAGGTTCTGATAATGGAATTACAACACAAAAACCACTAGGAGGGGGAGATGGGGAGAGAAGTAGAGTGGATGTGCAAAAGGTTAGGCGGTAAAACATTAAAATATCACTTAGGAAGGACGGCCGAAGTCGACCGTCGAGAATAGAAGTAAGACGAGTAATCATCGCAACCACGTAAAATAAAATGAATTGGAACTGAACTGTGAGTGTAGGTTTTGGTTAAATGTAAGGAATTGTCACTCCATGCAACACCCATGATTTCTTCTCAGATACAGATACTATAGTTCTCGTGATTTCAATTCCTAGGTATACCGTTAACAAAGCAACGGGTACTCTAATAGTATATAATAATTAGATAATTGTGTCATCCACGGACAGCTATTTCGTTGTATTAGAACTCTTCAGTGAAGCTATCATCATCATCAGTCTTTCAATGCCCGTCGTTGGACATAAACTTTCCCCAGGATTCGCTACACTTTTCTATCATGGGCGTCGTGGATTCAGTATTTTCTGAATTTGTCTCGCTCGTCTCACACTCTTAATATTCTGCCGGCTTCGATTGCGCATGTGATCTCAGGGGATCCATGTCGTGAGTCTTGATGTCCATCGTTTGTCTGCCATTCTTGCAACATGGCCAGCCCACCGCCATTTGAGATTTTTAATGGATTTTATGATGTCCCCGACTCTTGTCTTTTCTCGGATGTACTGTGCTGTCTTGTGGTATCTCCATGTGAGGCCTATCATAATTCTTTCATGTGCACGTTGCATGGTTCTCAATTTCATTATCCCATCCAGTACCACGAGGTAGGATCGAAACCTTTGCTTCAGACCCAGAAGCCGGCATCTTACCTCTGCCCTATATATATATATATTCTTATCTTTTCGTATCTATGTAGTTATTTGCTGACCGTAGCTTATGGGGTACCCAGTGAGAATCAAAAGAAAGAGTGATTTCGTGACGTCATGTCGTGTCAACTAGCGTTTCCAAGTTTTCAGTATTTTTATATAATAACAAGTATATATTCATTTTTCTTCTTTTTTTCTTTCTTTGCTATTAAGAATGTAATTAAAACAATTAACATAATAATAGAACCATTAAACAATATAAAAACACAAGAATTTTGAAAAAGGCAGTTGATATTCGTCATCGATTTTGAGGTATTTGTCCCACCGTGTTCATAATTACAAATAAATTACTATTTTCAGCATATGAATATTACCAAGGCTGTCGCGGTCATATAATCATGGAATTTGGGATAATTTAATGTACACATCTTTTTTCATATTCATGATATGGAAAATATCAAGCCGAATTGTTCAAATAGGGAAAAATACAGAGCACACACGATCTGACCAAAATTCAAGCTGCCATCTTAAATCACAGAATAGCCGTTAAAAGAAAATCGCAATATTGTACAGTAGATTACTTGAATTGCCTACAAGAACTGATCGAAAATTGTGGAAAACTGCGAAATGTTTCAAAATAGCCACCCAAAAAACACAAGATTTGCAACGTTGATTAGTTAAAGTTTCAGACAGAATTGTACAAAATATGAAAAAAGATGGGAAAACTGCATACTAGTAGATTTTTTTAATGTTCTTTCATATTAAACCAAGTAACGCCCGATCTGATCAAAATTGCAGCCACCATCAGAATTCCAAAATGGCCGAAAATTGGCCTTCCATATAGAAACAGAACACACACAATCTGATAATATGTGCCCCATCTTAATTTCGAAATCACCGCCATAAAAACAATAATTTGCGGTATAGATTAATTCAAATTTCAACTAGAATAGTTCAATACGTGGAAAAGTCTCGATAATTGCTCACGGGCAGATCTTTTGTTGCTCTATCATATACAGGAGACATACGATCTTGCTGAAATTGAAGCTGCCATCTTAATTTCAAAATGACCATCATAAAAAGAATTCGCAATATAGTAAATTAGATTACTCAAAATTTCCACCAGAAGTGTTAGAAATGGGGGGAAAGTGTGAAACCTTGCATACAGGTATATTTTTTTTTGTGCACACACTATCTGGCAAAAATTGCGGTCGCCATCCTTGTATAAAATCGGCTGCTTTAAAAAAAAAAAGATTAATTGAAATTTTAACGAGAAATATTTGGATTGTGTAGATGACTTAGAAACTTGCATACTGGTAGATCTTTCTATACTATTTTCTGTGCAAACAGGAGAAACACGATTTGACCAAAAATACAACTGCTATTTTAATTTCAAAACACCACCATAGAAAACATATATAAATTAATTGAAATTCCAAACAGAAGTATTTGAAGTGTTAAAAAAGTCTTGAAAATTTGCATAATAATACATCTTTTTTATGATCACTCACATAAAACCAGAATACTTACGATCTAATGAAAATTGCAGTCGCTTTCTTAATTTCAAAATGTGAAAAAAGAAATTTACAATAGATATTGGTTGAAGTTTCAACCAGAATTGTTCCAAGTATGAAAAGTAAGTATGAGAATTTGCATATTTGTTGATTTAGCAATGTTCTTTTGTGTAAAAACACGATCTAACAAAAATTACTGCCATCATCTAAATTTCGAAATAACCAGCATAAAAGCATAATTCGCTATATAGAATAATTGTAATTTAAACCAGAAGTCTTCAAAATGGGGAAAAGTTGTGAAACTATGACTTCAATTTGACAAAAAAAAATTTGATGTATGGAGTTCATTACTTAAATAATTTATGAAAAGCAGAGTCAGTTTAAATAATTGTGAACTTCCCATGGGATATATTTTTAAGAAACAAGCAAAGATGTGTGTTCAAAATCCATGAAAATCATCGTTAGTAGATTCTTCAATCATCAAAGAGGGTAAAGATCGAAAATATCACCAGCTTAAATATCTTTTGTAATGTTTTCGCAATCCGAAGGTTGACAAGCATCTGTACGTATTAATCTATGCTAAGTATACGAGCGAATTTCATCGTATTTTTGCATGTACACGAAAAGTACTATCTCATCTGGAGCAGGTTTACTAGCTAACCATCATTCATTATCCATCTGTTTCCATCTAGAGCAAGATCATCCATGGGATTTCTAAATGCTCTGAGCTAAATTCCAGGTTGATAGTTGGCTTAAGATGTATTTCGTTGCAGTTCATTTCTGCATAGTGGAAGTGTCTCACGGGAAATCTTCTCTTATCTTTGACAGTACAATCTGATATGGTCTACAAAAATTTTGTTTTTAATTGTGATTTCTTGTCAAAAATATTACAGACAGAAATTCCAGGAACTGGAAACAAATGGTCGACAACCGGTTACATATTTCCAAGATGGGCAAATGCTTTTACATGATCTGAACTTGAGCTCATGATAGAGAATGGTTTTATTTTTCCATTGCCAACAAATGCATTGATAATGTCACTGCCCAAAAAAACTATGAAAACTGACGAGTGATTTTAGGAACATTTCTTTTCATTGACATGAGTTGCAACAGAAGTGTTGTTGGAAATTCTCTTGGGTGTCTGGTACCAGTAATGAACAGTAAATCTACATTAATAGCCGTAGAATGAGCCAATGCCGTGATGCAAACGTCTGTGTCTGGCGTAAATAAAACTCCCGCCCGGAAGCTGAAACTTACCTGTTTTCCATAAAATGAAATCCTAGCATCATGATCTGAGTAAAGCTCAGGAAAATTGGTGACATCGTCTTCTTCGAATTTAACAGCTTTTTCCTTTCAGATGACAATTAGTGTGTCACCCCTTTGTGAGATCAGGATTCTTTTTCCACTAATCCACAATGGTCAAGACCAGTTTGTTTTGTTTTATTTTGTTTTGTCTTGGTCATTGTTCGAAAATAATGAATCCCATTCTTAGATTTCTTCTGTCGGAAAATTTTTTCAGTGTGCTCACCAGATGATCTTCACACTCGTTCAGCATATTTGATGGAATTTGGAATATATACATCAAACACAACATCGATACGGTTTGCCTTCATTGCCTGTAATAGGACAAAATTCAACAGAAGGACAATAAACTTTGCATAAGTAGATATATAAACTCTGAGATGACGTATACATGCTAAACCGTCTGCTATGAATTCATAGATATCGGTAATGAGCGTCACCGGATCTGAACCTTCTTTAAACGTGTGCATAAAAAAGGGCTTAACTGTTTTCTCTGATGTATTGTCAGGTTCAGCCAGAGCTAATGACAGCGGAACAAGTGGATATTTGAGGACACTTCGTAGATCTACATATCTTTGAGCAAGTATTGCAAGCTTTAAAATGTTTTTCTTGGTTATCAGTAATGTTACCATCTTATATTTGTGCTCACATTCTGTTGACTTGTTCATGGCCGTTGGAATTTCAGTTTCATTTTCTTTGGAGAATTATAAAGATATTTGTTTCTTTCGTCAGACAACGAATTTATCCATAGCCTTACTACCTTTTTCCTTTGTATTCACAAGATTGTTGGATGCGTCTGTCATTGCAAAAATACCAGTTGATACGCATGGCAGAATTCATGAAAGCTACTCACAATGTCTGAACTATTGAATTCACATCGGTATTATCTCACTGAATTCGCAATGGTGTCAAATCTGCATTTTTATAATCTTGCCGTTGATAGTTCAAGTGCTTATAAAATCAGGTTCCCAGTTCTGCTCTGAATGATGCATTAGATTTTTCAGCGTTCCACAGCACCCGACCTTGACAACATAACTGCCATGTAACGAGCATACGAAAAGAAAGATGGGGTGATGTTACGGGTAGATTCTAGCAGCAGCTCCCAATTTCCACTTTGAACAGCCTAAATTGTATCCAGCAGTGTGTCCACCAAAACGATACCCGAAATTGCTGCAATGAATTTTCATTATTTTTTTCTGTATCTTTGTATCTTAACGTAAAAGACCCATTCGAAAAGATCTGAAATTATGAACTTTTTCCACAGTTCACAAGAAAGTGATGCTTGATCCGTCTCCATTGAATCAGTTTGTCCGTCAACTGTTTGATCAATTTCAGAAAGCAGTAATCTCATTATATGAACAAATGCTTCCGTCATAGTTTTTGAGAGAGAGAAAGAGTTGAACGGATCCCTCTGCTATAACAAAGCTTCATCACCGAGTCCAGCATCAGACGAACATTTACTTATCAAGACGCAATTAGCAAAACTTTTCTGACTCATACCATTTTATTTCCATAGCCTTTGATTTGGTCAAATACGCATTGGATACCAATTTGAGAGATCCAATGATGCACAGCGCTTTAACCATTACCCCATTGTTGAAATCTCTGTAGCAGGTCTGTTAGTACAGTGTAGGTATCTGGTCGATGGTTTAATGACAACAAAGTTATCATTTACCGCAAAGTAGAATACTTCTGCGATATAGCTGTCTTGACCTAAACTCTGTTTTGCACTTTTCACCTTTCGTATCCGCGGTTTTCCTATTCGCGGTTTCGATCATTTACGCTATAACTATATTTCCTTACATTTTGTTTGTTTGTTTGTTTGTTTTAAGAAAGAAAGAAGAAAAACATTGATTTCTAGGGGTATAGTGAACTACTACTGTGGCTCACAATTTTGGCGACAGTCACTGGTTTTCCTACTTTCAGTCAAATGTTTAAAATCAAAACATTCGATTTCCTGAAGCAATTTTGATCAACCTTTCACCTCAGATAACACAAATTCTGTTGATTTTATGGTTATGTGAATATTATCCATAACTGAAAGAGCTTTCTGAAGATATATAACATGTGCATACTCTTCGATATCGAAGTTTTGGCCTACGGAACCAGATCTCAAATCTCCCATCTGGAATTTTGCCTGGTTTTGGTCTGAACAGACGTTTCTTATTTTTATGTGAAGGAAAATAGAAAATTCCACGTGTAATACGCCCCCCCTGATTTTGCAAGGATTTTTTTAAAATAATATTTTATCATTCTTGAACTTCAACTCAACAAGGTTTTGGTAACAGCTTGGAAGGTACTGTTAGCTTATCATCCCGTTGTTTAGAATATAACGAAGGTGTATTTACGTAAGTAATATTCAGTCGACCAGAGGAATATGGGTATCCGTCACCTCAACTTGCAGGGCTATATAATGTACCGGAGGAGGTGTTTTGAAGCAAAATCTAAGGGTAAAAAATGACAGAAAACACAATGACTTCGAAATTAGCCATTAATTTCCGAACAGCCTAAGAGAATTTGTTGAAAAGTGACAGCGATTTTAATAATTTGTCCTTACCCTAACCCTGACCGTTACGAATTCCTAATTTTCTCATTTTCCCGATCACTTGATAACTTGTAAACTTATTACGGTGGCTACGCCTATGTGTATGGCAAGATAATTAGTTAGATAGTATATGCTGAAAGGTAAAGAAATCACTGGGTGTTTTCGCTCATGGTAACAAGTTTATTCGTGAGAAAGTAAGCTGAATGAAAACCAAGATAAAATGCCTTTTTTTTTAATTCCCCGCTTTTCTCCCTGGCCGATGACCACACATAAATTGCTAATGGCCTTAGTAGGCTGGGTCCGCCCTCCTGTCAGTTTATTTAGAGTTAGTGTGTCAGAATCGTCCTTGATATCAATAATTGACCACGAAATGCTATTCAAGGCCTATTATTCTAGGGTAAAGTAAGTGAATGTATGCTCGTCTTTGCGTTTGGCCCAAGTGGCAGGCCACATCTTTGCACATACGAAGTTGAAATATCACAATAAAGTATATTTTAGACTTTTAATAGGTAAATATGTATTTCCGTTTTTATTACCTATTAATATTCAAATGCATTTTAACACTTTCATTCTGATATTTTTGTTTTGATATTTACTTTTTTGAAGTATCATTTAAATATTTTCGAATAAGTTTCTGTTTTATATTCATGTATCTTTTTGAATATTTTCACTATATTGAAGTATTTCAATATTTACCTCCACCAATATGAATTCGGAGGTTATCATATGCATATGACAAAATATAAGTTACTACAGATTTGCATATCGTAGGTTCATTAATGCAAAAATTTGCATATCTTAAGGTTAGTTAAACCAATATGATCGTAGATTTTATAATGTTAGTGCATATATTTGCATATTTTGGAAAAAATAAACGTATGTTCCTTTCTCCTACTAATTACAATAATATGTTTGTGCCTAAAGGTTTATAATCTTATTTTTATAGAGTTGTCAATTGTTTGGAATAGATACACAATGGCTCATAAACTTGGCCTTGAAGCACTGGATCGGATACTGAGGGGCCTTGAAAAGGCTATGATATTATGGGCAGACGGACAAAGCTGGGTACTTCTGATTGGATGATTACAGATCTCTTCTCGTGCATTTATAGTATCCTATGTTCTCATAAAACGAAGAGAAAAGTTATAAAAATTGCATCAAAGACAGTCCTAAATATTTGAAGCATAAGTTGGAAGTGTCGGGCGAAATAGGGCTAAATAAAAGGAAGTATTATGTACAGAAAGAAGTTGAAAAATAATCAATGTAGCGCCTGTTTCAATACATCTTGAAAGATGAAGTCCTAAAGAATTCTTTTTTGAGTTTTTATTTCATTTTTATATATTGCTAAGGCCCCATTGTAGTGTCCGTTAATGTTACCTTAGGATAGATTTCAGGGTTTTTTTTTTCTGTTTCTATTTTTTCTTTCTAATTAGGTACGTTAAATACGTTACGTAAGTAGTTCTATATTACGATTAATTTTTTACAAGTTAATCTTTAATCTCAATCGTGCTTTTTTATCACAATCGTTACGTTCAACAGTCGTTTTAAAAGTAAGCAGCATGGATCGGAATTACAGAAGTAACTTCCAACGAGATGTGCATGGTATCTCACAACCTGGGAGCCCACCAACTGATTTGGTCAACGACTGAACTAAATATCCAGTCGTATAGATACATCCTCTCCGTCCGGTTATCCAAATCACGTGTGTTTGTTACGTAGTAGTAGTAGTAGTAGTAGTAGTAGTAGTAGTAGTAGTGATCTTGGGTTGTTTGAATTTCTTGGATTTTCACTACGATTTTTTCGTAGATTTTCTTTCTTCTGCTGCTTCTCTCCTTTTCTTTCTTTCATTCTATTATATCTCCATTATTTTCTTTCTTTCTAGTATCTCTTCGCTCTTCTTCTCTCTTTCTTTCTTTCTTGCTCTCTTTCGTTCGTTTTTCAACAAATCTGACACCTTCCTCCTCTCCCTTTTTTTTTCTTCCTTTCAATCCGTTTCAAAATACTTTTAATTGAAAGTCACAAGCCTTTTTTATCATAACACTCAGGTCGTCACATTCAACAACTGCCGTTTGATGTAAGTTCAAATCTTGACGGAGGCCGCTTCTCTATTCCTGATCGATGCTGCTTACTTAAGAATGGTCGCACAATATACTGACCTGAACTTTGTGATAAAAAAAATAAAAAAATAAAAAAAACAAATATAAGATGGTGGAAAAATCAGTCAAAAATTAATTGCGTGAATATATCATCTAAGAAATCCAAGCAACTTCAGATCATTGCAACTATAACTACAAGTACTTCAAATTGTTTTAAATATGGTAGAACCAGACGATAACAGCTTTTAATTGTTAAAATCAAACTTGACATGTAAAGAAATAAGAACACCGTGCCCATGAGGATCAACTTGATGGTTTTGTTCAACATTTCTTAAAGTTTATTTAAGATTTGGGTGGCCATTTACAAATTTTCCAAAAGGGAGAACATTCCAGATTGAAAAGGAGGACTTGAGACGACTGACACTCTCCGATATGTTGTTAACGTGACTGGTACAATGAGGCTAATCGTCAGTGTTGACGATGGCTACTACATATGATCAAATAAACGTTACGATTATTAGAGTTTTCAATTCTTACTGCATCAAGTATATAGTGGGGTCGTTCAAGTTTTTTAATCAGACCCCAAAAAGGAGAAGTAATTGATATACGATTTGAGGTGGTGCGTGGTGTATGACGGAGTGCTTAAAAGCCGTATTGTCCGACCTGAATCACGACGTATGGCCTCTTTACACCTGAGGCAGTCTTGGGGTTACTGTGATCGAAACGTTGTGATAACAAAAATGAAGACGATAAACTGACCCAAAAATGTACCATTATCGTCATCCAGCAAATATATATAATTCTCTAGAGAACTTCGCAGTGAATGAAGATTGTGGTTATATCACCGAAAAATGGTTTGTTCAATTTATAGAAGCATTTTATTTTGAATTAGTAATGTACTGAAGAGTAACTTTCAAACACAGTAGTAGTACAGAACCCAAGCCCCGAAGATTATCTACTAACACGTGATGTGTCTGTCAGGGAGCCAGCAAATTTCTCTCTTTTTTCAAAAATCGATTGTATGTCTTGATCAGGTTCTTAAAAAATGATTTTAAAAAAAGAGAAAAGAAAATGGTTATCCCGGGACGTTTCTAAGTAAACGGTAAACATCGATATATTAACTCTTTGAAGCATCGTCGGTTAAATTTAATCCAACTTCAAAAGTATTGATATCTGTGTAGTGGCACATTTTTAATACAGCCCATATATATATATATATATATATATATATATATATATATATATATATATATGTATATATATATATATATATATATATATATATATATATATATATATATGTATATATATATATATATATATATATATATATATATATATTGTAGCACAGAGGTTTATATTTCGTCCAACCATTTTGTTTAGTACGCGGACTAATCAACAGATGGTGGAGTAACTCAAAGTGGAGGAAAAAATGTGTCTCAAAGAGTTAATACGTTTTTTAGTACCAACCTATAAACCTACTTGGTGCATATTGTTTTCTATACCCCACCAAGACACTAATTCGTCGATCACGACGTTACTATCCACTAATCTATTAATGGTTTGTACCTACATATAGTAACACATTCGGTGTCCAGCACCTGTGTCTTCCTTAAGGTCTTTGCTTATGCCGCTCTTTGCAGATAGACCTTGTATACAATTCTAATAATAGTGATCTGCAAAATCTTTGACTCTAACATTTCTTGCAATAAATCATCGTAGAGCTCAAGGTTTTTCGTTAAAATGAATTCAAGTTTTTAGATGTAATTAGATTGTGCTAATCTGATTTATTTGTTTTAGGCTCTATGACCTTATATGGGGGAGTAAGCAGTTGTTACCCTCTGAGAAGGGAATGGTTTTCCCATTGTATGATGAAGGTCATAGCTTCGATACCATCAAGAAGAAGCTGAAATGAATAAGTATTTCATTGACAACCATTTACAGAATTGCCCACTTGAAACAAGAAGCAGGATCAGCAGCCAGAAAATTGGATCTGGCAAATAAAGCCTTCAATTCAAGAGACAAGAGAAGTCTGACCAAAATGACTTCTACTGAGAAGAAGCTGACAATCACTTCTTTGTCCAAAATGTGTCTCCACACTTACTATCGAGACATCTCTCAAAGAATATCGTATTTCCACTGGGGTATTACAAGAAAGCATCATCTGTCAAAGATCATTACTGATGGAAATATCTTGACCTTCACACGGACAAGGGTTCTCATTTCCAGAATATCATCTTCTCTGATAAGCTGAGATTTTCGTTGCTTCCTAATGAGCATCATAGATGTCCAGGTTGATCAACTGAGAGATTTAGGGAAGACTGCCCACGAACAAGAAAATTCGCAAGTGGTGGTACAGTTGTGTCAGGCTGTTTTACAAATTAATGTGTTGCGCCACTGATTCTCTATAATGGATGTGTCACTACCAGATGCTACAAGGAAGGAATAATTAAGAAACATCTCATCTATTTCATCCGACAACTACCTAGTATTAGTTTAGCAAAATACCAACAGGGTGATGCTTCTGTTTATTCTGCTACATCGATCAAAATATTTTTCCAGGACTATGCAAGTCAAACCTTTGATTTTGCCGGGACAGTTTCCAAATCTTAACTCTATTGAAAATTAATGGGAATAATTAGATTTAAGCCAAGTTCAAGAACCGGAAGAAACATGATTTTCAATAGTTGAATAAGATTGGACACTCATTGTTGAAGAAACATCTAATATATATATATATATATATATATATATATATATATATATATATATATATATATATATATATATATATATATATGAGTGTGTCTGCACGCACGCGTGTGTGTGCATATATATATATATATATATATATATATATACATATATATATGTGGGGGGTGAATCAATAAGTCCACGGCCTAATAATGAAAAAAGCATTTATTTTGCACAACAAATATTAAATTTCGAACATAATCTCGTTACTTGTCAATGCACTTGATTCAGTGGTGAATATTAATCACATACACATCGAACATTATCTATAGAAAGTTACAAACCAATATTCAGTTAATAACTACGTGTCAGGCAGCAGATATTGATGCACCCTGATATATCCATATGTGTATATGACTCAAATATATAAATGTGTGTGTGTGTGTCTGTGTGTGTCTGTGTGTGCATGAATGTACGACCGTATTTAAAAGTATCAATATTTCAAGATATAGCTTCCACTTATCTTGATAATGGTCAGAAGGATGGTCGAATTTGCTATTTTCCAAACGTTTGGTCAATATTTACGTTCATTGGATCTAAGAGCGTTCTCTTGTAAGTAAACAAAAAAGTTCATATATATATATATATATATATATATATATGTGTGCGTGTGTGTGTATTTATATAAAATAAATGTGCGTATATATGTATATCTGTATATACAAGTGTATGTGTGTATAAGACTAAATATGTATGTGTGTGTGTGTGTGTGTGTGTGTGTGTGTGTGTGTGTGTGAGAGTGAGTGTGTGTGTGTGTGTGTGTGTGTTATCAAGTAAATAGATGTGTATGTAGACTCGATAGATGATATCACAGAAAGAATTTTTCTGGTCTAAAAGCTGAGTGACAGAAGGGAAAAAATCTTACCCGTAAATTTCAAAATGTCCAATCAGATGAGTGCAGCGTTGTAAAATAGTATCCTTTTCTTCCTTCACAAATCTCAAGTTCTTTTTTTTAATTTGTTTTTTTTTGTTTTTGTTTTTTTGGTTTTTTTTTTTGGTTTTTTTTCAATCTTCCAACATCTTGGCACGAGCAAAAATACCAGTTTTAGATTTCAACATATGAATTGGGTCACTGAAAAAGTTCCGTTGCGGTCAGTGAAAATCATAAGAATCTCAAATCTCAAGCCTTCTTAAGCATTCGATTACACTGATTTATAAAAAGAGCGAATGAGGTAAAGAAATGCAAGCTACAAACTTACAAAATCAGACTATTGAACAGAAAAATTCCTTAATGCAACCCGAGTAGAAAATGATCATTTAAAGAATAGTTCTTGTATGAAAGAAGAAGTCGGGAAAGTTGTGGTCTTATAAATTAATGGAATATTTTTTTTCTTTCTTTAGAGGTATGAAAGATTTCCTTCTTTCACCAGTGACTTGTACTTAGATTTACTTCTGTAACGTCGCCTTCAGCGAAAAATAGCTAACTACTGCTTAAAGCATTGTCACTCGAGAGATCTGTTCACAGTGAAAGCAAATGACTTGGAGATATCAACAGACTGTTTTACCGGGCCATGTGGTTTTACAACTCTACTTCAATTGGGCGGAAGAAGGCGGAGGAAAAGAGACTTCTCAAAAAAAAAAAATGGGCTGGATGCGTAGTGAGAGAAAGAGGAGAATTGAAGAATGAATGTGGGTGGGGTTATAGTGACCACTTTGAACAAATTCTTTCAGAGTTTGATTTGTGATCCCGTCAGAGTTGTATCATTAAGTTTTGTTTTAACAGTTATGTATTTTACAAACCGAACCGGTATTATCGCTTATTCAGAGGAAAAAAAATAATGAAACATCACTGGAGACAGAAAAAAAGTTCTGAATAAAGTGGGTTATGAAGGGCGAAAAGAAAGAAAAAAAAGAAGGAAAATACGTTGCAAACATGGGAAGGAAAGTGTCGGAGTTATTTGAAAAAGGAATGAATGAATGGGTGACATAAAGAAAGAAAGTTCAGTGGTTACAGTGGGATGGGAATATGTACGATGAAAAGGCGGAGGTAGATACATGAAGGTTAAGTCATGATTTGAAAAAAAAAAAGAAAGAAAAAGTTTCGGAGAAGATGAAAGAGAGAAGAAGTTAAAGAATGACAAAATACCACCGAGGCGAAAAAAGAAGGAAAGATACAAAGATGAATAGAGATGGATGCAAATGGAATGGATAGATGAGTGAATGAATGAGAGAAGATAGTCTAGATGTACTGGGGTGGGGGGGAATCAGGAAACGTAAATTTGAGCAAAAATGAAGGTAGGAGAGCAAGCTTTGCTGCGTAAAGTTCAAACTCCCTCGCTTCATTAAAATCTAAAGGGTAAACAAAACAGAATTAATTTCTCTTTGCACAATTATTCCAAAACTACGTGTCCCATTTCAACCCCATTTATTAGAAGTTCTGTTAATTTAAGCAAAACGATACGACCTGAACTGGGCTTCAGAACTGGGAGTCATCAGTTTTTGCGTACGTCACTGTAACAATTTTATTTGTGCATGACGTCATTGCCATTGTGATTCGGCATTGTTGTTATATGCGAATATAGAGTCAAAACTCGGTGGAAGGACGAATGTCAAAAAGTGAAGAACACCGAATTCGACTTCTGAGCAAACAATGGAGTCGTTTGAATCTCATAAATAACTGAAGACAATAATCATTTATATAAACACCGCAACTTACACAAAATTTATGATTGTTTCATTTAATGATGCTTGTATTCGCTCTCTCTCTCTCTCTCTCTCTCTCTCTCTCTCTCTCTTTCACTCTCCCC
The DNA here is from genome assembly GCA_963457665.1 of Thysanoteuthis rhombus. Taxonomy (NCBI): domain Eukaryota; kingdom Metazoa; phylum Mollusca; class Cephalopoda; order Oegopsida; family Thysanoteuthidae; genus Thysanoteuthis; species Thysanoteuthis major. The sequence continues at coordinate 36,625,619 of OY735207.1, forward strand.
ATCCTCCTTTTCCTATTCTTCTCCTCTTCGTCTTTTCTTTCCCGCTTCCACTTCTTTTTCTTTTCCCTCTTCTTCTTCTTTTTCCTTTCCTCCTCCTCCTTCCCCCTCTCTCTCTCTCTCTCTCTCTCTTTCTCTCTCTCCCTTTCTCTCTCTTCCGATTCTTCCTTATCATTACATTATTCGTTTCCTTCTCACTTTTTTCTTACTCCACTCCTCTCCCTCTGATTCTGGCAACTCTCTTTCTTTTTTTTTTTTCATTTCTTACCCTTCTCCTCTTTCTTCTGTTTCCCTAGATTCTTCTTCTTCTTCTTCTTCTTCTTCTTCTTCTTCTTCTTCTTCTTCTTCTTCTTCTTCTTCTTCTCTAATATGTGTGCTTACACAAATGTAGGAGGGGCTGAGCCTCAAATACTCTCAAACAAAACATGAACAATATAGGAGTGACACTGTCAAGAGTGCGTGCACGAGAGTAATGAGTGCTTATTTGAGAATGACTATGCGTGAGTGTGTGTATGCATGTGCTTGCGACGAGACAGCGTTCCTCGAAAGGTCAGCGTCTACTCGCCCCCAGATATTTTTTTTTCTCTTATTAAATACCTGCATGGTATGCCTGTTGTTCCTAACACACAGGAAAATCATAAATTTTACAAATCTCAGGAGAAACGCTAACTGTATGGAAAACTTATCCACGGTATTAACCGCACGAAGCATTTATATAGCGCCTTTTGGCCCAAAGCGAAGAAGCAATAACTATTTTATATTAGAAATTTCTTTCGCAGTCGCACACCATAGAAAATGGTCATGATGATATGTTAGGTTGGGCCGTCAGAGGTTGGGATGGCATGAGGTACAGGAGACTGTGGTGTTTGAGGGAGAGAGAGAGTGGGGAGAGGGTGTGCACTGAGTCTATAACGGTTCTCTGCAAAACAAAGGTTGAACGCTATTCATGTTTCCCCTTTTTTTCATAAACGTGAAAAGGATACCTTTAGTAGATTATCGATAAGGGAGAAAGGAGTGATCATTATCGATTATGCTCATCCAATTCAGCAGCAGAAAGGTTGGGAAAGAAGCAAATCAAAATTTTCTCCAAGTAAAATCAACACAATATAGTGAATAAAATAGCATCTCACTTCATCGATCAAATTTCGAAGTAATTCTTACATATCAAAGCCTTATTCTGTCATTGACGCTTGTCCTCATTCCTTTACATGTAATAACCTCACCTGTCAGTCATGCTTCTTGTTAATTCCCGACCTGATAATCCCATTCTCCCTGATTTTGAATGTGTTTCTGCAGTAAAATCATTTTCAACAGATTTCTGTAATAATATAAGCAATGTGTTTACATTACACATGTATAAGGATTGGAAGTTCAACGGTTTATAAAAATTATGGATCTGGATATTTCTAGTATTTCTTGTCGAAGAATGGGCGCTCGCTGTATTAGTAGGCCCACGTGGACGTCACTGGAAATGTTGATGGAGGAAGGGAGATGTATAAAGAACATGCACGTCAAATACAAATGTGGACGCATGTATTGAAGGGAGCAAAAAGACACATACAAATATTTAGATATGAAAAACGAGAGATACGTTCAACGCAAAAATGAAGAGTAAATTAAATACTTAGAATGGAATCATTAATACATTCGATTGTGTTAAGAAGAGAAGAGGGGTGTCTGTTTGGTTTAGGTTATCCTTACGCGTGAAAACGAAATATAGGATAGAATTAGAATCTAAGGGATACGTGGCACAAAGGATCTAACGTCGTTTCATCTATCCATCGAATGGAGCCTGATGAGTCGTGCCTGTTATGAGTGGTGTAGTTGACAAAGCTTTATTATAAAGAGGCGGTTAGTCAGGATACTAAAGAGCTAAAGAGGCGAAACAATGAACACAGCGTTAGCGTGGTTGCCCAAAATAATGGTTGCAGTATTTCTATCTAATAGCTATACAGTTCTTGCGAATACTCACATCGAGGATGATAAGTGACAAGACAATATATATATATATATATATATACATATATATATATATATATATATATAGAGAGAGAGAGAGAGAGAGAGAGAGAGAGAGAGAGAGAGAGAGAGACATGGTCAAAGAATAAAAGACCACACCGGCCGTGAGTTTGGAGAGGGGTAAAGGGAGATAACTGGCTTGAGATACCGGGGTCAAAATAAGCGAGAGAGAGGTGAAGGAAGATAAGATAACCGGCTCGAGCGCCGGGGTTAAACGGCGATCGACCATGTGCGTTCAGGGCAGGCGTTGAAGGAAGTGACGTTTAAGATACCAAGCTAAAAGAAGGGTTTCGTATCTAATTCCTGGTTAAAAATATAGGGGTCATCATGCATGCAATAGCTCTATTCTGTCAGTAATGCTCGTCTTAATTCGTAACCACTGATAAGACTGTTTTGTTTTGTTTTTTTGTTTTGTTTTTTATTTTTAATGCACAACATATACAGAGATGGAACTTATTCCAACAAATTTCAGGTACTAAATTATCAAATTCAGTTCTCAATTATCAAATTTTCCCTTACTACCAGAAACATTTAGTTTCTTTAGAATAAACACGTGCTAAAACCGAGAAAGGAACGGTAGTGAAAAAGTAAACAGACAGCAGAGAAAAGTCAAAAAGTTGTCCATATATCCTAATCAACCTTTCAATTTCCGTCGTTGGACATTAAAAGGCTGATATATACCTTCCCCAGGATTCGCCAGACCGGTCGATCGTGGGCGTCGCGGCGCCAAGTGTCTGTCAATAACGGGTTCGAAAAAAGTCGGTACTAAAATACAACTATGATTACTGTCTCGTTTTCTTTTTCCCCCTTGCCTCAAGAATTATTTGTGTCACTGTGTATGTAATTATTAGGGCGCCTCCTGTGATGAGAGGGTTAGCAAGCTTGTCTCACGGACTAATTCGTCAGTGCGGTGAGCTCGATTCTGACAGATGCCCCATTAATACAGCCTTGTGCCAGACGAAGCAAAGCTTACTTAGGTATTATATATGTTAACACCAGAGTGGCACATTTGTTTAATAAATTCTACTTGTGATACCATGGGCTACATGAACAGCTACCTACGATAATATAGTGATATCAATGATAACAGTAAACTAATTTGAAATTTACAATAATTATTATAGTAAAATATGGTAATGTCAAAGCCAACAAGGAATACTCCGCTCTTTAAAAGTTGGGCCCTTGTTTTGCAGCGAACCGCTACATACCAGTTTCCTGTACCTCGCCTACATCCGTCGACTCAGCCTAACATACTCAAATATAGTATAAATTTTATTGATATCGATTTACGGGAATTGCATGTTCGCTTCACGCCTTTTCAGTGTTGATTAACGAGAAGACCCTAAATGATTTCACTTTTATTTGATAATATTTTATTGAGTAGTATTATTGACAATGTATGCTATCACCGAGACACATCATATTTCAAATGATTTCAAATGATATTTCCGTCATTGTCGACTTCAGATTATTTCACCGACTTTACTCCAGCAAATTTGAATTAATAATAAAATCTTTTATCTGCAGATGTCATTTTAGGATTTTCTTGGCTGCCTACAAAGTGCTACCCCCAAATTCGGAGAATTCGAACACCACGCGTAAACCGAATGCAGCATGGATATTTGCTGCTTCCTTTTGTGAGCTGTACCCATTTTGGGGTCGCTGTATCATGATCAAATTCCTAGAACTTTTGGGCTTTACTTCGTCGAGTGTCTCTCAAGCATATCATATATCAACCATTGATTTTACAAGCACATGAATGTAGGTTAGCATCATTAGCTAAATTATTAAAACCTTTAAAAATGTAAAAAGCAAACAGATTTTAGTAAAGTTGATACGTTAACATTCAAAACAATAATAGCTAAATGGATAGTGTTAATGTAACCTGCCGATCAAAGATACCCAATAGAGGAAGTCATGACCCTTCGGCTAAAGGTTACATGGACACTGTCACTCAAGTGCTTCACTCAACAACGTTGATTTTAAAAGAACATTCGATATTATAGCGTATTATGCTTCGTCAGCACAGTAATATTATACTTATTCAATATTGTTCAATATTGGTTGGTGAATTTGGAATTTCTCTTCTTTATAAATAACCCCCAGATTCCCAAAACAAAGACAAATAAAGAGCAGAGCTCGACACAGATGAAAGTTGCACGAAAGCCCCGGAGATTTGCCGCATACTTTCCTGAACATCCTGAAGACGAGACTTACAAGAACTTGAAAAAGATCGTTAAAGAAACTGATTATAAGAATTCAAGAAAGACAATGTATTTTTAATGATAAAATTTGCATTTGTTAAACTGTTTCAATGTCCTCTCACTCCTTGAAATCGTCAACAACCTTGGTGACTATGCTTTGTGCCCAGACCAGCTCATCTTGAGGAAGTTTCAACCAACTTTGCCAACATCCCTTCGGCAGATCTTTGAACACAACTTGGGCGTAGATAGTGTTGGCAGAGTGAGACCTACTTGAACGAGGCTAAGGCCCTTTCACACACCAAATTTTTATTATCATCTTTTTTTTGCCTTTGTCTTCACAAGTCATTCTATTAACCTCACCGCTGTCTATAAAAATAACGCAACAAAGAAGTTCATTGCTTTTTCCATTTGGACTGACATAGATTAGCCGTGTACTCTGTTTGCTCTAACATACAAAACAATATATTTACACCTTATCTAACCCTGTACCAAAATTTCATTGTTGTAATTTCTCAAGTTTAGGGTTGCCATTCGACTGTATTTTCCCAGACATGTCCTCTATTAAAATCTCGAAATCTCAATACGGAAGGATTTTTCAAAAGTTTGAAATTTCAGCCTCCATTATTTTCTTCACAAAAAACTACTGATGAGAAGAGAAAGAGGTAGTTGGCTGGGAGAGAAGGGAGAATGCCTGTACGGTGTTTTAGGGCTAGCGCATAGTGCCATGTACAGCTTTTTCTTGTTCTGCAGGCGCTAGCCTACAGCCATATTAGAAATGCTGAAATCATACCTTTTTATGTTATGGCTTTTTTACACGGGAGCATTTTTTCTTCCCCTGTATCGAAGGCATTCCAGCGATGTACAGCTATGATCTAACAACTGTCTCGATATTATTTACATGTGTTGGCAACTATGAGCTTGTTTTGGAACGTCATTTTTTTAATGACCAGATATGGCAACCTTACTCAAGTTGAGATATGTTGTAATTCCTGATTGCTAAGTCTTTCTTGTATGATCAACACTTCGTTGTTGTGTTCATTTACCTTCTTTTTTTCGATAAATCATGTAAAGTTCCACTTGTCTTCACTTCATTAAAACTCGACATGAGTCACAACAGGCAGTTTATTCACTTCGAATACACTTTTAACCACAGACACTCTCTTCAGTCCCCTCAAATTAAAACATGAAGTGTTTTTAGAGACCGTCAACCGAAACTGCCAACATAGGTTACTTCAGTTTTCAAGTGGGTTCGGCTGGCTGGCTGGCTGGCTGGGTGTGTATGTACGTATGTATCACGTGTACGGGACGCACCAATGGCTCCAGGGGTTCAGGGGCTTTGTGTTCTTAAAAATCCTTCCCCCCTGAACAGGTTTTCAATGGGGGTTCAATTTGCAATGTAATTTTATGTTGAATTGGTCCCATCGTTTGTGTCTAGCAGCATTCATGCTTGTTTTTTCGAAAATTTTTCGAAAATTCAGATTTTTTTTCTTAGTGATCACCACCCATCAAAGGGCTAGGCAGATAACTTATTCATTGACCAGCCCTTTTTTCAAATATTCTTATCGATCACCCCCAAAAATGTTGATCATGTGACGATTTCTACTGAGTGAATAAGATCTTTTTATTTTTTATTTGTTTTTTTGTTTTTTTCTTCTTTTTTTTTTCGTTTCTATCGCTCTTCTTGAAAGGAGACACTGATACACCCCTCCCTTGAGACCGATTGGCCAGAAGGAAAAATCCAAGAAAAAGATACCTTAACCTTTTCAAGCGTAATCTATTAAGGTGTTTAATTACCGAATTCTCCGTATTTCTAAGAACCAAAATCATGACAAGATACATTTGTCCCATTGGATATTCATCCCAGGACTAATTCGTCATAGCAGACATCTGTTTTTGTTTAGATTTTATCATCATCACAAAGACTAATGAATACAATATTACATTTTCGCATAGGACAACAAGAAATTGCAATGAAAACAAATAGTACCATATTCTCGAATACGACATTACAAGCAAAATAATTATTATTGTTTTTGTGTAAAACTGGCTAATTTAGGCGAAATATGTATAGGGACTATTGGTCTCTCGACTGTATGAATAAAATGATCTATGGAAATTATTCTCCAGATGCCATATTTAAACAAGACAGTCTGGAAAATGGACTGACCAAAACATAGCTAAAAAGGTAAAGATAAAAAAAAGTTTGCATATGGAATAGAGAAAAAATTACGAGATACTAGCATCAAAATTTTGAAGATTGGAACATAATAACCCCCGTTTTCACTATTTGGCCTTGTGCAAGTCTACGTTGATGTAAATAAAAATCTGATTGAATAATTTTTCTCGTGCAAACGATTGGACATGCTTGTTTGAATGTGTCATCCGCTGAATAATTTCCATAGAGTCTTATTTATTTCATAACTTAACCAATGCTATAGTATTGATATTTACGAAACGTGACTTAATGGCTGAACTCGCATTGGGATCGAACTCAGTACGCTTGCAATTGTCTGTTAGACTGGTATACTAACCATAACTCTACAGCAGGTGTCTGTGTATCAGAGTTGGGTAAATCTACTAATGTGACAAAGTCGATTCAAGGTTGTTTTAGTAATTGATTCCGCCATTAGTGCACCCACAATTTATTGCGTAAACGAATTTTTTTTTTTTTCGATAAAATATTCAACCACTGTAAATAACTTGAGAGCCGGTTGCACAGCCTTGATGTAATTTGCTAACCAATCAGAAGGGACCTTACTGCGCATACATGAACAAGCACTCTCATGTCGGATTACACAGCTGTCAATGAGATACCACTGAGTAATCTTGTCTACCGTGTGACTGTTACATTCACAGTGACCTAGTGAGCCATTTTCCACGTCTCGGGCGGCGTTTTTTGGCCAAACATTAAATTAGCCAGGTCTGTCAGCCCACCTACATTTCAGATTTGGTTCCCTGCGATAACCTGCTTTACTAAAAGAGATTTTAGACCATAGACGAAATGAAGGAGAATATAACGATTCAGATAATAGCGAATCCGAAAAAAGGACTTTTGAAAAGTAGGGATACTTGGATGGGAGTTAAGGCTATTTATGGCTAGATACTTCCTGGTCATACTCTGTAAAAAAGTGATGATAATGAGGATGATATTTTCGACGAATGAAAGCGACTTCTGCTGTAAGCGAACGACTGTAAACTAGTAAGCGTTCAATTTAGAGTTGGAAATAATTTTTTTAAAATTTTATACATGTATATCTTTCGGGAATGGTCAGCTTTTGAGAATGGTCAACATTTGGAGTTATGGCTTTTACCCAGGCTCGAACATCGACCACTGGCACTAGAAGCGGTCTCTCAACTTTCTCAACCATAAATGTTGTTTACAACCCGTGTCAACTTTGACAGGGGCTTACTACGATTTCAATGTTACCCCTCAAATATACTGTCTGATTCCAGGAGACCCGATTCCCAAGGCAGCACCTCACCATTGCACTAATAAGGATAGTGTCAGGGTTGAACCCATATGCTTGGGGTGTACCAAAAGTGCCAAGGGAACTGGACAATAAACTGACCGCATGTTGATCCCTATATAACCATACGTATGCGTGTAAGTCCCTACTTTGTTTGTCACTACGCCCATTCTGAATGTATTGACTGACGGTAGAAATATTTTTTCTCGATGAGGAATATTCATATACAAGTTCATGTTGACCGATTAAGTGATATGCAAAATTACGCCGTTACTCATATACAAAAAAAAAACTGCACCCTCGAGTTTCATTGTTTCGGTCAGATGAAAACAAAAGAAACTTGGACTGGGTGGGAATGGGTTTGAGAAGTTCGAGAAATCTTTTGATTTGAATTTTTTTTTTTTGTTCTCGCTTTCTTTTGTGCGTTTACAAATGTTAAGAGCTTTAAAATAGGCACTTCATTATGGAAATAATGTAAAATAGTTAAAGATTGAGTTGTTAGGCAACTTGAACGTGGTAGACATTAAAAAAAACAGTGCGTTTTCTAGCTCTACTTCAACTGATGCAACATTTATGCACGTTCGAAAACAGTATTTTAAATAAATTCCCATCATTGAAGTTCTAAATCAGGAGGGTGTCGCAAAGGAGACTCAAAACAAGACGTCGATCAAGGTGATGGTCTGTATGTATGCATGTGCGTTTGCGTGCATGCACCTACGTATGTGTGTGTGTTGTCATTGCACATGTGCAAGACTTTTGAACAATGAAAACGTATACATTAACTTGAGAGTGCATTTCTTAGTTAACGCCATTGCTACTAAAAAGAAAATGATCAATCAGGTTACAGATGCCAGTTTACGCCGTGATAGAAAGCTTGTAATAATTATTCTTCGGAGATAACCCTAAAAACCATAATTCATTTCAACACTTGATTATTTCCCCTTACACTTGGTAATTTTGTCATTACCCTGTTATTACATCCGAAAGAAACCAAAATCTCGCAATGTTAAAAAAATCAAAGACAATTCCGGGATCCGACCCAAAATTTAATTAATCATTCCTTGGATGATGGCCCATACTTCCATAATTGAAATTAATTGAGAACTTTTTGAGATATTGTGTGGACAAACAAACAAACAGTCGGAGAGATATGAGTGAAAACATAGCCTCTGCACCAACCATCGAGTTGGCCCGAATAGCCCCTTATAAACCCTTAGAATTAATTTTTCTTTTCTGAGAAGTCATGTTTAATGGAGTTTAGGTTGGGGTGGGGTTTAGGGAGAAAGTAAGGGTTTTTGCTCAACGAAAACATATTGTTAGGTTTCGGTCAGATTCATTGAATAGTACTGAATGAGAATTTCACATTCACGGTTTCCTTAATACGAGCGGAAAATTAGGGTTTAGCATTATAATTAAATTGAAAATAGAAACCTCCGAAAAAAAATCCAAAAATCTGTCTCACAACTCACAAATTTCCGGAAGATTTGAAAGTGTAATCGATTGAAATCACATGAAATTAAAAGGAAAAATGTTTTTAATTTTCTCAGTCGAAGTTTGAACTTGGTCTGTCGATTCTATTTTCAACGAATCTAACCAATGGACCAATATAGCTACTAATGATATATCCCTGCACAAATTTTGCTGTCCGTATGGCACTGCTGTCTTTCTGAGATTTGAAGATACCCCAATTAAAGCTTTAAGGGTCACCAGAGGTCAGCACACCCTTTTCTATGTTCATCCCTGTGTCAAATTTCCCTTATACTCAAGTTTGCAGCCCGCTTGGTGCAACCATCTCCCTGAAATTTGAAAATGCCAAAACTGATCTGACCCTAAATTGACTTTTAGGGATCGTCAGAAGACAGCACCATCTATCCTTTGTTCATCCTAAAGTCAAGTTACCCTTGCACCGAAATTTTCAGCCCGTAGGGTGCAACCATTTCTTCAACTAATCTATTGTTCATTTTTTAATGAAAGTTCAATATACATCAAGAAGAAATCTGGATATTGGGCCATTGCAGATAGGTAATCTAATGACTGTGGTAACCATTTTGTGGTTACTATCATTGGAGTTACATTAGCTTTCTCCTACTGCAGTTTAACATCATGACCAACTGATTGCAAGGCGGCTCTCTTACCGACTGAGATAAATTGATAAGTCTTACATCTATGAAAATTTATGTTACTAATGCGCAAGAGCTTATTTCATTCTAATGGATACATTTATATAATAAACACCTCTTCCTGAACCAAGTGGTTGGTAGCCGGTTCTCTAATCAACTGAGCCGAACTGACAAATCTTACACATCTACGAATTTATCTATTATGTATACAAAATAAAAGTTGCTGTAATTAGCTTTTAGTCGGAACGGAAGCGGGAAAGAAGTTTGACCCTGCAGTAGACAGACTCGTTTACACATAAGTTTAAGAGAAAAATGTTTTATTACAATGTAACGCAATAAAAGATAATAAAGAAAACACATAAAAATGGTGAGATGTCTCAACATGTTGTAGAGATGATTTTATTAAACCGTAACCGTAGCGAGTATCAACATATGCCCTGGAACAATATTCGGTGAATGCTCAGGAGCCTTTAAATGTGGTACTTAGTAATTGGAAGGACAAGTGTAATTGCTGCATACGATTTGAACAGTTCTAAGCACACATCTTGATCATATTAACTGTTCATCACGGCGAGACAACTTGCCATGGACGGTGGCATGGCACTTTAGGGTTTCAAGTACATGAGAGATCTTCGAGTTCGCTGACACATTACCCCTCACAGAAGCAGGGGCCCGTGCACTGAAGTGAAGCTTTTTGCAACCATACGAGATAAGCTCGTTGCAGGATTTTGATGTGTCGTCCAGTGAGGCTCACACATTCCTTCTTCCTTCACTCATCCCTAGTCAGTTGCTGATGACAGCACAGGGTCTGGTACCAGTGTCTTCCCTCAAATGTGACTGCTCTGAAAGACTGCTCTCGACATGCTCCATCAAAGCAGCTAGGATAGGTAGGATATGCTGTCTCGAGTTTTTCCGTGAAAAGAGATTCCTTCTTTATAGTCCGATTTGGTACAGACGCTGGTTCTGTCAAAAACACAATTAACAAACTTTTCAATGTTAATTGTGTCATCCAGGACCTCCTTTGGTCTCTTCGCAAGCATCACTAGTACACGTCAGTTCTGGCAGTGACTTCCATGTTGACCATGATACCTTTTTCCTGTGTCCAGCAAAACAAGATAGAGTGACACAAAGATACAGAAATACAGTAGAACCCTGTTTAGACGGCTTGTGGCCAGTATCTATCTCCTAATCCAGCACGTCTCCTCCAATTACATAGATCGAACATTATTCAGTGGAAATTCTCGATTAAGATCCAGCTAATATCCGTGGTAGTCTACGGACTTATTGATCATAGATAAGTAGATAGATGAATAGATAGATTCATCTCTAGGTAAATAAGTAAGTACAGTCATTAATATTTCAAGTTGGTTTTATTTTTATATACCGTCGTAGATCAAGTTCGTAAATAAATGCCAAGTAAATTGCGTATTTTGATCACGTCCTTGTGGGATAATTATCCTTAAAGATTTGATGATGTCAGTAAAAAAAAAAAAAGAAAAGAAAGATTTTCAAAGAGCTACAAAGTTGTGAAATGCAATAAGTAATTATTGTTTTAAGAGGGAGTCAAACATTCCTGATTATTGAGCAAAGTGTCCTCGTCCGTCAGTCAATCGAATGAAAAGAATCACGACGCAACTTCTTGAACTGACTTTGATATATTTTTCAGATTAATTAATGCGTTTAGCAAGTCTCCCTTCAATGACAAGTTGAGGCTTGCGAGAATAGGAGACTTGGAATAATAAAGATGGGGAGAGAAAAAGAAAGAGTTGAGCTGGCTGAGAGTGAGAATGGGAGAGAAAAGAATGAGAGAGAAAAAAAGAGCAGGAAAAAGAACAAACTCAGTTCAAAACCTGCGACGTTGTTTACAGTTTTTGATATCTCTTCCTTTTTTTATGAACGCCTCGAAACCATTCAAATTTCGTTTGAACGAAAAAGTTTCTGGTACGCCTAAAGAAGAAGAAGAAGAAGAAGAAGAAGAAGAAGAAGAAGAAGAAGAAGAAGAAGAAGAAGAAGAAGAAAGAGTGGGTAACGGCATGGAAAATGAACTGGGAAAATGCCCTTTGGAAAGGTATGGATCCATATCTCCCCCGCCCGCCCCAGCTATGGGTGAAATAGCACAGAGTGACGTGATTTGCGCTGCTTGTCGCCTTTAAGTCTACTCTGCGTGTCGTAAACAGGCCGAGTAAATATTAATGTGATTTGTGGAGCCGAAATAGGGACGGCTGGAGCCGTAGCCAGTGTAAGGGCACTACTATTAATGTCATTTATTCATTACTCCTCTGTCACAAGCTGAAGCCTGAAAATTAATAAACCACGGGAATATAGACGAATAGCAAAAGTAATCAATAATAATAATAATGATAATAATAATAATAATAATAATAATAATAACAATAACAACAACAACAACAACAGATATCATTTTCATTTACCCGTCAGTTTCCATCCACTTTTGAAGGGAGAAATATTTCCCCTCATTTTTTGCCACCTTAAAGGAGGTAAGTTTCCTTCGACTATTGACCCCTTGAAGAGGGGAAAATAGATTCCTTTCAGGTTTGCCTCCTGAATAATATAGAATTATATAGAATGAGAAAAAAAATGTATATATATATATATATATATATGTATGTGTGTGTGTGTGTGTGTGTGTGAAATATATCATTCCGGAAAATCTTTATTCCAGCAGTGTTCAATACGTAGAGTAGAGACAATACATAAATTTTGTTTATGACATCGGTATACCCTATTTTTGCTTTATTCAGCTCATCAGATAGACCTAGATATCTGACGAGCAGAATAAAGCGACTGAGGGTATGCCACTATATATATATATATATATATATATATATATATATATATATATATATATATATATATATATATATATATATATATATATATTGAACAGAAAATAAAGGTTCACTTTAGCATTATAATTAGATAAGAAGAGCAGCAGAAAATTAAGATGAAAAAAATACAGGTCGAAAATTGATGATAATTGTCGATGCTTCATCGAAAAAATTCGAAGACTATTACATCTTGATTACTTTGTCTTAAGAATACAGATGAATTATCTTCCTATAAAAACTTGGATAATATTGGGGGAAAATACTGTAGAGGAGAGCGTGGATGGGCAGGGTCAGTGATATTTATAGGAGTAGGAAATTAAACATTCTATTTCTACCTAGCACCTACGTTTGTCACCCGTTTTACGATTACTGAGTGCCAAGTGGCCTCTTCTTGAATTAAGTGCTGTGTCACCAGACCAGTGTCGACATCATCCTCACCTCTCTCTCAACACTTGACCTGATCCCACGCTCAACCCTGTTTGGTCATCATGAGTATTTCATGAAGGACGAGAACAATTGTTCCTTATAGTATTCGGATTATTGTCTTCATAATTATCGTTTTTAACACGATGTTCCCGTTGATAAATTTCTAAACCATCATTATTTTCGCTGGTCTGCGGCAGAGAGTAAAAAGTGCTGACCGGAAGTTAAGAATAAACCATGGGCGAGGCTCCAAGATCAGATCTAACCCTTAGATTCATCCTCCACCCCCCCCCCTGTCTGTCTGTATGTACTCGTTTAGCTCAAAAAGAATATAGAACATAAACCCATTATGTATTACTGAGACACAGCGTGTAATACATGGACCCTGAAATAGGTTTTAGCAAGTTGATTTTTTTAAATCGTCTCCCAAAATATTTTTTGCATGAGGTCAGTTTATATTAAAAATACATACCCAATTGGATACAATTGTGTGCTTGGTTCCGAGAGAGTAAGAGGGAGAACCATGGTTAGTTTAGAGGGGGCAGAGAGAAAGAGGAAGATCTTTTTTTCTGATATCGTAAAAAGCATCTACTTCTCACAAAGAACACATATCATAGCACCATGAAATTTTAACTGTGTGTTAATGTAACCCTAGGAAAGCAAATTATTTTTTAAAATCAGCCCCAATGTTTTTGGTGGGTATCGATTTACAATTTTGTGTCAGTTTTTTTGTTTATTTTTCCGAGATCATAATTTTTTTCTAGTTCATTCAATTCAATATATAGTATTGAATACCATTCGTTTATAATACCATTTTTTGTTATTATTAATATTATTTCTTTATTATCGATCATTTATTTATAATTATATTGATTTATCAATATATTGATAATTAATATTTAGCAGGTTCACAGCGTATAATCCAAATTCTGTTTTCTTCCATTAATTCTGTTATTTCTCTCTATTTGTGCACCATTTTTAAAATCGGGTGCACGACAGTGTGAATTTTTACAATTTACGATCGGTACCAACTTCCGTACATTGTGCCGGAAAAGCTTTTACCGTCCGTTGCTTTTGGCCATCCGTTATCAATTTCGATAATGGTAAAAGGTTAGGAGGACACAAAAAGAAAGAATGCCAAAAAATACACGAATCAATCACTTAAATTATTGTTTTAAAACTTCAATATAAATAGAAAATCTCCGGATTATACAATTTTGGCAAGGAACAATGCGTGAATATTTTTCTGTCCTATCAATATTCTGGCCATCAACCAAACTGGACACACATACGTTTTGCGATTGTGAACCATTGGCCAATTTTGTTACGGAAGGTCATCAGCGAAAATTTCTCCTTTTCTTTGAAGAAAAAGATGATTTCTTCGGTAGTCTCTCGGCATAGAATTTATTTTAATATATTTTTTCGTGTATATATTTGAAGCAAATAACAACAAAAAATAATGATTAAAGACGTTAGATTTCAGAATTTTTCTTTGAGAAAAAATGCAATTTATAACGATTGTAAAAAATGATATCTGCTTAGCGGAAATTCTGATGCATGTCGTGTCCAATATCATCACGATAATAACCGCTACTAGTTATACAAAAAAGCTCTAATGGAGCAAAAAAGCAGATGGTTTTCCAGTGGCTGACTTTGAGCTGATTAGAATAATTTCACTGGTCTGCAACTGAGAGTAAAAAGCACAGACCGGAAGTTAGTTTTTAATAAATGAATTGAACAAAATGGTTGCTTTTGGAAAATTCAGTTGAATAACATACTAACCGAAAATGCAAAATACACATGCACATCTACACCACACAAACATACATACACGTGTGCGTACATACACGTATGTGATATGCGTGTGACTAAATGCATATGTGTATGTGATGTGTGTATGTGGCATATGTGTGCATTATCAGCATGTGTGTAGATGTGAGTGTGTGTATACATAAGTGTATGGTTCGATATATTTGTAAGTGTATGCGTATGTAGAATGTGTATATGTGCGTATGTGTATGTTTTCAGCGTGGATATGTACGCGTATTTATGCAATGTGCATCTTCGATGTAACGTCGTTCGTAGTCTCCAAATAGTTCATTTTTTTTTTAATAATTTTTCTCTATTTCTTGCATAAAGCAGTAAAAAAAGAGATCGTGACAATTATTCACGAAAACCAAAATTTGCTGTCACCTCCTCGAAAAATTCAAGAGAAAAAGTAAAAAGTAACAAAATGACATTATACTGCCAAATTCACGAATTGGGATAAGTGAAGAAGATGAATATTTTTCAAAAGAATTTCTAAATCTATTAAATTTCTTGAAAAGCTATTTCCAGAAAATCCCGTCTGAAAAAATCTTGAAAAAAATCATCCTGGGTGAGAAATAAGCTGTTTGTTCATAAAACAGTAGTATTATGCTGTCAAAAACATTATGGGCAAAAAACGAAATAACGAGAGTCCTGCTTATCAAATAGTGACAACTGACCACAAATTGATTTTTTTAAACCAATGAATAAAACAAAAATGTTTCCTTTTCGAAAATTCAGTTGAATAATTTTATAGAACGCAAACTAAAAAAGACAAAAATGATTTTTGCTCAAGTTTTAATATCATATTGAAAAAAGTTTAAACTTTTTGCTCTTAACAAGGACAACAAATTCACAACTAATTTCTCGTGTGATTAGCGCTTCGATTCTACCATATCAAGAACTTTTTAAAAGTAGATTTTTTTCATTACGAAACAAATAAAAACACCGAAACTTAAGCAGGAAAAGCACTTTGAAATACGTCCTAAAGGTAGCAAAATGTTTTGTTTTGTTTTTTCAATGTTTTTGTCAGCACAACACATCTGCTTTATCAGTTTTGTTTTTTTTTTATTTCTTTGTTGTTGTATATCAGAGCTCTCCAAACAAAATATACCATTTTAAGGACACATCACTAGAGGGTTTTTTTTAGCCAAATTATGTCATCACAGCAGTTCAGTTGACTCGGGAAAAGTATATTTTTGAAGATATTTAAAGAAAATTCAATTTCTCGACACTCCAAAGATCATCGGTGACACTTGGAAAGCTGTTTTGTGAAGTCTGCCGTTTGTTTATATATAAACTGAGAAAAGTAGAAATGTAATTGTCAGGTTGTTCTTCTCCTCACATTGGATCGTCAATTGATTCAGCAAGAATCCTTGAAGATCTGCAATTATGGCCATTAAATCTGACGTTAGCAGGAGTTTAAAGTTGAGCGAAATCCTAGAAGACTTTACAGAACAGAACAAGGAAGGTAACTTTTTCATAACTGGAGAGTACTCAGAGAGCGAATACACTTGCCAACGCCATTGTAAGAAGGAGTGAATTTTCATGGATCCGCCCCAAAATTCAATCACTTCTACCAAAACTTATAGCTCATCCTTTCACAAAATTTTATAAGAATTCATTGAGAATTTTCAGAATGGACAAGCATGAAATTCCGAATATTTACTACTTGTTGTGAACATATAACTAGGGCTTTATCGAAATTAAATTAAATCACTTCTCTAGTGTAATTTTCACCTTTCCACAGAAATTTCATAGCAATTCATTGAGAAGTTTTTGAGATATTCTGTGGACAAACGAGACATTTGGTGATTTTATGTGAAGTTGACATGTAAGTAAAGTAATCTTTCATGGATTCGCTTCAAAATTGAATCACTTCTTGCGTACTCTATTGTTCATCTCCACACTAAACTTTATAAGTATTCACTTTGGATTTTTTTCGGATATCCTGAGGACAAGAGTCAAAATCTGGCCATTTTATATTGTGCTGATATTTAGGGGAGGTAGTTTTGCATGGATCCGCCCACAAATACGATCGCTTCTTCCCTAGCCCTACTATCCACCATTCCACAAAATTCCTTAAAAAATAAAAAAAATAACTGAGAATATTTTGTTTATATTTTGTTTTTTCTGGTGGCCTGATATGCATGCAATTTTGAACCATTTGGTTGATTAACTCGCAAACACTTTTTAAACGTACACTCCGATGAATTTCCATTCCACAATAGAGATATAAAGTCAATGATAGACTTTATTTATATCTCTATGATTCTACAGACCTTGGCAGAAAGGTTGGCCAGACGTCCGGCTTTACGCCAAACATTTCGGCTTCTGGGCACTCTGTCCTCCGTCCCAAACGACTTCAATTTGTCTTCCTTTTTACTGTCTACCTGAAAAACTTGTTTAAATCACCTCTGATATACTTAGAACAATAGTGGTTGGAAGTGAAAATTTTAAGCCAACTAACTATATATAATAAAAAAATGTTAACGTTTGTTAACCGTTAATGTATTTTTAAATATATCACGAAGTTGTCAACACTGCTGTTGAGTGGGAGAGGGTCAGTCAATCTGCCGAAGGCCGTCTGACATTGGCAATTCTTCTAAGTATTTGGTTCAAAAGTTTGATATATTTTTTTACAACTCATCATCAACAACACGTCCAAGAGAGTCAGTCTGCACATGTCCTTCTTTTCAGTCTGCATTATCCTCCTTTAGAGGAATCTAGAAATAACCTCCAATTCGTAAGAACTTTTTTATACTCAGGGGTCTGCGGACCCCAGATTGAGAACTCAGGGGGTCGACTACTACTACTACTATTACTTTCTCTCTCTCTCTCTCTCTCTCTCTCTCTCTCTCTCTCTCTCTCTCTCTCTCTCTCTCTCTCTCTCTCTCTCTCTCTGTATGTTTGAAGTTTGGAAATGGCCACCCTAGCTGTGAACCTTGGGACTCTGACAAATGTCTCCAATTGAACCCCCGGAGCTTTCAAGGCCGATCCTTATGTATGAAATTTTCACGGGAAACCCAAAGGTTTTGCAGAACCCCGATTGAGAAAGACTGCAATTACTGCTTTACATGGGCGTTTTTCCAAGGGTGGCTGGGGAACCAAATGATATATTCAGAGTATATCTTCATCCTTCATCGTAGGCGAAAGGCCCTGTTTGTCCCCCAGCCATAACGGATGCCAATGCTGCCTTGTTTGTTATATTTCTTATTTGCTGATTTTTTTTCTCCAGGCGTTTCCAACTTTGTGCCAGGTTTTTTTCTTTCATAATCCACGCCTTCACTGCATCTGGCAGTTCAAGATATTTTCTAAACCTTGTTCATGCACATGCTGGCTCGTTGTTTTTTTTAATCAGATTATTTCATTCACATACAAGTTAAATCCCATGAAAAACTCTTCGAGATATATATATATATATATATATATATGTGTGTGTGTGCGTGTGTGTGATATTTTTATCAGGAACCCTTTTCAAATAGACACCCCATTTTTACCCGATGAATAAGCCGACTGGCGTAGACAACGTAAATAGATGTAAAATCAAAATGAATAAATAATTCACCATGTAAAAACGGTTGGTTTAAAAAGAGTTCCTGGAAGAAATTGTATACGTAATTATTCTGTTGAATTGAATATCCATATCTTTGTTTTATATATATTTTTATATATATATATATATATATATATATATATATATATATATATATATATATATATATATATATATATATGTGTGTGTGTGTGTGTGTGTGTGTGTATATATATATGTGTGTGTATATATATATATATATATGTGTGTGTGTATATATATATATATATTATATATATATATGTGTGTGTATATATATATGCGTGTGTATGTATATATATGTGTATATATATATATATATATATATATATATATATATATATATATATATATGCATTGTATATTTTGGCAGCAATCTTTCTTCTCTATAGGTTTCGTTGAATGATATTGACATTTTTGTCTGTAACTGGAGAAACTCACAAACTCTTGAACTCACTTGAACTTGAAATGTCAATGTATATGTATATATATATATATATATGTGTGTGTGTGTGTGTGTGTGTGTGTGTGTGTGTGTGTGTGTGTTTAAAACTTTAAATTCGTCTGTTCAAGTTTGTAGATTACAATTTTGACAAGCCGAAATTTTGCATAGCTGTACATCTTTTCCCAGGGGTGGGCATAAGATTAGTAATGATGAAGAGATTTTACTGTGGGACTTTAATTACGATGGAATCATAATGCTAAATTGAATCCGACATCTCCCGAAGTTAATTTAACATCTAGGAAGCTACAATTTGGCATAGGGGTATATCCTTTTCCCAACAGAGAACAGTTTATGCGAGGTTGACCTTGCTCGATATTCCAGGTCATTTGTGGACATTTCTAGCTTATTGGAATAATTGGAAGACAATTCTGTTCTAAGGAAGCTGATATTTGTATACGGTACATCTTTTCGCAGCAAAGGTGATGAGTTATGTGAGGTGGACCACAAATGTCATTTCTAATTTTTTTATAAGATGAATGTATGGGAATCAACCTATTTACTCCCATATTTTCCAAAAATTTTTAAAATTTCAGACATTTGTCTTTCAAAAATCTTTCAAGTGATATATATATATATATATATATATATATATATATATATATATATATATATATATATATATATATATATATATATATATATATAGTGCCCAATAAGATTTCAATGCTTTTTATCATTTTCCTTTTTTCAATTTTTGTCTCAATCTTTACTTTTTAAAATTATCATGTCAATATTTACCCATGTATTCTTTTGCAAATATGTAAGGATATTTTTATTTTATTTTTCCCGATGATTTGATTACACAGTAAAGAAATATGTTGCTACTTACACAGTACAAACCGCCGAGCCAAAACTGGTTTAATTGAGTTGGTACGTGGGCTTTTGGGATAATATTTGAGTACTTTTGCATATTTCCTTTTCTCATATCGGATGTGGCGCACCCCGGACAATCAGAGGACTTTTTGAATTAATGCAGTCTGCCTGAAAAGTACAGGACAATGCTTTGTCCGCGCGACCACCTGCCAAGGCTGTTGACGACATATGACATCAACATCGTTGGAAGGAACGGAGTTAAATAAATGAATATCCCCGGAAATGGCTGGTAATCCCTCCCAGTTTCGCATCGAATATATATATATATATATATATATATATATATATATATATATATATATATATATATCATAAATCGTACCACATTACATAAAATCCCTTATTTGAAATGATCTCCTGTCATTAAACGGTTAGATAGAATTAATTGTTTATTCTATTCACGTTGTCAAGGCCAAGTGATACAACCATGTAATAACGGGAGATCATTTCAAATAAGAGTTTCTATGTAATATAACGCAATTTATGATCATTCTATCAAATCACGTGTACATTTCCAAGTACATACATATATATGTTTACATATTTGTTGGAAACAGTGTTTTATATTTTAGAAAAATATCATCAAAGTTAAATCAATAACAATAGTTCAATAAAACGGAGCATATAATAATTGATTTTGTTACATGGGTCACTACATTTGGGCCTATATGTTTCTATGCTATGTGTATTTTGTCAAGTGAGCAAACATTTAAATTGTATTTTGGTTTTTATAATACGCACTCGTCTGTTTTTGGATTTTTATTCACTCATTTATTTCGATTCATTTTTTCTTACTTATTTTTTGTTTTTCTATTTATTTGTTTTATTCTCTGTTCATATTTCTTTGTTCTTTTCATTTCTTTTTAGTTTTCATATTTGCTAGGCGGGTAAATAACCTGCTTACTCACTTGACAAAATGCCCATAGCATACAAACATATGAGCCCAGTGAAATTAATCTTAAATATATGTGTGTGTGTGTGTGTGTGTGTGTGTGTATGTGTGTGTTTGTGTGTGTGTGTGTGTGTGTGTGTAATATAAAATACACTAATACATGGGTGTATGAATACATATATATTTATCATAGCGAGCGAGTGAAACGAACCAAATTGTTGGTTTCAATATAGGCTTGTTGAGTTACGCCGTAGATAATCGTAATGTCAACTGTCCGTAGAGGTATCTTTGAAATGGTTTGCTCGTTTTCATTTTTCAAAAAATCAAACATGTTCTGAATTGAAATTTTGGTTAAAGCCAACTTAAAGGTCCTGAAATGAATTCAGTGTTTAAGATTTCAACAGTGTTTTTCTTTTTAACGAACTGGAGGGATCCTGTTTTTTCTATGAAATAGGATATGCTATTTTTACATTAATTTTTTTTTATATCTGTTCTGCAGATGAACTGTGCATTGTCTTGCAACAGACGTCATTTTCTTATAGAAATGTATTGTCCTGTATTCACACCAAAGCTTTGCTTTGTATCTCTTATTAGATACTTCACTTCCATTCTTCGGGGGCAGTGGTCAAGTTTTTCAAGACATAATGGTTTGGATTTTCAGCCCTCAATCGGCATCGGTGCGACCTGTACGCTTGATAAATACTTACCCAGCCAAACCAGCTTAAAACTGAAGAAACTTATGTTGACAGTTTAGTTTCATCATCATCAGTCTTTTAACATCCGTCGTTGGACATTGACCTTCCAAAGGATTCGTTACACTTCTCTACCATGGGCGTCGCGGGGCCAGCACTTTCTGAATTTGTCTAGCTCGTCTCTCCATCAAATATTCTGCTGGACTCGGTTGCGCATGTGATCTCGGGGGATCCGTGTCGTAAGTCGCGATGTCCATCGGTTGTCCGCCATTCTTGCAACATTGCCAGCCCACTGCTATTTGAGATTTTTAATGGATTCTATGATGTCCCTGACTTTTGTTTTTTCTCAGATGTACTGTGCTGTCTTGTGGTCTCTCCATGTGAGGCCCAGCAAAATTCTTTCATGTGCACGTTGCATGGTTCTCTATTTGCGGATCTGTCTCTTGGTTAGGTCCCACTTGACCATGGACCACCTGCATTCGATGAATCAGCTGAAAGAAAACGCAGCAGAATATAAACTACCTCTCGCCGTAGCATTTATCGAATTCAAAAAAGCGTTCGACTCAGTAGAAATCCCTAAGGTCATGGAGGCCATCACTCGACAAGGTGTAGATCCAGTATATGTCGAAGTGCTGAAACATATATACAATCACAGCAGCTCCTTTATCAGGCTACATAAAGACTCGGACCCCTTTCAGCTCCAGAAAGGATTTAGACAAGGTGATACCAGCTCATCCAAGCTCTTTACAGCTTACCTCGAGATGATCTTCAGAAGACTAGACTGAGAGAGTAAAGGAATTAGAATTGACAGTTTAGATTAACGGTTTATAAATTGGTGACACAAAATTGTTAATCAACAACCCCCCTCCCCCAGAAAAACATTTTGGGTTGATTTTCAAAATCTGATTAATTGAAAACCTTTCCCATGGCCACATTTGTACACACAGAAAATTCCATAGTGTTATGTTGGGTGGTATTTGTGAAATTTACACCGTTATATTTTTATCATCTCGGAAAAAAACAACATTTTTCTCTTTATCTCAGTCCGTATATAAACTATCCAAGAGATGAAGCCGAAAATCATATAAAAAATATTTGTGTTCCCCTTATCCGAATTTTAGCCAATTCTTCTTGGGGTTTTCTCAGGGGAGGTCAGAGTAAATTATGCTTACCTGATGATGGCCGAACCAAACAGGAATTTGTCAATTTTCTGTACTTTGAAAATCTTTTTTGTGTCGTGAAGATTGAAAGGAACTGTTATATTCTCAAGTTTTTGTATGAACCAGTCATTTGATTCAGAGGGGGATCTATTAAAAAATCTTTCGTAAACCAGATGAGCGACGCTTGGAGTATGCAATTGTTCAACTGCACGTCAACTTTATATATTATTTTCTCTATTTTATTACTAATACACAAACACACGCATATATATATATTGTCTAGAAAGCTTTACCACTATCTTTTTCTCTCATTCCCTCTCTAAACTATCCAGTGGATCAAGCCGAATTTTTCTAACGTGTTTAGTGTTTAAAACACTGAACACATTAAAAAACTCATTTCTCAATAGCTAATTTTCTTCAATGTTTTTTCTTATGCTTTACACGTACTTTGATATTATGGCACTATGTTTACATTTTCTCTTGTTGAGGTCATCAGTGGTTTACCATGTATCTGTTTCGGGGATTTTAAAATCAAGACAGTTATATTAATATGGCACCCCAGCAGTGTTGATCAAACACCACCTCCCTTTCAGCAATGATTTTAATATGAAGCTTATCATACTACATGTAGCTTATATGGGTTAATATCATAATGTATTGTCTGTGAATGTTATTCCATACTTCTCGTCATTTTTTTTTTCAACATAGTGCTTACTTACGTAGGTTACCTAAAATATGTATTTGACGATGAGGGGTCAATAAGTATAACGTTACTTGTTGTTCGTGTCACTTCGACTGAGTGTTCACCCATGATAATATTAAATCCGTTGTGTCAGTGTTAAATCTCAGACTGCATGCAGACCAACTTATGATAGCATCTTCAAGAATATCAATTACACTGAAAAACTTATTCGAGTTGATATTCTATCAACGTATTCGACTGAAGAATTTGACATTTTTTCTACTTAGTATACCATCCACCTTCATCAATTTTTTTACCCTTTGAATTATAAAATAAATTTGCCTTATATACATTGTTGGAACGAAACCAAGCCGTTTTTTAACCGGTTGTAACACCTCAATGGTCCATTCTATCAATAAACTTAGACAATTTGTAACTTCGCATTCCATATTCGATATTTCTACCCACCGAACTACCCGTCAGTCAGACAAATGGACCTGAGCCAAGTGTTTTCTCCTTTACCTGGTTTTAGTCAATACAACGATCTTCCACAATAACAAAGACTAAATCAATTTCTTTTGGTTACCTAATTCCCCAAACATTGATACATTTATTTTATTTAATTCAGTATGTATTATTCATTTATTCTATTTCTATACTCTCGTTAACACATTCTTTTATTTTCCCAATTATTCCATCGTGGTCTAGCCAATAGATAACTTCTTATTTTCTTAGTATTTTATATTCAAGTCTCCAGTCTCCTTTGCTGAAAACTTGAAATCAGGTTTGTGAATTTAAAAGAAAAAAAAAATATCTCTAACTTCCGGAAATGACGTTTTATCAACGACTCAATGTAGCACATAACTCATTTCGTGCTTATCTCGCTTGACGCTCTACATTTTAAAAGAGGAAAAATTTCAAACTGCCATCTTAGTTTGAAGCCTAGATTGGAAAGACGACGTACAAATGTGCAAGGACTAGAAGAAGAAGAATGGATCATAAAAACGCGGAGACGATAAATGGAAAAATATCGACAGACGATGAAGGAAATATGTCAGCCCAAATAAACGACCAATCAAAAACAAAGGCCAAAAATAAACCGGCCGATAAAGCAAACGATTCTTCTGGAGAAGATAAGGCTGAAGATGAATCAGCTAACTTTGCAAAAGTGCATTCAACAGAAGCTAATGGTCAATGTAAAATTCCATCGTCAACACAACAATTCGATAAAGTATCAGAGGTGAGAGAGAATAATTCGTCCATTTTTAGGACACTTTCTGGACCAATAACCCCATTCAAGGGACGGCCAATATTTGAATCAGGTCTGTTCGGTCCCCAAAAGCCCGAATCGAAGATAATTTGCAATGAAATGGTTTCCAGCAACGACTGGCAGTGGGTCAACAAAAATAACTGTGCTCTGAATCTCTTTCAAGACGGTGTTCAGTTGAAAAGTGGAAGGAAATCTAAACATTTACAAAAGGGTATAGCTCCTCAACGGTCGCCTGCAATGAACGCTCTCTCGACAAGGGAACCATTGGAAAATGGTTGGACAAAGAATAAACGCTCCATATATCCCGACAATATTATCTCAAGTAACCTGAAAATGACAGACGTTTGCACTAGCAGTAAGCATTTTATTAACCACGAAGGTACTCTGCAGAACGTTCAAAAATCCAAAGCCAGTTCAGCGAGAGAGCGGTGTGCCCGTCGGACAAACGCCTGGGCCCTAGATCCATCGGTAAACGACAATGCCCAGTTCATCAGTAGCTACCCGTCCATCTATGTATCCCAGGCTGGGTTAATCAACATTTTTCTTCGCTGGGGAATTATCCTGGAAGTAACAGCTGACAAAATTCTGCGGTTGGTGGATCGCCGCCAAAACATGGCCGTTGCAACAAATCGTAAAGGCAAAATGTGTAGCATCCATCATCCGTCGGCCAAGATCTTCCAGAACGAGAAAGCTGCAGATGCTGAGCTATGCGGCAGATGGCAAGTGAGGCGAAGGAAGAACCATGTCCTTGTCGCCGATCGAACCCACTCCGTTTGGATCGACGGCACTGAAAACTACGGCACACTGGAGTATAGAAAGCATCAATTTGTGGACATGACGTTCGACAACACAGTCAATTTACCATCTTCATCGCCCACGTGAGTTCTCTCAGTAAATATTGCAACCAACACACACAACTTAGATAGGGAGAGAGTTGCTCTTTCATTTCGAAATTTGTTTATATAGTTTATATATATATATATATATATATATATATATATATATATATATTGTGTCTTATATTATTGTATCATCATTATTGCGTATTACAACTCTTCAGTGTGGCAATAAACTTTCCATTATCCCATCCAGTACCACGAGGCAGGATTGAAACCTTTGCTTTAAGCTAATATCCTACCTCTGAGCTATGGAACTGGACGGTCAGTTAGGCTGAATTTAAGCGATATATTTATTATAAGTTAAATTCCCCGTCCACCAGAGTGCTCTATTCCTATGGAAGAGCACTACATAAGCTTAGAATGGACGAGTTACCTCACTTGAAGAGTGCTCAACCCTGAATGGAGGAGCGTTATATATATATATATATATATATATATATATATATATATATATATATATATAAATATGTGTGTGTGTGTGTGGAATTATTTTGTGTGGAAAATGACTTACTGTTTGTATGAGAATGTCTGTTTATATACGTGTCCTTTTTTACCACGGTGCCCCCAAAGTATGATATCCGGTTCCAAGAGCCCTCCCCCACCCCACACACGCGCGCATACACTGCACTTCCCAATTGTACTTGGAGGGGTAGGGTCTGAGTCAGGATCAGGATCAGTGGCCCAATGAAAGCAAAGCACGTAATAAGGTGACGTGATTCATGCATACATGTGGTCACGTGGTTTTGACAATGGATACTGAATTCAGTCACCCTCCCTCGAGAATGCAACGCTGCATAATGCCTCTTTGGTGTGGGTATGCACACACATCTTACCATATACTGTTAGAGCAATAGGGAGATGCTGACTGGGAACAAGGCCCGCTTTATTTGTACTGTACCTCGCCCGAAGACGAGACAGGAATGAACAAACCAAAAAAAACGAAAAGGTATTTAACCATCTCCGATGGGGATAAAAAGGGCACAAAGCATCTTTTAATGTTAAAACTCATTTGGGTGTGGATATCTTTTGTTTTTTTAATATCCCTTCCATCGGCGTATTGCAGTAGTCGTCTGGGAGTATCCCTGGCCCTATCCCATTAGTGCAATCGGTGGACGCTGCCTGGGAGATGGCACTCTAGGAACTAGCCATGTCTTGCCCGAAGATGAAACACGAGTGATCTCAGTGATTGTCTTCCAACATGTGCAAAATGTGGCAAAATGTCGGTTTAATAGGTCTCTATGACCAGTACTACAGCTACCTAGTTGGACCGATAGCCTAGTTGAACCACGGTGTAAGTCAAACACCGGGCTGTTAAGCCTAAGGGGGTTCCAGACATCTTGGTTAAATGGCCAAGTCACATGATTGCATGCCTTCTTGCACTGGAAATCTGGCGCGTATGTGTGGCAGACTGGTTAGGTAAGTGCTAAAAATTTGATTTTAATCATTAAAAGCAAACTTGTTGGTGATTTGTTCGGATCAGGACTCGGAGCTAGTGAATGGTATAAGCCGGACATATATACATGTGTGGAAACCTGTATATAAAAAGAATTGTTTGGGAGTGACACCTTCGCTCTATCTGATGGGAGTGTTAACTGTTTCCTCTACTTCTGCTGTGCCAAATATACACCTGCGTTTATTTTCTGATAATTAAAAGAGGTGTTCCAATGAACAGTAATAAGGACTTTTTTTCAAAATAATTTCATAGTCACCCAGTCCCAAATTAATGCTGGTAGTGATTGATCATGATCACGATGTAGATCTGTTATTCTAAACTTATAGTCTAAAGGAATGTAGTGAAATCCTTTTATTTTCGCGAATTAAGATCCGGGAAGGTTTTCTGCGTCTTCACAGGTCCGAAGCCAGCGGGGCCTGTCTCGACTGGGTGTGAGAGACTTGAGTTAGACCTCCATCCAAAAAAAGATTACCCAAGTGTTTGGTAGGATTACTTTGGTATGGTTCAATTTGAGTTACTATCAGTCAATGTTACGATTACAGCAGATATATTGGTGTCTTCAGATAGAGCCTTTAAACTTGAAGGAAGAGAAACCAAGTTTAATCAATCACAAAGGTATGATGTTCCATAGTGATAATGCACAACACTATACAGCCAGCATCACATCTGAAAAGATTGGAGAACTCGGCTAGGACAAACTTCCACACCCTCCTTATTCTCCAGATTTTACTCCGTCTGAATACCACCGATTCCGGAGTTATCCAGAATCATCGTGAAAGACTATTTCTTGAGACGTAGGAAGATATGACAACTACTTTCTCTACATCTTCTCCGTCCAAACCAAAAGACCTTTACAAAAAACGATGTTGTGAAGCTTGTGAATCGTTTCGTTGGAAGGAGTTTATTGATAATGATGGAATTTATGTCAATGAATAAATTCTCATTAAACATGAATTATTGGTGTTTTTTTTCTGGCCCTAAATTCGGCCATTACTTATGAGATGAATAGATAGATAGATAGATAGATAGATAGATAGATAGATAGATAGATTATTCTTTGTTTAACTTTATTCTACGGTAACTGTTTATTTTCTTTGTAGGTATGGACCTTGGGCAATTCCACACTGCATGAATCTGGTAACTTCCGCCCGCTTCGGGCGCACCCGAAATAGCAATCTCTTCGCTCACCTCAACGACATCCACATAACACAGAAACCCTGCGGCGACGTGATCGTCCGGACAGACACAGTTGTGCTGAGAATGCGACCGAAATTCGGCTCAATGGAGGTGGAGACACGTGACGTAGACATAGGGACGGCCCTGGGCAAGGAAAACCGATGCTACTTCAAAGAGTCACTCACCTTCACCACGTCGCGTCAGGGACTGACCCTCTCGAATGGGAAAATCGAAGCCTGTCTGCAGAACTCCGGAAGAGTTGAATTCTTCAAGCTTCCAGGGCGAATTCCTTTATCGCATTGATCCTTCATAGATAGATCTTTATTCAATTTTCATTCAGATGTTCATTCGTTTTCATTAGCTGGTTCCGTGGAAACCCTACGGTGTATCTTTCTTGTTTTGAAATCTTGAATAGATAACGTAATTCAGATATTTCAGAACAAGTACACCACCAGTTTTCCGGCAACCCTAGTTCCAAATCGTATCGGATTATCCATTATGCCGGGTCAACAATGGTCTCGGAATATTAATTCAATAATAAATTTTTGAACAACTATTAATGCACGTCTTATGTCTTCAAATCTTTAGGACTAGTATTCGGTATATTTATCAAACAAATACAGTACTGTACTTGCAGAGAATTTGGAATTACTTCAACTCCCTACGTGACAAATCAGGCTATCTCCTTATACTATACAATTATACCATGAAATAATGGATTCATGTTTGCGCTTTACACCACCACTGACGCTTGCACTATGCTCGAGGACCATTACTAGGGGTATAAGCAAGCAAATTAGCCGAGAAATTTAACAAAATCGATGCAATAATAACAATTACAACAGTATAAATAATTAAGAGATGGTTCCACATACAAGGCCACCTGTGGTCACTCAGTAAACTAGTGTGAGAGCTGAAAGAATTTCAAGTGTCCGCTCGTAATTCTGTGCGGATTAAAAGAGGTGCTTGTCTTAAGTTACCGGTAATCAACTGTATATCATTAGTACAGGAAAAAAAATTGATAATTTTTTTCAGTTTTAAATGCAGGCTTAGGTATTTGACGAATTCGATAAACGCTGATTACAAAAATATCATTAACTTTCGAAATCATGTTGAAAAGGCGCTATTCTTTGTTTAAAATCTTGCATAAATACCAATGTTACAGGTTTCGTTTGTCTGTTCAGCCTAAAATATCAGGCTAAACCGGACCAATTTATAAAATTAACGACGAAGATCTGACGTGATTTGAGCCCGGTGCCAATTGTCAGATACCATCACCATTATGCCAATATTACACTCACTAAGTCTGTAAACTTTAAATAACTATTTTTTTTAGTTTTAGCTGAAAGTTTATAAGTATAAATATGTTTATAAATAAGTCACATAATTTTTTTTTCTTGAAATAAATTCCTTTTTTCAAATTTGAAAACTCATTGAGGGAAATTTTTTATAATGAGACATTTTCGAAATTTAAGGAAAAAAATAAGAATAGAAATGTTTCGTTCTCTTAAGCCTTATTTCTTTTTGAGGGTATATGTGGACATTGTTAACATACTTACCAGAAATCGACACCTTACAAGAGAACGAATAATTTAATTCTAACGTTGGAATATTTTGTGTCATCAGTAAGAAGCAAGATTAGAGAAAAAGATCGAGATAAAAATCATTTGTGTGCACCTTACAGAACCAGGGATATTTTTGAAAACAGATAGCGTTGAGACAATCTAAACAAAACATTTTGCATGGGAACGTTTCCCGTAATTTCTACGCTCAAAACACCTAGATTTTAGAAATTAATTGAGTTTCAATGACATTCTCAGGAATCTTTCTTTACAGAGTCCCATGCTGTTCACTATTTTAAACAATTGGCAAAATTTGCTACGAAAGATCATACGCGTAAATTTCTTTTGTATGTTTCTGCAAGACTTTCTTCTAATTTCAAACTAAAAAGTGTACAGTTTAGTAAAGCCGAACTATCAGTCGGAATGATGGAAGATTTGTAGAATCCGTCTATTAAAACATTATATCAAAATCAAATGAGTTTTTAAAAAATCACACAAACGCTTTTTATAAAAGTGCGACCATATAATGATTTCATTGGTCACTTTTTTCAATTCTTAAGTAACTTTGATATAAAGACATACGTGAAAATGTAATAAGATTTGTTTTATTCTAATTTATTCATTCAACTATTCCCAAAAATATTTTTTAAAGAAAAAAAAATATTAATGTTTATTGCATGCTTTCAACATATATCTTTTCTTTGGAAAGAAAAAAAAAACAAATTTTCCTAAAAGAAGAAGAAATTTATGCGTATGATCTTCTGTAGCAAATATCGCCAATGATTTAAAATGCTGAAAGCGGCATGGGTCCATTCAACAAAAGGTTGGCGAATTTTTCTGTACTCATGCGATAAAAGACGAAACTTTCCTTTAATAAGTTTCCATCCCGAATTTCGAATTTTGTGATTATATCTTCCACCTTAAATTATTTCAAAGTGAAAAATTAGCGAATTTCAAACGAGTACTTTGATAATAAATAAATAAATACAAAGAGTATTCCCCTTATCCAAAGAGGGCATAGAATTTGGAGGCTTTTTCGTCAGTCCCCATCAAACCAAAAAAAATTAACTATTGAAAAATGATTTGTTAAGATCATTCCGTTACCCACTCGCCTGCCTCCTCTCCCAGGTTTAGAGGTTGGGTTAGAGTTTTCGTTTTTGCTTTCATGGTGGGGACGAACGAAAAAGATCCAGGATTTGGAGTCTTTTTCTTTGAGGAAAAAGAAAATACAGCTAAATCAGTCTTTTAACTTTTTTCTCTCTCTTTGTTATCATGGACGTTAGCCTTTCATCATCATCAGTCTTTTATCGTCCGTCGTTGGACATAAACCTTCCCCAGGATGCGCCACCCTTCTCTATCCTGGGCGTCGCAGAGCTGATATTTCCTGAACCTCACCATCTCATATTCTGTCGGCCTTGGTTCTTCATTTGATCCATGTTGCGAGTCGTAATGCACATCGGTTGTCTGCCATTCTTGCAACATGATCAATCTATTACCATTTGAGTTTCCTAATGGCTTCTATGATGTCTCGGACTCCTATTCTCTCCCGAATGTACTAAGCTCTATTGTGGTCTCTCCATGTGATGTTAATCATGATTCTCTCACGAGCACGTTGCATGGTTTGCTGGTCAGTCTCTTGGTTAGGTTCCATGTTTCAGCTCCATGAGTGACTATCGGGAGGATGCATTGGTTGTATACTCTTCTTCTTAGGACTATTGGGATCTTCTTGTTCTTGAAGGTTGAGCTCGCTCTACCGAAGGCTTGTCACCCTAGAGTGATTCTCTGCTTGATTTTTTCTTCTTCTGATTTCTCTTGCTCTTTATCACCAACTCTTAGATCGTTAAATAAGCTATACATAGGAATATAGCTCTATGACTTGGTTGAGCGAAGCCCAAGTATAGGGGATGAATTTTTGAATCTTATAGGCGGCTTAATCTTTTTCATTTCTGTCGTAGAATAAAAATCTGGGAGGTGCATTAAAAAGCAATAGAATTTAAATGAAAGGATTGGTCAATAATTAATAATGGCAATGTGAAGTAAGATCAGTTCTCATTGAAAGTCCTAGACTAAACTAACCGAAGTGAATATCCCTAAGAATGGAGTAATCGAGCAAAATTGGTAAAGTTTCTCTGAGTGACACTATGGAAATGAAGGGTTGATTAGAAAAATAACCCTTCTGGAAATGAAAGGTCAATTAGAAAAATCTGAAAGTAGAAATTAGATAACCTTGCGAGATTAAGTGTACTTACGAATCAAAACGGTTACCTATGGGGTTTTCGAGAGAAACCAAATGTATCGCCTCTGTTTTCTTGAGTTAGAAAAATACGTCTGTGTTAAAAAGGGTCGGACGAGCGAGGCCTGGATAGAATACAGATTTATGAATAATCACCTTTTTTGAGAGGTTTAAAAATCCCTGAGTTGAGAAAATACCTCTAGTTTTGGGGCAGGTAAATTGATTGTCAGAGGATCTTGCACCACCCATCACCGATGCATACTTCCAAAGGAAAATTATGGATTCCTAAATTTGGAGAGGGTGGAATGAAAATTGCTTAGGTCAGTACGATTTCAATATCTACCAGCTGAGAGGGGGGAAATCAATCATAAACCCTTCAGCCATTGGCCCCACATACAAAGGGAGCCGACCATCATATGTTGGCTATTTTTGAGTAGCAGAAGAGAGGGTGCAGAGAAGCCGCCGGGACATTGCATAGAAATCCACGTTCCTTGTCACCACGAATGATCCTGACCCCAAATTATATCTTTGGTGAAACTATACAAATAGATATATCAAGAGACATAAAATGGACACCCCGAAAGACTTAAGAATTCGACTCGAGTTGAAAGTTATGCAAAAAGACATGCCAAGAGACACCATGTAGATAACCTAGAAGACACACTGATAGTCATTCCATAGTGTCCTCAACTGCATCAGCGTATATTTTGACCAGTCAACCTGTGGTAATACTGACATAAATCTTGTTGCGTATTTTCACCCAGTGTCGATTGTTCCTTTTCAGTTTGTGACACCTCCAGTGGTCTTTTAGCCGACAGCTGCGCCCCCTCGAATCTGGAAACAACGTGGGTGATGTAGGGGCGACTTGAGGCAGAGATACGGTGACCAGTCAACTACGGCCTAACCAGCGTCGCACCTCACCAACCGGCGAGGGGTTGCCGATATCGGCTCGAGGTCCCGTCATTACTAAGAAATGATCGATTGCGAAGTCACGAAAAGCTTAAAAGTCTATAGTTTTCAAACGTAGTCGTAGTGTAGTAGGCAGAAGACCTTTTTTTTTTTTTTCGTGCTCATCTCTCACAAAGTTGACCTTAAACCCAAGCCATCGATCGAAATAATTGAAAACTTGCAGAATCCATCCATTGAAATATTTCATCAAGATAAAGTGGGTTTCAAAAAGATCATCTGCTTCTTACTATAAATGTGAGTGGTGACAAAATGAATCGCGACAAGTCTAGGCAAGACGGAAATTAATGACGTGCGCCGGCTATCTGAGGTGAACAAGAGCACCATGAGCCACTCCCCTTACACAAAACTTAACCTCGAAGTGCATACATTGATGACAGTTTACTGTTGAAATACGGGGCGACACAAAAGAAAACAATTGAAAATTGTCCTTGATTCGTCAGCATTATTGGTTCTCAGAGAAACACTAACACTTGATTCACAAGCAGCTGAAATTTATTTAACATTCAAAAGAATTGAAGACGACATTGTCATGGGTTCATTTTTGTTGATACAGGCTGTACTGCAACTAGTCACCTTCTGTCGTAGTTGTATTAGGATAAAATATAAGGTGTGGAATCGGCGAATCGAGTTCTTTCTCCGACAGAGACTGTTTGCCCTCACTTCACATTGATGCACTATAGAAAGATTCATACACACTTCTTCCCCAGCTATGGGTAAATAGCAAGGCAGACTGAACTCTTTAGCCATAGTTGGTAATCAATCTAGGATACAGTCAAGTCTGATTTGAAAGTAAGCGGGCCCCTTGCGTGGAGTAGGAAGTGCAAAGTCAAAGGTGTGACATGCAGAAGCCCCCAGAGAGAGTGAAGCTGACGACACGAGCAACTCTTCATCATCAGTCCTTTAACGTCCGTCGTTGGACAGACTTTCCCCAAGATTCGCCAGATCTCTCTATCATGAGCGTCGTGGAGCAAATACTTTCCGAAATCATCTAGCTCGTCTCTCCATCTTGTATTCTGCCAGCTTCGGTTACGGATGCGATATTTGGGGATCCATGTTTTGAGTCGTGATG
Source organism: Thysanoteuthis rhombus (assembly GCA_963457665.1). NCBI lineage: Eukaryota > Metazoa > Mollusca > Cephalopoda > Oegopsida > Thysanoteuthidae > Thysanoteuthis > Thysanoteuthis major. Next base: position 36,659,513 of record OY735207.1, read on the forward strand.
TCCACCGACTGTCTGACATTCTTGTATAATGACCACCCCCAATGTCATTTGAGTTTTCTAATAGATTCTATGATGTTTCGGACTCCTTTTTTTAACCCCGATATATCGTGCTGTCTTGTGATCTCTTCATGTAAGATTGAGCATGATTCTTTCGTGTGCACGTTGCATGCTTATCAGTTTTGTCAGGTTCCACATTTAAGCTCCATAGGTGACTATCGAGAGAAAATCAAGCGCAAACAGAAGACATGGCTATCTTTGATCTCGGAAGACGATCGTCGTCATCCGTTCGCACGATTCTCCCCAAGTCACCACCCATCATCGAGCCCCTGGGCCAGTTCAGCGTGGCACCATCTACGCGTCCTAGGCCATAGACTCCATTGGGAGGTTTCAAGATAGGTCTCTCTGACAGAATGTGATCGACTCTCTACACATCATCGACGCACATACAGTTTGCTGAGTCTTTTTTGTGAGAATGCCTGTTTTGGCCGCAGTACATCCACCAGAACAAGCGATCTGTATTCCAGGTTGTTTCCATCTGGCTCAGCAGACGGCTTGTTAACGAATTTATGGAGATGTGTGGCCAACAAGGACCTCTCTTCTCTCCATCTGTCGAGGAGCCAATTGGTTGACAGGTGATGCTGTGTCCTTCTGTTTTGAACAGATAGATAATAGCTAGTTTTTTTTCGGTGGTTGATAACCCTCGCTTTATTCGAGATGTTAGACGTAGAATGGGAGAGAAGTCGTTGAGACAAAGTTTACTTATTTCAAATCGTGTGGCCATTCCTGATTACATGAAGAGAAAGAGAGAAAGGACTTGGTCGTGGATGTTCCTCGCATACTTTATTGGTCACATTTATAAACGCATTCTGTGATCAAATCTGCATCAGCACCTAAAGAAGGGTCCTCACTTGGTTACGTGATCTGTGATGTGTCGTGTCTTCATTTGATCACGTTATTTTACCGAATAGAGAGATGAGAGATCAGGTCATTTCGTTACGCCAATCAGGAAAACCTTTGGCCAAGCCACGCTGCCCAGCATACATCATTTTTAGTAACTATTCAACGAACGCCATTCAAGTTGTCTCTTGTGATTGTGTATTTCGTGGTCTATAAGACGCATATAATGGGTCCTTACCGTAGAGTGATGGCAAGCTAGTCTAACAGACAAATTCACTAGTGTAGCAAATTCGATACTTACAAGTGCCCCACTCGTGTGACTTTGTTCCAGACTAAACTGAGCTTCGCAAATAAGCTATAACGCATGTGTTCTACAGAGGCATTTTAGGTTACTGTTCATAGCGATTCAGCTGAATGCCCCAGCTGTAGAACTCACATCAACGATGATCGGACTCCTATCAATTATACCAGTGTTATGTGCACTGCTGGTTGAATCTTACTAATCCAGGATTCACTATCCAACAGTTTCAATGGTCTGGGACGGTGATTTGAATTTGGTGGTCATTGGTTTGCAATTATGAACAAAAGAGTTTGTTGGGAAATCGACACCAAGGGCGGAAGAATTAAACTTGAATAAAAGTTTAATTTTATCTTCGAATTTGTTGTGTCATTGATTAGGAAGATTGAAGAGAAATCTGATACAAAAATTATTTGTGTACACACTAAAGACCGGAAGATATTTTTGAAAACTGATTGGTTGAAAAGTTGCTTATCAGTGAACAAGAAAATTATCGTAACAATTTGCATTGAAAAATATTCGTCGAAAAAAAAACACTGCAATCAAACATTCCGTATCTATCGGTTTCAATCAAACTTTTGGTCACATGGCCAGGCCATGTGATCACCAGCATGCCTTCTTGCACCGGAAATCTGGCGCATATGTATTGAAGATTGGTGACATGAGTGCTAAAACTGATTTTGATTATCAAAAGTAAACTTGAATATTTTTCGATCAATTTTCAGAGCTAATGAATGGTATCAGCTGCGAAGGGAACCTGTATATCAAATATATCGTTTGGAAGTGACGCTTACACTAAATGTTTATTCTATTCTATACATTTTTTTTTTTTTGGTGGGGAGCATAAAAAGATACAAAAAAGACACGGCTCAGCTTTCTAAAGACTCGTTTCCGACTTATTGAAAATCAACTTTTCAATTGAATTGAAACCAACTTGCCCCATATTGTGGGGCTATTTACCCCGACATGGTGACAAAAGACCAGCTTGCTCCTAAGTCAACTATGAGTTATGATATTGGCGTCAAGTTTAAGCCATGAATGGTTCCCCTATTAAAATATTCAACCCATCGCTTTGAGTGCAAAAAAGGGCCGACTAGACCCGGTCTCTCCTATCTATATATAATCAAAAATGATCAAATACCACCACCAGCTTATTCAATCTGCCTAATTCCCAGAATCTGCGCATAGAACGGAGATAACTCATGTTGACCTCAAAATCAAGTAACGGTTATCTCCCCGTGATTGTTTAAAAATGAATTGCAGTTTGGGATTAATTTTCGTGTCTTAAATTGTTTTAATAATTATTACTGCATGCGATTCGCAACCCCATCTATTGCAGTATGAAATGGAAAAATAAAGCAATATGGATTGATTACTTGACAAGAACTCAAAACTCGGGACCGTTGACCAAAAGAGGAAACAAAGCAAGCTTTGGAAAAAAGCCAACTCAGACAACAAATTAGCAACAAGTGTAGGGGAGGTAATCCTCATCTAATTTTAAGGTCAGCAAGAGTTACCTCAATTTCGCGCGGACGTTCTTGCGAATCTACCCCAAGTCTATAAATAATCATAGATTTATTTCATTTCTGTCTCAATTTATTCAAACTATTACCCTCATTCTTGCTACATTCTTTGGCCTTCCTTGAGTAGATACTGCAACTGGTACTTTTAAGTGTCACTCAACACACGTTATTTATCACAAATCAGGTGTGCAATCTCTTACTCATGATAAAAGCATATTGGGCTCAAAGAGACAGCATAGTGGGGCTGCTTAATCAAGAAGTTCAAAGCGATGGTGCATTTTGTGATGATAGCATAAAATTTGGTACACAGAGCCAAAGCCATTCCAGAAAATATTGGATATTGAACCATCATGAATTTTTAAAAAGATCACCCATTTTAAAATGGCAACCAGCAACACCTGTTTTCAGATCAATTTTCAATGGATATAATCAGATTGAGGACATCAATAGTTGAATTTATTTGCCATACATAATTTTTGGGAGTTCTCATTAGGATAATACATGCCAGTCATTGAAAATTCAAGATGGCCACCACAACTGGTACAAATTTAATTATAAGATTATATAAGCTAGTCTGATATCAGTGTCAAAACATGAATGAACTTTAGAATATCACAGAAGCTCCCTTCTATCCCTCAATCCAAGTCAATTACCATGTGTAAGTTCAGATGCTGGGGTCAAGACCACACCCATCTTCAGTCATGTCCTCAATGTCATCGTATTTGGCTAGCCTCACTAGTATAAAAAAAAAAAAAAATCAGTGTTATCCTGTACACTGGCTACCATGAGAAATTTTTTCATTTAGTTATTTAGGCCCTCCACATCAAAAAAATTAGCATACAAGCTGTTTTGTTTTTTGTCAATCACATCAATAAGTCTAGCTTAATGATGAATACGCAAATATTTTTTTTATTCACTAGGAAGTAGCTTAAATCAAATGAAGTTCAATCATTACAATACAGGGTAAATTTCAGATGTCAGTCAATGACCACATGTCAGGCTACAGATTTCATATTCTAGGAGAGACCATGAAATTTTTTTTCTTATTTAAGAAGATTTTCTATGCACAGGTATTTGCAAATCAAATAATTGTGTTCCTCTTCATTAGATCCTAAGATTAGGTAACACACTAGGACAACCAAATGCAAAGAACATAGCTGTATTAAAAACAACAACAATGAGGATACTAGTCCGATCTGTTAAAGTATGTGAGTACCTAATCCGAAAACATATGTATGATAACTATCACTAGATGAAAATAATCAACAGGTTAAAAACAGATGAAAGTAATAAGGAATTCAGCAAAATTCAAGAATGTAAGTCATCTTTTAAATCCATGGTTTTGAACAGTCCCAAGTAACATTTCTCTCCTAGCAATCCCAGGTCTCCTAAATTCTTTCCTATTTTGAATTGTCCTTGAATAAATTTTTTTACTATCATACATTCATTCAGGATCCAAGAGAAATTTCTCCAAAAATACTACCCTGGTTAAAATTTCTAGCCTTGCACAGTGACCAAAAATAGTTTTAGACATATTCAGATGAATTAAAACTTGATCTGTATAATACATGAATACATCTTAATTTCTATTGGGATGACCGATACATTTCCCTTAATATTTATTCATCCCATTTTTAGAGCACTTTATTCATAGTGCAAAAATTAAAGTAACTCTTTTTTCTTTCTAATTAAAAAAAAAAAAAAAAAATATTGAAAAGCATATTCTACAAAAATCATTTTTGCAGCAAGGTCTCCTAAACATATATATATATATATATTGAGAGAGAGATAAAACTTTCTACTGTTTACAGCAAATTTTTTTTAATCATTTATGAATTTTTTTTTTCTAATTATGAATTTCAATTACGTTTCATTTTTAGCCATTTTTAATAAATTTCAAAAACATTGATTTGGAGTCAAGTGCCTCCAATCTGAGAATCACAATTTTAAATACAATATTCAACTATTTTCAAGTACTACAAATAGATTTGAAAAAAAAAAAAAAAAAAAAGTCTTTGAAATAAAAATGTTTCAAAATATTCATGAGATTTGCCCGAATAATTTTTTTTCTTACCAAATTCTAAGAATCAACTAAGCATTTTAAAATCCAAATTTTTTTATGTAAAACACACAAGAAAAAAAAATCCAAATAAATTAAAAGCAAGTTAAATTTTTAATTTTTTCTTTTCATAAAAAAAAAAAGGTCTTATTGGATAACATCCAAGGAGTGGCCGCAACAACTTCAAGTTCAAATTCATAATATCTCAATAAGAGATCAACAAAGAGCAATTATAACAATATACCATAATAAAACTTGTATGTCAGCTGGATTTGTTCTTACTGAATATCTTAACCTTGGCATGAGATTTCTTTTCCTTAAAGAACTTTAGCTTCTTCACTTTAAGGAAACACTTTACAGCTTTTTTTGGTGGGTGGGGGAGCATATCTGAATTGCAAGCATCACTTTTCTGCTTTGGGACCATTATTAAGTAAAACTTGACAATAACTCAAGAAATATACAATCATTATCAGAAAAGACCCTGTCTTCACAAACAGTAGCTCTTCAACGCTACATCAGAACAGCTACCCTACTTGTTGCAGGTTCAATTCCTGCAGCAGCCCCATTTTCTTTAATTGTTTATTCTATTTACATTGAATTGGCCAAATGATACATACACCTTGTAATAACAGATCATTTCAAAATGATCTGTATTTTTATGAGATTATGTATTTAAAAAAATAAAAACAAAATATTCACAAGGACATGTTTGTTACAAACCGCAAAAAATAAATGCATTATTGATAAATAAATAAAATATACAAGTATTCTACAAGAGGGTCCAATAAATGTAAGAAGTAACGAAGAGCCCCACTGGTTGGAGATTATTTTATATTCTGTATTTAATAACTTGGATATTTAGTGAAAACGGTGTGTGTTCTAAGTTTTATTTTCCAGCTAACAGAAAATGTCCAGCTCCAACTGAAAATCTCATTGAAATCAGTCAGGAAATCTTTTCAGCAACCTGAGAAACATACATCCCCTTCCAACTGAATATTCAAGTCATAAAATAATCTCCAACCAGTGTGGATTTTTCTTATCTTCGTATGCAAACAAACACTATATATATATTTTTTTTTTTGAATAATAAAAGAATCCAGACAAAATATATTTTTTTTTAACAAAATAATGTTTCTCAAACAAATAGGAATAATAAAATATCAAGCAGTTTTGTTTTTCTTAAATAAATTTATTTGTTCTATTCATGTTCCTTCTTTCAAGCCCTGGACAAGTAAATCCCCCCAACTTTTAGTATTCCACTCGTTCCCCCCCCCCCATATCAACAAGAGGAACAGCTCAAGCATTAAACTCTCCCATACAAATGCATTGATAAGCAGAGAATGTAAAATAGTACTTGTATAAAACATATTCCTCATCATTGCAAAAGCAACAAAAACTGCAAAAGAGACTAGCTATAAGCGAAAAATTTTAGAAAAAAAATCCAAGCAGAAAAGAAAAAATGAATACAGAAATTATGAAGTCAGAAATATTCATGAAGAAATGAAGTCTCTGTTCTGGGGGAGTGGCTTCAAAATTTGAATTTTTCTTTTTTTCAATCAATTTATTAACATAAAAAAAAGGTAGGCTTGCCATACATCCATATTTTCCCAAACTCTCTTTGGTTTCAAAATCTCCACTTGGAAGAGAGTTTTTAAATTATTCAAACATCAAAAATTTCATCTTTCATTATTTTCTCCACAAAGAGAAAAAAATTCAAAAAAAATAGGCAAAAACATGAAACTGATGAAATGCAAGAGGGGGGAGGATGCCCACACGATATTGTCAACTTGGCAGTTTTAAGGCTAGGTACATTGTGTCACGTACTACTTTTTCCACAAGATGCATTAGATTTTTTTTCACATTGCTATTACAGCCATAAATAATACGTTGAAAGTATTTGTTTTTCTTGCTCTGCATACTAGCAATTTTCAACCATAATCTTGCCATTGTCACTATATTAAATTGTGCGTTGACCAATATGATGGTGACTAGGAACATTTTTTAACGTTCATATATGGCAACCCTAATATAAGATGCTTTCCTTTCAAACTTTCTTGGCTCATTTTTAGTTAACTGTACAAATAGTTACTCCATCATTCAAGTTCAATTATAGACATGATTTCTTTTAAATCTCAAATTGAATTTCATCTCCATTGAAATTTCCCAAACTTTAAACGTTCTTTCCATAACAACACATTCAAAGAGTAATTAACAAGGAGGTAATTTTTCTATATTAGTAACAAATCTATCCAACAAAAATAAGTATCGCAAAATCTACCATATTAATTTTCTATTCGGTGAAGATACGTATAACATTTATTATTTCATATATAAGCAATGAACTCACATTTTCTTAGGATTCAATCTCCTAGACATCTATAACTTCAATAATCTGTGTATGAATGTACCAACATCAGAATTCCATTAAAAATTATAATTTGAAAACATAAGTAAAATAACAGCCTATGCTTCTTCAATCAAGAAGGTAAGTAAATCTTAACATAATCAAAAGAACTTGCCAACACCAGGAATAGTGATTTGATTTGACATATGAAAAGGGTCTAATAAACTATTAGGCTCCCAAGTTCAATAGAGGTCCACTAATGTCTCAGAGATGGAAAGGTGCAGAATAGTAAGCAAGATAAGAGAAAAATGTTCCAAGGAACAGTTGGATCTTTCATTGTAGAAGAATATTATTCAACTGGACATGACAGGAAACATGAAATTTTTCACTCAGAAAAATTGTGGTGAGGAGTTCTTAAGACAATGTGATAGAATGAGTATTTAATCACAGGATGGCAAGCATCTACTTCTAGTATTTCAAATATCTCCTCCCCCCCATGACTTGATACCTCATCTCTTTGTGCAGAACTTTACTGTAAAATTATTCTTGTATCATTTTGTTAACAATTAGTTTTAAATTTTCGAACTTCAACTAATAATGAAAATATAGGAAATCATAACTCGAGGAATCATTTCATTCATTTTTTCATTAGTATATAATTTGACAGAAAAGAAAAAGAAAAGAAAAGAAGTGAAGGTAAATAACTTTTTTAAAGAAAAAAAAAAAAAAAACAGGATGTTACTAAGTGATCTAAAATGCTGAAAGACAAGAAAATTGAGCCGTTTATTCTCAATCATTTGAAATTTATGCTCAACACTGTCTCTGCATCCCACATATTGAGACTATTTACATTAGTCTAACATAAAATATATGTATCTGGGCCACTGTACAATTATCAGAAGTTGACTGTCAAAGCCAACCAATGGTTACACTATGATATATTTACTACAAACTATTGACTACTTTTGACTATTGGTGAGATAGTGGTTACAGAAAGTGGAGAATTATTGCCAGTCACATGGAAAATTCTTTATAAAAAAAAATTCTATATAAAAAAGGTGTGAAGACTCATTTTTTTTGTTATTTTTTTTTTTCATTATATTCACACAGCTCAAACAAAATGGGCTAATTTTATTTAGTTACAGAATGAATAGCGTGGGCAAGATAGTCTACATTCCCAGATGAAACACCAGCCACAGATATACGTCCATCCTTTGTCAGGTAGATAGAAAATTCTTTAGTCAAACGCTCCACCTGAAAAAAAAATTGAAGTAAACATTAACAGATATCAGCTCAATAAATAGTAGTCAATCATAACTTTGCTACATAAATTTCAACAAAAATTAAAGTTCTCTCCTAATGGGTAGAGGACACAAAAACAAATCCAAACAGTATACATGGTTTATCAAAATATCAGAGGAACTCCCTTGGTGAATATAGCGTTATTTACTAGACAAAAATACCAAACTATCAGGAATGGTACTTAGGAGAAACATATTTAATATTTTCAAAGACTCAAAACAAAATTATTACTGTAGTGCCAGGCAGCCATTTTCCAAGATAGCCATCACAAGAATACTACAATACATGGAAACATGAAATAATATCTTGTATGATAATATCTATCCCATAATTTGACCCTGGTAAATTCAAAAGTGATCTTATATTTAAGATAACATGAACGATGTGACTTCCAATAGTCATTTTACTGTTATGAAGCGTTTCACTACCAACTCCTACAAGACACGACTCAATTGTCTCCCTTCAAGTGCCCATATTCTTTTTTTCTAATTGAGATAAAAACAATGGACTTCTTTCAATTTTGTAAAAAAATTCAGCAGCAAAACAGGAACATGATTATTCTATCTCAACTCTAAAGGTAATAGAAAACCAACAAAATGAAAAACGTTTGGAACTTTCACAAAGAGAAATTTTTTTATTTCCAAAGGTCTTTGACTAGAATTCAGAGTCCTTTCATTTCTTGGCTTGATGTTGTATTTTATCTTTGTTGAACAGCTGGTGACAGACTTAGATCCAGAAAGCATTGTTTGCCACAGATGTGTCAGCTGTGCAATTTCCATCAAACAAAATTTGACATGGCACAGCTTCTATATTCTTAAATGGTTTTACATCGGTCAAAAAAATTAGGGAAAACTAGGGGAGAAAAACACTTGTCTTTGTTTGAAAAAAGTCTCTTCAGCTTTTTTCATTTAACATAACACAAACTTCGACCAATCTATGTTCTTAAATGAGATTAATAGTGAAAATTTATGTAATAAACTTTTTAAACATTTACTCGATGCTACCGATTAATTTCACCTTCACTAATAACTAAACAGCAACAATCAACTGTATTTCTTTTAGGAAATGTCAGTACATAATCAAATTCAAGTAAAAATTATCTGTTGGACTCGAAACTTCATGACCTTGAAATAACTACCAAGTCACAATATTGATGTCAAGATAAAGTAACATGTCTTTATTGAATTAATAGAAATTCTGGCAATAGATTTCTGAATTTTATAACTATTTTTGTTACATTTGTAAGTAAATTGTGTAATAAATGACCTTGAAATGACTTCTACAGGTCACGTGATTCATAGTGTTGAAAATAAGGTCGAATCAGTATGTAAATTTTTTTTCCCCCCTTGTATAGTAATTTTGTTTCCCTTTTTAAACAATTTATTCTAATGACAACCATCTTTGAAAATGGTCAGCATAGCCATGACATAATTTTATTTGAGCCATTAAAAATATTATTCATATATACCTTGGCTATCATCTCCGAAAGTTTGGTAATTTTGCCCTGCAAGTAAAACTTCACCTTATATTTGTACCTTGGAGAGCCCACTATTAGGTTGTTACATTTGAAATGTTTTTCTTAGATAATAGAGAATGCTAAAAGTGGAAGATTTACTACTGTAATTGCATTTTTTGTGCATTCGCTGTAAATAGAGATAATTCAGTATTTTTTTCATGCATAACTAATTAATAAAATTTTTAAAAAACAAAAAAAACATGAAAAATTGAGTTTTGAATTAATGGTTCAATTTTCATTGGTATACTGATGTTTTATTAATTTTTTTTTTCATTTCATGAAATAATGATTGCATAAATCATTGATAAGATTTTACTAAAATCAATCAAACATGTAGGAAAAACACACAAGCCAATACACATTTTCTCACTGATTTTTCAATAAGAGAAGTAGCCTACTTGATCTGGCTTGAGTCCAGTAAAGCAGAACATTCCAATTTGGTCAATGACGTGTTGCCAGTTATGGGAGGAACCCTCACGTTTCAGGCCAGCCACCAGCTTCTCCCTCATGCTGATGATACGGTCAGCCATCTCTTTTACTTCAATCAACCTGCAAAATGTACAACATTAATTTGAAAATTACAACAAATTGAGCCCCCCATCCAATTAAAATTTTTCTCTTTATTAATAATGTATTTGAGCTTTGCAAACATTGATGGAGGGAGTTACCACCTGCTTTATTCTTCAAAGAAATTCTCTTATTATGAAAAGAATATAATGGTAAATATACCATATAAGTCTCAATACAAGACAAATGGTTTGGAAGGATATTTAGGGGACTACAACTCACTGCAACTCATCCAAACCCCATGACTGCCTATATCGGGCTCAGTTAGTTAAAATACTGAAGCATTTTTTTTTTAATTAAATAGCAATCTTATATACCAGTATATATTCTAACTACTACATATATAACATTGCAAACAATACTAAGAGTATACATAGGAAGCAAACATATGCCAATATAGGACATTTACTTCCATTCACTCTGACGATTACATAGTGACACAAGCAGATACTAAAAGTATGTACAGGAAGGAAGCAGATGCCAAGATTTACATATGACATTTAACCAAAAGAATGTATTTCCAGGAAGGATATATTTCCAAGATACCTTAATAGCAACCCTATTATCAATGAGTTATAATACAGTCTTTATATATGAAACATTGAGTTGAGGCTACATTATACAACTGTATTGCATCATTATCCTTCATTGATTCATAAGGTTCCAAATAAAAGTCTCAGTGAGAAGCTCTGTTTACCTTTCATCACACACCTATGTATTTAATGTATTGATGCCCACATTACCATATAGAAGGCGTTTTTAAAAATGCAACCCCATAAAATTTTAAGCACATTAATCTTTGTGGATTCATAACTCAACCCTACTTTGTACTTGCCAAACTTACTATATATTGTAGGTATAAAACATACCTAAATATGCACCAATGACAAGAGGGGAAAAAAAAAAAAAAAAAAAAAAAAGTATTTATGGCATCAATCTATTCCTGCTAAAGCACCAAGTTTTGTTTTGTTTTGTTTTTATATATGCATCAATGTGAATGACGAGTGAACAAATTAATACTGGTCCTTCAATACGAGAATAAGAAAAAAAAAAAAAAAAAACTAATTGAAAATATTGACTTCAGAAGCATGTTTAGGGGATACAAAGAGTACATTACCATTGACTGTTGAGTTCTGGAGTGGTAAGAATCTTCTTGACAATCTGGGCACCATGGATAGGAGGGTTAGAATACATAGGTCGGATGAGGATCTTAACCTGTGACATCACACGAGCAACTTCATCAGCATCAGCACACAACACAGTGAAGGCACCGGCTCTCTCACCTGAAACAATGTCAAATATGAGCAGAAGTTTCTACAGAACAATTACAGAAAATATTAAAAGTAGATTTTTACATCATTATGGTATTTTCCACCAGATACAGCAAGCTGCAATAATCTTAACGTTTAAGATATGCCTAAGCCTATATACTGACTAAACACTAAAAAATTGCACTGTGCACACTATCAACTCAGCCAAGATGTCCCATTTGTGTCATTTTTCCAGTCCCAAGCCTGAGCAAAGGAGGAGGGTTGGGCATGGGGCTAGCAACTCCACTTCGTAAAACTTACTTGCGACTGAAACTGCAGAAGCATCACTCCAGCAAGATCCTGGTCAGGAATATTCCCTTTCAGAAGGACTCGTGACGCATGCAGACAAAAGCCTTAGGAAAGTTCACCAGACAACTTTCCAACAATAAAAGCAAAAACCAGGATGAGGACCTGGGACATTAGAACTGTTCGACAGTGGAGAAATCAGCTCCAATGGCAAACTGGAATCCACAGGAAAAGAGAAGAGTTGAAAGGCCAAAGGGGGCCTGGATAAGATCAGTCGAGACTGAGGCAATGGTAGCCTGACACAGGCCTGGCTGAGGGAAGTTGCCCAGACCAGAGTCCATCAACATAGTGTGGTTGCAGCCCTATGCTCAAGAAGCAATTTACAGGAATAAACAGCACAATTACTATCAAAGAATATTCATGAGCATTTCAGAAATTTCAATGTGAAATTTGAAGGAGGGAGTCAACCTAAACATGGTTAAGTTTCATTAGGCCGATATCAATGCAAATTGGGAAGTGCTAGGGGCAACCAGTAGCATGAAAAATATCCACTAGTTACGGAAAATAAAAACCTGCTATATTACAATAATTATATCCTGACTTAAATGAAAAAGTACAATATTTCTACTTGAACCAATTCATAAAGCATTATTTTGCTTTATCAGAATTTGTTTCCTATTACTACTGGATCAAACTGCACTCAAAAGAATAATACAAGTTCTTTTAAAATCATATCTCCATTTGGTTAACTTATACACAAGTATATCCATTATTTCTTTAGCCAGATAGGTCAAAACATCCACAAAGACAACAGAGTTTAAGAAAACTTGTCCAGTACCTAGATGCCCACTATTTATCTAAAAACTTTCAGTATTTGGATGCACACTTATTGTCTCAATCCCCATTATCTAAGGTTAATGATTAGTTAAATTAATTAATATCTCTTAAAGAAAAGAAAAGAAAAGAGAAAAGAAAAGAGAAAAGAAAAGAGAAAAGAGAAAAGAGAAAAGAAGAGAAGAAAAAAGAAGAGAAGAAAAAAGAAGAGAAGAAAAAAGAAGAGAAGAAAAAAGAAGAGAAGAAAAAAGAAGAGAAGAAAAAAGAAGAGAAGAAAAAAGAAGAGAAGAAAAAAGAAGAGAAGAAAAAAGAAGAGAAGAAAAAAGAAGAGAAGAAAAAAGAAGAGAAGAAAAAAGAAGAGAAGAAAAAAGAAGAGAAGAAAAAAGAAGAGAAGAAAAAAGAAGAGAAGAAAAAAGAAGAGAAGAAAAAAGAAGAGAAGAAAAAAGAAGAGAAGAAAAAAGAAGAGAAGAAAAAAGAAGAGAAGAAAAAAGAAGAGAAGAGAAGAGAAGAGAAGAGAAGAGAAGAGAAGAGAAGAGAAGAGAAGAGAAAAAAGAAAAGAAAAGAAAAGAAAAAATCTCCCATGAACGAGTTAAAAACAAATTCCCAGATCACTGGTTCAAACTGAAGAGACTAATGTTCATCCCAATATGATATTTCAAAAAAATAAAAGAGCAACAGACACTGGATACAGTAAATAATTATCTTCATGATGAAATTGTAGTTCTGGAAAAACAATACTTGGAAGAAGGGGAGCAAGAAAAAATTTAAAAAAAAAAAAGCAGATTTTGAGGTGGAATCTTAAACCGTATTTCCTAGACACTTAATTTTTTCGAGGACAGATCCATAACCATATAGATATGGATATATTGTTTTTCTACACTTATAATAGCAATCTCCTTTCTTTCATTAATAAATATATCTGATATAAATTCAAGCCAAATAGAAACTGATTTTCCAAACTTCTTTCCCAAATAATGGCTATTTTATGAATCTAGATATTTGCAAAAGTTAAATCAACAGACTCTCCTAAAGCATTCTTTTGTAGCATCTTGACACAGAGCTAACAATATTTCAAGCTAATCCCTTGAAAAATGAAAAAAATATCTAAGGTGATTTTCAACTAGTTCCATCATCTGAGATACTTTTATCCAAACATTTTGACTGGACAATTCTTCAGCCATCTTCAAGTGAATAATCTTAAATATATTGAGACATACTGGTCTGAATAAGCTATTACATCACAATGCATCATCTCACAACTATTGCCGATAGTTGATACTTAAGATAAAAAGGTTGAAAAATACTGCACAAGTCTGTTTAAGCTATTACATCACAGTATCTCATCTGAGACTATTGTTAAAAGCCATACTTACCATAAAGTCCCATGTTCTTGGAGAAGGACTGACTAAGAGCCACTTGGTGGCCATCAGCAACAAATTTCCGGACAGCGTAAGCATCCTTGACAGTATCACCACTAGCAAAGCCTTGGTAAGCCATGTCAAAGTAGGGGAACAGTTTGCGAGATTTAATGACACTACTAAGTTCATCCCATTGAGCTGGCTGCAAAAAGAAGAGCATGCGATAGATAAAATGGAAGAGTTCCCATTCTTTAAACTGGTTATGATTTAATAAAAATTACAAGCAATCTTCATAGTAGCCCAAGGAACAGCCAGTAACAAACACTGGTTTTTTAAAGGTTTAAATTCTGTCTTATACACGAACACATACAGTAGTTTTAGATTTTTAAGCTGACAATATCTGCTTTGCTTCTGATAGATAATGTCCAGCAGGTAAAACATCATTGTTAAGGGTCAACCAAGAAATGTCCATACACACACAAAGAAGAAAAGAAAAAAAACATTAAAATTACCCTGGGGTCAACTCCTGTTGGGTTGTGTGCACAGGCATGTAAGAGAATCACGGATCCCTCAGGAATTTTCTACAAAAAAGAAAAATATATCATTGAATTATGTCAATGAACAAATGGAATTATCTAAATTAATAATAGAAGAATTATGTATTGATGACAAATTTTGATAGAGAATCGAGAAAAGAATTGTAGTGAAAATTCAAGTAACAGGTTTGGTTAGTGACACTAGAAAAAGTCACATGACTAACACCTTTGACAGTACGCTGCATGGGGATGATCAATTGAAAAATCGGAAAAAAGTGATGACCAATGAAGTTACTACTTTCACCTTTTGTTGGGCAGTGACCATTGAAAAAAGTCTGAATTAAAAAAAAAAAAAAAAAAAAAAAAAAAAAAAGCTTGGACTTCAACATAGTAGTGAATGTCTAAATTTTCAGCTATCTTTGTGTAGACAGTACACATGACACATAAATACATAACCAGCAAGGCAGAATCATTTAAAAACTGAAACCTACATTGACACTAAAATTTTTTACATTTTTTTTTTTTAATGTGTATGCTGGATCACTTAAACATCCTTCCCCGCTTGAAGGGACTCAGAACATCATTCCCCCTAAGTGTTGGCAATTAAACATCCCTTCTACATCAGTCTAAGAGGGGAGAAATGCTTTATTTTGACAAAATTAAAGATATAGTTCACTTATACAAATACATATATTTTACATGCATTATCACTAAATGTCTGTCGGGACTTTTGGCATATTGGATCCAACTCAGCATTTCATCACATATACCTTCATAGCCATTTTGCTGTAACCAGTAAATAGCTGGCAATGGGTCTTCAACAAGCAGAGGGAGAATGGCAACTTGGAACAGGTTTTCAATAATGGCAATTAAACATTTTCCCTACCAAACCTATCAAAAGCAGGATTGCCATTTCATGTGTGATTTTTTTCAATTTTTTCCAATTCTGGAAGTCACTATCAAATTCAAATTTTTTTTTTTTTTTTTTTTTTAATTTTTAATTTTTTTATTATTTAAAAAAAAAAACCCCAAAAAACACAACACTAGAAAAGTCAATTGGCAACACTGGTGAAGAGAGGTATATGTTAAAGTGATCCAATATACTTCTCATTTAAAGCTTGATAGTACAGTCTTTCCAAAACTAAAATTGCCTATAAACATGATTTTTAAGCTGTCATACTATATGATAGTATTGTTTTGGAACTTGGATCTGTCAGATAGTGGCTGGGTGTCTGCAGTAGAAAATCTAAATGAATACCCTGGATTTGAAATTAGGATAACCAAGGTCTTTTTTGTACAATTCACCTTCGTGAGTAAGCTTTCTCTGCATTGATATACAACAACAAAAAAATGAACAAAACTGACTGAATGTTGAACGTGACATGAGAATCAGCATGTCAAATTTCAAACTTGACATTGCAAATCATGTAGCAGAGAAACATCATCCATCACACAGCTATTAGAAAACAATTATTGTACAAAGACTTCTACCATATTGGGCTTTGAAGAAAAGTAATTCATTTAAAATCATTTTTTATAATGAAAAAGTTGTTTATTATCATAGTTCACTGTCTAAAAAATAAATGATAAAAATAGGAGTTTGCAAGAATATTTCATTTGCAGAAGGGGTCCTCAAATTTTTAAGTTCTGAAACCCCTGATCCAATACACTTTTCGAAGTTTGATAGTGTGATTTTCATATACAATATCCAATAGTTGGGTGAAGAGGACCTCGGGGTTAAGAGCACAGAAAATGGAATCTACCAATGCCTTTGTGAAAGGCACGAATCCATCTCTCCCCAAAAATCAGGTCAAAGATCATTTTTTTTTGCTAGTTCTATGTAACATAGCACAACCTGTTGCATGTTACTTAGAGAAGAGATGGGCAGTGCTAAATAACCTCATCTCTAAAAAAATGCGATGACAAACTACAGAGTCATGGAATAATTTGGATCGACATGATAAATGATATAGGCATAAGATTTTTCTGCTTGCACGAAAATCTGTTCTGTACTTATTGAATATCATAAAAGTTTTAAAGCAACATGTATTTGTGAGAAAAATATTAGTAAGAAATTCTGATCAATGTTTGTAAGTTAGCAAAATACTATGCATTTATTGTAACTTTTTAGTAGATGAGCAAAGAACAGAATTCAAATTTTGGTTTCAAGGCTTTCATAATTTAAATTTCAGTGGTACTTTTTTTTTTGTCCCATCTCCCATCATATATGCAGGCAGACAAATTCAATCTTTCCAAGTTCTTTCAAGAAAGTTGCCTGAGAAAACCATAGAAACATTCAGTCATTCTTAAATCGTTACAGTATAAGCAGTAATATGACTTTCTGGACAGGAATGAGCACAAGAGAAAAAGGTCAAGATTTGTAAAGAAAAATAAGATCTACTTACAGAAATGTCAGACAAAGCATTTTGAAAATCCAATCCACAGGTTTTGGGATCATAATAAGAATAAGATTTCACATCAAGGCCAGAATGTCTGAATAGATAAATAAGAATATTGATATAATGGAACAAGGGTCAATGTTTTTTTTTTCTTCCTGGTTTCAACTGAAAAACTAAGAAACCATGCATTCATGACAATAGTAAGGAAAGTTTTGAAAACATAACAGCATTTTTAAATTCTTCACTAAGGATTGAACTCAGAATATCCCCTACATGATACTGGGTGAAATACTTTTGTTCGTCGTCCCAGAATGATGGATGCATAGGTATGGGTTATTTTTGGTATAAATAAAAGAAAACTACTTTGTATAACCAAGCAGAATACCTGTTGTAGAACAATTGGTAATGTGCTAGTCTTGCCAACTACAACTAGTGAGTTCAGGACTTGCTGGATGCTCCATAAATGTGGCTTTGAATCAAGATTAATATTGTCTATGATATAACACCACAGATCAAATGTGTCTACCCAACTGGATTTGACTCAAAAATATAGGAAAGCAGGTCAGTTTACAGGATAGCCATACAAAATGTTTGGATAGCGAGAGTTGAATTTAGGCTTGATTTTTTTCAAAAAGAAAACTTAATTCTTTAAGAATATGGCAAATATATAGGGTGTCCCAAAAGTTACAGATTTGAAGCGGATCTACATTTTATATATACAAGATCTTGGCAGCCTATTCAAATATATTACGTCATTCCATGCTATCTTTAATAACTTATTGCATCAATCAGTGAAATAATAGTCTGTAACAAACAATATTTAGTTTTATATCCGGGTTATTAATCATCTGATAACTGCTCAGCTACAAATCTGGCATTATTTTGGGGACACTGTAATAGGAATACTGTATTCCATAGCACATTTTTTTTTTTTTTTTTTTATTATTTCTAATGCAACTTAAACCTCCCCCACTCAGTCCTATATATTATAAAAGAGTGGCCCTTCAGTGAACCAATATCCAACATGACCTATCAAGATCATTGATTTCAGTAAGTAAGAAGTTCTTTATAACTAAATATAAATTGTTCCAATTTTTATATCCTTTGCTTTATGTTATCAGCTGGTTATTATCTAAAAGAACCCGTCCCAAAGTGATCACAATAGTTGGCTGCTTCTACAGACCCAGTTTATTGCTCTCTTTTTGAAACCAAAACAGAATCAAACTAAGAATCCAATCTTAAAGAACATAAATTCAAATATTGCATATTGCCATCAGTTAAATTGTGCTACTTACTTGAAGATCGGAGTGTGATTACCCCAGGATGGTGATGGGATATAAAACGTTTTGGAAGGTGCATACCATTTTGACTGGAAAGAAAAATATAAAAATAAGAATTTTGATATTACAGAAATTAGTATTTACAAAGGATGGAATTTTTGTTTTTGCCAACTGCTCGAGTTTAAAAGTACTCCAATGATGTTAAATAAGAGTAAAATATTCGTCCTCACAGTTGATTAAACCAGCTTTGAAACTGATAGCTAAGAGAACACCATTGTTTTTCTAGCAACTGATGAACTGGTACCTCCTCTAATCCGGACAAAATTACGAGTAGACAAGTGAATTTTTTTTTCATACTGCTTAATTTATAGAGGGAAAGATCAAATCATATGAAACAACTTCAACTCGATGATGTTCAAGAAGATAACCAATAATAATAGATTTCAAAGCTGTAGTCCTTATATATACTGTAGTCCATCTACAATCCTTCAATATCAACTGATAAAGATTTTACCCCCTTAAACATCTCAAGTTTATGATGCAACTGTCAATTGTGAAACAACCAGTAATTCAGATAGTCATCCTCTTTCAGATCTGCTAAACCGTACAATGGTTTGGAGATCTGAGATGTACATAATTAGTGGATCAGAGTTGTATTGTCGAATTATTATCACAGGACCTGTTGGTCGGGCAAAATGTATTATCCAGCATATTTCTAACAAGAAGGTTGCCGGCAAATCAGTGATGTACCAGTACTTATATGCTTCATAGTGTTTATTAATGAAAGCAAGATAAATTTGTGAAAGTTTCTAAGAGAAATATTTCAAGATCTTCATAAAAAAGCATTCATTAGATTCAGTTACAAAAACGTATGAAAGCAAGTTTGCCATGACCAAATTAATTCCTTTGCTTAAAGAAAATGCATGACAAACTTCGATGTTTAATATTCAGCCTTTGTTATTCAATTCAAATCTGTTCTTAAATGTTATTTTAATACATGTTTATTGCTCTATTTCTTTGTTTCTTCTTCCCTTTACACTATTTAAATGAACATGGTGGATAGACAGCAAAAAAGATTATGGAAGAGAGAAAACTTTTGCCAGACTTAGGAAGAACTAATAGTGGTCACTCTTTTCAATTCTATGAACAAATTACAATTTTGCTGATGAAAATATTTCCTAACCATCATTAGAAACAGCGGACTTTAAAATTTCGCAAATAATACTTCCTACCCACTATTTCCAACTATGGATTCTTTAATAGAAACAACTTCACTGATTTTTTTTTTCTTAAATAAAAGTCATTTCATAGAAAATCAAATATATCCATGAATTCTTTTCACAGGTATTACTCAGTTGTCCAATACTTCTGATACACCAACATTCAAACTTGGTGAGGCATTTTTGCTACTTCTCAAAGTTAAGGAAGGGACAAAACAGAAAGGGTATTCTTAGAGATTCATGAAAGATCTTGAAAATGTAAATAAAAAAAGTGTTATAATTACAAAGAAAGCAGCTCCTATTCTCAGAGCACCAGTTCCAGAAATACCTTGAACAGTAACGTTCTGAAATAAAGAAAAGAATTTAGTTAGGGCATCATTGAACACTATTGGTTTAAACATAGTATGTCTTTTAATACATCAATCTTTATATCTTAGCCCCTTACAAGGCTCCTGGGACATACATCTTAAGGTTTCTATGACTGCTTGGATTTACACAGATCTCTTATAAGTCTACTAGAACTTAGTAAATCGGATTTTCCCGGCTTTTATTACCACAGACAATGACGTCATCATAGTATGAAACCCATGCTGAAATTAGTTCAAGTTACATGACTGAAGAAAGAAAGATGTGTAGGTGGAGTGATCTGCTAATTCAGTGTTTTACATCTATCCCCAAATAAATAAGTGTATCCCATTCTGATTTAGATGATAAAAAAATTGATTTGATGAAAATAGATTTCTTAAACCATTAAATAAAAATTAAATTGTTTTTGGCTTTTCATACCCATTCGAAAATTCAGGCATTAAGCATTTTTATTGAACAGTGGCAAATTTGCAAGTTATTGACATACTTATTAGTTTCACATTATTTTCAAGCTATGTTTGTAATTGAAATAAAACCATTAGTTCAAGAATTGCCGAGGAGTATCCTCATCTTCATTGATTCAATCAATACATTTATACCAGTGCACAGATTAGTCTTCCTTAGATGTTTGTCACAGCCATACGTTAATTTTCAGGGATCTTTGAACAGAATTTGATTCTCATTAAAACCTTTTCGCTAACTTTTGAACGCTTGGCATCAAAGGCATTAACATGTTAAGTACCAAACAATGTTGTTTACACAACATCCCCCGTTATGATATTTGCACCCTGTCTTCATGTTGTCCTTTGCACAGTGCCGTGACTATTACCTGCTTTCCAGCAATGTTATTCAGTCTCTGGGAGATTCTCATTTTTTATTCTCGTCCTACATACACATACATCAGGAAAATAGATGTTGGTACTGAAGATGTTGAAACAATTCAAAGAACAAAGTGACAAAGATTCATCCTACATTTGTAATTTTGTTTTTTTTAAGTGAAATAAGTTTTAAAAAATCATCTCTTCATTCCAATTCATTCTCATGATATTGTCAATAGTTATAAAAAATAAGCCTAAGTTATTGGCAAAGATGTTGACAACAAGGATGTAAAGGAGAAATCCACCATCTGGAATAATGATTCATTGTTTTACATCACTTGCAGTCGGCCATACTTATTTTTTTAGTCTTTTTTTGCCTAGAAAAATTGACCTACTTTAATGAGAGTTTAAAAACTGCAAATAGAAGAGAAAATTTGCATTATTGAAACAAAGAGATAATCATCATACCAAGTTATCCTTAATAGCCGCACAGTCTTCACCAAAAGCCAATTTGGCAACAGCTGCACAATAGCCACCGTCACCACCAATGGGGGAATATTCTTTGTCCAGTTTTTCAGACAATAACAATTCCTCAGCCTGGAAAATAATATATCAAACATTTACAGTTATCATAACAGCAACAGAGTTACTGTAATAAAAATATTGATAAGATATGTGTGTGTATGTACTTGCAGGCACACATAAGTGTCTATATCTGTATGTACATGTCTGCATATGTGTGTATATATATATATATATATATATATATATATATGTGTGTGTGTGTATTACTGTAACACAGTAAAGATGGCACATGATAGAGGTTTTTTTAGCCTCACATCTATGCTCTAACTTGGAGAATTGAACAAATCTGGGTGATTTTCGACCGTTACATAGTTATAATGGGTAGGTTCAGTTTACTCTACAATGTGAAACTAGACCCTAATTTTGTGTTCAGTTTTTATGACGCAAAGAAGAAAAAAATGAATATTGTGATGTTACTGGATAATCTTTATTCAAAGATATTGTACTGATACAAGCAGCCCTCATAGCACGATCAGCGATTATATATATTGTACAAATCAAAAATATATCATGTTGGTACAGGCATTGCTTAATATAACTCAGTTTGTTGTAGAGTGATTTGCATCCCCAATATAACAGAGTTAAAAAAAAATTTTTTTACATAATTGATTCGATACAAGGGAAATGATTTAACATTAAGCTTAATGGCCTGTGAAAACAGCCTTCAGGCAAATACATATAAATGAAATAGTCTTTTTAGGTATAAGAACCAAGTAAAACATGATCATAAATCTCAATACTTCAAAGTTGATCCCACACTACAAAATCACAAGTCAAGTTGCTACAGAGTTTTTCAGGTGTGCTATAGGTCACAGTCAATGATATGAATTGAAACTGATGAACATGATACCCTCTGAGAGGTAAATAAACAGCTTGGTTAGCTGAATGCCAAATGCTTTCTATGTATTTGGCACCTAATACTATCATGACAGGGGGAAAACTAATTCATTCACTGCTAACTTGGATAGTTAAACCCGTACATATTTACATGTTCATGTTTTTGTTAGTTACCATTAGAAATAGCTGAGACTACTTATGCTTCATTTCAATAAATAAAATCAAATTAGGAGAGGTTGTTAATGTGCATCGTTAACATGGTCTTTGCAACAGTGTATCATGGTTGATCAATTTTTTTAATTTTTTTTTTATTATTATTAAAAAGCAAATCATGAAATGGATGCACACATGTATATGAAGCAATATGCATGTCTCGTATATTGAGAGTCAGTAAATGTGTCAAATGGTTGATATTTTCATAATGCATCAGAAAATCTATTTTTTTCTTATTTCAAATTCTTACCTAACTATTTTCAACCAATAACATTATGAAATTAGAAATTTCATTACTGCTCTCACAGATTTTAAATGCTACCAACAATTGTGAGAGGCTTAAAACGAGAGATGCCACGTAAGTATCTCATTAGGCCACATTTGTTCTTACTAAAAATGAGTGAATGTGTTTGAAGAGAATTACTATATTTCCCCAGCATCAAGGATACTCCAGCTTCAAGGAAGCACCCCAATTTTGAAAAAGAATAAACATAGAATTAAGGTCTCAGTACTTTCACCAATCTTACCAAGATGTTTTGTGGGTGTGGTTCAGCAACATGTTGATTCTCGTGACCTTTAATAGTCAAGGTTACTTGAGGAGAGTGAAAATACCGGTAACATGATTATACATCACCTGAATTATTACATGTCCTTTGGTTCATATACCAATAAAGGAATTTTCTTCTTCTTTATTTATAACACTATTGTTAATTTATTATTTCAAACCAAGTATAATTTATACACTTTATTCAGGAGGTCATACACAAGAGTTCAGATAAGTGTCAAGCATAGTTTACCATCCTCTGGGGTTGGAATAGGCACATGAAAAACAACCTTCAACCTGTAGAATGGAGGGTAAATTTTAGAAACTTATTTCAGGAAAAAAAATACCATCTTTGATGCTGGCAAATATAATATGTAAAATTCAAAAGAATTTGTTCAAATTCTGAGAAGTGCTTGACTGAGATTTTTTTTCCTTTTGGATTTGAAAAAAAAAGATAAATAGAAAACAAAGATAAAATGCAGTGAGAAAAAAATTTGTAAAAGTATCTCTAGTCAAAGAATAATACAAAAAAAATGTTCATACTCACCTTGCGCACAGATGGAAGCACAAAAGGCTTACCATTATCATCTCTGTAGGCACCAACACCAAGATTCATTTTTTTAGCACTAGTGTCCCTTTTGAAGGCTTCTGTCACCCCCAAGATGACATCTGGAGGACCCATTTCCACATTGGACCACCATGATCTGGAAACGGAAATTGTTTTTAAATTGATTACCTATTAAGTTGATTACCTATTAAGTTTGAAATTTTTTTTTTTTTTTTAAATCACAAGAAATAATTCAAACAGAAATTATAATTTCCAAATGAATTTGAAAACTAGATATTTAGAAGAAAAAAAAACCATAAGTGACTTATCAATACAAGTGAAAAAAATTTTAAATTCCACGAGCACGTCATAACAAAACCTTGATATAATGCAAATGATAGACCATGAATGAACAAAAAAGAATTAGAATTTAGAGTAGAAACAGTTATTTTGGCCTTTGCATTACAGATGGTTGTTTAGGCCAATGGTAAGAGCAACGCTACATTGATGCAGCAACTATATCGGTTGCAGGTTCGATTCCCATAGCAGCCCCATTTTCTTCAATTGCTTATTCTATTTACGCTGTCTAGGTCAGATGATCCATTCATCATGTAATAATGGGAGATCATTTCAAATAATATATATAATAAAAGTGAAGAAAAAAGGGATTCCTGGCATTGCCCAGAGATCAATTGACTTTTGGCACACCCTTGGCAGGCCCACACAGACTCCTGGATACAGTTGAGCATTCCTTGCTAAATTTTAAATCATACATCTACCTAGGACAACGAATCTCCATGAGACCCTCAAAAGAAGAAGAAATCAAGCGAAGAATCACACTAGGATGGCAAGCCTTTGGCAGAGCTAGCTCAACCTTCAAAAATAATTAGATCCCATTAATCCTAAAGAGAAGTGTGTATAACCAATGCATCCTCCCAATAGTCACTTATGGAGCTGAAACATGGAACCTAACCAAGAGACAGACCCATAAACTGAAAACCATGCAACATGCACATGAAAGAATAATGCTGGGCCTCACATGGAGAGACCACAAGACAGCATAGTACATCTGGGAAAAGACAAGAGTTAGAGACATCATAGAATCAATAAAAAATCTCAAATGGCGGTGGGCTGGCCATGTTGCAAGAATGGCAAACAATCAATGGACATCACGACTCAAAACCTTGGATTCCCCGAGACCACATGCGCAACCGAGGCCGGCAAAATGTTAGATGGAGAGACGAGCTAGACAAGTTCAGGAAGTACTGGCTCCGTGACGCCCATGAGAGAGAAGTGTGGCAAATCCTGGAGAAGGTCTATGTCCAACGACGGACGCTAAAAGACTGATGATTATGATGATGATGATGATGATTATGAAATTTTAAATTTGATTGCTGGGATCACCTGCAAGTATTTTTATATGAATACTCACAGTCAGTGTGCAGCAGAAATCCTGGCATTGCCTGGGAAAAATAACTGTAGGTTTGATAATATAAAAATAACACGTACTTTCACAACCATAATACAAATATTTTAAGAGGTCCATTCACCGACAACAGCTTGCTACTGCTGATAAAACATCAAAATTTTTGATCACACCTATCAAGGAAGCCTTTGTGACAATAGGTAGAAAGTGCTATGACCGGCAGGCAAGTCACGCATTCAAATCTGAATATAATCAAAAAATTTTTTCTCTTTCTATAGAGAGAAGTCCATGTATACAGTTTCTATGTGGTGCACTGCAAAACAAAAATGGAATGCTATTTTTGCTTTTTTCATGAAAACAAAAAAGTTGCATAATGTGAACTTCCAAAAAACAAATGAGAAAATTGACTGGTTTAAATATTTTTATGATATAACAAAAATTGTAAAAATACAGAAGTACTTCGACTTTTGACAATATGGAGTAGGGAAGTAATCAATTGACCTGTCAAGGAAAGAAGAGAAAAGAATTGAAATGTCAAGCCAAAGTCAAAAATGAAAGAACATGGAACAAAGACTAAATGATCTTGTTTCAAAAAGTCAAGAATAATCAAGAGAGAAGGTCGTAGACAAAAGAACTGATGCTCATTAAAGCAAATTGCCATTTTTCATGAGATGAGTAATTACCAGTAAAGGAAGTCATAAGTGTCAATTTTTTTTTTTTTTTTTATTACAATACTCCTAAAAACGTCTTAGAATGAGATTAAACACAAGACCAAAGTTTTAACACGAGAGGTGCAAGGCAGCTTAATGGTCATAGGCATGGACAACAGAATTAACATTATAAATCCAGCCGAAGCTATTGGTGTTTACTTGATGCTAATCCCTTTGAGGAAGGGCTGTCCAATCACCATATATTTCAAGAGAAAATGTCTCTTCACTGACATGCCATAAGGGTTGATGGAGAAAAATTGGCTCAGTGCACACTTGGGCAAACCACACGCTCATAATTACAAGCAGAGATTGTTACATATGCTGGACCCTGGTTAGTTTGACCATGTAAGTGTATCAAATATATCTGATAGAGTTTGAAGCATTTCATTTTACTAATCTGATATTCCGTAGGTGATTCAGTTTATCAAATACAGAGAGTTCCCACTCACCAAGGTTGGGGGGGGGGGAATCGAACATTTTAATTTGGAAATTTGTTTTAACCAATATTCTAAATCTAGAATTTAACTGCATTCCCCCAACCAACTTTTAATTCTATACACACTTGAATTCATGAAAAGGGAACTAAGATTGAAGCGAAGGTGTTTAATCACCGGAGCAAATAACTGTGTACAAACCCGTGTTTAATATACAAAGTTATCTGTTGAAAGTGGTGTTGCTGGCTTTTTCCTCACTTGTGAGAGTGATCAGCATCTTCTGCACAGCAAAGACCTTTCTGCACTTAGAGCAAGGGCTGCTGGTGTTTGAAGAGCAACCCGCTCACTCCATTCTTTTCCTCATCCTCTACAGCTGCTGGTCTTGCAGCTTCAAACTTGACGCTGGCTGCACTGATGCAGCAGCAGCAGCAGCTTTTTCTGCAGCTTGCATCCCAATGCCATTAGTAATGATTGATGCTGGCTAATAGGAGTACTTGGAAAAGGCGCAATTCCGATGTTTATTATTTTTCATCCGAGTAAACATTTGTAGAATCTAAAGCAACGAATTTGAAAATGGAATAACAGAAAAACTCAAAATGCTAAGAAATTATTCATAACATGAACCATCAACAATACTGAAAATAAGAACTTTTTAACTCAACTATTATGTACATTAGTTATGGTTCAGGCTTGAATGCAAGCACGTTCTTTCCTTTTTAAAAGATCTTTCTCAAATTACCATACTTGATAGCAAGAGATTTTTTTTTCATCATCAGGTAATATTAGGAAAAAACATTTCCCAGAATTCTTTCATTACTACCCAGTTTTGTTATCTGTTATAGTTTTCTTTGGTTTTTTTTTCTTTTCTTTTATATTCAGGTTCTGGCAGATGAGGGTGGGATAACAAAGGTTACATTTACCTTTGGTGAAATTTTTTTTTTTTCGGGTGGGGGATTAAGCCTCACATGTGGCATAAACATCAACTACAAAATGGCTGAATGTCATTATTGTAATTACGCAGATTCATGTCAGTATGTTGTAAACGGTTGTACTTGAATATTCAAACTGAATAGAGACTGTAAGGAGGGTCAAGTCAAAGTTCAAGATAATCTAATCTAGATCTTTACTATAGATCTAGGCACAAAACAATATTATCAACCTTATCACAATATGGTTTTCTGAAATATCAACACAATGAACACATTCCATCAGAATTAAAGTTTTTAAACACTGATGAATGTAAGAAACAATTTTGGTACGGCTAAATATGATCTTATAAGGTACTAAACAGCTAGTGGTCCAGATTAATACAAGACATCTTGCTAACAGGTGTATAAAATAAATGGTGATAAAGTACAAATGCTTACAGAAAGTTCAAAACTATGGCGCCCCGAGAGGTTTCATAAAAAGGAAATTGCATAAAGCAAAGTATTGTAAGGGATACCAGTATTTGTATTGTGTACTGTAAATTTTTTTTTCATTCGAATGTCACGTAGGTTCTTTGCTGTGGTATGAAAGTAGTTTTCCTGAGTAATTTTTTTTTGTTTATTTCAGAAAGGCAAACTGGTTTTTACTTTACATTCTCAACCACAACTACATGTTATGTTATACATGCATCCTTCATTCCTTTAGTTATATTCTCTTCAAGGTTACAAAGTACAGTTTTACTGTGGATAGCTACTTATATATTAAGTGCCAACACTCCGTATCATTTTCCCAAATCTTTTGGTCAATTTCTTCTGACCACTCTGCTCTCTTATGTTACAGCCTTAGAAATCATCCGGAAAAAAGGAGTGGATATACTTAAATGTCTATTGTATTTTTAAAAAGAAAAAAAGGTGGGGGGTACTTTCTATAATTAGTATGATGGGGTTATTTTTACAAGACCTTATTTTTATAATTTTAAGACAAAAAAAAAAATAAAAATAAAAAGAGAAAAAAAAGACACCTACAGTAAAATTTAGATTACAGGTTCTATTTATGTACAATGAGGAATTATGGAATGAAGACAATTTATCAAGATACAAGAAATAATTTCGATGTCAGAAGTTGAATTATTTTAGTGAATGTATTCACTTCTGTAGATCAATTTGACAATTTACAGCTTGCAGGAACAAATCATATACAGATAATTACAATTTCTGTAATAAATCATATTAAGAGAATGCTGAATAAGTAAACAAACGATAAAAGTATTTATTAGAATATTAAAATCATTTTTTATTTCACAATAGTACGTTCTATTGCTGAATGGGTAAGTAAATAAACTATAAGCTATCTACTTAGCAGTACATACTATATTTTGTGGCAGAATGACCTAATCAGGGTTGCTATTTAATAGCTAAATTTAACAAATTTGGCCTTTTTAAAAATAACTTCTTGGTTTTTTGCCATTTTGACTTAGTTACAGGAGTATTTTAAAAAATTCTTATCTTTCATGTGTACAGTATTGCTATGTTTTTTTAAACACTTAATTATAGATACCGATTATTTTTCAAACTATTATTTACCTTCGTCATAATTTTTCTTTTCAGTTGCTTTTAATTGAAACTTTACTCAGGCCGTCACCATAAACTCATGATGAAAAAGCAACTGGAAAATTAATAAGGTAAATAGTAGTATAACATTTTTAAAGATTGATTATGATTACAATACTTGATAATGAAAATTAACAGAACAGTTGCTTTCATAAACGATTTTAGCATTTTTATAGCAGAATAAAGATTCTTAAGAAAATTAGAAAAAATTACAAAATATCAAAATTATTCCTACTTCACAGTATCTTTCATAGCAGAAAGAGTTGTAAACAGAAAAGAATTTATTGTGAAACAATTCTATTTATTTACGATGCAATTTAGTATTTAAAATGTATATCGGACACATTTATGGTTTAGCTGCTTAAAATTGGCTAAAATTTAGAGTGAACTCATAATAGTTATATAGTTTGTTTACAAAATCTATCTCATAATTTCAATTTCTGTAATAAAATGATTATCAACTCCTTATAGTTTGTTCCTGTAAACTATAAATTATCAAATTGAGCTACAGAAATGAACACATTCTCAAAAATAATTTCAACTTTTGTTTCTCAAATTGTTTCACTTTCCGTAGTTTGTCTTATCATACATAAGTGAACCAATTCAATTTTACAATATTTTTTTTTCCATGAATTATAAAAATAGGGTCCTGTAAAAATAAGTGAACCTGTGTTTTTGGAAAAACTATGGATCATTACAGAATGCCCTCGAATTCACTCCCATTCTTTCTGGGTAATCCACAAGCAAAGTGAACAGGAAGCTAATGGAACTGCGACAAATTCGGCATCAGCTAGAAGAGATTTGGGGAAAATGAATGCCACAGATCTACAAATACTTCGGATCTTTTGGCAATAGTTCTTGTATGCAGTAAAGATAATTAGTTTCAATTTCTTCATAGCTTTTCTAAATTAATGCATCTTGAGGTAATTATTTTTGGGAGAGTGTTGTGTATATGGGTTAATTTATTGTGCAAGGTGTTTGGGTCACTTGCCAATGAGTTTTGCCCAATGTTGGTTACCCAAGAACTTTTTAAAAAAACAAATGACAAATGTTTTCTTAAAGATTTGTTTTTGTCATTTTGTTTAGAGATTTTTTGATTTTGATACAACAATGTATTTATTTATGAGAACTATTGTGAAACCTTTGTATAAACCAGTGGTTTTTGGAGTCCCAAGTCACATACATTCCTTCCCATGCAATTCTAGGTTTCCTCAATTCCTAGAGACCAGTCAAGGGCAGTGAAGTAGAATGTAGAAGATTATTCACACATAAAAGTCTGAGTTCATCTCTACATCACTATTACTGTCTTAATAGTAGCATGGGAAACAAAACAGAATAGTCATCTGTTTCTTTAAATAAAACTATTCAATTCAGTTTTAAAGTTATTAAAAAGCAAAAAGAATAGAGAGTTTTGGAAAATCAACAGAAAATTGTTCAGGGCAGGCATTTTTTTTTTATGTTGTCAATACATATATTTATACTAAAATATATGTTAGTATAATTCATTCATAGGTAAATGATACAATTTTTTATGGGTACTATGCTAGTAGATGAAATAATTTTATTCTCTAACTATCAAACTTTGGCTAAACAATAAAACTGTCACATAATTGAAGTATCTTTATTATTTATGGTTTAGTTCAAGATGATCAAGAGGTAAACTAAGAATAGTCATAAATAGACTTCAATTTACAGTGTTACAAACTCAGCATAAATAGAGCAAAACTAGTTTGTCTTATCTAATCATTTAAAAAAATAGCACTTTAGCACACCTTGACATATTTTGAAATCTAAATGTGATAAAAAACAAAATATTTGGAAAAACTGACAAAGAGAATTGGATTAATTTTAAATCTTCAATCACTTTCCGCCTAAACCAAATGCCAAAGTACTATTCTTTATTATCATCTTAAATTTTTATTTCATCTGATATAATAAAATTTTTGAAAATTAGATCACTATTCCATGTGTTTCTGCATATTTTCTTTCCGACTTATATCTAAGGCAGTGTGGTAGGTTTTTGGTAGAGTAATAGCTCCACATCATACAGTAACAACTTGCCTTCTTGTATCAATCAGTGTTATAAGTAAACAATATTTTGATGCAGTCAACAGATAAGACAGGTGATAATGACCACCGACTTCTGAAGAGACATTCAGTTAGATAAACAAAAATTCGAGATGTCAAGATAAAGAGAACAAGTGAAATTTAATAAGAAAACAGCTACAATCAGATAGATAAAAGTTAGAGATAGGAGGCAATTTTCTGCTAAAAGCAATTGTCTGCTTGGTGGTTGTTTTAATCCAAAGAAGAGAGAATTGTCTTCACCTAAAGCAAAGGAGATCATAAAGGTAAAAAGCATCTGTCTATTGAGAGACAGTCCCAATGGAGTATGATGGCCGATGACCAAGTCCCAGTTTCTGCTGTACGTATCAGTTTGGTGATCCTTGCAAGTCTGACAGAGTCTTTTATAACCACCCCCTTGGTAAGATGCAAGTCTATCAAAGGTATACCTACACCCTTATCATACAGCTTTGAGTGAACTAAATTGACTAATGACTGCACACAGAAATTATTCCTCGTCTTCCACACTCTTTGCTCATAGAAGGAATAAAACCAAGGACCATCTGCATGTGGAGGACATGCTAACCATTATTACCCTAACCAAGCAGACCAAAAGAGATCATAGGAGCAGAAAATGTTTCATGTTCAAACTTCAATTCAGAAGATCTTACCAAGAAGAATAAGTTAATCTCAATTGAGCTAAACCTTCAACCTATTACACTTGAAAAGCACATTGTGCTCTTTTCTGATGAGGAGATCTGCTTGGTGGCTCAAACAGTAGCAAGTCTTCAACTCCTACTTGAAGTCAGTTTAGAGTTCAGCTAAGAGCTAGTTTTAGACTTTCTTGAAGGAAAAAAAGCTACTCAACACCATAAATCTAACAAGTTAGTGATTAAGTGCAGCAAAGCAGATTATCACTACCCCAAATTTGCCTCAGTATCAAAAATCAGTCCTCATTGAATTACAAGGTCTGTCCAGAAATAATCCAGCAATACAGCCTTGATATAACTTGGCAACCAATCAGAGCAGACCTTACTTCACCAGTGTGAACACTTCAAGGGGGTTACTCAGTTGGCAGTGAGCAACCATTGAGTGAGCTAGTTTACCATGTGACCATCACATTCACTATGACCAAGCCTGCCCATTCTTCATGTCACAAGTACCTTTTTGAGAGAAAACGTTATCACCCAGGTCTGTCATTCCTCCTAAACTCCAGATCTACACAGGCGTACTGTTCAGTTAAATACTCAGTTTTCTAATTTTGAATTGCAGAAAAATATCCGAAAATTTAACTCATTTAAATCTCACATTAAGAATTAACTTTAATCTTATCAAAAATTTTCAAGTTGAAAGGAATCTATCTGACTTTAATTTTATTGAGGAATTTCCTCAGCCACAGAGACAAAACTGATCAGTGACAATTAAAACATGTCAGTTACAGTAACTAAATAGTAGATGCCTTTTGGCAGGCAGTATTTATGTTGCAGTCAAAAAGCAGTCAAGTATTTTGGGAAGATAAAATTTTGGAGCTGGATAGATTCATTCCTATGTCATCTCTTAATTTCAGATATATATATATATATATATATATATATATATATATATATATATATATATATATATATATATGTGAGTGTGTGATGCCCTTTCCATTGAGGTAAATAGTCACCGGTTAATGCAAAGGCCAAATAAATCAACCCAAATTCTCATCCCGCTTATTCTGTCTCGTCATCTCTTTCAACGCAACAGTTGTACAATTCATTCTGTCAGACCAAATGTGTCCATTTCTTAAATACACAACTGTCATATAGACCAATAATAAACGAAATGAGAATTTGGGTTGAATACAGTAAACAGACTCTAAACTTGCAACAAAAAAATAAAATAAAATAAGATAAATAAAATAAAATGAATCTAAAATTCATTCTTTTTTTGCATTCAATAATTTTGTTGGCAATACAGTTCTTATAGACCATGTGGAAAACAAAAAATTTAAAGACGATTTTGTCATGAGAGTTAAATCTTTCAACTTCACCCAAAACAATTTGACCACATAATTTAGGATATTTGGGCATCTCACAAAGAAGTATTTATTAGTCAAAGCCGTGTAGCCTGCTATTATGGTAGTGATTTCAATCACTCATTGTGTACCCCACAATTGTGGCCTTCTACCAAACTAAGCTTAGTTAATAACTATAATTTAAAACGTTGACAAATGTGATGTGCCTAGATGTTTCTCTGGTTATGAATAGTGAGCAATATCTTACCACTGTCATTCTGGAAAATACTAAGAGGTGGCAGATACAGCACACACAATTACAAATAAAAATTCCAAGTAGAATGAATAAATTCTGATGAAAATGAAATTTCAAAAAAGGCAGAGATTGCAAGTTTCTTTTTATTACATGGTTTGCTGTCTACCAACTGGATGACAGACAAAGATTTCCCCACAAAAGAGCAAATCAAAGCCTGAATGAAAGCAATACAAGTTCTCACTATCATTATTCTTTCTCCAGGTTTGGGATGAGATGTTCAAAAAGTTTTGATCAGCTTTATATTTAGTGTATTTTTAAATGACAATAATCAAGCTAAATTTTCAGTAGCAGGTGAGTAGCTAGCCTGTGACAAACACTAAAGAGTCAATTCTTGATGCAGCCACTAAAATTTGGCAAGTGTCCAAAATATGCAGTTATTATAGATCCAATGACTAAGTATATAAAATCAGTTATTGTAAAGATTAAATTTCATGAATTTTCATTTTTAACTTGTTGAATCAGACTCATACTTCAAGTCAATAAGAGAAAAAAGTGCAAGTACAAAAGGAGAAACAGAAATTATACTTGAAGAAATTACTTATCACTAAAGGGTATTTTAAAAGAAAAAAAACAACAAAAAAAACATTTCCCTAAATTATCATTTATGACCCAGTTTGTTTTTGTTTGTTTTTTTTTTAAACTCAAGTTTTGGCCAACGGGAGGCTGGACAAAGGTTATGTATTGTTTTTCTTTTTTTTTTGATATGGTACTTTCTTGATTTAGTCCAAATGCTGGGTAAGGGATTTCATGTGATCAGTAAAAAAAATATATAATAATTATAATAATAAAACCCCACTCATGTCATATCTTTGAGGAAAAAAAACCAAAAAAACACAAACTTTAAATATATTTTTAAGGGGAAAAAAATTTAACACTAAGAAAAATTTTACAAGGAAGTATTCAAAGTGAGACATCGTAAAAACATTTTTCACTTTCTATCTTTTGTCTCAAGAGATCATTGAAGTTTTTATCAAGCAAAACAATAAAGAAAGGTTATGAGAACAAACAATATTGCAGCTCTGACCTCCTCATATCAAAAAAAAAAAAAAAAAAAGACCTTGTGTAGTATCTTACATCAACAGATATGCACGCACAAGAGATAAAATATAATTTTGCAGCTCCATCTGACAAATCTCTCAAATATATATGCTTTATCCTCAAGTTCATTTTTTGTTTGTTCACTGTCCATATCAGCACAATTGTTTCTTAACACGGACAATTATATTAAGAAACGGATACATAAAATGATAAAATCATGATTGCATTATATTATTCAATACTATCTGGAATGACCTTTCGTTATTTCAGAGAAAGTGTCACTTGGCCAAGACAACATAAATAGAATAAACAATGAAAATAAGCAAGCGGCAAGAATCGAATTTACAACCAATTAGGTAACCGCTCTAACGTAGCATTGCTCTTATCATTGAGCTAAACAACCCAGGTGGTATATGTCAGTTATTGTGATAGGGTTGGGGGCTGAAGATTTATAAATAAGAGTTCACCTACTACATTTCAGCAGACAAATCTTACTAAATGTTGGAGGGAGCCATACATAGAGCAAATCTCCCAAGGCCTCCAAATTTTCAACTTTGCCACAAAGTTCCATACTCATCTATTACGTTATTTCAGTCATCTGGATAATTTTACTGGACTTGTACTTTTTTTTTTCTGCAGAACCCAAAAGTCCACAATACATTTTGATGAAAAAAAAATATCTCTGGTTCTGAAATCAGAAATTTTTAGATTTGAAAGAAAATTCTCAATTCTCCCTTCAAACAGGATAAATATTTCATACAATAAAAATAGTTCTTGTACAAGTTTTAAACTTTTCTGGTCACATATCGTGTGTCAATTGAAAGTTTGGGAGGGGGTGTACCTTTGAAGTTGGAATCTGTTTTATTGAAAGAAAATAGCAAGTGAGCATATATTATCAAGAGAAATTTCCACAGCACTAAATAGAGTAATAATTATAACAATTTCTCATTTTTGTTTTTGCAATTATTCATTCATTCTATGAAAAGAAAATTGGGATAATTTAATTATTAAAATCAAAAATATATCAATTTGAAGCTAGTGCAAATGAAATTTTTCAGAAAATATACATAACGAAAGTTGTTTTTTTAAATGTACATACAAATTTCAGACTTATCTCATCGGTTTGAATTCCCCCTCCCTCCCATGAAAAAAAGAGCAAAGTAAACTTCTCTTACAATTTCCCCAAATTGAAAATTAAAGCACAAGGGTTGACTCAAATTTGTTAATTATACCTTTAGTAAAAAAAAATTGAAATTAAAACAGTTGGAAATGATATCTGAGGGCACAGAATGAAATAAAACTGAAAGTAAAAAAAAGCTTAGTCAAGAATGAAAGAAAAAAAAAAAATTAGCCATGAAATCAATGCAAACTCTCAAAAGAAATGAAAGATACACAACAAGCAAGAAAATTGAAAGAGTGGAGAAAAAAAAAATTTACATGCACACACACATAATATATATATATATATATATATATATATATATGTGCAAAAAAAAAAAAAAAAAAAATAAGCTAGGAAATATTACATAATGAATGTGACTAATCAGATATTTCTATAATTTAAAAAAAATTATTTTATTTAAAATCAAAAATAGCAATTTCTGACACCTAGCAGAAAATGAGGGAAAAAAAAAAAACCCTGAATGTACAACTCTAGAGTGATCAAAACATAGCTCACCATATATACTTTATATTATCACTTGATTTAAATGAACAATACACCCTACTTTTGAAATAGTGGCATAAATAGCCGTTATGCATGCTGTGGTCTCGGAGCACAACTTTCAGTGCTGGGAAAACAAATAGTTTTGAATTGTATCCCTTGATACTGAGAACCAAAGGAGTAATAAAATAATCATGAAGTGAAAACCAAATTAGTATTTATGAATTTTTTGGTGGTTGTGCAATGCACAACCTGAATTTATGTGCCGTTATATAATACATACCGGGCTCCATTCCACTGTAACCCACAGAACTTGTCACACTACATTTTTGTTCATAGAAGTGTAGACCAGAAACACCTTTCATATGTTTGAAAAAAAAAATTGTGTTTGGTACTTGTAAATTTGACAGGAGATTAAAAAAATTTAAAAAAAAGGATTGAAAAATCTAGAGGATGAGATTCTATTCAAAACCAGACAAGTAAGTATTTTACTAAGAATCATTCCAAGCCCAAGTAGATGTACCTTTGAATCTGGCAATTGGTCTATTAATGAAGGCTTAAATTTTTTTAAAAATGAAAGCATTTCTATTATCTGTTGTTTCAGCAAGAAGAAAACACAGAAATTTTAAAAGTACTCAGAGAGCACATACCCAAGTCAACTAAAGAGTTCTAGGCTAATACAAAGATGATATTTTCTGTCAGTTTTTCCATACAGCCCTGTGTTTCTGATCACAGAAGTTCATGAGAGCATTCTGAGCACTTATTAAACTGAAGAAAATACACTGAAATTATCCTTTGGTGTATGAATGAGATATCTAATTATCTTTCAACAATGATAATGGAATTAATGTCATTTGGAACTACTGAAGGAGTGTCCGATTTTCATAAACCCATACTTGTAGTCTTGTACTAAAGGTAGCTAAGCTTTACTAAATTGAAGCATAAGGTTACCCCGTCCCAGCTCCCTCCTTTTCTATTATGATGCACAAGCTGGGACGTGTCACGGCAGTAATGTAGTTTTACTAAATCAAAATTGATTAGTTATTTTCAAAACTTTACAAATACATTTTTTAGCATAGAAGATTCTACAAACTAAGGTAAGGCAAATGGTGAGCAATGAATACAAAAATCGATCTTGTCAAAAAAAAAAAAAAAAATTTTTTAATGGTAGTCACAATAATTGTTAACGTCTGTAATAATTATTCATTCAAAAAAATAATTAACATATTGATTTCCTCTCAATTGGTTTTCTGAAGGAGGGTGGTTCTTTCATCAATTTTGCAAGTTCCATTTTTAAAGAGGATTTCTCGGCATCAATAATGTTTAGCTTCGCAGTTAACTTGGGGGCTTTCAGTTTTCCCCCCAAACAATACAGTATTTATCAAGTAAAATTAGAACATGTTTCAATGACAATATTCACCGTGAAGTACGTGACACCAGTCACTCAGAAAATATTTGGTTACTGTAGAGAAAAAAAAAAGATGGGGGTCTTTTCGGAACGTAAAGAACTTCAAGATTAAAGATACATATGCAAATGATCTTGCGTATCAAAGTTTCTCGTACGGTTTGAAAAGCCCAAAACGGCATCGGCACCTTTACCAAAATATTACCCCCTTTTTTTTCTTGTTTCAAGTAATGCATTCAATCAAGTGACTTTCCAACAACCGGGAAAATCAGCCCCTCTGGGTGAAGAAAATCTATTCTCAATTAGTCCTAATTGTTTGTAAGACCTTGACGTCATTAAAAGTTTGTTTTTCTAATATTCACTATTCGGTAAAACCAAAAAGTCAACAGGGAAAATACCAGAATAAATATAAGTTGCTAATTGAATTAAGCCTGTCCCACGTTAACAAATGAAAATTGAACACAATGGTCAGGTTTCAATGTTAGAAAAAGATTACTCTTTATATATAATAAAAGGACATATGGGGGGGGGGGTATTCACAAGTGCCTTTTTTGTTTGCTTTTCTTTTTTTACATAGAAGAAATTAAAACATACTGGTAAGATTTTTTCTTTTTTCAACCTTCTAAATGAGTCAGGCAAGTGATGGCAGAAGTCATCTTAAGGTCGCTGCGAACAATGTCAAGGCTACAGAAATAATCTCCGTGGAGATTTTTAGTATTATTACAGGTTTTTTTTCCTACGTAGATAAGACGAGAAGAAAGTAGTAAAATCAATAATTTCTAAAAATTATAATCAATAACTACCTCAATACAAGACAAAAAAAAAAAATATTAGCAAGAATAAAAGGATCTCAACTAACAGGAAACTATTTTGACCCTCGGATTTGCAGATCCGACTTTTCTTTCTATAAGGAGTTAGCGCAAGGTTAATCAGCCTTTTTGATAACAAGTGGAAAAGATGCCACAAGGAAAAGGACGAAAATAGATATTAAGAAAGAAAAGACACAGACAGCCGTTGGCCAGTTTTTTTGTTCGAGACAAAAAGATATCAAAATACTTATCACTCACGCCAATCGGTTAGTGACAGCCAGGGAAGAAGTGTTTTTCTGGAGAAGATTGACGGTGGAACGAAGAGAATTACGAAGAGCCATGACGTCTTGTTGCTGCTTTTATTTTTTACTTGGTGTTGGTGAGAAAGAAACGCGTATGTGTTGATACGACCGCCGCTCGGCGCTTACTGAACAATCTTCAAGGTCGGTGCTCAATAGAAGAGTCAGTTGTCTGCCCTTGGATTTTTTTTAAAAGGAGAAAACGTGTATACAAGCACACGAATGCAAAATTAACACCCACATGCAAATAGCAACGATACCCACCAATGCCCAGTGGTGAAAAAAAAAAAAAAAACTTCAACTATTAAAGGAAAAGCAAATGATATATTGGAGAGATTTCGACAAATACTTTCCCTTATCGTACACCCTTTCATAAATAACTTGATACAGGGAAGATGTTTAAATCTCTATCGCCTAAGGTGAAATAACTTCAAATAAATATTTTTTAAACTCCAGTACTAAGTTTTGTTTTCCAACCATGACAAAAACCCTCACCAAAATGAGGGTCTGTAAACTAATATGGGAAATCCACATTCCCCTACAGTGATTTGACCTCATGACCAACTGATTGCCAGGAATCTGTCTGACTGACTGCACTAAATTGACAAGTCTTAGATATTAACAAAAAGTTATTCTTCAGATATGCACGTGTTTATTTCGATCAAATGAATGAATTGATTTTTACAAAGACGATACAATTTTTTTTATTCATTATATATACACTACATGAATTGCAGCAATCATCTTCAGTTGGAATAGAAGTTGAACTGGAGTTTGTCCCCACAGCAACCAGGCTTGTCTCAGATTGGTTTGCATCTCATTATTGACAAAATTGTGCACACGTACATCATTAAGAAAAAAAAAAGAAAAACATCTTGAGGGGGGGGATAGAGCACCATAGAAAGTTTATTTCATCACACATTAAATCGTTCTGAACCAGATTTAGAGCGTAGAATCTTTTGTTGAATTCAAACAGCGATGGATTGTTGTTTGAGAGACAAGGGGATTCAGTCCTTGTGGTTGACTATAGCGCGCATGCGGCCCTGTAGCTGTGGAGGGAGAAAGGAGATATTAGGAAGTGAACAGAATGCCCGCCAAGTCTGAAGTTGAACGCGCATTGATGAAATAAAGCGGAATGAAGATATACACATATTTTTGGCCAAGGAAAAGACGTATGTTTAATACAAGAATAAAGATGAGGTACATGTAAGGATAACATAGATACAATTGATCGTGAGAAGTAAGGTTAGGAGAAGAGATAGAAGAGATGGCAAAAGGTAGGAGCTTTCTTGTCTTGATAGTACTGGTGTCGGTGTCGAAGCAGAGTTTGTCTGAACTCGTCGATTCTGTATGGTTGGGGAGCTCGATGATTATACGTGGAAACCGGGTTCAGTGTGCGAGCCTTACTGCAAAGTGAGTGAGTTAACTTGGGGGCTATTCTAAGACGCTGTTAGACTCTCGACGAACAGACCATGAAAGACAGAGAACATGGAGTTTTATCCATGCGTATTTTCCGAAGTGAGGATGATGGTTAAGATCGGATCGACCAGTGGGTCAGCAAAATGATAACGATCTTAGGGCGAGTGGAAGAGTAGCCAGCTGCGAGGGCCGGGGCCAGAGGCATGACCAGCGAGGAGTCCTGGCACCAATGAGCATTGGACCAGGAGGATGGAAAGAGAGAGAATGGCTGGCAGCAGAGGCCAGAGCTAGAAGTGTAACCAGCTAGGGGTGCTGGAGCTCAAGAGCATTGGATCATGTGCGTCCATGGGTTTTATAGGGGCCGTTGGAGGAAGTGACATTTGGGACATCTAGCTAAAAGAAGAGTTTCGTACTTAATTCCTTCCTAAAAGTGTAGGGGGCACTACACAGAAAACTCCGAAAGTGCGTATCTCTGCCAACATCATTGTAAAGGGAAGTAATTGTCCATGAATCCTCCACAAAATCTCATTAGTTTTTCCATAGCCTAACATCCATACTGCCACAAAATATCAATTTTGAAAAATTATAAAAGATTCCTTGATCCGCCCCAAAATTTTACAACCATTTTTTACTCTATTGCCCACATTCTGGAAGTCTTTGGCCACAACTGATTGAATTTTCGTGCATCCAGGTCCATTCTGCACATTTTCATAGTGATATTGAGTCTTGCAGATTTGACCTATCAATTCAGCCACAGGGCTAAACAGGATGTTCTTACGCTTTGAGAAGTAGGTCCTTCGTGAGAAAGCACCATTTTGAAACAAATTTCATGCCAGTCAACACCATATCTCAAAAAACTGCCCATGCGCTGTGGACTGATATGAAATTTAGGTGATATGTGCTTTGGACCTATAATTATGATGTAAGGGAGGTAATCATGGGTGGATCTACTCCAAAATTCAATCAATTCTTACTTAGCCTATGATCAACCCTTCAACCAAATCTGATTGAAATTCTTAGCTAACTGTTAGAAGAAAATTTGGCATGATGCGTTTTTGACATAGTACTGCTACATAAGGGAGGTGATAGTACAAGAACTAATCCGTTTTTCCACAGCCTATTATTCATTTTTCCACAAAATATCAAATTCAAATAGAACTTGGGGATATCAGGTGGGCAGACATGAAATTATGGCGGTATGTTGTGACACACAGCTACGACGTAAGGGAGATAATTGTGCACTGACCTACTTCAAAATTTAATCAATTCTTCCATAGCTTACCGTCCACCCCTCCACAGAATTTCAAAGAAATTCATTGATAACTTTTGGAAATATCGTAAGGATAGTCATGAGCATATACATAAATATGATTGAAGGGAGGGGGGGATGTGTGGTCAGACGAATGAAGAGATGCAACCAAATATAAGTACCTCTTTTTAACTTGATTCAGAGATAAATAAGCTTTCTAAGTTCGCAAAATGGAAAAAAAAAAACAAAAAAAAAAAACAAAAACAAACCATCAAATCCAGACACACGGCAGTTATCCTATGAAAGGTCGTTGGTGTGGGTTCATGTACGTGTTCGATATTCACAAGGGTAAAGGAGAGGGTGGGGGAAGAGTGCTTATAAGATTTGGCTATTAAAATTTTCATCATGAAAATTCAAAATATATTCCTGCTGCTAGGAATGTACATCTTGTGATGTGATACCTTTGACTTCGATAGGAGCATTTCAAGTTATGTTCCAGAGCTGTTCTCCAATGTTTACATTTTAGAAGTGAATTGATTTTCATAGCAAGATTGAATCTTGCAGATTTTTTTTTTTTTATGGGGGGGGGGTGCTCTATTTATTTATATATATATATATATATATATATATTATATATATATATATATAAATAAATGTGAGAGAGTTGTTTTTCTTAAAAAAAAAAAAAAAAAAAAACTTCAATGTTGCACCATTTATTATTCCCATTTGTACCCCCCTTTAGTGATTTAGTGTAAAATGAACAGCTTGCTCATAGGAAGAGGGGGGGGGGTCTTTCTGCCAGTTTGAAATATGGGTTTCTTCAGAATTTCCATAATGTATAAATTGACTTTCCATGATTATATTGATCACTCTTAAACCAAGGTTGTGGCACTCATTGCCCAAAATGAAACAGGTAAAAGATTTTTTTCTTCAAATTAGAAAACAGAAAAAGTTCAATTGCAAAACAAAGGGAGTTTCAATAACTTCCAGGTCTTATTCAAGTTCTAGAAATAACTTGAGAGAATAAATACTCACAAATATACACCAGAACTTGTATATTGACTGATTATATCAGCCACAAAAGCAAGACAAGATGTTCTTACACTTTGAAGAGTAGGTCCTTTGTGAACAAGTACCATTTTGAAACCAAGAATACTTTAAGCCATAACACATTTAAAGTTTCATGTAGCATAAGTGAGGTGCTAAGAGCTGACCTAGACTTTTAGAAGTTCAGTGTAGAAGAGGAGGTCTGTACCTCAACATGAACAGTGAACTTTCATGCAAAAGTAACAATTTTACTGAAAATATCGACCTACTCAAGTTTAGTCACTTGAAACCCTCAGAGACGAACATTCGAACTATTTACAGCTTTTAAGTAATGAACTAAAGATCTTGAAGTTAACTTCAACATGTTGCAAGCTTAATTAGTTTTTTCCTAAATGCGTACAAAGTTAATTATATTATTTAAATGGGAAAATAGTTATACTCCATACACAAGTTGAGGTGATAACTCTAGCACTACTAAAGGTGTGCTTGTGTGGAGGGCGGGGGGTGAGATTCTGATCTACCAATTTGATTTTATTACGAGGATTGAACTCCAGAGAAATTTTTAAGTAACAATATGCTATCAAATTCATTCAACCATTTCCACACCAAGTTGCAGAGTATTTTGAAACACTTCCCTTCAACTAATCAATTTCTTGGTCAGCAGGAGTTAGCATTCAATTTGTTTTTTTTAA
Organism: Thysanoteuthis rhombus; assembly: GCA_963457665.1. Lineage (NCBI taxonomy): Eukaryota > Metazoa > Mollusca > Cephalopoda > Oegopsida > Thysanoteuthidae > Thysanoteuthis > Thysanoteuthis major. The sequence continues at coordinate 36,702,219 of OY735207.1, forward strand.
CATGAATAGATAAATGCACAAATAATTTGCTAATCACTTTGTATATTAGTTATTAAAATAAGTTTTAGAACTGACGTAAGACAAATCAGTTTCCATTACAGTTAATCTCACAAGGAGTGCAGGAATTCATTTAGGTAGAACTATTAGATCTGATGCCAAGAAGCTCTAATAAAATAAGGGTTGTAAAAAATTGGATTGATAGCTATAAGATTATGCAGTTTCACTTAACCATTTAGCACAAAGACATGGTATATGAAGAAACAAAACTAAAAAAAAAAAAAAAAAAAAAAAAAATCATCAATCAGCCAAAGAGTAAAGGATCATTTCTCAAACCTTCAACTATGATGGAAGATGTGATTAGATTTCAGGAATTCTTTGAAAATTAGGTAAACCATGAATTTCTTACATCAAGCTTATAACATCTATGTTCAGTGCCAAAAGGACATTTTTCACTATACCTTTCTAATTGATCCAGAGTTGAATAGAAACATTAGTTTCTTAGATGAAAATGATAATTGTAAGGCGATTAGAAAAATGAGATCAGTGTTGCATTGAAACATGCTCACCATCAAAATTTACAAAAAGAAAAAAGAAAAAAAAAATTAAATAAAATAATTTCTCAGGAAAAGACAGCCAGCACCTGTCAAAATACAATTTGCAGCGTTTCAGGAAATTTTGCAGTTTACAAGTTAGAGGCCAAAGAAAGAATTACTGCATTTGTTTTGTTTTTTTTTAGTGAAAACTGGAGGGGGGGGGGTCAGTATCTATGGTGAGGGCAAAATTTGGTTTTAAATGAAAAGGGTCTATGAAATGCAGATTCCTGCTTTAACTAAAAGCCATTTCTCTCCCCACCATCCTTAAACATGTGCAAAGCACAAGTTCTGTGAACTGCTGCAAATTTCTGAAAAGATGGCTGGCACCTGTCAAAAATGCATCGCAACAGGCCAATGGAAGGTATAAAAATATTAGAGAATAAAAATAAATAAATCAACACCTCATTTTTCTTCGCCTTGCAATTGTTACTTTCATCACCATTGATGAATCACTCCACACAAGAGACTTATCCAATGTCATGTCTATAACACAAAAGCAATCAAAGTAAAAAAAAAAAAAATAAAAACAAATATTAGTTTTATGAATTGAAGATAAAATGAAGCAGTGTTCAAATAAAAACGGAACACAATATATATTCTGCAAACGTCTTTTAATTAAGGACTTAAGGTTGTGTAATATTTTAACAGTGTAGTGGTTTCCTTTTTCATTTTTTTTAGGCAAATATTTCATCCACAGACCTGCCAAAATGAGCTGCAACTAGTCATTCTTCTTTTGGATGCCAGTTTGTTTTTTTTACCAGTAGCAACTGGGTTTTGGGAGTAAAAAAAAAATTGTTTTGTTTTTTTTTTTAAAAGCTTTTAATCTTTTATAAATCCATTTTCTCCATTTTTCAAGGAGCTTTTATTTAATAACAAAAAGCCAAAACCCTTTTATAAAGTATTTCATTTAAGTCCTCCTTCCAGTAACCCACAACCTAGCCTATCACTGTTACAATGAGATCCCTAAAAAAGGTGTTCCCCTGGGAAGAATACTACCAACTTGGTAACTGTTGTAACAGATAAAAATAAACACCTAATGCCACCTGAACACAAGTGTGCTTGGAAGGTAGATATATGCTTACCTTCCCTGATGCGTTTGAATCCAGTAAGAGCTCATATACCATTTCTGGAAGCTAATCAGTTACAGTTAAATATGGTTTCTTTAGAAGAAAATAAAAGGCTCCCCTTAAATTTAAAAAAAATTTAAAAGCATGAAGACCTATCGTAACACATAAATAATAAAATTTTGAAGAAAAAAAAAAAAAAAATGCTAAGGTGTTATTTGATCAATTCTTCAAGCACTGTAAATACCAATTATTTGAGATAAGAGAGAAGCAAACACCAATAACATGGAGTTTCAGATAAGTTACTCTCATAGCAAAATCTCCCACCTCCCTTCCCCCACAATTTACTGGATCCAAATAGAAGATCTCGGTTAGATTCTAGAATCCTAAGAGTCTTTTCCAACAGACAGATTTTGATATATCAAAAACAAAACTGATAGTCCAACACATTGAAGGGGACTAGAGTAGTGGGCTTATCAGGAAGGGAGATCATCTTTCCAAAAATGCCATCCATTCACTAGTTACAGTCTCTGGCCTTAGTGATCTTTTATTAAACTTGCCTGCTATATACACACACAAAATGGCCGGTCTATTTACACAACTTTTTTCTACTAGCAGGTATTTTCCTGTGATGCCAACATTCTGTTTTTGTTTTCATCTTTTTTAAAGTTTTGCAGGGACTTGTATAGAAAAATTAAATTTTTATTTTTGTAGAGAGGGGATGTGGGACAATCTTTTGTGAAGTTACCAGACTTATTGCATATGTCATTGGCAAGCTGTTTGTGCTTCCACCCAAGTGAGGGTAAACATCTGTTAGGTGTTGTCTTTCTGGACAGCACCAGTTTAGGTGGTATCTTAACAGCTTGTCCCCTGCTTTAGTTCCAAACAAAAATGGTGGCAATGAGTTGGAAAGGTTTTTCATGTGACTACTTCGATGTCCAATGGTTTCATTACCAAGATGACTAGGTGAAAGCAACAATGGGCCTCTGCAATAGAAAAGAAATTCATTGAATGAGAAGTCTTCTTTTGCAAAGTTAGATCATGAAGGATTACAGGAGTTAACCTACTTGACATGAATTAAAAAGAACTTCATTTTAGAATGCCTAAATCAGACCAACAGTTTCATTTAAACAATAATGCACAAGTTTAGGTTATTTTAATTTTTTTAAACTATAAGTTTGTAAAATATTCAAGTGTAAAAGCACATTAACAACATATTCTAGATCAGTGATAATTTAAGTCATATTGATACCCTAAAAGGGTAGAGGCTCATAGAACTCACCTTGCCCATAAGTTCTTTTTCTCCATTTGTGTTTGCTTCAGTGTTTTGTTGATTGTCGCCCCATCCAGAGTCACCCCAGCCAGTATTTCCGGAATTTCGTCGGAAATTGCCCCGGTAATTTCCTCTGTAGTTTCCACCACGGTTACCACCTCGGCCTAAAAACAAGTTCAGGAGTTACGATCAAAAACTTCAATACAGAAACTTTGAAGCTTTCTGTTAGGTTTTTTTTTTTAAATTAACTTTGAAATACAAAATGATTCATACTTCTGATTCATTAAGGATCTGGTAATCTGAGATGTTTAGCTTCCCAATTGTATTTGAAGCTTTAGTTAAATCTGATTACGACATTGATAGCATATGCATTAAAAAAGCAAGATCATTGAGTATGCATTTTGCAAAGTTGAGTTTACCTCATTCAGGACAGTTTTTTTCAAGAGTTACAGAGCAATGACAATTGATGGATCAAAGTTATTTACTAACAAAGCTTGGAAGCCATATCCTTTTGAAATTTATAAGATCAGATTTCATTCAAGGTTCACGTGACCTCATGTATTCGAAATGGACAAAGATTAAGAGGAATTCTGTGTGGTTCCAGCTTGAAGGAATTGTTGCATAATGTAATATTCAAATACTTACCACCTCTACCCCGCCGTCCTCTGAAGCCACCTCTTCCTCTGAAACCTCTACCCCGACCTCTGTAGCGTTCTGAAACTCCAAACGTTTCTGCATTGAGTTTCCGTTCTTCTCTCCAACTCGTCCTGTTTATACGACTACAAGATAGAGATTGCATTGACAAGTTAACACAGACATTACCTGGATACCAGAATCTAGTCAATCTAGTCAGGTGAGGTTAAAATGTTTATCTATTTTTGGCATCCATGGATTATTAAAATCACATTAGACATCAAATATGGAGAAGGCAAGAATTGCTTTCTAGAAGTTATTAGAAAAATGCATTTAGTTCTATCAAAGTAGAACTCAAAATTAAGAGTATAGTAATTCTATTGAAGTCATGCCACACTTTACATTTATGAAGTGTCAAGTATTACAGAAGAGAATTTTATGCACTAAATCGAAGAAAAAAAAAAAAAAAAAAAAAAAAAAAAAAAAGAAAAAAAAAAATTGTATACAATCACTTACCCCTGTTCACGCTCCGTGGCTTCACAGCTAATATTGTCGAAGAAGGATTTAGCTTTATCATAATACACTATTTCTTCATCTTTCTTTTCTTCCTTCTTTACATCATCGACTTCAGCTTCTTCACCCTCATCCACATTTTCTGCTGGCTTCTCTCCATTTACCACAACATTGGCATTCTTCTCAGCTGAAATGCAAGCTGATCTTTCAAGAACAAGTCATGGAGATTTTCTTCATTAAAGACATAATGAGGCAAGAATAGAATCCAAAGTTTTTCAACTTTAGTTTATAAAAAGCAGCGGGAGTCACTGCAAAATTGTTAGTAATTTTCCCAAAGATTGTCATATATATATATATATATATATATATATATATATATGAATAAAAAAATTACTTCAAGTTTATATATGAGAGTAAATTCTTAAGGATATCAGCTAAGAAAATACTACTTACTTAGAGTTAGTTTCTTCAGCTCTTTCTCCATTTCTTCAAACTCAGCATTGGCACTTTCAAAGTCATAGTCATTCTCAAATTTAAGTGGCTCTGAAGGCTGTCTGGCACCACCCCTTCCACGGGGTACACCACGAGCAACTCCACGAGTTCTTCCTCGGACAACACCTGCATCATTTAGATCTTAGAATGAGGGTCTTGCAATATCGAAACAGACAGAAAAAAAAAAAAAAAAAAAAAAAAGGAATACCTTCAGTGTATGCTAGGTACACTTTGTGCCATGACATACCAGTAACAAGTCAAAATAACGAACTTGAAACTGGCTTTGTCATACAAAACAGAACTTGACAATTCATCCTGTTTACATGAGAGTTTATTAATACAAGACTTTCAGGAACTTACCTCCTCTTCCACCCCTTCCACGAGTGAAAGTTGTGGTACGGTTAGCCTGCTGATCCCTCTGGTTTTTACGTTGATCACGACGGTCAATCGGTGACAGTTGTTGCTGATGTCCTTTGGTAGAATAGCCTTTGCCATCATCAGTATTGATTTGGGTACCTTGGTCAGAGGTTGGAGACTTGCGACTTGGTGGGGGTGTAGGGCCTCGAGAACCTACAATTAAAAGAGCACATTGAGAGAAACTTGATTTTAAGAGTGCATTTCTTAGGTCTATTTACCTGTTTGTTTTGTTGACTGAACTTGAAAGGGTATGCTAACTAGTGACTATGAAGTAAAATAGGAAATAGAAAACGATTTCAATTTTAGCTTAAATAAGCATAGAAGTTCCTGAAGCTCAAGATGCCAGAAGTAATCGAAGTTGGAAGAAAATTTCATATCTGCCATTGAAAAGAATAAAAGTTGCTAGCTCATAAGATTTAGTCAAAACAAATTGCGAGTTTTGAAATGAGTTCTCAGTTTCACTAAAGCAGGATTAAAGCAAGAAGCTTCAAGTTAATACTGGATACAAAAGCTGATGCTCATGTTATAAGAACCATCAAATATCAGGTTAACCAACCACGAATAACTGGTTTTTCTTTATAACTGAACTCACCTGCCATTAAATCAACTCCATTTAACACTTACTTGCATAGCAAGAACTAAATGTTATGAATTTATTGCTAAGACAGGCACTATTCAATAGTTTCTGACAGTGGTGATGTGTTAATACAAACTTACACCTTAAATGTTTTTAGTTATTGGTTATTCAGTAGTAAAGAACTAAATCGCCAGACTTATTTACAGCTATAAGAGGGGTTATGAAGAGAAAGGATTTGGAAGAAAAAATTGAAAAATAAAATAATGAAATAATAAAGTAAAAATTTGAACAGCCATGTAGTGTTATCAAATTAGTATTTTAGAAATTGAGAGCTGGCACACAGCTGAGGAATGTCCAATGGCAAGTAAAAATTCTGCAATGCTAGTTTTAGATTGTAATATGAAAGATTTAGGTTATTACCAAAAGGGGTGAAAACATTTGAATTAGTTTTTGTTACAAAGAACTTTAGGAAATCACTTTACCAGATTTCCTTATCTGCTGGGCATCTACCTGCACACCTTGGTCAATGGTTGTCATACGGCCATGACTGCGAATGAGTGAACCTGATAAAAACCAAGAGCCAGCCCCACAACTTTAGATTTATCCATTGAGTAATTAATATTTGAACCATATTAGTGGTAATAGTTTAAGATGTTGGATATTCACTAAAATTGTATAGAGCATATGATTGGGGAGGGAATAATACATTTCATTTGTTAAATAAATGATGTTTGGTTGAGAACCTGAGCAGCTTATCAGCTAACAAAATGTGTATTCATTTTTTCTGGGATATCCTGAATAAACAATATGTGTACAGTATCAAAAAGTACTTGAATAGAGCACAATTCACTTTTTGTAAGCTCTAGGGGAATAGAATTCGAGTCTATATCCATGTTTAGTTACAATTAATTCAAAACCACTTGTCCAATTCCCAAGAGGTAATTACCGAAGACTTAAAGGCCATCATTTCAAAGGGAAGAGTTTATCTATACAGGATTAAAATGGATTGGGTTGAGTTTGCAATTGGAAGTAAAGCTATGTCAGTTATTCTTCACTCTCAGAAGCAAAAGAGAACAAAGGATGCAGAAAACATGCAACAAATAAAGCAAACGAACAAAAAAGCGTGTGCAAATATGCAGGTATTGAAAGCTGTTGCGTATTTGACCTTTAACAGGGGGGACAGTTTTCTTAAAGTTTGTGTAAAACAAGTATCAATTTCTATAGTCATTACATCAATAATTGTAATAGTGAACTAACATGGGTAGATTAAGATGAAATTAGGATTTCAATTGAAATTATTAGAGACTCACAATTTAACATGCAAAGTGCTACGTGACCTATTACTCACATTTTAACCTAACCTAAGCAGGGGTGAGAGCAAGCTGTTGCAAACGACATTACCTGCGACAGACTGAGAGTGACTACTACCATGATAGGATTGGTGACCACCATACTGACCGCCATAAAGTTGTGCTCCTCCAAATGGTTGGTAAGATTGTCCTCCATAGCCATGTTGCTGTTGAGGTTGTTGCTGCTGCTGTTGTTGTAAGGGGTAAGAAGAGGTGGTTGTCACTGGCTGGGATGACTGCATGAGAGAGAGCAATTTTTTCATCATTCAAATCTAAAACTTACAGAAGCAGGACGTTTTATGAATCTAAGAACAAGTCAGCTCATTCATAAGAAGAAAAACTTGTAGATTACATAAATGCAGTAGCCTGAAAATCTGTAGTCAGTTTGAAATTAAGAATTATTGAAATTTACACTAGGAAACAAATACTGAAGTGTATGGATATCACTATTTTAAAGAATTAACCATTAATCAAGATAACCAAATTGAAGGTAAATATTATTCAAGACAGATTTAAAAGCAAGTTTAGCTCAGCAAGAAATGGCTTTTAGAACTATGAGGATCCAATCTAGTTCCAGAATATTAATTCATTAGGTGAATACAAACCTTGACAATGGCAGGATCTTGTGGTAGACCTTGTAGAGGCTGGGGCTTAGGAGGCTGGCATACATGAATATCTTTAATGTCACTGCCTCTGAATATGATATATTCAAATACTTCATCTCTTGGGGCCACAGGACGGTCGGTCGGACGATCTTCAGTACCAAAAGATCTTACTGGAAAAGATGAAAAACATTTCAAGCTTAGGAGGAAAAAAACGAAAATTACTTCAGTAGCTAAGAAAAGTTATAGAACAGGCTTTAGGCTTAAGCAATATTTTCGTAGGTGTAACGACTACATATATACACATGATAACAGTAAAGGATTTGAGGGATCAAGGATACAAGTAACAAATTAGATTTACAAGGAAAATTCACAAGCTTAGCTAAAAACTAGCTTTAAAGAGTTGAATATTGATTAAATTAGGTGCCAAAAGATTTTACCACCTTCCGAACTTGAAGTTATCAATAATTGTCACTCATTTAAAGTAAATATCTTGTATAACTAAAAACATGCATTTTTAATTAATATCGTTGAGTTGAAATTGAGAAAGTAGTAGTCACTTGAACAAACGTAATGTTTATAAATTAAGTCGTCACCTGGACAGCTGGCATGGTCGTTTAAACTTTGATAAATCCTTAAATTTAGAAGTGCCGCGAAGCTTATATGACTAACGCCAGTTGGTCAGAACACGACTGCAATAAGTCGGCAAGTGTTTTCTAAGTACGGTGAGAGGGAGGGAAATGGTTGGGGTTTTTTGTTTGGTTAGGCACGACGACAGCTTTTTTTTTTTTTTTTCAAGCTACTCAAGTACGCTGATGAACATATGGGATATTTTGTAGATGGATGAAGTTTTGTAGAATAATGTGGGAGTTTTATTTTTATCAAGTAGACATGAATAGTAGTTTACGACACGAAATGGTTTTCTTTCTACGAAACTGGTGACAAAGATAAAGGGAAGGATAATGCCAAGTAGGAAGTGCCAACCATGCCAAGCAAGCAGAGTTAGCCTGGCATGAAAATTCGAACTATACCCCCCAAATAAACACAGTTTACAGATTTAATAAACATTGGTTTAAATTCAAGTCCGTTTTTAAGCACAAGAAAAAGTCCTTCAATTCAAACGAACAAACAAGAAAAATAAAAAAGGAAAAGAATTAAGACTAACATACATGTATGTGCGAAAATGGCGTGAGGGTTACGCAAAGAGAGGGGAATGACTAATATAATTAAAAGGGTATTATGTACAGTTTTCTTCATTATTATGGTATGCACAACTCAAAAGGGGGGAGAGGATATTTATTACAAGTAAGAGAAAAAAAAAATTAAGTATTAATTAGAAAGAAATAGCGCCAATAAAACAGTTCAACCTGATACGAAACAGCGGCTACAAATGGCTATATTACACCTTTATATAAAGTATAATGTCGACAAGCTTGCTAAGTTGAACATTCTATATTTAGCGAGGAAAAAAAAGTCAGGAGTCCAAGAAAAATTAGCCAAGTAAATTAAAATATAGTTAGGGTCAAGGAAATAACTTTTTCAGGCTTAATTGAGAAAGTATCCCCTCAAGAATAAGATTTTTTTTTTAAAAAGAGAAAATTATAGGAAAAGTATTCCTGCTATAACAACAAGCCAAGACGATATTTTATTAGTTAGAGAAATAAAGAAAAAGGGGCTAGAATTGTATAGATTTTTTTGAGCTTTCTGTAGGAAGTAGAAATTGTCAACATATTTTGTCAAAACTTTCAAGGTAAACTCTCAATATTTAGGTTTAACGGATAAACTTGAGAGTAAAGCTACAACTAAGAGATTATTCTCAAGAGGGGGGGGGAACGACGTGTAAAAAGACATTTTAAATTATTTCAGCGTTAAAATTGCAGGTGTCCAATGACTGAAAGTAAAGAAAAGGGGTTTATCTCCAAGGGGGAAAGGAAAAAAAAAAGATAACTAAGCAAAGCATGGAGATTTTTTTAAGAGGGTAAATGATAAGCATTCTAAGGGCAGTAGGTAAGTTTGAACTATAAGAAGTAATAAAACGGAGCTGTGCGAGTAAGTAGTATATGCTAGTATTTACAAAGAACAATGAGTGAAACAATTGCGGATACCTTTCGCTAGAGCAACAGTGGACTCGTGTGGGTCGATAGTGTACAGAATGCCCTCATAGCGAATCTCAGCCTTCGAAATGAGGCTTATCTTGCTACCCAGATACGGGATGCCTCCTCCACTCATGTTTCTATGGCGGTTTGCAAGTAAGGTTTCGCACACAGGAACAGGATGACGGTGGATTATGCGCAGACAGGAATCAGCGTTAGCAGCTAAGCGTTTTTTCGCTTGGTTTTTCCTACCTCACTATTATTGCCAGCTTACGTCGCTTGGTACACACAAGATGGCGACAATGTATGACACTGATTTGCCGTGAGGTGGCGCTGCTTGCTTTTATACACAATCCCAGGGTTCAACCCGGTCGGCACGCATGCGCTCTTTAGTCGGCCATCGACGAGGTAAACGAAATGGCGGCTACAAACTCAATCGAGGAGTTATTATCGTCGGAGGTGGATGAAAACGCAGTAAGTGCCTTAGTTGGGTCTCTTGAGTCGAGGCTGGCCTCGCCGACTCACAAAGAATCGTCCCAAGATGTCACAGACAGCGCTGTGACTCCTATAAGCGCTCCCGCGACTTCGGACTGTACTGGAAACACGAATACCAACAGCGGTGGCAGTAATAATGCTGGTAGTACTTCCAACAACAGTAGCAAGGTTGGCTGTGGCATTGGTACCACCAGTGCTACTGGTACCAATCATATCAACAACACTGGCACGACGCCGTGTGTCGGGACAAATATTGGCATCGGAGGTACCACTACGGCCACCGTGATGGCAGTTGCTTCAGGACTAACTCCATTACAACCTACATCGTCGACTGTAAGCAGCCCTTTTGCGTCCATCCAAGCCGTTAGTCAAGGACAGAAGGGCATCTCTCTGGTCACTGCTGGCGGGACCCAAGTCAACAAAAACACACAATCGCTCGCCAAAGCACCAATGGATGCCCAAATCATTGGCATCAGTTCGATTCTTAGCACAACTCCAGCTACAACGACGGCTACCGGTAGCATAATCAGTACGGTGTCCCCAGCTAATGTTACAGGAACGACAACAACCACTCCTGGAACTAGTGGTAGTGGTGTGTCCTTACTGGGCATAAATACTCCCAGTACTACCATGCAAGTTCCCACGAATGGCGGAGGAAAACTAGGAAACACTCCAACTATTCGAATTATAAACCAGGGTACTATCCGAACCTCAACACCTTCTGTCGTGTCAACGAATAATTCAAGCACTCTGAGTCAGAACGTAACCTATGTCCATGCGGTAACTAGACCCCTTGGTCCTGGGCAACCTCAGCCTGCCCATGTGATCACTACCGACAGTAACTGTACTGTTACTCAACAAAATGCACCTGTGGTCTCAACTGGTGTAGCTGTGAAACAAGGCAACCACACTGCAAGCAGTGCTATGTACAATTTGGCAAGTATTGCAGCTGAACGAAAACCCTTAGCAGTCCCTTCTATGACTGTCCAGCAAGCGAAATCCCTACAGGTAGGCAGTCGGGTTACTGTGCGTGAACAGATCGATCAGCGACAAGATAAAACAGGAGTGCCCAAAATCACCATAACTACAACACCGAACACGCCAGTGACCACGACGACGCCCCTAATAAAGACAGATTCTAGCGGAGGTCACCTCCTGATCAAGGACGTCTCCAAGACAGATACTACATGCACAAGGGATGCTTTAACCCGAGCTACCACGGCAGTGGTCACCGTACCCCAACAGAATGTTCACATCGTCAAGAGCATGTCTAATTCTAATCTCATCACTGTGACTAGGACCCAAGCCCAGAGTGTGACTGTGGTCCCACCGCAGATCCTTACCACAGCACCAACCCAGATGAGAATCGTTACAGTGAACAATCAAATTCAAGCAACCCGAGCACTGACCGTCAATGCTGGAAATTTGGGTAAAACTACCAATAGTAGGGTTGGTACAGTCCGTATTAATCCTTCCCAACCACCACAACAAATCAGTATTGCTCCAAGACCGGGAGGAACTGTAAGTTATTTTTACTTGGTGATTTCTCTTGTGTATTTCCAGGCTACACATCTTGTGTAAAAATCAATTTCTTTTTCATTCTTACACTTCTCTCTATTGCCTACTCATCTGTGCCATTTTCCCGTTTTGTTGAATTTTTTAAAAAAAATTTTACGATTATTTTCAGTTATTCTAATTTAACTTTGGAACTATCATAATTTCACATCTTCGCGCTTCCTATTTGGAGTATTTTTGGTACCACTCAGCCTTGTGCCACATCTTGGGTTTTAAAAAATCCACATCAATAACTAACCCAAAATGATTATCTGGTTGTGGTATCATTTTCACATGGCGTGGACTAAAACACTGACTTATTTCGTTATTTAGCTTTTTCAATGCATTTAATTTCCCTCCTAAAGAAATTAGAACACTAACAGTTTTGTGTTGTCAATAGCTCGTATCTTTATTTTGATGTATGATTAATAATGGGATCAAACACTGTCACAATTTATTCTAACGGGAACAAACAAAACAGTTCTCCTGTTTACTGAGAACAACAATGTTTCATATGTGCAGTGTGCACACACACGTGTTAAGATTTGGGGGCAGCTTTTATGCATTTTCCCTTAATTTTTAAATAACCCTGTTTCTAAATGTACAAAATAGTCCATATTGTTAATAATAAATGCGAGGGCATTTAACGTTTTGCGAATTTAAATGTTTTATTTCATACTGGTCCATGAGCTTTACTTGGCTTTTGCCAATTGCATGGCTTTCAAGTTTGTTTTTTTTGGGGGGGGGGTCAAGTTTTCTACAAATATCATGATGCAATATTTTGCATAAAGTTTTTGTTTTGTTTCTTTTTTTATTTTTTTTTATTTTTGGTGATCAGATACCGGAATTATACACAGGACTTGATTTTCTTTCGTCCTGAATTCTGTAATCCTAACGGTTGTTTTGGTTTATTAGCCTTTATAGAGTAATAACCCACACTTAATGATTGAGATGAATCAAGTTGATGGAAATAATTGCAAGGATAAATTTCAAAGCTTGTAAGACACGAAAACATTTTTAAAACTTGCATACCATTCTGTTATAATACGTACACCATACACTTGAATGTTAGAATATGATAGTTTAGAAAATATATTGATTTTTGTTTTATTTTTCAAGTGTTTACAAAACTTTTTAGTCCACAAGTTTTGCCACAGCAGAATTTGAATTTGTTCCAGGGGTGAAAATTTAGATAATCTCTCTTGAATGGGTGTATTGCTTTTATTTTTCCCTTCTGGTTTAAGATAATTAGTGTTTTTGGTTGCTCTTGGTACCAATTTTTCTGAGGAAATGCATTGGTTTTGCTTTAATATTAATTCTTATCTATTTCAAATATTGCATCAAATTTTAAAATGTTTTTCATGAGATAACAACCAAATGTACAAGACTTGCCAAGTAATTCATTTAAATATTCTTTATAATGAAAATAGGATTGAGATGAGAGCAAAATCTATTTAAACTTTCCTTCTAATTTGAACTGTGTGCTGACCCATAAGTTTTATGTCACAGTTGAGATCCAGAATAATGATCTTGCTCAGCATCAATATGAAATTTCCAATGACTGGTTTTATTTCTAGGTTCAGACCTTCTGTAAATCTGACGTTTTATACTGCAACAATCAAATTTTGAACTTTTAAAGAATAGAATCACTTTGTAGTCTGATCATCCTTTCTTAACACTTGTCTTAATCCGAATACTTTGCTCAATTAGAAGCACAAAGAATACATTTCTCCAAAACAATGTCTCTCAAAAGTTTAGATCAACCCTTTCTCAACCTTTTAGGCAGAAACCCTTAAAATATCTTCTACATCTCAAGGAACTCCTATACAGCTAAGGGCTCCTTCAATGAGTTTGCTGACAATAGAACTCCTTATTGTTTGTTAACATCCGATTGTTGTCTCATCCGATTCACTCTACAGTCAAGTGTACTATTCGAATGAGTGGGGGATGAAAAGAATTTTCTTATGATGGTAGTATAAAGAATATTCCAATGGTAGCCACACTACAATGTACCATTGGAAAATTTACTGCCCTCACATGGATATTACACTAGAAGAATGAATCAGCTGAAATGTAAATAATGAATTCAATCATCTGAAAAAATCTTTGAATGTTGATGACCTTTCTCAAAACTGTAGACCGCTGATGATTCATCAGCGTGTTCAAATATTTTTTTGTGCACAATATTTTTGCAGGACCCCGAACTACCTCTTACAAAACTCCAGTTGAGAAAGACTGTTTGAGATGCAAATTTCCAAACAGAAGGAATTTGCAGAAGGGATGTATACCTTGAAAGTTCCGATGATCACGGCACTAGTACAGTTCCTTCACCGTCAACAACCAGAAAATTCAAACACATAACATTTGGCAATAGGTGTCACCTGCAGTGCTAGGACAAAAAATTTGCTCTGTGAACGAAGTCTGCCTGTATGCTAAAGGTTGATCTAGTTTCTAAAAGTCACTTATAGTATCAGTAGCAACCATTAGCTGAGCTTGTTGTTGTTAGCCATCCACTGTCGGCAACAGCCTGGGCAAGTGATGAGCATAGGAAGTCAATGTCTGTCAATCTAGCTTCAACTGAAGACACATTCATTATAAATGAAATATATAAAAGCCATGCCTGTCACACTTGTGTTGACATCTTTCATTTTAAAATATATCCCCTTTATTGAGGGAGAAGGGGAAACTAACAAGAAATGCTGTCCACTAAGAAATAATTCATGTAAGTAAATAGCATAATGCATATATATCGATTATAGACAATGATCATTCAAGTAAACATCAAAGTATTTGTTTAGGGTTGAACTCTTGTTGAATCATCTTTTAAACAATACATCAGTTCGGCAATTTTCCTAGTAATATTATAAATTTTCATTCGTGCGTTTATATCAACCATCAGCTAAGCAACAGAAAATAGACTAATGATTCATAAACTACAATCTGTGTTTGTGGAATGATGTTTCTCATCATACATTTTTCTGTTGACAATTTTTATATGATCTCATCCTTAAATCGTCGCAAAAATACCCAAGTTGCATCATCTCTTCATATGCCAGGCCGGACAAAGAGGTAGCTAAGGCAAGCAAGGCCTTTGATTACACAAATGTGTCTGGGATGATAGGAACCTCTGGAAAGATGTAAGTTTACAAAATCATGGTGCTGCCAACCCTTCTATATGCCAAATCCGAGGTTCCATACCAGCATCAATTATGCCTTCTTGAGCGTTTCCTCTGCACTATTCTCAGTATGCCCTGGTGCAATTACATCGCTAACACAGAAATCCTCAAGTCAATCAGTGGAGGAATTTTAGGATATTCACGGGAGAAGCATAATGGAAAGTACGATGAAAAATTACTTGATGACTGTTCAAAACGGCAAGAAATTGAGAAACCTGGAATTGCAAGAGGGGGGAAAATGTTGTCTGGATCTTTGAGAGCCATAGAGGGGTAAAAAATACCATCCCTAGTGTTCTCAGCAGATGATTATAGCAATGATTAGATGATTGAAGCCATATATTTTTAACACACATTGCCACTAGACAACAAATTAATTGAAGTTTTTATCATTTTTCTATCGCAAATTAAATGCCATCCTGATTTAACTTCCCAAACCTTTATCAGGATGGCATTCACTTTGTGTTGTATTTGTCTTTCTACATATATAAAATGCAATTTGTATCCGTCATTTTTGTATGTGTTAATTTTCAAAGAGTGCACAGATTCTAGACTCTGGTACTATGTAGACATGCTGATCTGTACGAAGAAAATTCATTTTTTTTATGGGGTACTATGCTAATCAATGTTGCCACTCGCCTGACAATAAAAAATTAGACATTAAAAAAAAATAGCTCAGTGTGGTCCACTTTGGAATGTTTACGTCACAGAAATGTGGTTATAACTAAATCGAAAGTAAGCGTAGGAATTCTCTCCCCATTGTGATAAATTTATTTCTCATGAATTCTCTTCCCTTATGAATCTTTATTTTTTTCTTGCTGTCAAATTTTCTAAAATTCATAAGCAAAAACTTTTTGAAAATCCTTATTTCTCAATTTCTATATATTTCATCTATGTACTTTTCATGTTTCAATTGTGCATAAAAACATTACGTTAAATAGTTACTTTCTGTACTGCATATTCAGTTTAAGTAACCTCTGCATTTGGAAGGGAGGATTTTTTTTCTTTTTTTAATTTTATTTAACAAATATTTAAATTTACACTAAAGAGTTGCTTCCCTTACACTACGGTACATGGATAAAAATTAAAAAAATAGCCGTCAGCAGTTTGAGTCAAAGACATGCATTAATCTCCTCTTAACAAAATACACCTATCTTAAGGAAACCCCTGCTTGACAATCTCACTTTAATGCAACTGTCAATGAAATATACATGTATACTTGCATTTAATGAGGTCGATATGTCCAGACATGGATGAAACCCCAGAAACCCAGCTATAGCAACACTGATGCTAACCTACTGTAAAAGATGAAAAGAAGTTTAATGTATTATTGTTATTGGTAAATATTTCCACTCCAAAGTTGACTACATTTTGACTAAAATAAAGAACGATTTTTAGTTGGCATAGTTGTTTTCTGTGAGGATAATTTTTAAGATATTGTAAAACTAATTTTAAACATTAACTTTCTGTCAAGTTTTTTTTTTAAACACTAGTCTACCCATGCCATAAGAAAAAAGGAAATTTCATCATACTTGAAGTATCAAAGATTATGTTCCTGTTGTGTAGTGGCTGAGAAAAGAAATCTTGGTTTACCTTCAGCAACAGTAACAATATGTCTTAGTAAGACTTATCAGACAGAAACAAATACACTCCCATGTGCACGTGCCACACTTTCATCTATGGATTTCACTTGTGAGAATCTCACGAGACTTTTCACTCGACCACTTTATACCTTTCGGCTTAATCTACTTCTGGTTCCACCTGCAAAGAACCCTGATTTAACTTCTCTGGATCATCTAGTTTTGGTTTTTGTGTTTTTCCTTCACCTTATTTGGTCATCGGCGGGAGAGGAGAGAAATGAGCATAAGTTTAATTTTATATTACTGTTGCTCTGCATTTTCTCTGTTTGACCAGAATGGAACCAGATTTTTTATGCATTTACCAAAGAAAAGGGATGGGTACTTCTTCCCTTGTCGAATGCTAACTTTAATGGAAGGTTAATTATGTATGAATCCAAATGACTACAAATAACACTGACAAAAACTCAACAATTTGTGTATAATGCAAAACAAATACAAATAACTTTACCATAAGGTAGACAGAAAAAGTAAAGAGTAAACAGAGGCATCCAAAATGCTGGTTGTTGAAGAATATCCAGTTCTAACGTAACATTTAATTCAAACAAGTGAACCCTCTGACTTGGGGTCACAAGTCTATTGTAAAGTGACCTATTTTTTCTTTTTTTTTTTTTTTTTTTTTCAAGGTAGGAAAATTAAGAGTTGGGTGCTTTTCGATCCAAAACCAATTATGTCTTGGATACCGTTGGAGTCTGATTTGAGGCCGTTAATGTTTATAAATGTAGATGATCTTAAAGAGAAACCGAATGTATAGAAGTAAAACACAAATGAATGTAAAATGGCACAGGAAGACTTTTCAAAAGGTCAGATCTGAGGGAGTCCATGTGGAATCAAAAATTCAATGTAGATAAGTTCAAAGTAATGCATCTTGGCATAGGAGATAAGTTACTTATACAGATTGGAAAATCAACTATTATAAGCAGTGTCAGAAGAGAGAGACCTGTGTGTTGACTCTACTTTGGCTTCAACTATTTTCCAATAATCTCAAATGGTTGGCTCAGCGGAAACTCTATTACACTAAAAAAAAAATCTTCAAAGCAACAATTTTTTTTTTTTAAATCTGGCAATTTTGGGAGCTATCCATTGAAATACATGAAAGAATTTAGGAAAAATAGATAAAGAAATGTGACTGGAAAATGTTATTCTACACTGACAAGCTTGTAAATCAAGTTTCATCTACCACTACAACTTGAATCAATGTTAATTTCAATGTTGACTATGTACTACTAATACATATTATATATAGAGGTGCTCATTGAGGCATTTTTATTTAATAACACTACTACTCTGATTACTGATGACATCTGCTGACTGCAATAAGGTATATATTGCCAGCATTGGTGCTAAGACTAGACAGCTCTAGAACTGATTAAGCATACATTTTCCTGTACAGACAAGGAACCAGTCCTTATACTTGGAGTCATGTCCCTCTGTACTTGGAATACTGTGTAGAGGCCTGGTCACTGCACTCAGAAAGGTGAAAATCTTCAAGAAAAGGTCAAGAGGTGTGCTATTGAGTTGGTGTTAGAAATTAAAAAGTAGAAGTTATCGGGATAGATTAAAGGAGACCAGAGAGATCCTCGTTTGAAAATAAAGGAATCCGGGATACAGAAAAGAAAAAATGTTCAAGTGTGTGGTTTAGAATTAGTAGACACCAATGTATTTTCACTATAAGAGAGTACGAAGAACAGAAAGTCCACCCATATTCTATAGAAATGGATAGTAGATTAAATCTCCAGAGTAGTCCGATTATGAAATAGACTATCGGAATATATAGTGTCACCAGCAGATGTAAATGATTCTAAAAAGTATTAGGACGGTTATGACTCAATCACAATTGTTTAAGGTCTTAGATATTATGTGAATATAGTTGTTAAGATGTGTGCTTATGTATACAATTTGTATGATTTTTTTTTTTTTTCTGAATGAAAATGTGTTCTGATAAGATAAGAGGATTTGGCTTCATTTCCTGTATTGTACGCTCAACAACGGGACTACAATTTGTGGTCTTCATGCTATAACTCTCCAGGTTTATCCTGCTCTGATTGAATAGTCTGTCATCATTACTGCTTAAAAATCTGAGTGTGGGATTCGTTCGTATAACGGCTGAAAGGTTCTCAACTGGAGACAGGTCTGTACAAAGACTGACAAATTCAATTGAATGTTTTTGTCACTGTCAAGATGGGCACGTGTGCAGGTCAGGACACTTGGTCTATGCCTTGATCCATGCAGGGCATGTGATAAATGGCAAATAGAAGCCTGAAATGACATGCTGAACCTAAATGCAGCATACAACAGAGCGCTCCAGCTGCGACATGCAGTAACTGATTCTGTAATCACAATTGGGGCATTGTAGGACAGTCAGAAGGTATGCTGGAAGACCTGCCCAAATGATTTTCAGCCACTGCGTGACCACCTGATGTCTTATTCATTAAAAGGGAGGGGATAATACATTCCACAACACTTTTTGAATCCTCATGACATTTTGATACTATTAACTTCCAAGGATGTTCAAATGATTTTGCAGTTCTGTTGATTTATTGAGAGAATATTATGGAACTCACAATTGCCCCATATTAATGTTACTTACCGTAATACTTAGTACATGACTAGTCCTGGCAAGCTGACAAAGCAGAAATGAAACTTTTCTTAAGAAATACATCACTGGATTCAGGGGCAATGGTTTATCTAGATAGAACAGGTCAATATTAAATGTAACCACCGGCATTTTATAATAGCAATACCGTCTTGTGTATGATTTCTCAATTAAATATTTAGTAATGTGTGTGTTTTGATGCTTACTTCATAACATTTTTGTTCAGGATTATGCCTTGATTCAAAAATGTTGACCGTGATGAACTAGTTGACTTTTACGTGGAAAAATCATGGGGGAAAAAAATTTGCAGAAAATACCAGGTCAAGATTTATATGGTTGATTTTTCACACAAGTATATACTGTAATTGATTGGAGTTTCAAAAAGATGAAATTGAACTTATTGTATCGTCTCGTAATTTTTAGATGACTCTTCATCATTCCAATTGTTCAGATAATTGGAATCATTTTGGATAATATCTGAAGGGTGAAGGGATCGCACTACTCCCTCTGGGATGATGTCCAAGTGATCGATAGGGAGCAGCACTGAGAAAATTGAAAGGAGCTGTATCCATTAATCTGATGGATAACAGTCTCACCTGAGTGGATTCCTACATGCTGTGGATTTCCTTGCTTACCAAGGAAAGAATTAGACCCCTCACGAATTTTAAATTCTGCCAACAACTTTTGACCCCCCCCCCCCAACTCCACACTTAACCGTACAGTTACGAAACTGCACGCAATTTGACACAAACGATTAACTAATGTATCTGTCCAGAATGATCATTTGGGTGGAATTGGAGAAAATGAAAGGAAGAAATGATAAACGAGAACTCTGGCATCTGCACAGACTTTACTGATACTATGACACACTTACCAGAAAATAGACGCCTAACAAACAAAAGTGAAAATCGTATAGAACTTAATTTTATCTTCAATATCTTTTATTTGTAAGAGGAAAGATTGGCAAGGAATATGAGATAAGTCTACATCTCTCAGAACCAGATCTATTTTTTCTATATAGATAACATGAATGTCTTGTCATATGTAAATAAAACATTTGCAAGTTTCAAAATTTATTTGCCAACTTGTATTTAATTTTTTGGTTAAAAGAGAAATATCTTTGGAAAAAAATTTTTTCCAATAATTTGATTATTTTTAGATTCTTGTTTGTTTTCTTTCACTTTACCGAACTCTGAAATCTTGTCAATTATAATATAATGATTTGATTTTGCTTTTGACCACCATATTTTTCGAAGTTTGTAAATCTGCCCCTTGTTAGTAGGCTGTCAACAGCCGTTATTGACTTGCCAATGAAATTCTGATTCTACGTTATTAATGAAATTTTTTTGTTTAACATATTCAGACTTTCTTCTTTCTAGCAAAAACTTTAACCTTTTTTTTTTTTTTTTTTTTTTTTTTTTTTGTATATTTCTCAAAGTCCATAAGAGTAGCTTCCCTTCAGGACCAAAATTGGGAGAATTCTTGTGCCTGTGTAAATTTAACTAATACCAGCCCCATAAACATTAGAGTTTCTAAAATTATCCCATACATGTCTAAAATGGTTGTGATACCTAAACCTTCAGATTTCTGCCATGCCCTTCATGCAGTTTGAGTGGTAGAGATACCACTTGTTATCCACACTTCACTGGCAAGAAGGCATAGTTCAAGATCAGCTTGAGTCTGGACATACCTGCACTTGAAGAGTTTTCCAGGAACCTCACTGATGCCATAACAAAAGACCTCTTCAATCAGATGTAAGACCTCACCATAGCCGTATACACAACCAAAGCTGATCACCTTGAGAATTCTGATTTGAGCAAACTGAGAACATACAAGTTCCTGAACAACAAATCAACCCTTTTTAAGCTATTACTCCCAACACTTCTTCTGCACCTGAAAAGGGCTGCTTGGGAAACCATCATTGACAAGAATGTACTCATTGTCAAGCCAGAAATTTTTTGTGCTCAGAATTTGGATGAACTCTAGAGGATGGAAATGTTTTTATTTCCATCTAAACAGCCAGCCTGACCTGTGTGGATAAACAAGACAATCTCATGTAGATGACTCAAAGGCTGCCAGAACTGTTCCTGTGCAAAGGCAATTCTAAGCTAAATAGGGTGCCGTTGACAGGGTCTGCCAACTAAATGCAGTAAGATACAGTACATTACAAAGCTTAAGAGCAATGATTCAGTTTTTGCTTTCTAGTCATTTTCTGTTCACTTGACTTGACTTTCCCATAATAGCTGCCATACGACTAAGATAGATACCAAATTTTGTCGGAACTTTGGGCATGCGTACTCTGTAAGTTATGGCAATCTTGTTTTCTAGTTCTGGCCAAGTGGAGGATTATTTTGTGTTCAATTTCTGTTTGTTCTGTCATTTGTTGATAAGGAAATGTCAAGCTGTTGTTGATAATCAAGGTGAGTTTCAGACCTGTTATCAAAGTGAAATAAGTGTTTTGTCACCAGGAATTGTTTCTTTAATTATCAAAAATAGGCCGTTTTTATAAATTCTTGTATGGATTAATCGATAACCTCAGATTATCTTTAGATATAAACTTAATTCAATTTTACATTGTTGATTTGTTTGTAGGATTTGTAGAGATTATGAAGTGTGTATTTTAAAACTTGAAAGAGAACACATTGGTACTAACTCAAGGCTTGTATAGTAAGATGTCCAGTGAGGATTGAACTCTCAGATCTAGAGAACTGGTCCCTGACACCAGCTTGCTAAACATCATACCATGGTAGACACTCTTGATAGAAAATATCATCTTTAATTTTTACTACTTGTAAAATAGTGTCCAGCTGTGCGATTAGTCTTTACTCAGCCATCACTTTCTGTTATTATTAATGAAGTTGATCTTATCAAGTAAGTCAATTGCTCACCTAAAATGAACATAATGGATATCAAGTTTCTGAAAAATAAATTCTTATTTGTCAATCATCCGTTACACAATTTATTTTTTGTCATGTTAAAAGAACTGACTGAAATTTTCATAAGTACCTGATTTCATTACATAGAAATGTTTACAAACATGAATTCTAATTCTATCAACTCATTGTTGTCAAATACATAGAACTTACTGTTTCAAAAGACATATGGTATGTGCTTGTATATGTGACTTATCTTTCTAAACTATGCAAATATTACACTGCATTCCGTGAGATGGTCATCTGCTGAAGCTGGGTATAGACTGTTATGGGGCTTAGATGAATTGCAGTGACTGGTATTCCTCCAAATATCTTCGTAAATCATTCATTTTATAGTATAGCATGTACAGAATTTACAAATACCCATGAAAAATGATTGAGACTGAAATTCTATAACTTATACTCCTATACAAGGAGAATTAAAAATGGTGATCAAAAACTATATTGTACACATACTGTACTGGGAGCTAAACACAGCCTACTCTTAGTATTAGCTAACTAAAGGCTTTGAGGTTTAGATACTTGGAAAATTGAAAAGAGGTTTATTTATTTGATATTTTGGAACTGACTGGCTGGAATTACAACCCCTCTTCTAAAAAGTAATATCAGCCACTGTTTTAAATGAGGGATACACAGAACTGGAATCGATACTACCCCTCCCTATTTTGATGTTCATATTCTAATCTACAAAATTATGGGTTTGCTTGGACTTTTAAAATCCCTATATTGTCACAAATTGAGTTTAGGCCAAGGTGTCTGAACTCAATGATACAGTTATAGTCTTATTCTGTCGGCATCATTTTTTGACTAATGTCCACCCACCCCACCATTTTATTTTTGTTTTGATTACATTATGGTGTAAT
Organism: Thysanoteuthis rhombus; assembly: GCA_963457665.1. Taxonomy (NCBI): domain Eukaryota; kingdom Metazoa; phylum Mollusca; class Cephalopoda; order Oegopsida; family Thysanoteuthidae; genus Thysanoteuthis; species Thysanoteuthis major. Next base: position 36,725,076 of record OY735207.1, read on the forward strand.
CTGAGAATTCTTTTGACTTGAATCAATTTTGGGGACCACAATCTACATTTGATTTGTTTTTGTTTTTTGTTTTTTTGTGCACAATATTTTGTCTTTGCCATACTTGATTTGCCACATATCATCATCGGTCTTTTAATGTCTGTTGTTGGACATAAACCTTCCCCAAGATCTGACACACTCTATCATGGGCGTCACAGAGCCTGTACTTTCTGAATTTGTCTAGCTAGTCTCTCCATCAAATACTCTGCCAGTCTCGGTTGCACAAGTGATTTCTGGGGATCCATGTCGTGAGTCACAATGTCCATGTCATTCTTGCGACATGGCCAGCCCATTGCATTTGAGTTTTTAAATGGATTAGATGATGTCCCTGATTCCTGTCTTCTCCCTTGTGTATTGTGCTCTCTTGTGGTCTCTCCATGTGAGATTGAGCGTAACCCTTTCATGTGTACATTGCATGGTTCTCAATTTGCGGGTCTATCTCTTGGTTAGGATCCATGTTTCAGCTCCATAAGTGACTATCGGTGGGATGCATTGGTTGTATACCATTCTTTTTAAGATTAATGGGATCTTCTCTTTTTCTAAGGTTAAGCTTGCTCTGCCAAAGGCTTGCCATCCTAGGGTGATTCTTCACTACATTTCTCCTTTTAGGGTCTTGTGGAGATTTGTTAAATAATCAGATTTGCATTTGTAACTATGTTCTTATAGATTAGAAATAATTTTCCTGTAGAATCTTGCATTGAATTCAGGTGTTAACCTGGACAGTTACAGTAGAGAAAATTTGGTGCCTTTTTATTAGTTCCCCAACAAAAGCTAATGTCTATAATTTTAAAATGTAGAAGCCTAAAAATAACTAAGTTGCATTTTATTTTTTTCTCTGTTCCGTGGTGTTAGTTTTGGGTCAAATTTTAACGATTTGATTTTGGAAAAATTGTCAGATTTTTGCACCTTTACCTGAAAAAGGTAATAGAGCAAGTTTATTTGTCTGGTAATAAGGAATCAACAGAAAATTCAACGTGTTTGAATTGAGATATACTGAATTCAGTCTCTTATCTGTTTGGTATGAGTAGATATTCATACCACTTTAGTATCAGATTTCTAATGTAAGGTTAGCTACTTTGCGGATTGGTTTGATTCTCTTTTTGGAGTTTGCTTTCAGTTTAACCCTTTCAAGGCTCACCTACATCTAAGGTGCTTAATGCCTGAATTTTTAAAAGGGTATAAAAAGCCTCATCTCAAAAATCCAGAGAAACAAATCCTGAAATGTTGCATTTTATTCAATGCTTTGAGAACTTTCAAATTGAAAATTTCCATATTTTGAAGAACTAAAATTATGGTCAACATATATCCTGGAAAAGATGAAAAATATAGAATTAACTGATCACCTGACCTGTATGTCTTTCCTGTTCGGTCATGTAGTTCAAAGCAATGTCTGCAGTTGTAAAAGCCACAAAAATCTTACTTCATTTTCGAGACACTTGTCCCAGTAGACTTCTAAAAGATATGTTTATCTCAGCAGTCAAAGAAACCTAGGTATATATGTCTTGAAAGGCTGAAGGAGATGCAAGCTAGTAAATCTTACCGAACTGACGCTGAGTTTTACCATCAATATGTAAATGCAAAAAGTAATTGAATTAGGTTATGTAGTCAGTGTGGTTGAGTTGGTAAAAAGCATTCACCTGCAGAATGTACCGGATCAGATTGGTTTATCAGGATGTAGATTCGAATATTACTATTGCCTGTTTGTTGTGCAAATTATGTACGAGTCGATATATTTGTACTTGGGGACTTCTTTTTTTTTTTTTTTTTTTTTTTTTTTTTTTTCTTAAAATTAATTCTATTGCCATAAAATTTGTTCAGTTTTAAGCATTTTTTTTTTTAATTTTTGTTTTTGTTTTTTCTTATATGTTAGGTATGAGGATAGGGCAGAATGATATTGACCAACTCTGCCATTAAATAGCCTCCATGTGGTTTTGTTTGTAAACAAACTGCTTTGAGACCAGTCAACCAATCAGAATAGGCCGCTGGATTGTTCCAATTAAATTTGGTATATTTCGCGAATCAGATTGTTAATGAAACATTGTTTTCTTTTTCTCCTCTAATTTTATTGCTTGAAGATTTTAGTTGTAGCTGGTAGCCAGTTATTCATTAAAAAATATATATAAATGAGAATTATTTTTACTGAATTATATAATACTTATACTACTCCACATTGACATGTGTTGTACTTTCTTTTCTAGTGTCTTGATTTGTTTACCCTTATGTTCAAGTGCATTGATTGATCTTTCCAGTGGAAGGAGGAAATTGTTGCATGCTAATTGAACTCTGTGAGACAGTCCTGATTCATGTATTACAATCTTTAATAATCCAAACTTTTTTTAAAACTCAAAGGGTGAAGCTCTTGTTGATAGATATTTGTAAATACAAATGCTTTTATCAAATAGGTGGGGGTGGACAGTAACATTCAAGTTTTATAGGATAAAAAATACACAAATTTGTACTTAACCCACCCCCCTCTCCAAATGAACTGATTCATCTAATGTGCAGAACTTTGAATAATTCATACACTGAGCCCACTATACAGTGATATTTGTCAACCAGTGATATTAATATGCGGGAATAACTGCTTTTATCAGTACAAATAATTCATTTTTATGCTTGGAAATAGGTGATTGTGATAAGATTTTGAAATGCAAAAAGTATTTTACAATAGAAAAATTGAACATTATGAAAATTATCATACTTTGTATTCTCTCAGCTGAAACCACCTTCTACAATATGTACTTGACCAGCAAATGTGTCCATAAAAAACATGGGTTCCAGTCCTGAAGTATAGTCAGTTACTTATTGTCTGTTACTATGTCAGATCTACAGAATTGTTTCCTATGAATTAATGCTTACATCTCATTATTCCAAGTGTTCATCTAGAACTTTTATTATAGAAATCTATGGTTGCATTGGAGCAAATTATTTATATTGTTGTAAATATAATCTAATTTGAGAATATGGCTTACAAAAATGAGACTGGTTTCTGTTAATTTTAGTATTACTGTGAAAAGTATTTTCTTCCTCTCTCCAAGAAATGTTGGAAAGAGTTTTCCATTTGGGCAAATATATCTTTTCTCAACTAAGGCAGGATAAGAACAGGATAAAATGTTTGCTTTCTATGTTTGTCAGTTAAATGTGCCTCACACAAAAAAAAATATCTACCAAACAAAAACTCCTATGTTGTGTAACTTGGTATTGATCCAAATTCAATTTAACTAGCTTTCTGAAAGACTAATTGAATTGTTTTGATCAAATGTAAACATCAACTAGCGTTGATTATCATTTGTAAGGAGTTGAGTTCAAGTTGTAAAATCAGCCTCTGACATTGTCTTGTATGAGATTTCAGTTGAGTTGCAGTTCAGTCGAGTTGTCACACTTTGTATCTTTGCCATCAAGAGACTTATGTTGTCAAATGATTGATTAGAATGAGATAAACTTATCTATATAAATCATAGTATTTTGGGTCTTTTCATTAATCCCAACAAGAGCAAAATTTTCATAACCAGTGAGAATTGAAAAGTCAAGTTTTTTCCTATTGATTTTCCCCATTCCCACTTTGTTAGTGGATACAGTTAGGGTTTTCGATTTCATGAAGAGGACTGTCTTTTTTGGTGAGAAATAGATAAAAAAAATTTTTTAAAACTTGACCTGTGATGCATTAAAAGAAATAATTCCAATCAATTTTTTTTTTTTTTTTTTACTGGCAGTTGATGTTCTCATAGAAAAACACAGAAAATGGTTGTTTCTGATTTTTATTTGAAAAATTTCAGAATATTACATATTGCAATATTCTATAAGTAAGAATCTATTGAATCAATTTGCTCCTCCTCCTGCCAATACTTCTATGGATTGTTGAACTTGGGAATATTGAACTTTTTTTTTTTTTTTCCTACCTGATATTGATATTTTGTGATTATTGCTCAAATATTTGGTTGGCTAAAAAGTTAGTTCTGTTTCATCATTGAATGGTATTAGGAGTGTATAGTTATAACTAATTTCATTTTTTTTAAATTGCTTTTGATAGTATCAGTTGTCATATCAGCATGCATTTTGTAAAAAAAAAAAATTGTTAAACTTGGCATATTGTTTATTAATTCTAACATTGAAAATGGAAGAAAATGAGCAATTTTCAGCATATTATGCTTATTTTTATTTTGAGAAAAATAAAACTAACACAAAAGGTTATCACAGTTTATGAAGGCACTGTGAATGTGTTGTATTGTTTTTAGTTCCATGCTGATTTCTAGCTGAACTATTCCCTGGTCAGGTAGACCAAAGGAAGATGATCAAATCAAGACATCACTTGAAAATAATCAACATTATACTTTGCTAGAGATAACCAACGTATTCAAAATATCTAAAGATATATTATTGCTATCTTGGCTATTTTAGTTGCTTTGAAGTGTGGCTCTTGGACATGTTGGACTAATAAAATCCACTGAACTGTACCTGTATGTGTGATTAGCTACTTAAACATAATGAAAATGTTGTTTTGTAACTAGTATTGAAGAGTGGATACTTTTCAACATGAACACAAATCATGGGCCAAGTGAAATGAATCACCCCTAGCCCTACCTAAAATTAGTATTTATGCAAAGGTGATGCTGTACATGTGGTGGGATAAGAAGCGATTTTCTTTCTTGGTTTATTGTTTTTTCTCCAATGAGCTTCAGGAGAACCAAATGATCGCTTCAAACAGGAACTTTACCAATTAGAATAATGGAAGGCAGTGATTGGCAAAGTGTCTGGAATTTCGGAGAAAAGGTAATATTCTGTCAGGATAACACTAAATTACATTTTATTGGTGACCAGGCAAAAATTGCTGCAGCTTGGTTAAGAAGTTTCAACTCAATATTGCGCTTTCAAATCGCCATTTATTCCAGTATTTACAGAATTCTCTTGGTGAGGAAAATTTCAGTTCCCTCAAAGACTGCAAAAGGCACCTAGAGCCTTTTGCATCCAATTTCATTGTCCATCTCTATTACAAATATACAGACAGAAGAACATACAATTTTGAATGAGCAAATACACTCTGGTCTGTTATTATTGATTATTAGATGTGATATTCTTCATTTGTTCTCTATGCAAGTTTCATGTCCATCAAATTTTGTATCTGGCGTTCACAAGATTCAGTTTTATAAAGAAGTTGAGAAAAATACTACTTCATGCTAGATGTTCTCTTCCCCTCCTTTAGTTGCAGTCCATCCATTGGGCCTACTTTTCTCATGCATTTTTACCTTGATATTTCAGAATGCTATTACTCTTCCTACAAGTATCCAACTCCAACCAGGCACTGTACTGGTCAAAAATGACCAGGGTCAGTTGGTATTGGTACAAGCCAGTCAAGCGAGTGTTCTTCAACCACAGACTTCCACAAACACTGCTGTTCTGCCTGGAAAATTACACGGTGCCAAGGTAAGTAGACCCCTATTTATACAGAGCTCCTCTTCCATTTCTATAGATATGTTCAAAAAAAAAATAATTGCTTAATTAATGTATTATAGATTTTACATGAGAGCAGTATTGTTGCTCACAGATACTTTGTTGAATTTGGTCTAAACTTTTGTCATTCCCCAACAATTATCTTTGTTTTAATTATGAACTGAATCTGTAAATTGTACTCACTTCTCTGCAAGTCATATTCTCTACTTGATTTGAAAGACAACTCTCTTGTAGTTCTGAGGAAGGATATTATTCTATGAGTATTCTGTATCTCTGGAGGCATGAATTGTCTGCACTGGTATTCTCATCTTTGTTCTTTTTGATCATTACATTTTGGCCAATTTATTCTGACTTTCCTCAAATGTGACATCTAGTTGGTTTTGTAAATTTTGCCACCATTCCAATGAGAACGATCGTAAAGATACCATATTTACTCATGTATAATCCGAGAAATTTAGTATTAAAAAAAAGTGTCAAAATTGGGTGGTAGCCTTATACTCAAGAATCTCTTCTAAATCATACGTGCATATATTACTAATTTTTAGCTACAGTAAGTGGGGAGTCTGCTTGTATTTAGGAACACATTGTACTTGAGTAAATACGGTTCGTCGACCTTGGTGAGACGAGTCTTTTTCTTGGATCCATGTATTTTTCTCATTGAAGTAGTGGCAAAAGTTGGCAAAATGAAAATTGTGGGCTAGATAAGGAATTGTATTAGGTTTATACACATGAAATGTTGTTTCTGTTTTTCAATGTCATAAAGAATAATATTGTGTTATATTACTGATTTTTAGCTACAAAAAGTGGGGGTCCCATTATATTCGAGATCGCATTGTACTCGAGTAAATACGGTAAGTCAACTTTGGTGAGGCACAAGCCTTTTGTTTCTTGGATCCATGTATTTTTCTCATTGAAGTAGTGGCAAAAGTTAGCGTAGTAAAAATTGCAGGCAAGATTAGGAATTATATTAGGTTGATACACATGAAATCTTGTTTTTGTTTGTTTTTAATGTCATAAAGATAATACTAAAAATGATTTGCCAGTTGCATATTTCTGTAGATTCAAAGTAAATAGAGATGTAATTCATTATTATTTGAGATTTTTTAGCCTTTAACAGCAATGATATATTCACAAGTTAGACTAAATTTCAAGTATGATTTCAAATTAGGACCTAATGCTGCTCAAGCCACCGATACTAACAACGAAGCATTTGGAGTGAACGCTTCTACAATACAAACTCTTGTTCAGTAAGTGTAGGTCTGGAAATATGGATACCAATCATAAACTTCAATGGAAACCCTAATCTGTTTTTAATGATAAAGGATTATTGAAAGCAGTGGCCAACAACCCATGAGTAATGGTTTGAGCACTTTTAGAATTCTAACTGCAAATATTTTCATCTAGGGGCAGTTAGAAAGGTCAAATGTTTTTCATGAATTGAATGAAATGCTTTATGATAGCGTCCAATCCCACACCTCTCAGTTGACTGTGTCTAAGCTTAGAGAATGGGGATATCGAGTTTTGCAGCATGTTCTCCTGGCATTTCTCCGACAGGTTATCTTTTCAGGCATTTTGAATTTCATGTCCCTATTGAACCTTTTATCATAGGTATCATAATTTGTGCTTTTACTGAATTTGTGACCTCTAAACCTGAAGGATCATATAGTGATTGCATATTATCATTGGAGGATTGTTGGAAAAGGGCTATTGCTTCAAATGGGTCATGTTTTGATTGAATCTTTACTGCTCTTTGTATATATAATCCTTACTATTAAAAAAAATGACCTTACACATGTAATAATCTAATATGATGGGCCTATGCCAAACAATGCTAAGCTTTGTGAATATCTATCAAAAGAGTCATTGCACCCCTTTCAAAGTCTTTATTTAGCCAATTTGTTGGAAAAAAGATTGTAATAAGATTCTTATTTCCACTTGTTTGAGTAGTATACACCCTCACATTAAAATGCAGTAACCTATTGTGGGTTTGTAGGCCATAGAGAAACTGGCCTTCAAAGAAATCGTAAAAAGTACCATATTTGTGGATTGGTAATAGGCTAATACCATTAGATAGTCTCCTTTTTTTTTCATCTTTTTTGCTTATTTTAAGAGTATGCATCTTCAGATATACCTTATTTACACAATTAAAATGCTATGCAATAATTTGGTTTCAATACTTTACACAATTACTTCTATCAAAATTGTCTATTTATGCATCTGGGAACTCTGTTATTTCAGACTGTCAGCACTCAAGATCAACCAAGACAACAAACTCCAACTATTCTGACCATCCAACAGCCCCAGGGTCAGGTCCCTACCACAACCCATCACACAGTGTTACGACATTCGGTGCCTGTAAATCATACACCTATTGTGTCCCTACAGAATTCTAATGTCTCGACAGTTAGTCAAACAGCGACAGCATCGACCACCTCAGTGCCAGGTTCTGTGTCTGTCACACAGGCTGGAGTCATACCAGGTGAGTTTTTTTTTTTTTTTTTTTTTTTCCCATGGAACTTGGTGGATTTGTTACGTTGTTTTGGGTTTTTTTTGGGGGGGGGGTCCTAAAATGTCAAAGGAACAACTAACTTTTATGAATAGTTGCTCTTCTCTGATGTTGGAAGAGATGGAATTGAGGAGTTCATGCCTTTCCTACTTTAGGTTTTGGTCTTCAACTTCTAAATGCCAACTTTACATGCACCTGCTTGTGTGCACACGCTTATACATATAGTATGTATGCACATTCAGTTGAACAGGGTTTTTTTGCATTGCAACTTGTTTTATCGAGACCCTGTGCTATTTTTCTGAACTGTTTAAACTTTACCTTTTTTTTTTCTTTTTCCCCCATACCTAAACTGTCTCAAGAAAAATTGGATCACTTCAATACACCCTCCATTTGGGTAGCAATTCCATTATCATCCCCTTTATAGCAGACTAAAGAAGAGGAATGTTTTATTTTATTGACAAAAGAAAAGATGGTGTCCTTAGGAGGTTGTGTTCTAGAAATATTTGGGATTTTTATTTGGGCATATACATATCCATCTGGACTTTTTGCGTATAATCAAATTCAGTGTTTTATCACGCTTGACTTATTCCAAGAGTCTGTTTTGTAACCAGTGAATAACTAGTGATAAGATTGACTGCTTAGAACCTGCTGTCATCCATGGGTTTTCCCTCCTTTATTTTTGGCAATGAAACATCTTCTCACTGAACTAGATTAGTGGGCAGGTTGTTGAAGTGATCAGAAAAAATCTATAAATTCAACTGATATTCTTCTTAGAAAATGCCTTGAATGTTTTGAAGAAATGTTGTTCACAAGATCTTTCTCTTGAACCTATTGTGCCACTATAACCAAATTTAATCAATGTGTATTATATATGTGAACTCCCCTAATCACTGTCACATACATTTAAAAAAAATAAGCTAGACTTTTTATAAAAAAGATATATAATGAACAGTAAATTTCTTGGTTCTCTGTCTGTTATATAGACTTTCCCACTTATAGGCAAGAATTTTTCTGATAAAAATACTAGTGCCCTAATATAAGTCAGTTGGTTTATGGATCCCAACATTTTTACCTATATCATATATCTCTGAGAAAAATGCAAATAAATTTAAACCAGTAAGCCCAGTATTTCGGGCTGTGCTATTTTGCTTCATTGTAGAAACCATGTAACAAAATAGCGCTCAGCCTAAAATGAGTTTACGTTTGACAGCTACACTATAAACCCATTTGGTGTTGCAACTCCAACCCCCACTAAGAAATATATACCAGCAAACCAATTATGAAATTGAAATAGATATAACAAAAACATTTCAGTAGTCAATGTACCTTTTCTTTCTTTGAAATACTGAAATTTGGTATATTTTGGAATATTTGGTGATATTATTCAATAAGAAACAAAAGAATGTCTTGGTTTATTTGTACAAATCCCACTGCATTTTTATACAATGAGTGAAAGATGGCAAATAGTTTATCACCCACCTTCGAATATAGCCCATACCCATCCAGCAGTTATTGTAGCTTTCTTGGACCCCAACACATAATGGGGCACCTGTACCTGCTACTCACAATTCAAAATCAGAATTTTTTTAATTTTTTTTTTCTAAACTTCTCATAAGAATTAAAATATATCTGAATTTTTCACTAGTAGTAATCTTTAAATAATATTTTAAAGAAATAATGGATCAGAACTATCATCATAAAGCAACGGCCAATTGGCTTATATTACTGGGCATTGTTTATGGGTTCAATCCTCAATGGGTCTCCCAGATAAGCTGTCACTTTCAACTCTTCAGATCATATCCCCCTACTCAATCACTTTTATTATTGAAAAATGGCAAAATTGTTATTGAAATTACACTAATCATGGGGGGGGGGGGGGTTGTTTTTTTCATTTTTTTTATTTGTTGTTAAAATACCAATGTCATACTATTCGATAATTTACAGGTCAAAACAGCAATATGATTGACAATGTTAGAAAATGCAAGAACTTTATGGCAACTTTGCTGAAGTTGGCCTCGAATCAGCGGCCAGAGACTATCACGAATGTGAGAGAACTTATCCAAGGTCTCATTGTAAGTAAATCACTTGCTGTCTCCTTTTATCATCTGAGAACTTTTTTTTCTGAGTGTCATGTATGTCCTTAAAAGATGATTGTTTACTCACTGTGGAGATATATATATATATATATATATATATATATATATATATATATATATATATATATATTCCTTTCTTTAATTTTTTTTCTTCCAAACCATCCACTTGTACTTGATGACAGGTGTTGTGGAGATCCTGGGGTTTTTAGTTGATGGGAGGAAATGTTTAAAGGGGGCGCCACTCAGTCTTCCAAACAGGCAGCTGTGTTATTTACCCGTAGCTGGGGGAAGAGCACCATTCATCCTTTTTTAAGCATTTGTGCAAAATGAACACAAACTGTCTTGGCTGGAGTTTGAACTCTGTTTGCAGGATCTATTCTCTGTGCTGTTGAGTCATGCAGGAAGCTTGACAATTATCAACCCGTAATTCTATACCTCCCCTCCCACCTCCAATAACCTAATATTCATATCTGATGCTCGCGTTTCTTTCTCAGATTTTGTATCTGATTATAGCAAGACCTTCCAAATTTTTTTATACTGATGAATTTTGTATACATTTGACTATTTTGGAGACGCGTGCAGTTACGGGCTGCAACAATTCATCAACATAGTTGACAAAAATTGATAACGAAAATAGTAGACAAATTTAATTATCAACCATACATCGGTGATGTCATCACTCATGTTTCTAATGTTGTGGAGCTGAACTTGTTAATGTAGAAATTGGGGTGTTTTGGGGTTGGAGGTTTTTTTTTTCTTCCGTTCTTTATTTTATATACATCCAAAGTCAATGACTAATCAATCAAAATGACCATTAATTGCCGCCCTACATGCAGTTACATTTGAAAATGGTTATGTAATCATTCATCTCCTCTAAATACTTAGTAAAAATAAAGTATATACATGTAAATGCCTTCATAGTCTGATCTTCTATTTAATCTGACCAAAATCTGATCAAATGCAATGAATCGCATCTACTTTGTTCATTTCTATCAATTATTCTACTCGATAAACCATATATATGATAAATGGGTTGAAAGTGTTTTGAATTGCTACTGAATAATCCAACCAATGGGCTCTTGAACCTGGCTCACTGGCGGCCGAGGCCGGACACGGCAACTTCTGGCTCTTGATTTCATTGGCCAAGTGTTTATCTGAGCAATGATATAGCCAGTAAAAGAAACTGACTCCACTCTTTTTCAAGAGTGCCAAGATTTTATGCACTTTATAACTTTGAAATCCTATAATTTTTGAGTCTGAAATTACACGAAATCGATATGACAATGCAACTGAAAAATTCAAGCACAGTACTGTTTGGTTATAGTCTCCTACAATGGCAAGGCAAACTTTTTGCTCAGTGAATGAAGTTTCTTTGAGTGCTTAATGGTAATGTTAAAAATTAAATCTCTTGGTAATAACACTGAAACAAAAAATCTAGCTAATTTTCATCTCTCTCTCTTATTAACGGCAAATTTGATTTGATTTTTTCTTGCATTCATTTTATTTCAAGTCTTGTATATCTTTAAATTCCAGGATGGGAAAGTGGATCCTGAGAGTTTCACAGAGAAGCTACAAATAGAATTGCAGTCATCTCCTCAACCTTATTTGGTTCCTTTTCTCAAAGTAAGTATTGACTTGCTACTAATCCTTTCAAAACTTCTAGACATATATATCCCGAGGTTTCCATGACTGGCAGAATATATCTTGTAAATCGTAAATCTTTTAGGAACCCACTGGGGCATGTGTCCTAAAATATAAATCATATTAACATGGTTTTGGCTCTTCTTTTTTTTTTTCTTTTTTTTTTTCTTTTTTTTTTCTTCATATCCTTTAAGAAAATTCAGGCCACAAGCACTTTTATAGGTTAGTCTTGAGTGTTCAATTGAGCTCAAAAGCATTTTGTTCAAGTCCCTGAATATGGCCACTTCCTGCAATGATCAATCGATTTTTTTTCTTTTTCTTTTTTTTTTTTTTTTCTTCTCAAGAGTCTAAAAACCAAATTTCTCTCCTTTCTCATTGACTTTCGAATTTTTCTCAACAGAAAAGTTTACCCCTCCTGAGACAGTCGCTGTACCTAAACAAGATGTCCATCGAAGGTGTGCGGCCACCGCCTCATGAAGTGCTACGCCAACAGACGGTGTCCCCTGTGCCCACAACAACCACCGTGACCTCCACTCGGCAGACTGTCCACAATCAGACTCTTAGAGTCTCTCCCCATCCTGTGACAACTACCAATCTGGCAGGTCAGCCACAGGTGCATAGTGTTGCATCCAGTACACATCTGCACCAGCCATCGCAGGTGAGCATCTCGTGCTCCAATGCTATGCATGCCAGGAACATGAAGACAAATCAACCGAAGGTATTTACCCCCCTTTCCTTAACTTCCTTTAATTTTTTTTTTCGTACCTGTGTTTTCATACCTTTTGTGTGTTTTCATACCTTTTGTGTGTTTTCATACCTTTTGTGTGTTTTCATACCTTTTGTGTGTTTTCATACCTTTTGTGTGTTTTCATACCTTTTGTGTGTTTTCATACCTTTTGTGTGTTTTCATACCTTTTGTGTGTTTTCATACCTTTTGTGTGTTTTCATACCTTTTGTGTGTTTTCATACCTTTTGTGTGTTTTCATACCTTTTGTGTGTTTTCATACCTTTTGTGTTTGCTTATTACCAATTTTTCTTCAGGGTAAGAAAAGCTTTAGAAAATATTACAAGGAAGATCACAGCTCAATAGGTTATCGTAATTGACTTGACTCAACAGAAAAATTTTCTGTATAGGTAACAGTAATTAAAGTAAAAAGCAGGTTTTCAATTAAAGGGAGTGTGGAATGGCCACGTAGTCAATGGCACTGAGATTGGAATTGGCTGGCAGTTAAAACACTAGCTTAAATAGTTTGTGTTCCCTTTGCACTGATGCCCTTGAAGGGCTTGGGTTCATTTCTTCTCTCCTTAACTATGGGTAAGTAGTAGGGTAGAATGAGCTCTTGGGCTATGGTGGCAACCTGTCTAAGAAATGGACAATGATTCAACAAAGAAAAAAGACTGAAAAGGAATTTTTTTTATAACTTGATAAGTCTAGTGTTCTAAAATATATCAGTTAGTAAATCTTATCTACTGAACTCTTATGTATGCAGAGGGTGTCTAAGATCCCAAGCTTTACTCGAGGGTTTTGTAAAACCATCAGTTTGAATCAATCAATTAAACTTCCATTTTGTGATTAATGGCTACTCTGTCCTATCTGTAAGTTAGGATCTTTTACCTTAATTAGATATTTTATTTATCATTAAGGGTTTTTTTTTTTTATTATAATATATATATATCCCTCCCCACCAAGATATCTACTATATGTAGAGATGTCCATTGACATTCACTAAAATCCTGACAATTTGTGCTGTTGCATGATCCAAATTTACCTGTTGTCCCAAAAACCTTTTCATGCAAGAACTACATTGTACTGGTTTGAATTCCCGTCTTGACCACTCGCTTCAATATAGATATTTTGGATTTAATTTATCCCACTTTTAGGTGATGTGCAGTGACCAATTCTTGCTCTTTTAATTCTGCTTTGCTGGCACAAGCAATTTTCACTAAATATGTGAAACTGGGGATAAAAGGGACTCTACTTTTGTAATTTGTGCTGATCACTCTCTTTTAAGCTTAAGGTGAGAGCATATGATTCATCGAAATTGTTAACTTATTCCTTACTTGTGGACCCTAAGGTGGCTATGGAGCTTGATCCATGCAGTGCAGACCTTTCTGTACTGGACAACGGGAGACCGTTTTTTTTTGTTTTTTTTTTTTTTTTTCTTTCTTTCTCCTCCCACTTGCGCTGTTTGTCTTCTAAAGTGGAGATCAGCTCACACACTCAGTCCACTCTTTAGGCTTGGTGCCCTTCCTCAGCTTGGTGAGTGTAGACAGCCAAAGTGACTACCAAGCTGTAATTTTTTTTTCTTTTTTTTTTTTTGTCCGAGTAGCCTCCTCTTCGATGGACTCCTCTACAAGGCTGAAGGGTTCCACATACTGTTATAATTAGCTCTATCCCAGGGAGTGGATTCATCCAAAATAATCACACTATAACCGCCAGAATTTAAGCTTGGTTCATAGATTCCATTCTCAGTGCTGTTAACAGTTAAGCCACTCCACGCTTCAATCATACATCAGAATCGTCTCCCTTCGAATGAATGTTTTGATATTGAGTAACCCTTTCAAGATTAAGTATTGGGGGAATCTTGTTTTTTGGGGGTATTTTGGAGAGTTGTTGTTTTTGGGGTTTTTTTTTTTTTCTCTTAACCTCCTCCATGCATTCAGAAACTGCAGTTTGCCAAAACAATTTAATAAATGGTAACACATTTTATCTGCAGTAGATTTTCAAATATCCAAGTACATAGAAGCAGTAAAAGGCAGCAAGATTTTTTATTTACTTGTCATTGCAAAAGGGAATGATAATGTTAGAATACTGCTAAAATACCAGTTTAGATACCACTTGGTAAGATTATTGCTTATGTGATATTTGAAGCTCAAATGAAAATAAGGACTTACCTAACTTTTAGATTACCACTTAATACCTGGAGTTAGTAATTTTTCTTCAATGTACTTAACGGAAATAACTCATTTTAGTGTTACAAGCACATGAATTTTGAAAAGTTTTATTCATAGTCATTTAAGTTTGCAATTAACTATAATAATTTTTGTGAATTTCTGATGAGACAAATTATCCTTATTATACTCAGTTTCACTAGGACTTGTGTCCTCAATCAGTTATTGTTGCATTTCTGCCATTGTACCCAACTTTTTTCAGGTGTCTATCGTAGGTGGTAACCTTTTGAGAATTTCAAAGTAAGAGGTAGACTTGCAACATTACAAAAACAAATTAACTGATGAAATGTCCTTTACCACGAACAGCAGAATGAAAACAATCTACCCCTGTGGATTGAATAAGTAGTTTGGCTAGAAATTCCCAGGTTACCAGCTATAGCAGACACCTAAGGGAGGTCAGCAGGTACACTGGCTGAAATGTGACTATAACAACCAAGATGAAGACACTAACTTGCATAAATTAAGGATTATCACAGACTTTTCAATATTCATTTAATTGTGAGAATATAATGGATAGTTTTGAAATGAAATACTTTTGTGCACTCGGGATTTGTTAGTGATTTCTCACCCTGATTATGTAATATGACAATTCTGACATTTTTGAGATTGTCAGCAGATAAGGAACTCAATTTTTAAATCTTTAAAAAAATAGAATTTACCTCTGAAATTTGAATTGGAGAAAAATTGTTAATTTAATGAACAATTGACTGAATTAATAATTGAATATTGCTAACTTATTCTTGCGAATATTGTGAAAAATTTATTTACCGAAGGCTGGGTGTGATGTGGTTAAAAAGCAGGTTTTGATCTTGAGTAATTTAAATCTCCCATCACCATAATGCAAGTAAGGTATTTGCTGGTTTGCGATAGATATGCATGACTGGAATGTTGAACACATGTTGAACAACATAGCAAAGAAAGATAATCAGTTACCAGCTACCATACATAAATGATATTACCATCTGTGATTAAAACAAATAATTGAAATTCATTTTTTTGGAAATGGGTACCTGGAAATTTATAAGTTTCGTACTTATCGATAAGTAGAAAACTATTCTTTCTGATCATAAAATTCCATAATCTTTGCAGTAGCCTGAACATTGATAATTTGATATGTTTTAAAAAAAAAAAAAAACTTATGAATTATGGGCAGATTTTTTCTTTTTTTACACAAGTGTACCATGTGAGAAAGAGAAACCTCCTGAACAGGAAATTTTTTTTTCTTTTTCAGCATTCATTTCCAATCAGGAGATGATTTAAGATGAATAGGGGGCAGGATCAAATAAAAATTCCCACAAATTTAGTTTCTCTTACATATTATCTTTATAGAAATGTAATATGGTTGATATATAAAATCAATGAAATCATATATCATAATTAAAATGGGAGGTGGGTAGACTTGGAAAAAAAGATTCCTTAAAATTTTCTCATAAAATACCCTTCTATTAGGAAAATTTGTTCAAAATTGAATGTTTTCATCGAAATCTGACCATTAGCATATTTTTGAAATTTTTATATGTGGAAAATCTGGTTCAAATTTCCAAATGCAATTTCTGCTAGTCCACCAGTTCACGAATGTAAATAAGTTTTCAAATCCAGTTATCTTCAGTTCCATATTGTCTTCAGAAAAAGATTTTTGCTGATGATTTTCTGCAATCTCACTTCTAGTGATAAACACTCGGTTTACTATGATATAATTGATAGACTTCAAGTTACAGGCATTTTAATTGGTTTTTGCCCAAAGTCTGTGAAAGTGGTTGGAGTATAATAATTATCTAGAGTTGCTTGCAATTTAGCTTAAAGTTAATTTCCATTCATGTAAAAGATTATACAACTTGCTTTTCTTTTATACCTGTTTTTGCCACAAATTATTGAAGAGAGGTAAATTGGTAAATAATTGAATTAAAATGTAATGTTTTTGAACAATATCCGTAATCAGAATACGTCAAATCTGTAGTTTTGGGACATACGGAAAGTAAGGGTTCAGTTTAGTGTTATAATTACATTGTGAATAGAACCTCGACCTAAAACCTTTCTTAAATTTCTCGAAACTGATAAATTCTTGGAAGAAACAAAGATCTTATTGATTGTAAGTATGTAAATTTACATTGGAGAAATTTGCCAGTTGGTATTAACTGAATCTTAACCCCATCTTTTGAAGTATGTGTTTGCAACCTGCTGTCCTGCTACTAAGTTTCATTAGAATGTCTCTTTTCTGTGAATGCTTTTTGTGATAAGTTCTCAAAATTTTCCTTCATTTGAGTACAATCCAAAGAGTCTTTTATCCTAATCCTTCCATGATAAACATTTCTATAATTTTCTTCCTACAGACTATTGTGAAACATCAAATTTGTCCCGGCAGCCAAGTAGGCCATGTACAGGTACGAGGTCCCCAAGGGAAAGTAACTACTACTACTACAATGGCCCACACAGGTATAACGGTTAACAAAGGCAACTTTAGTACAGTGGCAACTACAACTGGAAAAACAAATCTGCTGAACACATTACCCACACCTGTCAGCAGCCTACAGACCCACTTGCCTATAAAGAAGGAAATACCTTCCACACATAAGGAAAAACGAAAATATGAGTCTTTAAAGTAAGAAAACTTTTTCTCTTCTTGCCCCACATAAGTCTCTCTCTCTGTCCTTTTCTCTTTATCCCAAAATCTTTTTTACCTTATATAAAGTGGCAAATTAAGCATGAACTATTATCATATTAATGAAATAGTTGGTTTCAAGGTTATTTCAATGTATTTTAGCTAAAATTAAGGTGTTGGGATTTCGGGAAAATTAGTATGCATAATGAACATAGGAGTTTTGGAATGCAACATATTATTTTGAGAGAGAAAGGCTTGTGTGTGTGTGTGTGTGTGTGTATGGATATTTCTTTGAATACAAGTTATTTCTAAGTGTCTCATACTTTTTTAAATTACTATTTGTAGTTTTGTATCATAAAATTTCAAACTAAAACATGTCTGGTTAGTCACTTAATAAAAACCATCATGTGACCAACATCTTTTGGCAGCACTCCTTGTTTGAGCTGATCAATTAAAAAGGTGAACTTTGAGCAAATTACTTTTCATCATCTTATAGTGCAGTGATTATTAAAAAATCCACATTTTCAAAAAACTAAGGGAGCAATTTAGTATTAACTTGCATTACTAATAAAAACTCATGGGGGTGGGGTTACTCCTATAGTCCTAATGAGGAATGTTTAAATTTTCAACTTGCTAGCACTATTGGTGCAGCCTGTACATGCTAATGCTACTTGTGCATACATACCTAGCCAGTCAGGCAGAATCACTTAAAAACTGAAAAAATAGTTTTGGTTGGTTTCTAATTTACTTTTTTTTTCTTTTTTTTTTTTTTTTTCCCTTTTTCAGAGACGACGATGATATTAACGATGTTGCTACAATGGGTGGAGTTAATCTTTCTGAAGAGACTCGCAATATTATGGCTACTAACGCTGAGTTTATTGGTACTCAGACCCGGTCATGTAAGGACGAATGTTTCCTGTACCACAGTCCACTGTCAAGCAGAATTAGTACCATAGGTATGTTACCAATACTACACTTTATCCAAAACCTTCATTTGTACCACATAAGGATAGGATTAGGATCCATCCAATCTCAATGGTAATGATGCAGGACCCAACTAATTTGTGGGCACTGCTTGTATTGGTTCAGTACATAATATAAGTCATGAAGGGTTTTGAGAGGTTCTGATTCAAATTCAGCTTTCCGCAGCTGTAGATAACTTACAAGGTCTATCCAAAAAGTATCCATTCATTCTGAATATCTCTGCTTAGAACTAGTTGTATGGCCTTGATGTAACTTTGCTATTTTACCATTCATGTGCAAACTCTCCTATGGTGTTATGCAGTCAGCATTGAGATGCTGTTAAGTAAGCTTGTGTACTATATGTGACTCACGAGTCATGCTTCATGTATTGTGTAGGGTTTTTTGGCTAAACATATCACGCAAATCTATCGAATCCCTAAGGGCCCCACCCCGTGTCTAGTTTTTGATCCCTGCAATTTCTGGCCTTTTGCTGTTGATAGGGAGATTTTAAACTCTGGATGAGATTGAAGAGAACAAGATGCGGCAGCTAATGGTGATCCTGAAAGGACTTGAAAGTGGAAAGGGTGCCAGGATAAGTTACGGGTCCCAAAGCTAGTACTTCTTTTTCTTATCTTAAATATAAATGGCTGGATCCTTTCCAGACAGGCTTTGTACTAAGTTCAGTTTTAGCTGGCTAATTCATCCTCAACCATGAATGCTCACTCATTAACTGGAATATTGTGGCAGTGCTATTACAATCAAAATTGTTAGTTTTGAACAAATTTCTTTGAATGGGTTAGCAAGAAGCTATGACCAAGAAAATCATGTTATCCATAGCAATTATTTTATGCAGACTTTTAATTTTATTTTCATATGTAGGTAGAATTTTTTTTTTTTTTTTTTTTTTTTTTTTAATGAAAACATTCTTTCTGTAGAGACATGAGTACTTTGAAGAAACATTTTGTATTTAAAAACAAAACGTATTTATGTGCTATGATTGTTGGTTTTCTGTTTGGAGGGTTTTTGGTATGTATGTCTTTGTTTGTTTTTTAATATTTTGAAGATTTTTTTCTGTCTTGAAAACGAGATTTTATTTCCTCTTCAGCAAAAAAGTTTGGCATTGAAGAAGTACCCTCAGATGTGATCAATTTAATATCTCATGCAACACAAGAAAGACTCAGAGATTTTGTTGAAAAACTATCAACAATTGCGGAACATAGATCTGAAATATACAAAGTGAGTATCATAATCCCCCTCCTTTCCTTTCCATTCACTCTACATTTCTTTTCTACTCCTGAACCAATGGGATATTCAGTCAAGGTTTTGTATCTCCAATTCCCAGAATAACCTTGTTTTAAATGTAAAATGCAGTATTCAGTCAATTAGTATAAAAATATATCAAGAGTTTTTCTCTCTGACCTTTTTTTTTTCTTTTCCCTCTTCCAAGATGGATGGTAGATATGAAGTAAGAAGTGATGTTCGGACAATCTTTAAACACTTTGAAGAGCTCGAGCGGTTGGAAAAGAAAAGGCACGAAGAGCAAGAGAGAGAAATGTTGCTGAGAGTAGCAAAGGTGAGCAGTTTTTTCTTTTCGTTTATTTCGTTCTGTGTATTTTCTGTTTCTTTCTTTGTTACCATCAGGTTGTCTTCCATGCCACAATGGTTAGCAAGCTCATTTCATGAATATGGAAATTTTGTGAGCCTGATACTCACTGAGTACTCTACAGCTGTGGCTTTTTGACTAAGCTAAACTTGGTAGATATTCAAGTATTCTATCATGGAGTGATGGTTGGCAAGTTAATCTCCCTGATAATTACCAATTTGTGCGTTCAGTCCTCATTTAGTGTCCATACTAGTAGCTCAATGTCAAAACTAAATTAACTTGTATTAGTTTGACCAAGATACCTTAAATTCTTTCTCCCCCCCCCAAAAAAAACACCACTTGGCCATCACTTATAGAATCAATAGTTATGTGGAGATGTTTATTAAATTTGCTTTGTATAGCACAAGGTCACAATCGTGAGGATCAAACTCTGTAGTAAATGGCCCATGAGACTACATTGGCAACCATCACACACACACACACACACACACACACACACACACACACACATACATATATATATATATATATATATATATATAATGAGCATTTGAAATTTGAAAAATCGACTTTTTAAACTTCAACTACTTTACTTTTTTCATCAATTTTTCTTTAGTGATATTTTTGAGATATATATTACATTGCAAGCCATTTGTTATAATCATGGATGATATCAAAATCAGTTGGTTCCAAACATTTGATTTAAAATGAATTAAAAATTACCATATATCATCTGCTTACTATGGTCAAATACCTCTTTAATGTAATCTTATTTATAACAGTGAATTTGATATAACACTGAATGTAAATTGTTCAGATCCCAAATTGAATTTCACTCTTATTCTTGTTTTCTGAATTGATATCAGTATTTTGATATAAAGTGGTAGAGGATGTATTGTAAGCACTTTCTGTGTTTGCAGAATAGAAATGTTGATTTTAATTTCTTTGAATATAATGCTATGATACAAAACCACATTTTCCTTTTGATGTATTTATCTTCACATAATATACTTCATATTTTTTCATTTAGTTCAAATTATCTCATAAGTACAAACAGTTTTTATGAATGCATATTATTATATTCAAGGGTTGTGACTAAAAGAACCAAGGTGAGGATACCTATTTCTGAACTACTGTTGACTAAGATCATATTGGCTTCTTTTCGTGTTATTTTTTATTTTTTTTTTTTTCTTTTTCTGATCTCTCTTATTTGTGCAAATCTTTTCTTTCTTTCAGAGCCGATCGAAGCATGAAGACCCGGAACAGTTAAAGCTTAAGCAAAAAGCAAAAGAGGTAAATTGGTGTTACTAACAATTTACTTTGATGTCAATAAATTTTGAATTTTTTTTTTTTTTTTTTTTTTTTGTGGCAGCTCTTTTGTTAGCATTAACATAGTTTTTGTCGTACATCAATTCCTCCTAGGCATCCATTCCTTTTTAGGAAAGTTTACTACATTGACTGTTTATGAAAGAAAATTCAATGTGATAGCTGAGGGTTGTTTTATAGTTTTCAAAAAAAAAAAAATAGCTATACAAATCTATATTGTTGGACCATTGTGTACGCTAGAGTTTATATACTGAATGTTTAAGTAAATTCAAATTAAATCACTTGTACAAGGACATTCTAGACCACTTATAATTATGTTGAGGATACCCTTGTTTCTGTTGGGTATTCTCATTACTATTGTTACATCATTTACCACTTAGATGGAGTGCCAAGTGTATGAATAGAGGTGCACAGTAGAGAAACAGATGTGCCTTGAGCTTTGTCTCACTTTTGTTCGTAGAGCATTGATCTGGAAGCTGGTCAAAATTGTAACCAGTGAAGTTGTTTGCATGTGGCATGTTGTGAATTGGAGTTACAGTTAAGATCACCAGAAGTTTTTCTTGTAACTTTGTTTATATACTTGCATCCTTGTTCTTTGGTCTTACAATCAGCCAAGCAACATATAGACAAGGAAAACAGTAGATATAATGGTTTGTCTTGGTATAAATAATTATCTAATCTGTTCACAAGTGTGGCTCAATACTGTGGTGTTGTAGTAGTAGTAAGTAAAAAAAAAATAGTTGTTTTAGGGAATACAGAAGGAAAACTTTTACTCGGTGGCAGACTTGATAATGAATTAATACATAAAACCAGGATAAGGGAAATTACTCCCATGTTAAACTACTATGCTAAATGCTCCACTGATATTGTATGATTTTGACACTGTTGAGATATATATATATATATATATATATATATATACTTGGAACCTTCTATTTTCCACTATCTTGCATCATCTAAGATTTTTTTCGTGGCCCTGCTGGGGCTGTCTGTACAGTAAAATAAAACCACTGACTGATTGTAAGAACCGGCAATTTAGAATAAAATATTTCAATACAGAAAGAAAATCTCCCAGTATGATCTATATAAATGTTGTTCATTTGGAAAGTCCTGAGCTTTCACTTTAAAAAAAAGATTAAAAATGTTGTTTGTTTTTCTAGTTGCAACAAGCAGAAATGGAGGAAATGCGACAACGAGAAGCTAATATCACAGCGTTAGCAGCCATAGGCCCCCGGAAAAAGCGGAAAATCGAGGTGGGAGACACAAGTCAGGTAAGTCAAATATAACAGATTTCAAGAATTAATCACTTTCTCTTGAACTAAGATGAGCATATTTTGAAAAATGATTTGTGGGTTTGTGTACAGGGTGAACATGAAGTCCCTCTCCTAGATTATGTACATCTTTAATACTATTCTTGATGGAAACATTGATATTACATAGCCCAATTAATAGAATCCATCCATATAAAGATCAGTGTGTTCAAATTTGTTGGTTTATTTGTTTGTTCAGTTATGAGATAATGGTGGGGGATAATTTTTTACATTATTTTTACATCTCCTTACTTTTTGTGTGCATGTTCTGTTTTGCCTCTCTCAAGCCAGCAAACTGCTGCTGTGTCGTCACCTTTCTACTGGTGCAGGTTGCCGCTTGACTTGCATAATACACAAGCTTGCATACATTGGATGGGTTAGGTATGACCACTGAAAAGATGGGGGATAGTGTATGACAATGGTGGGCTTAGGAGGAAGACATACTGGAAATTTGGAAGAAAAGAAACAATTGTTTAAAAAGTGAAAAATAATTTTATCACTTCATCCAGGTGAAAATCGAAATAAAAACCCTTTGTTCCGAGTAAAATCTTAATCACAAACCACTTGAAATTATTGAACTAAAAAAAAAAAAAGACTGGGAATCATTTATGCAATCTGGGTACTTCTGAGCACAACAAGGAATCTGACCTGAATTCTTGGAATCACACTACTTTATGAACGTCTTCCTCAAAGGATTATGCTATAAATACATTTCTACTAAAATATATATTTGCATGATTTATCCATGCTAGAATGATCCTGTCTTTATTTATTTATTTATTTTTTTTCTTTTGAGGTTGCTATGCTAGTATGTATCAAAGTGGTGTGATTAATAATAGGTAAATTTATAGGAATATATATTTTAGTATGAAACTAAACTCCTTCCTTCAAACAATTTAATTTGTTGATTCCCCCCCCCCCTTTCTTTCCTTTCTACAACTCTCCATATTTTCTGTTTTTAGTAATTTTGAAACAATGGGTTAACAGAATTGGTGAAAAACTCAACTGAGATATCAGTAATAGCCAACTACCTCGCTGAAATACGTCTTACTATATCAGCAGCATTCTGTTGTCTGTGTTCACTGTACTGCTTTCCTCTCTTTCTGTTTGCATTGGTGTGACAGAGAACCAGCAGATAGTGACAAAGCCTTCTATTATATATTGTGCCTGTCTTATATATAAGAGGGGCTGGATTAGTTCTAAAAGATGCATGTTTGAAATTGGGGAAAGATTTTATACTTACCTTATATCTTAAATTGAAACCAACATTCCTATTTGATCACTAAAGTTCTGATCAGTAAGTATCACTAAGAGGATTCCAATCCAAATGAAAACCTAAATTCATTCCCTTACCTTACAAGAAAGAAAAACCTAAGCATTATAATGGCACACATCTTTAACTAATATTTGGGTCTGATCAGTCATCTAGCTTGTCTGCCCCAATCATCTTTAGCAAGTTTTTGTGGGGTCAGATTTTTTTTTTTTTTTTTTTCTTCCAATAGCTGACAGGAGTGGATTAAACTTCTGGTTATGAATGGTTATCCACTGGTTGCTAACCAAAGCTAGAAAGCAAAGTTTGCCCTCTTATTTAGTTGGGATTAGAAGAGATAGATTGATGCTTTTTCCAAGGGAATTAGTGCAAAGTGAACACAACTCCATGTTACTTACACCACTCTGAGTTTCACAATTTAATACCTGAACTTGAATAAATTTTAGCTTTTCTTAAAGAACCGAGCAGTTTTTATAACTTCTGACTTGGGTAATTACAAAAGGAATTTATCCAATTTTAAAATTTCCAAAAGGCTTGGGTTGGTTCGATTTGTGATATAAGTAATGCTTTAGTGGGCTCTTATTTTCCCTTTGTTATATGAAACCATGGATGAGAATTTCACCCCCCCCCCCGAATCTGTCCCTATCCCAACAATGAAACCTTTTTCTTCTAGCAAAAACCCTTTACCTTAACCTGATCCCAAACACATCAATAAAACATAAACACTATTTAAATCTGATCTGCATTGACATATTCTCAGTTTTGAGAGAAATTAATTTTTTGAAGCTTCAGGAGGAGCTATGCTAGCCTGTCAAAGAGTATGTGCAGGCCCAACCCGTCATTTAATTTTATGAAATCTCTATGAAATATCATTTGCTTTCCTATGTTCTATTCGGAGCTTTTTCTTCCCTCAGCCAACATCAGGTATCCTTGCTAGTATTTACTAAGCTTAGTTTAGTAAGGCAGAGATCAGTGTAATGCAATCTTCCAACCACAGTTCCCCTCCCCCTCTTGTCAAGTTGAACATTGTCATATTTGAACAGCATAAACGTTTATTTCTTAAGTGAAACCTAATCCTTTCATTGTTCCAACTTTTATTTTGAAATATCTTTTTCAGAGTGGAACATCGTCCTCTCTTACAAATGGGTTGAATTCATCTCCACTTCGACCTGTAAGTATTTTTTTTTTTTTTTAATCCATTTTGCAAGATAACTTATCCTTCATTGGTATTCACTTTTTCTTGAAGTCTTTATAGTGGAAACCCTGTTCATGTTCGATCACAGATATTGTTTAAAATCTGTTTGACTATCTTGGAGATTCCATATAAATCTACACATCAAGTATTGTTTTAATGGGTTATCCAGAAATGTTGGGTTTTTTTCGGGGGGGGGGGTTAATACATTTATGTTCTGAATGAGTGATTTATTTTTGCTATTAGTAATTGGTCTTATATAACCACATCATATAGCTGCAGATGAAGCCTCCGATGACTTCATTGAATGTTTGATTGGTGCAATGGTTGTTAATTTGGTTTTGATTCAACAAATTCTAGGAAATTTCTAATATCTAAAGTTGTTGGAACCGCTGACCAATCTAGGAATATTGCATCAAACAACTGATTGTCCAAAGTTGGGAAGTCTTGAGAATATGCTGCATTTGGGAGAACTTCCCATACCAGCACCATGGCTGTTTGCTGTGCTGCATTTGCAACATGTTGTCAAGCAGCATATTCATGGGATGACATTCTTGCCAAGATCTTTTCTTTTCAAATGCATTATTCAAACAAACCAATAGCTCGCTATAGCATTGTACGGCAATTCATGATGAAGGATTTCTTTTGAATCTCATCAAACCCAGAAATTTTGCCTTCAAGTTAATGTTGAAGACTTTTTGTGTCTGGCTGTGAATCCTCAACTTTACTATGAGAATCCATTTTCAGTTGAATATGTTCTGTATCGAGCAAGAAGAAACTGATACTATTAAGATTTCCCTTATATTGTGCAAAATATGGTGTTGGGAACTTTTGCATTAAATTAGTGTAACCAGCACTTTTATCTGAGATCGGTAAACAAGTGGAGCCATTAACTTGAAATGTGTTGTACACAGGTGTAGTCCCTGAGCATTTCATTCAGTTAACTTGGGACCCATTTTTTTTTAAATTGTATGCCGGTAATTACAGTGTGTGCTTGATAAAATAAGGTAGGTATCAATGTGTCAGAAAATCATTTTCCTATACCTCTAAAATAAAATCCATTTCTTTATTTCCAATCCACAGGCGATGTCCCGTCCCAGAATCAAGCGTGTGAATCTAAAAGATTTAGTGTTCTTGATGGAACAAGACCGTTCTTTATGCCGGTCACCAGTATTGTACAAAACTTTCTTCAAGTGAAATTCTCCATTCTTCAGAGTGCTTACCCAAGAGGAAGAAAGAAACAGAATTTCAAAGATTTTTAATTTTTTTTTCCTCCCAATATTATACACATATGGTTTTTTAAAAAAAAAAGGGGAAAAAAAGGTATTCGTAAATGAACTGTGGCTCATCGTTTTTACTCTTGTTGTGTTCATCCCAGCCCTCACCCCCGACAATTTTATCGATGTTTCAATGGATGCCACAATGAAGAAAAAGGCTATTTTAAAGAATTTTGCATAGTACTAAGCTTTTATAGAAAACTGTTATGATAATTTTATTGACAAGTTTTGCAAGTGGGAGGCTGGAGTTGAAGAAATTTTTGAAAACTTCTCAAAGAATTCTATAATTTTATATATTTTTTTTTTTTCATTTTAATGAATTATGTGACTAGAGTCTCTCCTTCACTTGAGTCAGATTAAAAAAATTTTTTTTTTTTTTTTTTTTTCCTATTTCTTTCTCCAAATGACTGCTGTAAAGGTTCTCAAAATATTAGTTTTCCTCTTTCTATCAATTTCTTTTAAGAGCACTTTTCCTTAATATGGCAACATTTGACTAGATAAGATTGAATTATATTTTGGGGCTAGTGGTGTCTCTATAATTGACTGTTTGCATATGGATAAGATTTTTTTTTTTTTTTTCTTGAAGAAAAACTAGATCTCTGGTGCTGAGTGTGCTGGAGGCACCACGAATCAATTCTTCAAGATGCTCACAACACAGAGTAGAAATGAGTGTAGCTATACAGTTAAAATGGTCACCAACACAAAGAATTTGCCTCAAAGAAAAAAAAAGATAAATGGTAAAGACCTTTCTTTGAAGATGCAAGCGACAGATGTACATATCTATACATAAAAAAAATATATATATATATGTAGAGAGAGAAAGAGGGAGAATTGAAATTAAAATAATGTACATACAGAGAAGTAAAATGAAGTTATAACTGTTAAAAAATGATTTTAATGGGGGGGAGGGCTAATATTAAACCAGAAAAAAATGTCTATTGAACCTTCCATCTGTCACCCTGCACCATCACTATTAAACTCTTCTCTTTTTGTTCTTTATTCCTTTAAAGTGTTCATGTTTGATACTTCATTGCCTGGCTACCTTGACAAAAATCATAACAATCATCCGCTTGGTCATCATTTACCCTCACCATATGTTTATACACACTTCATCTATCCACTACACACCTCTTATTTATTTTGTGGGCTGCTTTTTTTTTTTTTTTTTTTTTCTTCCCCCTTTGGTTGTTGATGTGCCACATAATTTGATACATTTTTTTTAGAATGGGGGGGGGGTGTAGAAAATGGGTAAAAAAAAAAAAAAAATTTATATATATATATATATATATATATATATATATAAAACCAACCCACTCTGAAGTTACACTTGAACAGATCATTTTCATGTGCATCTGATGCATGTTTTCAACCACAATTGTTAATTGAGAAAACACAACCTTTTCCCCATGTTAAATACTATACTTGCTTTCTCCTAATTATTGAGTCTTATCAAGATGTTGCTGTTACAAAGTGACTATTTTGCTGCTCTAAAAAAATTCCTTTGTTTTCTTTAATCTCAAAGATGACTTTATGCTTTTTTTTTTTTAAACTTCAAATACAGTGTATTCTCAATGATGCATGGTATTGTAAAAAAAATTTCCTTTTCTTTCACTATGATGGCTTCTGGCTTCTCTTGAAAAATACTTGTAAAGAGAATGAAGTGTCCAACAGGTAACGGTTAGAAAGGAGAGATGAGACAAAGGCCTCTAATACTGTGTGTTTTATAATAAGATATATATTATAAAAACATAGAGCATAAATCACCCTCTCTTTCTCACATGTAGCTAGCTCCAGCCTCTTAACCTAAAAATACCAAGTTATCCGATTTTGATAGTTTTTTTTCCTCTCTTGATCTAGGCCCTTAAGATAATGTAATTTAAATTCAAATACAGTGGCTTCAGCCCAAGTGTAGCATATCGGGACCACAAATTTTTGCCCTTTTACAGATTTTAAAACAGATTTGGTAAAAAAAATTATTCATTTGCTTCTGTTCTCACACTGTTGGTTCTACTCAGTGGGTATCCCTCATAACTAATGTTCCATTTAATCTGTAGTATCTGTTAAAATTTTGTTCTTGAAACTTATATCGAAATGGCTACCATTGTTTCATTGATGGCTATAGTTTTTACAATTAAATTCCCATTAAGAGAAGTTTAATTTTGATTGTCACTTGGATCTGTGGCTGGGAATTTTTTTTACTTTGTTTCTGCTCCCTCCCTCTCTCTCTCTCTCATACATGCTGTCATGAAAAGATATGTAAAATGTCTTCCAATACTACATTTGGAAGCATTTTCTTATGATCAGCTGAGTTGAGCAAAGTTTATCATATTTAGGTGACTTAATATTTGGGGGGGAGTATTGTCTTTTATCCATGGAAAAAATGTTCTTGGATTAATAGCCGCTCCCATACCCAGAAGGTACAGTAAATTCTATTTATACGCTTCTATGAATAAAGGAGTTAAAGTTAAATAAGAATTATAAGGCTTATTATCAGTATTCATTTTTTTTTTTTTTTTTTTTTTTTTTTTTTTTTTTTTCTCTTTCTAACATGAATTAACATTTTTCTCTGGATAGATGGATGTTTTAGCTTTTGAAGAAATTCTCATGATTTTTTTTATTTTTTAGTGAGACTATATAACTTTGTTGGTGTAGTCTTCATAGATTTCTCATTTCTATGAAATTGTTCATAAAACTTCTCCTGTAATCTTGTGCCAAAAGTCGTTTATTTTGGAGCTCCAGTGACGAATCACATTCTCAGCCTTCAAGAAACAAATCCATATCTCACTCTTATAAGTGGAGAGATTTTTCTAAAGAAGTTTGTTTTTATATACTGTTGTTTATTCCTGTACACTCCTTGTAGAGCATAGGGCTGCTTGCAAATTCAGTAGCAAGTAGGTTTTATGGGGAGGGGGGTTGCTAGCTCCATACCCCTTTTTTTTTTCTTCTTTTTTTTTTTTTTTTTTTTTTTGTTGGTGTAACCTTCTCTTATGGGGCTAAAG
Organism: Thysanoteuthis rhombus; assembly: GCA_963457665.1. NCBI lineage: Eukaryota > Metazoa > Mollusca > Cephalopoda > Oegopsida > Thysanoteuthidae > Thysanoteuthis > Thysanoteuthis major. The sequence goes on from OY735207.1 coordinate 36,754,297, forward strand.
GGCTCCAACTGTCCTGCAATTTACCCATTACATGGGAGAAGTGACTTCATGTCTTTCCCAAGGGCATTAGTGCAAAGTGGACGTAAACGTCGGACGAAGCTCTTAACTTGATTTGCCGGTGCCATTTTCCGTACCGATAACTGTTACGTCACTCTGTACCTCTATCTTTTTTTTATATATTTTTTTTTTCTATTTGTCGTTGCTTGTTCTTACTTGGACTGCCGTCTCTAATCTTTCACATTTTGAAACCACTTCAGTTTTCCATTTGGCTGCATCTCAAACCTCCCTGGACCCAAACTCCTCTTTTTCTGATATCCTTTCCTATGTCAAAGTCTAATGATTGAAAGAAAGACAAGGAGTGATGAGTCGTTTTTGGTCCCCAACACTTAATTACTACCTTTCGAAGTGCTTCTGGCACTCAGAAAGTAACACAAACTTGTCATCACTTTCTCAGTTAACTGAAACTGTCAGCTTAGGGTTCTTCAGTTTTTAGGCTAGAGGGCTGAAAATTCAAACATTTCTACTTATGGGTTTTTTGTTTTGTTTTTTTCAAATTCATCCCCCTCCCCACAATATGATTTTAGTGGGGGGGGGTCAATTTACTATGTCAGTTTAGGCTAAATTGATCCTTTAATATATGTCTGGCAACATTCATGCTTGATTTCTTTTCTTTTTTTTTTTTTCTTTCCAATTCAAACTAATTTTAATGATCACGGCCCAACAAAGGGAAAAAAGTAAATTACTTATAGTTCACCCTTTTTTCCAAATTGATCACCCCCCCCCCCCAACACAGCATGCTGCCAAAAGATATAGGTCACGTGAAGGAATAACCAGACCCATTTTGTTTTTGGTTTGATATGGCTTAATACCATTGTTCATAATTAAGAATAGTCTCTGTATTTTTCATGGCTGCCATACTTCAATAGATAGCACCCAAAATCCTAATATAAAGTATTTATGTATAACTTGAAAGTAAACAAGGAATCCATTCCCTGATAGCAAAAAGATGACTTGAAGGTTCAGAGACGAGTCATTTGTGTACTTATCTAACTAGCATTCATATGAGCATCTACTCGGGGGTGGGGGTGCAGTTTTGTGGCTCAGATTGTGGTTGCATGTTTACCACCAGTGCTAATAGTCAGTATTCGAGCCCATATAGAAACCGGGATTGGGAATACTCATTTTAAAGGCCAACTGTTTATTCCCTCTTGGAAGATAGATTCAACACAATCCTTCTTGACCCCCCTTTGCCTGACTAGGCTAACTTGCACAAGTTAGTGATGATCTAGTCTCATAGGTAATTGTATTGTGAGTTCAATTCTCACTGACTGCCTTATCAAGTAAAGCTTAGTAAATATTATAAACTGCTCAGGAATGGGCAATTATTGTGGACAAAAGTAGATAAGATTGGTTTTGTTTTGTTTTAGGGGGGGTTACATCTAAACTAGGATTTTCTGTCAGTTTTTTTTTTCTCCTCTAAAATCTCTAAAATTGAAGCTATCTGCCAAAAAAGTGACAAAGTTGGATGTCTTTTCTTCATTAAGTAGTAAAAATGCTTCTTTTTTTTTTTGTACACTTTTTACTTCCATTGTTATTTTCTTTGCTGACATCTTCAGTCATTAATCACCACCAACCCCTTGTGTATTTGCATTCTCATCATATGTTCCAGCATTATCTATTTTCTTTATTCACTCCCAGCTAAATAAATGCTCCTTCCTGAACTATCCATCTACAACTCAGTGCTTATTAAAAGAAATTCTTAAAAATATTGCTTAAATACTTTCACAACCTAAGCCTGCTTTATCTTAACTTAATATATTCACGAATGTTATATCTGCAACTGGCACTTAGGGCTCTGTTTACTGTTTAGAATATCAAAAAAAGAACTTGTTTGGATTGATATCAATTATGGTCAACTAAATCAATGCTTCTTGAACTATTTCAATGTCATTTACCCACTAAATTTTCTTATATTTTTGATGACCACTCTATTCTGCCTTGTGTATAATTTTAATAGAGAATTCATTTTGTATCATGAGCTGAAAACATAAATTAATTCCTTTCTTAAAAGAGAAATGTCCATTTTTATTAAAGTTTTTGAAATCCTTAACTTCAAAACATGAGGGACAAAAAATTGACCAAAGAAATCTTATGATTTTTGTAGTTTACAAAAAGTAAAGTTTGTAAACAAGTCTTAGAATCAGATTCTTAAAAAACAATTTTTTTCTTGTTGTATATTTTTATCACAAAAATAAATCAAGTAAAGGAAACAAATATCTGCATAAATTAGGTAATTCTCTCTTTCACTCTTCTAGTCTCATTCACTCCCAAACTAATCTTATTCACCCATGGGTGAATCCATCATTAGTTTAAGAAGCATTGGTCTAGATCTAAGGCCAAATTTTTCTCTCCTTGTGTCCGGTTGTTTATTTCCTGTAAACTTCTCCAGGAACATAGAGCCGCAACCACTTCGTTCCAGTTTCAGTTGCAAGTTTTATGATGTGAAGTTGTTAGCCACATTCCAACCCACCTCCTTTACCTGGGCTTGGGACTAATTATGGTAACTGCCAAGCGACAGTTTTTTGGGGTTTTTTTTCCTGTCTGTAACTTTTTCTTAGATGGGCTCTCCTACATGGTTTTGGGTAGATGTGGATTCATGCCTCTCCCAACAGCATTCGCGCAAAGTGAACATAAACAGCCTCAGTTGAAACTCTATCCACTAAGTCAGTTTCCCATGCTGATTACTGTTATGAGACTTTGGTATCTGGGAATAGGAATAAAGTTGTTCAATAATTCATCTGTTTTGAAATATACTCTTCACCTGTTGGAATTAAATTGTTCTGGTTTTTGTTTTGTTTTTTTACAAAACAATCTGCAGTTAAAACCAACCTGAGATTTGAGTATGTCTTTTTCTTTTTTTTTTTTTTTTTTTTTTTTTTTTTTTTAGAAAACTGACTGCTCTTGATTTTTCTAGGGATATGTAGTACTTTTGATAAACCTAAAGTTTATCCACTTAGTTCTCTCCCGCTCAGATATTAGGAATTATAAATTTTTTTCAAATAACTGACTGCAGCTGGGTGATTCTCAAGTTTTATCTATTGAAGGAAGCTTTCTAGATTTCAAATCCATTTTTTTTTTTTTTTTTGACCTGAAGTCCATCTATTTACTTGCAAAAGAAACTTCAATAATAAATTGCAAGTTCCAAATCCTTTGATAGTAAATGTTGGATTTTTAAACTTCAGGGTTGAAATTTTAGAATCTTGGCTAATTTATCATTTTTTCGATAGCAATTAGATCCCATTGGAGACAATTGGCTAAAGCTTTTCAACATTTATCGAGGTCTGGATTATATCTCCACTTTTGTCCAAGTTGAGTTGCTACTTCTGTGATCCTGCTCTAGTGTAGCCACATCAGTCTTCCAAGCAGTTCGAGCAAATGGTCTCTTCTCAATGTTGATTTAGCAATATGTTGAGTTTAGTTTTTTTCACAGGATAGTTACTGGCCTCATATCTAGGTATCATTATTTTGATATTATTTCAAAACTTTGGTAAATAAAATGAATACTGATTGATAGTCATTTATTTTGCTTTGGTGTATGTTAAAATTGATCAATCAATCATATTTTTCCAACAGATCGGTAACACATTTGCATGAATCTAGTCAACACCTTAAATTGAGGTATTAATTCAGGTTTTGGTAGATTAGTCACTCTCGCACACCCACCCCAAAAAGGTGGGTAGCACCGTGTCATCAAACTGAAATTTAGTGTCTAAATGAATTGATGTGACAGACTTTTGGGGGGGGAATGAGGTTCCTTGAAAGTTTATTAACACTCTGCCATCTGTAGCTTCTGTGTTAAATAGTTTGGTATTATCCTGGCGCCGAACAATCAGAAGAAAAATGGAGGATGAGTTAAAAGGTTAGATTTTACTTTCTACCAACTATAAGAGTTCAGCAGGTAGAGGGGTTGTTGTGCATGGGCAACTTTCCCGCGGTTAAAAGGATTCAAGTTAGTTCCGTTTACAGCTTATGCTTTATTTTCCAATCTGCACTGCTTAATCACTGATGGTCTGTGTAGTTGCAATGGAAAGCAACCGAGATTAAGAGGAAAGGGAAAAAAAATAGTCAAAAATTGGTATTATGCCAGAATGGGAGTCCACACCTGAACAAAAAAATAAAAATCCCTAAACAAAAAAAAAAAAAAATCTTTTGTCAGTGTCAGCCCCCCAAAAAGTTACTTGCGTATCCCTGTTTTAAAATTTATACGTTAATCTTTTTCTTCATGAATTATTTCATTCCATCAATTTTACAAAACCATTTAAATACGTACAAATTTACAAACAAATTCTTAATTTGTATTTTATTTCTCTATCAAAGGAAATTACTAATAATTGAACTGTTTTTATTTTTATCTTGTATAGAAAAAACCTGTATGATACAGATAAATATTTATCAAATGATAAATGTAAGATATGTCGAAAAATTCACATGACAATTGGATATTTTTACTTTTAAAACTTGATTAGATTCACTTTGTTTGGCACATCAAATTTATAAAATTATTTTGAACTAATTTTGAATCATTTTTGTCATTTAATGATATTCAGTGCCGTACACATTACATTTTGATTAATTTCCTTCGATAGGAAAAATAAAAAGTAAATTGTGAATTTGCATAAGAAGTTTTAACATTTGAAATGTAGGTTGGGTTGTAAATATTTTGTGAAAAAATATTGATTTTATTTGTGTGCATAAATTGTTTTGTAAAATTCAGGATAAAATAATTCATGAAGGAAACAATTAAAATACATTGGAATCATAACATTTGAATTATAAAACAGGTTACTTTTTTGGTTAACTCTGGCTTGAGATTTTGTGCAGCAATTTTTTGTTTGTTTGTTTGTTTGTTTTTTTTTCTCTCCATGTCTGAACTCCCGTTTAGCATAGTACTCCAAAATTAATGGTTGAAATTTTTTTTTCTTTTTATTTCCCCTCTGGTGTCTCTCCCATTCTGCAGGACTTTGTTGAATGATACATTCTTCTGCCATTGGCTTGCTTGGTGGCCAAAGTTGTGCATTTCCTACAGGAATTGGTAGTCTGTGTTAAGGTTCAGGTAAAAAGCCAAAATTTCAGATTTAAAGGTCCTCCTTGCTTGAAAGAATGGTGCAACACCATCTTCCTAACTACCTTTTTACCTAGCCACCCCAATTTGATGGCTTTGTGCTAGTCTAAGCTTATCTTAGTAAATGTCGATACTATGCTGCCACTTGAATAAAAATTATTAGAAAATCACTTGGCAACTGCAACCTGTCAGGCATTTTAGTAGATTATCACAGAAGTTTTCTCGCTCATTCTATCTTGGCTTTACCCATTCATGAATTTCAAAAGTATTCTTCTGGTTATAAGAGTTTGTGTTAGATTTCACAGATTCTGGGCAGTGTGTTTAACATTGGATGTAAATTTTAGTTTATAATAATAGAATTGAAAATATTCTTTGCTCCATCTAGATAAGATATATCATCCCCAATCATAGAAATGGTTCTCAGCATAATTTAGTTCTCCATGTTGTCAAAAGGACCAGAAATTGTTTCCTCCAATTTTCAAGCCAATTGTTTTTTTCAACTTTGGCATTCTGCATTCTTTTTCAAGGATGCCAAGATTTTGTGCATTCAATAGCTTTGAAAACCAGTAACTTGTGTCTCTGTTCACATGTGATTGAAATCGACACATCACAACCACCAAAATCAAGCACTCAATTGTTTGGAGATTGGGTAACCTGCAGTGACAGGACAGACTTTTTGCTCTGCAATAAAGTTGTCTAAGTACTAAAAAACTCAAACTTGATTTTAGACATATTTTTCTTCCATTACTTCTTCTTTTTAACCCCATGTATTCTCTCGTATTGCACTTGTCACTTCAAAGAAAAAAATCTACTTTACATGTTTATTACTGGATTGTATATTTTACTCTTCTATTCTTGATTGACTGGGGTTTTTTTATGTTGTTTTTTTTTTTTTCTTATATGTTGTTTCTTTTTATTGACTGCACAATCTTCTCCCTCTGTCTATCCGCCCCCTCTTTATCTTTCAAAGATTCAATTGTTTTTTTACCATCTTTTCTCCATTAGAATTATCCTCCCTGCCTCAATTTTTTTTTTTTTTTTCCCGCCCAAATAAGTAAAGGTTGCCTGAACAAAACACGAGATTCATAATTTAATAGGATGGGTGTCTCCAACCTCAAATATAACTGACTCGGTTTTTGTCCTTTAATTCTAAATCAGCATTGATAGGTAAACAATTACACAGCTTCTGCTAATTCTAATGTGGGAATCTGGAGAAGTTATTCTTTTAAAAAAAAAAAAAATTTTTTTTTTCAAATTGTGGGGAAAAGTTCTGTCCTCTTGACAATGAAAATAACAAGGAAAACTTCATGCAAAGCTTCCTAACATTATTTATAATGTAAGTATAAGAGAAAAGTCTTGGAGCAGACTAAAGTTGAACAAGCTCAAATGAATTGGAATATTTTGATAACTGTATTAGTTACATAAATCTGTTAATCAGTTTTAATGGATTTTTTGCTATGCAAATGCCATTTTTAATAGTTTTGTTCCATAATAAGTATTAATGCAGACTCAAGGAACTTAAGAAATAATACTGGGGGAAACTCGGCAAAAGTAATGATTGGAAATTTAGACCCAATATCAATTGCTACTATAGTGAGTTCAGTCCTCACTGAGTACTTCCACACTTGTAGCTTTGTTGTATCAGACTGAGTCAAGCTTGGGAGATAGCAATACTTGGAAACTTTGCATTATCTGAATTGATAGAACTGAGAAAAATGGTAGAAATTATTGTGCCGAGTGGTTAGGGGGACGTAAGCTAGGTTTGAGGATGAGATTTTATCTACCAATTGTAGGGTTCTCGTAGCTTGATCGCAACAACCCGCTGGCCCTGATAACCAGATTTCTCTGAAGCAAAAGGAATGTTAGTTCTTGTCATCTTGAACTTATCTTTCATTCCTGATCTGGGCTGTTTACACACTCAGATTGACAATTTAGTGAAAAGCTTCTGAAATTAGGATAAAAGAAAAATATTAGTTAAAAATCAATAACAATACATTTCCTTTTTCTATACACTTAAGTCTTTTTCAAGATGGTGAGCAAATTATTGCAAAGTTGTACAATAATCTTATCAAATTGATTTTATTGAATAAGTATGAAATAATCTGTCAGCCTATTTATTACTAAAACTAATTGACTATTTAGGGCTCCCCATCCCCATTTACCTTTCAATTACCTTTTTTTTTTTTTTTTTTTTTTTTTTTTTTCCAACTGAATATCATCCTCTGATTTTGAATATTATTTGTATTTCTTTATTTTGGCTTTATGTTTAAGCTTCCAGCAATATTAATAGTATTTTCATGTTAAGAAAAGTATTAAGAGTAAAATGTCTATATCCACTGACCTATATTGTACAAATCTTCCTCATTATTATCAAAGTGATATTGATTATATTGTCTGTAATGCTATGAAGTAGACAAATTTAGTTGTTTCTGATTCTCTCTTTGTGAAATTTGTTCTATGAACTTATGAGATTATAATCTCGAGGAATGAGTTATACAAAGCATATATTCAGAAAATGACTTTTTTTTTTTTTCTTTAAACTTCCTTGTCAATTTTAGCCTTCTCAAAAAACAATAGTAGTAATAATAATGATGCTGATAATAATAATGATAATAATAATAATAATAATAATAATGACTGAAATATGGCATATTGTCATATTCATGTAATTGAAGGTCTCACATTTTTTAATCTTTAAATTTCTGGTTTTATACTTTTTCCTCCCTCCCTCTCTCTCTCCTTCTATCCTCCCACCACCCAAATTTCAAAGTTTTGATTTGTAATAAACAAATTGTATGAAAAAAAATTAATTAAAAAAAATTAATATAACAAATAAATGTGAATTTTTTAAATTTTTTTTCAATTTCTATCTATTTATTGATTTCTTACTCCTCCCCCCCTCCTCATTTTATAAAGATTTGCTTCGGTTTGTTTTGGGGTGTGTTTGATAATTTATTTTGTAGTGTGTATCTTTTTAAATTTACTTTTATGCTTTCACAAAGTCACTGCCAAACACTTATTTTTCTTGTACATATATATATATATATATATATATACTTTTTCTTTTTTTCTTTTTTTTTTTTTTCTTTTAACCATATTTTGGGTTGTTTAATCCAAAGAAAGACACACTGCCTATTATAGATAATCATTTTTCACCTTTCCTATCTTTATCTCTTTACATATCTACCAATCTTTTTATTTTTTTTATTTTTTTTCTTCCCGTCGACTCTCACCACACAACACATACATTCAGGCATGAATATAAAATTTGTTGAACAGTTAAAGACAATTCATGATAGTAACTTTTTATCATAGTGACGTCAAGGCATTATCATATTTAGATGTCAGAAACCAGCATCCTTACTAAATTAACTGGTGACTTTCTTTTGTTTCATTGAGATGTTTAAAGCGTTGGTGCATGAATATCCCAGCATCCACCCCATCATTACTAGCAAAGGTTTTAAAGAAATTACGAGCCGGTCAGAAAAATGGCACATAAGAATCAATTGGAAAATTATTTTTGCTTCTGATACTAGGATACTGATATACTAAATATTGACTGACCAAATGAAAATGGCTAGAAAAAAAAGACATAAATAAATAACCTTGTTCTTTTTTCAACTTTATAGTATAGCTGTTTGATCATTGTTCCGGTGATATCTGGACCTGAATGTGGCTGACTAGTCTAAATCTTGAAGTGCATTCTCTGGGGCAGTGGGAGCTAGATTGAGCATGAATGATTTAAAAGTGGGAAGGTTGTTGCATGAGGACAAGCCCTCTCTCCCAGTCTGTAAGGTTTTCCTGTGGTATGATGACATTACAACTGGTGGCATTCTTAGCTGCAAGAGTTACCAGAAAGGAGGTAAAAATCAATTTCCTCTTCTGAAGGAGGTTAACCTGATGAAGTAGTAATAACCTAAATAATGAATTCAGTTCCAAGTCCATTGTCCCTAAATCTGCACTCAATTGTGAATTGAATACTAATTATTCCCCAGCATAAATATGCAACCCTGATAACGCCCACCCACTTTTTATTTTATTTTTTATAGGACCTGAAAAGAAAATTGTAAATATTGAAGATTCTTCACTTCATAAAAACAAACCATGGTAACCATCACTGATTTGGGGGGATAGTTTCTTACTTTGATATTCATAAATTTTAGGCCCCTTCCTCACTATTGTACATATGCCAAATGGTGCCAGTGCTGTTTCATCTCTCTATCTACAGAGTTTTATGATTTTCCCTTGCCCCAAGGTTTTGGGGTTTGTTGGGGGGATCTGTTTAGTACTAAATAACTCATTCAGATTTAACTGTTCATCTCAAAATACTGAATTTTACCTCATAGACCGACATCTATTGATGTCCAGAAAAAATTCCTTAGTGTTGGAAGAATTTTTGTTTCCTATAATTTCATTCTTTTCTCTAGCATCCCTCCTCTTGTTAACTAACTTGACCCTTTCAAGACCAACCGATAAAGGTGCTTAATGCCTGAATTGAAATGTTCCAATAGAATTCCAAAAGAGTTTTACAGGAGATATATATATATATATATATATGCAGTCATAGAAGCCTCCGGATATATGTTTCAAGAGTCTCAAAAGGGTTAAAGAAAAGAGTTGAAACAAAATGAAACTTAGTGATGATTAACAAAAACTCTGACAGTCACACATAAAGCCTAGTAAAAGAATTTTTTTTTCTTTTTTTTTTTTTTTTTTTTTTCTCAAGGAGTTGTGTCTGTGAGTCCCACCCCCTGTCCCTTCCATCTTAAATTTAGATTAAAGTTTTGATTTGAAAATTTTTCAGTTAAAAAAAAAAAAATTACAAAATATTTTTAATTTTTGAATTTTTAGATTAAAGTTCTTTTAATTGAAATTTAAGCATTAAATTTGATTCACTTATTCCCCCCCCTTCACCCTTGTTGGATACTGAAGTCTCTCTACTGGATTTCTTTTTCTTTTACCCTTCTCCCTTCTATTGCTGTTCAGATCTATAAATGAAGAAGCAGACAACTGTAGATACACTATAACATACACGTTTTTTGGGTGTGTCCATCTCTTGAAATAAATATATATATATTATATATACACACACAAACATACAGAAATGCAAACATCTCTACACTGTCATATACATATGTACATAATTTCATTCTAACATATAATTATTAATAAAAAAAAAATTCTGAATAAAACTGAGTTGAACTAACGAATGACTTTCTTGGCTTTTTTTTATTTTGAACAAGTGTTTTATTTATCAAAATATTTCACCTATTTGCTGCCTGTGAGAGTGACTCTGTTGTGTGCTGGATACTGACATATCCATTCCTGATGACCAACAAAGACATTGAATTAGAATAATTTATAGAGGTATCAAAATTAATTTGAGTTGAATTATTTTTTTGTGTGTGTGTGTGTGTGTAGAACTCTTGATTGCAGTTTCAAAATATTCAGGATTGGGTGAATTTTATGTAATATATAATAAATATATATAATACTAGGCACCCCCCTCTCAATTCTACAATGAAAATTTCTAAAAGGTCCACTTTCCTAAAAACAGACCATTTAAGCCCATCTCTTCTCACTGCCCTTCTTATCTTGGATAAGCCAAACACCCATAGAGATGAGGAACAAACATCTAACCCTGCCTCTCTCAGACTCTTCTCATTCCAAACCAAATTATACTCAGATACAAACACCTCTCATACCAACCAACACCGAGATATCTCCATTTCTTCCCTCTCTGAAAAAGATGGCTGGCACCCGTCAAAGTGCAGCCAAACATGCCCACGAAATAATAAAAAATTTGAGATATAACAGCTACTTGTGAGTTTTCTCTCACCTTCCAATTGTCACTTTCATCAACATGTTATATATATATATATTAGGGGGGACAAAAATGCAAACTTTTACTGTTGGAACTTAAAGTGGCACCTGTGCACTTTTGTTACTCTGCTGAAGTGATTGCAGACAGCTACTTCTAGCTCAGACATCTGCTTCAAGAAGTGTCTAGAATCTAAGTTTCAATCTGCAATCACAACCATGCAATCAGATTAGTCACCAGAAGGAGCAGCATACCAATAATTGTAGCATCTGCCTACAGTTCTGTGTCTCGAATCCATGCTCTGATATGCACAGGCAGTTGTCCTGTCAGGATTCTCCTCCAACAAGCAGGTGAACTCTGCAACACAGGTATCTATTTATTGTGGAGTGTCCAGATCAGCCATGCTGTAGGAATACTCCTGAAAACCTCCTCGGGCATCTGCTTTGAGGAGAAAACTCCAACTAAATCTACAGTTTACTGACCTTCCTTCCATTGTCGAAGTTTGATGGGCTGTGGCATTGAAACCCTTAAAGGGTTGGGGCAGTCATGCCTAAGCCACACCTCAACTCCTTTGTGGCAGATATTAGGACTAATCAAGCATTGGCCCTGCTGGCTGAGGACCTGTAAGACATGAAAATCCCTGCCAAATCTTTGTTCGAGAACCCAAAATCGTTGTACGTGTGGTGTCGGAGAGAGGGATATTTTTTTATTCTTTTTTTTTTTCCTTTAAGATTTCCAGTTGTAAGGGAAGTAACTCAATAGTGTATAGCACTCAGTGAATTGAATTGAAGCAAAATTAATCCGAAAGTGCAAGGGAGGTAATTTAAATTTAAATCTAAATGTACTGCCCCTTGAACTATTCTTTTTCCAGAATTATTTTATGATGCTTGCTTAAAGCGCATGATGATTGAATTCACTGCTTAGGTGTGTGCCAACCTCTATTGCACTACATCCAGCTTCTTAGTCATGCCTTGCAGCAGTTTTCAAATGATGAGTAGACAATCTAAAATTGAAGTTATGGCCAAATTACATGGGTTAATGCCATTTCTCATTGAGCCAAGTTACAAAGTTACTTCCTTATAGAAGTGGAAAACTTGAAGAAAATAGGACAAATCTCTGGGACATCCAGTATATGAGAGAGGGCTGTCAGATTAAATAAATAGGAACAGATTTGATAAATATTATATCAAAATAGAGAATTATTTGAGGTTGTCTTCTTAACAAAGCAGAACAAATCCAAAGCCATGTTCTTGATGTACCTGTCAGAGAATGAATTTAACGGCAATACTCTGAGACCAAACCAAACTAAACTATTGCTTATTAATGCATTTCTGCCAGCATTCGGTTTTTGAATCCTGAGGAAATTTAAGAAAATAGTAAATTCATTTAAAATTTTATTGTAAAAGTTCTATTCAATTCCATAGGAAATGACTCTCAATCTGCAATCTGGAGGTATGGAAAAAAAGATATCAGTCAAGTATACACTACAGAGCTGGTGGTATTGTATCTTTTTGCATTGTATCCTTCAACGTTGCCAGGTTAGGATTACTTGTAATGGTAGATAATTCAAGACCAGTCATTGGAGTATGAGATGCAAATGTAAAGTAATATTACAGTTGCTCTGTAGGGACTGCACTCCTTTTAAGGGATCACACTATTTCTACCTGTAAAAAAAATTATTCCAATGTCTCAGTAAATCTGTATGAAAAAAGTTTACAAAAAATGACTGAATAATTTTGAAACTTTTAACCTTAAAAGATAATGTACGCTTAATCAAATATCCACCCTAACAAGCAGGATAAATCACTGCCAAAAAGAGAATTAATAGAATAGATAGATGAAAATCAGTGTTTAATTCAACTAGACTGAAAATTTGTCTTATTGGGTTGAGTAAATTGCTGTCTGATTTTCATTTATCTTTCTTTTTGGACAGCAATTTACTCTACCCATTGGGATGGGTACTTACTGTAAATTGCCGGGGGGTGCACTGTTTTTAACATCAAGTGGATGAGGGTGTGAAACTTTACAATTGGGGAGGTTGGTAATTTATGAAAAATTTCATCAAAAAGTAAATACCGTAATTCTCCATATGTAATCTGCACTTTTCCAAAAATTTTGAGCCTAAAAATTCAGGTGCATATTATCTACGAAAACATAATTGTTGAACATTTTTTCAGCACTGTTTGTTGGGTACAAATAGTCTGTTTGACTACCCCCATAGTCATGATAGGATTTATTAACATAGAAAACTGAGAACATGTTTGTCAGCTGGCAGTAGTTTACAATGGTAATACTCTTTTTCAGGTAATTGAAATGATAAAATTGTAAAAATATAGGTTTGCCTAAAATTGAAAGTACTCTACATAAAACATGCTAGCCCAAAGCCAATATGAAATTATGAAATCTTTGTTGCTGTCACAGTAATGAGAGGAGTGGAGAATTGTACAGCAAACCACTGCTATCACCTTTTCATAATAATTATTGTTGTGTTAACAGCAAAAGGAGGAAAAAAATAATTTTTTGAAAGAACAGATCTTGTCATTTTCTTCAAATTCTATCTTATGCATTTTTCATATCTCATCAGTTCAGTAAAAGTCATCTTCTTCACAATCTATGAAATTCTCCCCTTTAGCTTCTCCCACTTCTTCTTTCTTCCCTTCATCAAGGCAAGTGCATATTTTTTTTTTTTTTTTTTTTTTTTTGTTAAAACAAATGTCTGTTCATTTATTCAGCTAACTCGCCTTATCCCTTCCATATTTTTTTTATATAGTTAGCTACACTGCTTATGTTCACGTATTCATAATCCGCGTACATTTGAGAATGGAAAATATTACAAATCAACAAGGCTTAGATTGAAATTCACATTTTCTGACTCACAGCATATTGTTGTTTTAATCTTTTTTTTTTTCAATTTTAAGCTTTACTTACAGCACACAAATTTCACGCATTTGTATCTTAGAAAGATTGGGAGTGGGCAAGAGCCAACATCCTTAGAGAGGGAGAGTAATTGAGGGACAATAAAGCCCAACCTACTCTCTGAGAGACATAGTAAATTTCAATCTTCAGCCAATACAGTGGCCACAAAATATGTCTATTTTAGAATGAGTTTGAAATAGAAACCCCCACCTCAAACATACTGGGGGTGGGGGTCATCTTCAAAATTTGACTTGCCAAGAATATGCCTAGGGCTCCCTGGAGTACCCACAGAAAATTTTACAGGGTTATATGGAGTAGTTTTTGCAGTAGGTAGTCAGATGGACATTTGGTGAATTAAAATAAGATTTCTATACACTGTTAGTGAAAAAAGGGGCATAATGGTATTGCTCTGGAAAAAAAAAATATATATATATATATATATATATATATATATACAGAACACCGAGGATGTGTAATGTAAAAAACCTTATTGTATTATATTTTTTAAAAGAAAAAAAAAAAGTTTGTGGGTGATCTTCCAATCAATTGAAAAAAAAAAAAAAATTGAGTCACACTTGCTATATATTTTGGTTGTATCCAAGTACTTTTTGACCTGCAATTCCCCCAAAATTTCTCTCTCTTTCTCTCTCTCTCTGTCTGTCTCTCTCTCTCTCTCTCTCTCTCTCTCTCTCTGTAAACAGGCACAAAAAGTGTTAATTTCAGGATGTATAATTATTGTAAATCAAACACCCTAAAAACATACTTTTGGAAATGATTTTCAAAAACATCACCCTGGTGCACACAGAAAATTTCATGTGGTTTTATTTGTGGTTTTTGCAGTAGGCTGTCATATATACTTTGAAATGATTGATGGAAGTAATTAAAAAACGTGTGGATAATCAATATCTAAAGAGTGCAATTGAATTTGGAAGTACTTCATTAATATTTTTGTGAAAAAACACTGAAATTTTGAAAATCAAACGCATTCCTTTTCTGATGATCAAATATTATTACTTGCGTAAGATTTTTCATCTTTCACATACATGCACACATACAAAGACAAAATACCATTTATAGATCGTGAGAAAGGTTACGGCCAATAACAATACTACAAGCAAGATAAGGATGAATGGCATGTATGCTTATTTTTCTGAGATGTCTAAACTTCAAGATATATTGTGAGCGCAAGAAAGATAACTCTTTTTGTTCAATATTTATGAATTATTTCCCATATTGTGTGGTAGGGCCATTGATTGGAGGAAAAAAAAAATAGGGCAATCTTTCGTTTTATGCTGGTTAATGGGGGTCTAACTCCCACTTTAGCTCTTCTTGAATTGGCCTATGTTAAAGGAAAGATGGCCCAAGAATGGTTACCTATGGATGGAAAGCTTACAATGGACAGCAGAATCATGCTGAAATAAATCATTAGCTTTCTTTCGTTAATTCACATTATGCCACTGTGTATGCAAACACTATTGAAGGCAACCGGTCCAGCACTGAAATCTGGTGAGGAAAAAAAAAACAAACAAACATGGCACATACATTGCCTGATGGAACACATATTTACATGAGTTTGTTTTTGTTGAGAATTTGTTCATGATTTCCATTTATTGGATTAAACACTATCATCTACCATATAAACCAGTTATGGGCTATCTTTGGATACATGGAATTAGAACAACCATTTTGAATAACCGAAATGTCAAGATTTTTTTTAAGAATGGTTCTATCTTTCTTGAGCTGAAACCATTTCAGTTCTAGGTGATTATTATCTTTCCCATTTTAAATTCAAAACATGGATGGCATAAACCATTTTCTCAGTGGCAAAACTATCATCATGATAATCACAAGTTCACTGCTTTTATTTGTTCTGTAATTGACTTATTTAACCTTAATACTAATTATAAACCTAACACTAACCCCCAAAAAAACAAATCAATGGCTTCTATTTTCATTATTGTTTTTATATCTAATCAATATATTGTATAATTATACTATTTTTGAGCCTTTGTACGAGTCTTTGAAGTGTACTCAACTTTTCTACCTGGAATCTAGCCATTTTTAATGAGTTTCAATGACAGTTCCAGTATATCCAAAGATTCACCAATTTATCATATAATTTAATTTTTGTAATCTGTAACCCTTATTTTTTATTTTTGTAATTCACCTAATGGGAGTTGCTTCCTTCTTGATATCTTATGTATAGTATTTCAGGCTAGAAAGAATAATCATGTCAATAAAAATACAATTTTCTCCTAAAAATGAAAAACCTTCAATTTCAAAGGTAAATTAGATTTTTCCCAGAAGCTCCTGCCCGAGATTCAGCTCTATGTAATTGGCTATGGCTTGAGACTTGTAGCAGTTGTGAAAGGCTCACTTTAGAAAATGTACTATTAATACTCTCTTGTCACGATTACATTATGATGCTTTCATTGGTCAATTCACCAATCACAAGAGAAAATTAGGAAAGCAGAAATTAGACTAGGACCGTTTTTGTGAAATGGATTCCCTTTGTTGTGCAATGACATTGTAAAAGAACGTTGTTCTCCTTAAGAGAATGTTTTTATTCTGATCACTCGTATGTTTTTGTTTTATTTTAATTTGGTTCCTTTACCTGGCCTCACATCATGATCAAACTTTTTATCAATACCTATCTCTTTGCCTGACCTTATATTCTGATCACGCATTCTCTTAAAGGTGAAGGGATCAAGTGAGGAGAAATGTAGGCAACTTACAACCTGCAGGTGAATATTTGGATATTATGCTTACTCTTTATGTTTTAAAGATTTATTGTCTTTTTGATAGATTAAAAAGATATCTTGATTGGAATAAATAGTGACTTAATTAGGTTCATTGATTACTGATTGGCATTCTTAGTTAAGCATGTGATTTTTTAGCGTGCGTTATTTATTGATTTGTGGCAAAATGTATTTAGATTGTAATTCCAATATTTCAAGTTTTGGTTATCAACACCAACTTTAAGGCGTCAAAAGTAAGGGAACTTTTCATTCCACTTTTAGCAGTCCAAAGGGAAAGTTTGGGGTTTTTTGGTGGGTGGAGGGTCCTTAGAGGTCAATTGTGAAACTAGCTTTTTTTCTTTTTTTTTTTCTTCCACTTCTTTGATTCAAAAGTGAAGGAGAACTTTTTATCCAATATTTATGGCTCAAAAGTAAAGAGAAAAAACTTGCTCTATTCAATATCAATAAAGGTTGGGGGTTAATCAGAACCATATTATCAATCAGGCCCAGTGCCTAGGGCATATGAAAAAAATGGGGCCTACTAAAAATATATTTCAAATCATCTAAGAAATCTAAATATTATGAAAATATTAGTCCAGTAAAATCAGGAAGAGACCTTGAACAAGTTTACATAAAAATGAAGATCAGTTTGTCCAGGAAATGGTATAGAAGAACATAATAAGTGTCCTCCAAAATCCAAGGATAGGTTTTTGAGACAAACGACCAAAAGTGATTAGCCCAATGGTGGTTATAATAGTTCAATGTGCAAAAGATATGTGTGTCTAAGACAGGATGCAAGTCCTATATATAGGTGTGTAATAGAAGTTCTCAATAAATTTCAATGAAATTCTGTGGAAGAGTGGACAATAGGGTATGAAAGAAGTGATTAGATTTTAATAGTTGTATGTTTACACCACATAATATAGCCAAAATGTCTCGTCTCTCCACACAATATCTCCAAAAGTTCTCAATTGAATTTTGCGGAAGGTTTGGCGATGTACTACGAAAGGAGCCAGGAAATTTTTCAGCAGATCCATCCACAGTCATCTCCCCAATGTCTAAGCTGAGAGTTGACAAATAGAAAAATATCTCCAAATGTTTTCTGTCTGTCTGTACAATATCTCCAAGGCTTTCAGTCTATCTGTAGAATATCTCCAAAGGTTCTCTGTCTGTCCACATAATATCCTTAAAGGTTCCCAATTGATTTCAATTAAATTTTGTGGAAGAGTGAACAATAGGTTACAGAACTGATTTCATTTTGGGATGGATCCAAGATCATTTTTTTTTCTCCCAATATTGAGAGAGATTCTTCTGTGCTTCCATACATTCATATTTACGCTCATGTCAGTCTACATGATATCTACAAAAATTCTCAATTGAATTTTAAGTAATTCTATGAAAGAAGTGATTGACTTTGGGGTGGATCCATGCACAATTACTTCCCTTATATTGTAGCTATGTCTACAGCACATGACATTGCCAAAAGTTCATTTCTGTCCACACGATATCTCCAAAAGTTCCATTGGAAATTGTGTGACCTTCTGTCAATGGGCCATGAAAAAAAGTTCTCGAAATTTCAGGTGGATTAGATCCATGCACGATTACCTCCCTTACGTCATAGTTATAAGTCCACAACACATAATATAGCCAGGATTTCATGTCTGTCTAAATGATATCTCCAAAAGTTCTCGATAAATTTCCATGAAGTTTCGTCGAAAGGTGGTCAATTGGCTATGGAATGATTGATTAAATTTTTTGGTGGAACAATACACAATTACTTTCCCTGAAAATGGCGTTAGCAGAAGTAAAAGGAGATGTTTTTCTGTTCTTTTTTCCATACATCCATGTATTCACTCAAGTCTGTGCAACATCTCAAGAAAATGTTCAATGAATTTCAATGTCCTTTACTGGAAGGTTGGCCAATGGGCTATGGGAGAAATGATTCAATTTTTGGATGGATCAATGCCCAGTTACTTCCTCTGATGATGGTGTTGGCAGAGGTACACGTCCTCGGATTGCTGTCTAGTTTATATTGTAATTTATGACTTTGAATTATGACAAATAAACCCTGAATTTTCACTAAGATCTATTCACGGATATGAGAGGATTTTTGATATGTTTTAGATAGACCTTGCACTATCTATAAACCAATTCCCATCTTCATATAAATTTGTTCAAGGTCCATGTGTAAATTCTATTGGACTATATAAATATTGAGAAATTAGAGAGACCCAAAGTTTATCAGTGCTTAGGGTCCCCAAACACTTTGAATTTAACGCTTTTTACAACCTGATCCAGTTTACCTTACCATGCATAGATGTATATCTGATTCTAACTGGGATAGAAAAACTATTTGCTTTATTCAAAAACAATAAAGGCTGATGGCTTTGTACAGCCTCAGTTACCTAACTACACATACTTCTGATTCTAACAGGGAACAAAAAACTACTTGCTTTATTCATTACTATAATTTAAATGAATTAAATGATTTAAGATAACCCTTATTTTATTTGAAAGAAAGAGGGGAGAGAGGGTAATTGGGTAGTTTAATGAGAGGAGAGGAAAGAAAAATGAGTAGTTTAATGAATGAGTAGAAAAAATCTTGCGTATGAAACAAATCCATGTTTGTATAACATTCAGATAAAATCATAGGCCGGCAATGGAAATCGGAAAGGATAAGAGAGAGACTGATAATATACAGGAAAAGTGTGATTGAAGAGTAAAGGCAGGCGATAATAGATAATCTTAGTTGTCAACACCTGTGGAATTTCCTTGGGTCCAGTTTGTCATACATGAATGGTTTCACCAATTACATTGTATTAACAAGAAAATTAAAATAGATGGCGAGTATCTGAGCAACCTCAGATTTGCAGACAACATAGCCCTTTTTGCAGGGAACTTACACGACCTCCAAGTAATGATAGATGAATTAAATGAAGAGAGCAAGAAAGTCGGCCTACACATGAACTTCAGCAAGACAAAGATCATATGCAACAACCACATTGGAGATAAAAACACTAAGATCAAAATCGAGGACACACGACTAGAGGAAGTAGACCACTACATCTACCTAGGACAACGAATCTCCATGAGACCCTCAAAAGAAGAAGAAATCAAGCGAAGAATCACACTAGGATGGCAAGCCTTTGGCAGAGCTAGCTCAACCTTCAAAAATAAGAAGATCCCATTAATCCAAAGGAGAAGGGTGTATAACCAATGCATCCTCCCAATAGTCACTTATGGAGCTGAAACATGGAACCTAACCAAGAGACAGACCCGCAAATTGAGAACCATGCAACATGCACATGAGAAAATAATGCTAGGCCTCACATGGAGAGACCACAAGACAGCACAGTACATCCGAGAAAAGACAAGAGTTAGGGACATCATAGAATCTATTAAAAATCTCAAAAGGCGGTGGGCTGGCCATGTTACAAGAATGGCAGACAATCGATAGACATCGCGATTCACGGCATGGATCCCCTGAGACCATATGCACAACCGATGCCGGCAAAATATTAGATGGAGAGACGAGCTAGACAGGTTCAGGAAGTACTGGCTCTGCAACGCCCATGATAGAGAAGTGTGGCAAATCCTGGGGAAGGTCTATGTCCAACAAGGGACGCTAAAAAACTGATGATGATGATAATGATGATGATGATGATGATGATGATGATGATGATGAACCATTTAAAAAAAAATTTTTTCATTATTATATACTGATTATTGCATACAGAATTTAGAAGTCAATTGGAATACTTGATTTCAGGTTGATTAATATATTTGCCAGCCTACTGAACCCACTTTTGCCCCAAGCAAAAATTACCTGCATTTTTTAAACAAAATCTTTCATTCATATAAATTCATGGTATCGTTAATCAGTCACAGTATTTATCTAGATTCATATGACCTTACACTAATTTTCAGTTAAATCCTATTAGACATTTCAAAAGAACAATACCGGTTTTGATTCAGTAAATTCTTTGAAGAATTTTTTGATGTCTTGAAATTATTGGAACTGTTGACAAGACAAGGAGAGTTGCTTAGAATAGAACAAACAATAATCTGAAGGTAATAGTTTGTCGTAGGTTTACCAATTTATAATAAAGAATTCCCTTTGGATCCTCCGAAACAAAGATAAGTACCTATTCCTCAGTAGATTCTGTTGAGCTTAGGATGTTGAAAGATGTTATGGATCCAGACGCAATTTTCTCTGTTTTGGTTTTTCATTATGAATCCATTTTTCATTGCCAGTGACTCTTGTCAAAAAAAATGACTTCTTTCTGTCAAACAAGAGAATAGCTGATGAGATATCTCACAAGAAATTGCTTTGTACTGGTTGTTTTTACTTTGGCAGTGAATTGGATAATGATTCTAGACAAGTCATAGGCGGCAACAAATGCAATGATTGTCCTGAATCAGCTGATGAGATATCTCACATGAAATCTTTGTCCCCGGGTCTTTTTTTCACAGGCAGTCAATCAGATAGTGACTAAAGATATATCATAAATGGTGATGAAGACGTTAAAAGCAATGATTGTCCCAGAGTGGCTGATGATACATCTCGCAAGAAATTTCTTTTTTCCTGGGTCTTCTTAATCTGTTAGAGAATTGGGTAGTGATTCAAAAAATCTTCTAAATGGAGAAAAAAAGCAGTGAAATCTATGTCAGTTTGGAAAGACCGACAAGATATTTCACTAATATCACGTCACCTCAAAATATCCTGATCCTTAGTGGTTAAATAGCAATTCAAAACTGATCACCAAAAATGTCAACAGAGGTTTCTTCCATTTTTTCTTATTTGGTTCAACTGGCTGGCTGGCTGGCTGGTTGGCTGGCTGGCTATGTATCACATATACAATCTGTACCAATGGAGTAAAAGGGCTGAAAATTTAAACACTTATTCCTTATGTCTAAAGAAAACATTTTTTTCTTCTTCAAGTTCACCCTCTAAATAGGTTTGTATTGGGTGTTCAATTTGCAATGTAAGTTTATGATAAATTGATTCCTATTGTGTCTAGCTGTGTTTGCACTTATTTTTTGAAAATCAGAAACTTCTTGTGATCAATACCCAACTAAAAGCGAGAGAAGTAACTTAGTCATTGATGTCTCTATTTCCAATTTTTTAATTGATCATCCCCAAACCTCCTAAGCTTCTTGCACCTATCAGCTAGTAGTTTCTCTCACTTCTGAATTCATTCAAGCTCTTGAATGTTTGGAGAATTCCAGCGGTCTATGGTATGTGTTGAAGGTATGACTTTAGATTTCCGCGTCAACAGATATTTTTATAGGATTGAGATTAGGACACCTTGCTGGCTGAATTGAAACAGCACGGTTTTTCTCTTCCAACCATTGCGTGCTCTGGGTTTTTATTATCTTGGAAAACTCATTATTTTTGGACCAAACTTAGTTTCTTTACACTTGATAGCACATTTTGATCTAAAATCCCTTTGTAATCCTTTGATTTCATGATTCCTTTGATATGGTCAGGGCCTTCAATACCAGAAGCAGCAGAGCAGTCCCATAACATTATGGATCCTCTACCAGTGACCAGCATTTGTCTACTTTTTGAAAGATCCACCAGAGCCCCCCCTTGACTGTAATTTGGAAGCATTCTCTACTCTGTCTACTGTCAGCTTCTCACAATGCTTGATGAGTGGTTGGACTATCCTGGTTTTTATATTTCACATTTAGGGATCAAAATTGGGAAAAATTTAATTTTTTTTTTTAAATTTTTTTCTACTTTAAATTCTAATTCAAGAGGAAAGATTTTTTTCACCCCTAGTGGTCAAAATTAAGGGGTGAATTTCCCCCCCCCCCCTTTTAGGAATGAAAATGGTCTGAAATATTTTTTTTTCCAATTTTAGAGGTCAAATCTAGGAGGTAACTTTTTCTATTTGTAGGTGTCAAAATCGTGGCAGAACTTTTTTCACTTTTAGGGGTCAAAATTAGTGTGGGGGAACTTATTTTTCCCTTCTAGAGGCCAGTCAAGGAGGATTTTTTTCACTTTTAAAGATCAGAATTGTAGGGAATTTCTCATTCACTTTTAGGGCCAAAATTGAGGTAGAAAAATTTTTTTCTCTCCTTTTCAAACAGTTCTAGATGTTAAAATCAAGGGGGACTATTTCTCCTTTTCAGGGGTCAAAAGCAAGGGGAATCTTTTTTTACAATTCTTTTTGAAGGGGTCTCATGTAAGGGGAAACCCTGTTTTTTATATTTGCTGTTGATTTCTTGTCCAGGCAACACCAGGTATTATTGCTTATTATGTAGATGGGTGTGCATACTTAAATTGCTAAATGGTCCAACAATACCAGGGTCAATCAAAACCCAAGATATAAGATCTTCATCAACTTTTCTTGAGACTTAGGGCATTTTAAATCACAAATTAAACTGGACTTATGATATGCTTTCTTTAGACATTTAGGATAATGAATGTATTTGACATTTTCTTTGTCAGAATTTCTGAGATGAGGAACTATCATTACCAGGGCATACCCCTTCAAAAGGTGCATGTTTGAAAGAGGCTGGACTTTATGATACGTGAAGCTGTCAGCTATAATTGACATGTAAGATAATTTTCCTTTCATTATATGAAACTATGGCTTTGAACTATTTCGGTTGATTCTCTCCAGCGTTGTCAATTAAGATATTTTATATCTAAATTTAGATCTATAAATAAAAAGTGAGAAAAACTCTTATCTACTTTGCATTGAGGGAGAAATTACTTCTCATAACGTCTTTTCTGATGAAAAACAAATTGTAAAAAAAAAGCAGTTGAATAAGAAGATAGGATACAATTCCTCAAATCGGGTTTGATAAAATAAGAAAAACAAAAAGATTGTTTATGGTGCCATTCAAAACAGAAATTATACAAAATTCACTTATGTCATCAAAAAATGATTCAATTCAATTCCATTCTACAGAAATATTCTCTCTCTTCATGCTCACCAAACATTTTAGATGTATAAACACACGCTCATGAATACTTGTGACATGGGTGACATATTCGGTTGCCTGATTTATAAAGAAAATTCACATGAGTTTTTATTGTAAATCTAGTATCCTCTCATATCAAAAATTGTGAATCAAAATGGTTCCAAACTTGGTACTGCATTTTCCAGTGCACAGACAAACATATCTGGGGAATATCAACTTTATATAATGGCCAGTTGTTGAGTTATCTTGGTGCATACACTCATTGAACCCTCCGGATTTCTTCAGGTGTGTATAATAGTTTGTAACCTTCTGGGAATTTAGAACTGAACTCTTCATTTGATCCATGAGGGTAAATTGTTGACATTTTATTGTTGATTCTAAAGGATACCTCACATCAGTTAATTCATCCTTGTGATGTCACTCATCTGCCTCTTCCACTGAAATATAGTATATGCCGCAGGGATTGAATTCTCAACTGGATAGGCTTAAGCAACCCTTTTGTCCCTTTCCATTCCCTTACAGATGAAAAAAAAATTTGCCTTCACTTCTGACCCCTTTTGAAGAGGGGAAAAGAACCCTTCACCTGAAATAGTGTGGGCTTTGAAAGTTCTCAATGAAATCTTGTGGAAAAGTGGGCTACTGGGTGAGAAAAAAGTAATTTAGTTTGGGGGTGGATACCCTCCGGGATTCGCTAGTATAATATGTATTGCGGTATAAAAATATCTATAACTCATGAAGCATGTCTGTAATAAGGCCTTTGCATGCCATCTTCAAAATTTTACCTTTTCAGTGGTCTGACTGTGGTAGACTTTAAGTAAGTCATTGAGCACACCTGATACTATGAGAAAATATTGAGAAACTTTCTGTTGTCATGGAGGAGGGGGATCATAAAGCCAACTAATTTGACAGTCAATTTGGATGCCATCTTAGAAATGATACCTTTCCAGAGGTCAAACTGTGGTAGAATTTTTACGTTTGATACAATGAAAAAAATATCAAAAAACTTGTCTAGAGTGAATAATGAATGAGTAATGCGCATTATAAGTATTTAGTCCAAGATGGACGCCATCTTCAGAATCATACATACCATGCCGTAGAGAAAAATAGCGACATATTCTTTTTATAAAGTACTTACATTCAGGATTCATAAAACCCTTATTTCATGCTTCTAACTAAGCTCCCACGGCACCCCAGCAGAGCTACATTCAAGCCTACACTATAACCCTTTTATCCAATCATGAGCTTACTTTTGGTAAGAGTAGTTTCCATGTCAAACAATTGGATTCAAAATAATACTCTGTTTTTGGGTTACAGATAAGGTTATGATTATTGCTCAAAGAAAAAATATCTTATAGTCAAATTAGGGTGAGACTCTTTGAGAAAATACTGCTGAACTGGCATAAACACTGAGACGAAGAGAAATTCATATCTGCCAAATTAAGGATCCAGTTTAACATTAGAGTTCAATTGATATTAGAATCCCCACAATCTAAAATTTTTTTTCTTTTCTTTTTTAGATAAAAAAATTGAAAGAAAAACTTTTCCTCATAACGGACAAATTTCTAGAAGCTTTGAAGGTCTAAAAAATTGAAAGCTCATAACATCTAAAAAAAAAACAGGTCTTGCCAGTCACTTGATAGAATTTGTCAAGCAACCGTCTTTCGATAGCATGCCTTGCTGGGATTGATCAATTAAAAAATTGGATATAATGATGTTCAAAGAATAAGTAACGTCTTTTGCTGGGCATTGATCACTAAAAAGTCCAAAATTTCAAAAAAAAAACAAGCATGAACACTATTGGTCACAAAGGGACCCATTTAGAATGAATTTAAATTGCAAATTGACCTACTTCTTCAAGACACAAAAAAAAAATTTTTTTATAGATGTAATAAAGAGTGAATATTTGGATTTCCAGCCCTCTAGCTCCACTGGTGTAGTTTGTACATGCAACACATATATACACACACAGTTCTCTCTAAGCTCAATGCACAAAGGAAATTGATGAAACTGTCAAAAATTTGCCTAGGGTAAATGATGAGTCGGCATTTTAAAGAATTGGTAGCCATCTTGAAATTTACACTTTTTCGGTGGTAAAATTTTGATATAGCATCAAGTACACTTGACTATTCAATGAACCATTAAAAAAAACTTGCCTATGGTAAATATTAGGCATTTTAAAGATTTGGCAGACATCTTGAAAATTATACATTCATCTTGTTTAGCTCGGAGAATAAAGATTGGATCTGTTACTAATTTTATCATACTTAATTATCAATTGTTCTCATGTTGCAAATGTTGCAGCAAAGATTCACACAGTTGGTACGGAAAGTTCTTCTATATGCAGCATATCCTCCAGTTCTGGCCTCTACAGCCTATCACTTGTTTTGCTCAATACAATACTCTTTGTCTGCTCAGTGGTTCCAACAGGATCAAGATACTTGAAAATGTCTCAAAAAATTCATTGTACCAAGCCCAGAATCATTCTTTTGTGATTAAATATAGTATTCATGTGAAAGCTGGAATCAGAGATCCTAGGAAAATATTTTGATGATGGCATGAGAATGCTATGAAATTATGAGAATAAAAGATTACATCAAAATTATGATCAAAAATTTAGCATCAATATATATATATATATATGTGTATATATAATGAATATATTTGTATTGTGGATGTGACGTGAACTTTCTCTGAAAAAGATTGCTAGCAACCCATCAAAATAAATTGAAACGTAATGATAAAAATTTTCAAGACGTAACACCTGCTTTCTCTTAAGTTTTTCTCTTCACCTTCCAATTGTCACTTTCATCAACGTATGTATATAGTGAGAGAGAGAGTTTTAAAAATATTGTAGGGATTCTGCAATAATGAAAAGGTTGTGAGTTGCTGCTATAAGAATTATCATTTGATATATATATATATATATATAGTTATAGCTATACTTATCGGAATGATGGTTGATATATAGTCCTATGATTCTGGTTGAGGAATGGGTCACGCGAAGATGTTGTTAGACACAAAGTATTTTGCCTCCACGCAATGTGGTGGTCAGCCCAAATGTCACTAGAGATGTTGAAGAAGGAAGGTAGATGCATGGAGAGAATACATGCTAAGTACGGACATGGGCCAGGAGATGAAACAGAGTAAAAAGGATACATATAAGCATTTGGATGGACAAATAAAATGCATTAATGACAAATAAAGAAGGAAAAAGAAATACAAGTAATGAAAACATTCATACGATTGATCATGAATAGAAGAGAAAATGGGAGATAGCTTCTCAGGGAAAGATGGGAGCTTTGTTGCTATGATAGTTCCTGCCGATGGAGTTGAAGCGGAGGTACTTGAATTGCTTTTGAATGGAGCGTACCAAGGAATGGTTATGGAGACTAGGTTCAGCATGTATACCAAATTGCCAAGTGGCACGTGCAAACTTGGGGGGCATTCTCTGATGGTGGAGAACACACGATAGACAGACTATGTAAGACAGAGAACACATGGAGTTTAATCCATATGCACTTCCCAAAGTTAAGAGACAGATCATTGTGATTATCGGTTTGTAAAAAGCATTGCCATTTCATTCATGAGAGTAAGCAGTGTGTACGCATTTGGAGCACATGGTGAGGATGTGATTGAGTGACTGCACATATGTGAGATGGTACAACATTGTTGAACTGAAATGAGCAACGTTAGCACAGAGATTGGTCATGGTGGGAAAATAGTAAAGGCCGGATCAGCCAGGAGGCCAGTGAAGAAGGGTTTCGTATCTAATTCTTTACTAAAAGTATAGGGGGTGCTACACTGCTTTAGATTATACATTTTATTTTACTTCGGCAATAAATCTAATTCTTATTGTCAATGTCAGTGATTATCACAACTTGAAAGCATTTCTTATTTTTTGAGAGTATGAGATTTGGTTTTATGCCACACTAAGCTAAACTTGGTGATAACCTTATATAGACCAGTTATATTATGTTGTTTGGAAAGTAATATCTCAGTTGAAATTCAAATTTGGAACAAACTAGCTACTGTGACATCAAGCCTGAGAAGTAAAAAATAAACCCTACAATCAGTTTAATATTTGTTTGATCTTTGGTCCTAAGAGGCTGGGATCAACCATATTTAATCTCCAAGCAAGGAAGGGCCTAAATGAAGCAGATAGAGAGGGTTGTAAATTGCTC
Organism: Thysanoteuthis rhombus; assembly: GCA_963457665.1. Classification (NCBI taxonomy): domain Eukaryota; kingdom Metazoa; phylum Mollusca; class Cephalopoda; order Oegopsida; family Thysanoteuthidae; genus Thysanoteuthis; species Thysanoteuthis major. The sequence continues at coordinate 36,782,011 of OY735207.1, forward strand.
TGATGCCTCAGTAGTATAATCTGTAGGAGAAGGGGCAAGTTTTGTTTCTACCCACATGTGGAAGCTCAAATTAAAGACAACCTTGTGTCAAATTTGCTCTTTTTGGGAAGTGAATAAATACAGCAATACTTTGAATAGGGTGGTTTTTCATTAGTGCAGATTTTAATGTAGCACAGTTAATGTATTGCTGTGCAAATGATGTAACTAAGTATAAGCTGAAAAGAAAGGCACATAAAATTATGACAAAATACTTAACAGTACAGAAAATTTTGTAACAAATTAACTAATCGAAGTATACTTTTATTAACATCGGTTCTATCTGGCGGTGCATTGTTTAAAGTTTATGCTAATCTGATAATCAAGTGTCATGTTTATTAACATACGTTGAATGAATTCCATGAAAGCAGTCATTTAACACAGACAATGAAGATCATCTATTCAATGTTCTCAGGTATAAGTTACTGTATATAGTTATGATGCTAGTGGTTGTTACTAAAATTTGATCTTTAGTATTGCTTTCATTGGAGGCATGGAGTTGTTTTAACAGTTAACAAATACCTTTGTGTGTTTGAATCACATATTAATCTTGCTTAAGATTTTAAAAAACATAGTCTTAAAATGGTGCTTCTCTTTTTTCTAAGTTAGAATCAATAAACTAATTCTAAAAATTTTTTATAAAATTATGCTGATATGACAGCTGTCACACTACAGTCAAAAGTAATTTTTTTGAATTAAATTAGTTGAAACTTGCAGTTGTGTGGCCAGGAGGAAAAATATCTTGAAATATAAAAACACAGGGAACCATTATATTTCATGAAGATACTCCTTGATTTTGACCCCCTTAAAATGGAAAAAAAAGTTCCATCTTGATTTTGACCCCTGTAAAAGGAATAAATTATTCCCTCAATTCTACCCCTAAAATGAAAGAAAAAATTCCACCTGGATTTTGCCTCCAGGAAGAAAAAAAGTTTTTCAGACCCCCAGAAAGGGGAAAAAATATTCTACCTCCCTCTGATTTTGATCTGTAAAAGGAAGAACAGGTCACCCCCTACCACCATTTTGGCCACTAAAATAGAAAAAAATTCTCTCACCCAATTCGACCTCTGAAAATCTCCCATGATTTTCACTAAAAGTTATACGGAATCCCCCCATCAAATTTTGACATTGGAAAAAAAAAAAAAAAAAAGGTTCTCCCTGATTTTTACCCTAGAAAAAAAAAGTTCCCTATCAATTTTGACTCCCAGAAAGTGAAAAAAAGTGCCCCTGGTTTTGACACCTAAACTTGAAAAAAACTACTCCAGCTAATTTTGACCTCTAAAAGGAAAAAAGTTCTCTCCAACACACCATCTTGACACCTAAAAGGAAACAGAAGGTCATTCTTGATTCTGACCCTAGGAAGTGAAAAAAAAGGTCCCTTCGTATATTGACCCCCAAAAAGAGAAGAAAAAAACTCCACCCAGTTATGATGCCTAAAAAGGAGAAAAATTACCCTGATTTTGACCCCTAAAAGGGCCAACCCTCTGCCCCAATTTTGATACCCCTGAAAAGGAAAAAAGTTCCCTCCCTCAATTTTAATCTCCAAAAGAGAGAAAAAAGTTTTCCCACATAAGTATTGGAGACTAAACACTCCTAATGCCATTTACTGACCTAAATAGATTCCCCCAAAATGCTTCCTCTGACTTTTGACCCCAAAAATGAAAAAAGGGTTTCCCTAACTTTTGACTTATAGTGAAATCACCTTTTTCTTTGCCGCATATATGAACATTCTATCTTTGTCATACACATAAATGTCCTTTCTCCCATGTAGATAGAAATGATCTCTTTCTCTCACAGATACAGACATTCTCACTCTCTGTCATACGTCCTTTTTTTTCAAAAACACAAATATGTCAAAACACTTTCTACGTCTCAACACTGTCATACCTACTGTATAGGAAATAAATGTTCAGTTTAGCATAGTACTTACATTGTAAATCGAACCCCCCCCATTAAAAACTGGATTGTGTTGAGTTTTTTTTTCAAATTCTATGTTTAAACTCAAGTTTAAGTCAATATCCATGCAAAAATTAGAGCTCTGAGACTTCGTGTTTTGCCAGGACAGACTAACAGACACTCAAATTAGAGACTTTCGCATAGTATTAGAGACTAAACACACTTAATGCCAACTAATGACATAAACAGAATAAACTTTTTGGCTAGCCCAATACCTTTTCAACTTTTAATTTCACTCAATACCACTCCTAATTGACAGTGGAACTCTTCTGTGAATAGAATGGAAAAAATTTTAAAATTAAACTTAAGGTGGAAGGGAGGTAACTTTAATTAGTAGTAATTTCCCTTTATTCCAACATTCAAATTTATACGACTTAAATCTACCATTCTTGAATATTTTTTTCTCTTCTTCTCATTCTGTAAGGCATATGATAGATCAATTTTTCCATGAAAAAGTGTTGCTATTTTGCCCTTATCAACCATTCATGAATGGTGTGAGAAGCCCCTCATGCCGAACAGATTTGTATTTTACTGAATTGATATTCCCAATGCACTTCAGAAGCTTTGAATGACTGGTGCTCGAAACACCATAACCAAAAATCCACCTTGTCAACTAGTGGGTTGCAGGCAGTTCAAGCTAATTCTTGGTCATTTAATCTCGGGACTCATACTCATCTGCTGTTTAAAAAAATGAAGCAAATGAGGATGCTTCTATTCAAAAGACAGAGGGCTAAAACTCCTAGCGTCTATCCACTATCTCAGTTGCCAATGGCTTTCTCTGCTGAATGTTGACTGGATTAAGAAATGGCTCTTTTCTTTCTGCTCTGCCATAATAATATACATGAACAAGATACTGTGCTACTGTTCTTGGGCTGATTTATACACAAATTGCCACATTAACTACCTTGCAGTTGTAATTTTTCTCAATTTTCAGTGTCATTATGTGAAGCCATATTCCTGATGGCCATGTTTGACTCGCAGAACATGCAGTAGCTTCCTTTTCATCATTGATGAATTATATGATTACACAGTTCTTGGATGAAATAGAGAGTTCAGTTCGAAATTTCCAGAAAGTTACCAATTATGACAGACACCAGAAAAAGGCTGAAGGATACAACGGTCAAAATGTTGTGACTATACCAACCAAGATGAGAATACAAATCCAAATAAATCAGTGCATAAAACAAATAAATATCCAGCTATAATTTGAGAAATCTCTGTAAGTGTATGTGTGTTTATACATTAAGACAACTCAACAACAGGCAATTTATTATTATATTAGCCAATTATATTAGTTAGCACACCAGGCATTACGGTATCAAGTTTGAAATTGTTTGGATTAGCAGCTCTAGAGAAATTTAATAAAAAGATATATAATCAGAAATTATAGAAATAAATTTAGATATAAATTTAGATATAAAATTTTTTTTTTAAATTGGCAATGGATATAAATTTAAGTATGAATTATCTAAATCTAAGTAACCAAAATAATTCGAGGTTGTCGTTTTGTATGACAGACAGAAAATTATCATACATGACGATTATAGCAGGGTGCTCCACACATTGTAAAGTCCTGCCCTTGTTTTACTAGTAAAATAATCTCATATCATTTTTGGTTCAACTAAAACTGACTTCCCACCAATGTTAATCATGATGTGTAGAAAAATGAAAATAAAATATATTGGTGCTGTAAGACCTTCATCACTAAACAGTCAGTTTTTTATGAACATAAAAGCCATCGATAACTCATTTTATTTAAAATTCAAACGAATTGCAAAGCAGAGCCACATTGTATGAAATTTAAGGCCTTGAATTTTGGTATCAAGTATTATAATTATTCTATGAATTATTTGGACTTGCATTCTCAAATTCATTGTCTCTGTGATACTATCTCAGCAGGTGCACTCAGTGGCATTTTTGAATTGTGTATGTGTGTACATCGGCGTGTCAGGGAAATGCTGAATTTAAAACCAATGTTTTCAACTCCCTCCAAAATTTCACATACACATCATTTTTGCTTCTTTTTAGCCTGCTGACTAGACAAAGGCTTATGTTTTGATCTGCACCCTTCTCGGTATAGAAGAAAAAGAAACTATCTTATAATGTCACTAAAGAAAAAACACGCCACATAACTCCATGAAATCTTCTGTGCGTAACAATGTGACCTCTATGCAGCTTTTTAGCAAGATAGTTTTTGTTAGAATCACCCCTCAAAACATGTTTTATAGGAGTTGGTTGGTTGGGGGGGGGCTGATTTACATCCTGAAATTTTTGTGTCTACTTGCTGATAGGGTGTAACATGAAAAAAAGAAACATTTGAGAACAGATCAATTCTCAAAAGAAAACAAGAGGTGACAAAAGAATACATTTGTTGATTCGTACACATAATTTCACGTTGAATTCCATTTTAGAATATGCTATTCATACATGAGTCCATATCTCAGAAAAGATATCACCGAGAAATTATTCAAAGAAGAGCGACAAGAATAGTCCCTGCACTTGAAAATCACCCATAAGAAGACTTCATAAAACGCGATAAACTCCTAACATGAAGAAAGAAGAATTAGGGAAGATGCAATGGACACATTTACAATGATTAAAGGCAAAGGAAAATATCCCAGCAAGTAGGTTCTTTAATGACAAAATATTTAACAGACGCTGCAAAAAAAAAATACAAGAAAAAGAGAACTCCTCACAAAGAACCAGCAATAACTGGAATACAACAGTAAATTAAGATCATAACTAAAAACAAAAAAAAAGACCTTTACCGTTTCAAAATGGCTGCCATTTCAACTGTAGAGTGGCAGGCGTTGATAGCGAATTTGATGTCAAAGAAGCAAAATACGATAACCCTAACCCTAGAAATAACACTAACCCTAAGAACAGTAACCATGCAGCTGGAGCGACAGTTATTAAGAGACGGGAAAGGTAACAATTGCTACAAAAACTTCAACTTCAAGAACAATTATGTCAATTACAGTACACAATACATGAATACCTTATGAAACAATGCTAAACCCAGTGCGGAGGCAATATGTAAGCATAAATACCTGCACCATATCGCCTCTAAAATTTCATAAGATTCAATGTGATTGTTAAATTAATGTTTCTTTCACTTATAGAGATGTTCTTGCCTTTCTGTAAAAGGCTCTGTCCATTCAATAGATCAGCCCCCCCCATATTGTTTCTCGGCTGTTTTAAGTCAGATTTACTTGAAACTTGGAAAAAAAGTGTCCTTTGATAAGATGCTTCTTACCTAAAAAAATCTTCTACTCAGTGTCACGTGGTCAGACAATAGTGGCGTTTCAACTCTATATTTTCGATTCAACTTCCTCAGCTATTTCAAGTCAGATTTACTTGAAACAGGATAGAGAGGTGATCTTTGATAAGATTCTTCTTGACTAAAATTGTCTTCTTCTCAGGGTGACATAATCTGGCAATAATATCGTTTAAACTTCAAATTGGACGCCTCAATGAACTTTTGGCTCGTTTTTTTTTTCTTTTTTTCTTTTCTTCTTCAGAGAGAGAAAGGGACGAAATCTTTTTCATTTTTTAACATCAAATTTTACTTTTTTTATTTTTTGATTGTTTTTGTTTTTTATTGGATTGCACCTCTTTATCTCCAATTTTAACTTAAAATATAAGAAATAACGTGAAAATAATCAATAAAAAAACATCAGAATGCTCTTTTTGCAGGTCAAAGTGAGGTATCTGTTCTTCTCATTTCAACAAAACATAAGCATTAACCTCACCGTTTTCAATTTTAGACATTATAATGATTGTATTGGGCACTATATGTAGGGAAGGTGGTCCTGGTTGTAAATTTTCACGTTTCACACACTGGATATTAAAAACGGTTCACAAATGTGTCCGTATATACGATGATTTGAAAAGTGAGGTGTAACGGAAATGCTCTGTCACATGATTTTCAGCGTCAACACAAAATTTACGTGATCTTTTTTTTTTTTGTCAATTGATAAAAAAAATCGATCAAAATAAAATTCATAAGGAAAACTAGAAAATATAATCATTTTAACGTTGAAAATTGAAAATGGGAAGTTATTGCTACGCTTCGATGACGTGAGACGAACAGATACTACACTTCGGTCTAGAATTAAAGGACGCAAAGGGTTTTTATCGACTATTTTCAATTTTTTTCTTAAATATTTAAAATTATTGATACTGAAAGGAAACATGGGAATTTTTTTGTTTCAACTCTAATTTTACTTTAAAAATTGAACTAAAATTCAACAAAACTTTGAACAGATTTAAAACAAACGCACAATCGCCACAACGTTACGCACCGATCTTCTAACTTAAGTCTCCATTTTTTTTCAAGAAGTGAAACGAAAGAGAGGTGTTAATTCACATTTTGAAAACAAATCAAGTAAAACACAATCGGATTTCCATCTCTCTATCTTATTTTATCAATTCTCATTTTTCACAGCAATTCACACCGCCTGTTAGGGCGAATATTCAGTCTAGTAACTAAGCGTTAGAGAATGAAAGACTATTGGTGGGATTGTTTTAGGAACACAGCATAATTTGCTTCTCTAAACCTTTTTTTTTTTTTAACAGACACAGCAGTATGAAATATACTCATCTTCTATGATAACGAGTAGGAATACATCTAAAATAGTCCGGGTGAATTGAGCTAAAATGGTAGTCAACAACCGGGAACTAATTAGAGACTAAACTTACTTAATACTGTCAGAAAGTTCATTCTAGGTAGATTAACATTTATAAATCATCCCTCCTTAGCTGTTTTGTGGGAAAGGGGGTATGAACGTTTGAACACGACAGGTCTCAAGAATAAAATTCATTGATTTTGGTAGCCAATGCAACCTACGCTTGCCATTTCATTCAAGCTTATAAGAGTTTAAACAAGTCTAAAAGGCTCAAATTTGACACAAATGCTCCCCAGGGGTACATATGAACATATTTCTTGGTTACAAAATTATGATGCATAAAATACTTGATTAACCCTATTTGACAATATTGACCAATAATCCAGATATTTTATAAATTATAGACCTAGAAGTATTCTTACCTGTTGGTGGACTGATTATTTACACACACACAAACACACACACACACACACACACACACACACACACATATATATATATACATACATATGGTACAGATCAGGTTAGCAATATAGCATAATATAAAGCAACGTCTGATATGTGAGGGATTTATTTCATAGAGTGCTATATATATATATATATATATATATATATATATATATATATATAATGTGTACTTTAGAGAGTGAGACAGACTCGGGAGTGAAGTTTTTGGTGGTAAGGTTTATTAATCCTTATATGTCAATAGTCCATACATGTTTCGGGATTTCTCCCATCATCAGTGGTTTGTGTTGTGTGAGTGGGAATTAAAAAAAAAAATATATATATATATATATATATATATATACACACACACAATTGAATGAAATGGGGCGGCTGCAGGAATTAAACCTGCGATCTATTGGGTAACTACTTCAACGTAGCGATTCCTGCTGCAGCCCTATTTTCTTCAACCGGTTATTCCATTTACATTGTCTATGTTAAGTGATACATTGACTGTATAATGACGGGAGATCATTTCTAAAAAGTTTCTATACAACATTACTCAATTTGTAATCATTCTGTCGGATCATGTACATCCATTTCCTAATACGTATATATCGGTAAATATATATATATGTATATATATATATATATATTCATAAATATATATATTTATATTTATATATATATGTATATACATTTGTATTTGTATATATCTATATATATATGTATATATTTATATGTTTATATTCATATATGTATTTATACATATATTTACAGATATTTATATTTTTATATATATATATTTACATATGTAGATATACATATTTATGTATATATATATACACATATTTATATTTATTTGTGTATACATATATATATACATGTATGGATATATAATGATAATCAATAATTGTGTCATCCACAGACAGCTGTTTCGCTGTATTACAACTCCTCGGTGTGATTATAGACTATCCAGTATCCCTTCCAGTATCACTACATGGGGTCGGAACCTTTGTTTCAGACCCAGAGGCAGATGCTCTACCCCTGCTCAATGCGGATTTAGTGATATATTTACTTATGCATAATTCCCCATCTACCAGAGTGCTCCATTCCGGAGTTCGAAGAGCATTGCTACAGTAGTTTATAGTAGACAAATGCCATACCTAGGAGTGCTCAACCGTAAAGAAGAAACGTTATTTATAATAATAATTGATAATAGTGTCATCCACAGACAGCTGTTTCATTGTATTTCATCTTTTTTAGTGTGGCTATAGACAATCCAGTATCCTTTCCAGTACCACTTGGTAAGGTTGAAACCTTCACTTCAGACTCAGAGGCAGATGCTCTATCCCTACCGTACGTGGTACATGAATACAAATGTATGTATGTATATATGTGCAATATATAATACAATATTCATTGTATTTCATAAAGCGCTCGATATATTCAACATTAAACATTAGGTTGATTTCGAGTAGAGCTTGAAATATAATGAAGTAAGGATTCACTACACAAGCATGTTTATGTTTCTGCCCTGTTTGGTATTCTTCATGCAAATGATTCGGTTTATTTTAGATTCCTATTTAGGACATTTTTTGTGAGGTAGGGATGTCTATTTCTCGGTTGTCTTCCTTTTATTCTATTCATATATATATATATATATATATATATATATATATATATATATATATATACATATACATATATATATATATATATTTATATATATGTATATATTTATATATATATATATTTAAATTTGTTTGTTTAGTAGTTGGGCATTGCTTGTTATATTTTCCTGCTTCATTTAGTGGATATACTGAGCTTGATTGATAGTTATAAATTATAAAACAGGAGGGTATGGTGTAAGCGTTTTCATTATCAGTATGTAGTTGCTACATTACTCCTTTATGTTTCCTCTCTGAGAGTGTTCTATTCTCGCTTAAAACTGTTTCCCAATGTTAAGATACCTTTTTAGTTGACCTTAGTTGTTAATTTAATTACTTTGGGTTTAGCCTGTTTCCACATGTCTGAGATAATTATAGTGATTGGGTTGTTCTTTTAAAGAAGCTGGGGGAATGAGATATCTATGATGGTTAATTTTTAGTATATATATATGTAAGCTATTGTGAAATGTTTGTTAGTAGAAATTTTGAGCGACGCCAGCATTTTAATGCTTTTCATTTTTTGTGTTTATGGATTCTGTTTTTTGTTTTTTTATTCAATTGGCAATACTGAGGATTTCAATTTTTTCATTTAGGCATAGGTAACATGGGTTTGAATATTCTGGCATATTTATGCTTGTTTTAATATTTTCCATTTTACTGTAGTTTTGAGTTTGCAATCAGATACTCTCCGATAATATGTTGATAGTGTTTTTTTATATTTTTCATTTGTAAATGATGATATATGGTTGGCTAATCTTAGTTTGAAGTGTATTTTCAATGCAGCATTTCACTTCTAAGAATTTATCTTGGGTTGATATTTCAGCTTGGAATACACTATTTGATTTGCGAAATTTATTTTGCAAAGGGCATCTATTTTTGTTTGTACGATTGCAATCTGGTCCATCTATGGTTGTCTCTATTAGTATTAATTCTTATTACTTTATTGTTGTGTTAAGTTAAGAATTTGATAAAATCATCTGTACAACTATTGCTAATCTTCAGTTTACATATATATATGCATATATATTTATATACATATATATAAAAACATATATATATGCATATGTATATATTTTTAAACATATATATATACATGTATAAATATACATATATATATATATACATACATATATACATATATATAAATTTATAAATATGTTTAAGAAATGGACATATTTGGTCAGACAGAATGAATTATAAATTGTGTTATACCACATAAAAACCTATTTGAAATGATCTTATGTCATTACATGGTTAATGTATCATTCAATTTAGACAAATTATATAGAATTAACAATTAAAGAAAATGGGACTACTGCGGGAATTGAACCTGCCACCAATAGAGTAGCTGCTTCAACTTACCGATGCTCTAACCATTGAGGTGAACAGCACCTGGTAATGCAAAGCCCAAATAACTGCCCTCAACCCTAATTCTCATCTTGCCCATTCTTGGTCCACTCACCTCCCTCAACACAACAGTCATGTATTTAAGAAATGGACATATTAGGTCCAACAGAATAGATACATAATTGCGTTATACTACATAGAAACCTATTTTAACTGATCATCCATTATTACACAGTTGATATATCACTCAATTTCAACAACATGAATAGAATAAACAATTGAAACAATTGCATTATTAGTAGCTTTTTAGCTCAAGGGTAAGAGCATCGCTACGTTAAAGCGGCTACCCTATTGGTAGCAGGTTTGATTCCAGCAGCAGCAGCTCCATTTTCTTTAATTGTTTATTCTATCTACGTTGTCTAAATTAAGTGATATATCAAAGGTGTAATGACAGGAGATCACTTCAAATAGGTTTCTTTGTTGTATAATGCAATTTATCATTCATATTTATGTGTAAATATACATACATATAAACATAAATATATACATATTCATATACATATATATATACTTATATGATTATAAATTACGGTATATTATATAGAAACTTATTTGAAATGATTTTCCATCATTGCACGGTTGATGTATCACTCTGCCTAGACAGCATAATTAGAATAAACAATTGTCTAGGTGAGTGATACGTTAACCATGCAATGGCAGGAAATCATTTCAAATAAGTTTCTATATGATATAATGCAATTTATAATCATTTTGTCGGATCCCATATAATACATACATAGTGGATATCAAGTCTGTAGCCACACAGAAAAGTCATAATATGACAAAACAGCTGTCTGTGGATGACATTATTATCAAAATTAATGCACCCCCTTTTGGGTTGAGCACTCTTGGGGGGGGGTTACCCAACTTCTTCTAACTTGAGAATTAAGCACTCTGGTAGATGGTGAATTCTGCATAAACACTCAATTCAATCCTACTGACTGTCCAGTTTTACGTAGGGTAGGGATTAGATACTGGACTCTGGGTCGGGAGCAAAGGTTTCAATCCTGCCTAGCGGCACTGGAGTGAATATCAGATCAATAGCCTCACTGAAGAGGATGCAAGGATGCAATATAATACAATATCTGATGTATGATGAGTTTATTTCATAAAGTGCTCGATACGTTCAACATTAAATATCAAGCTGATTTAGAGTACAGCTTAAAATACATATATATATATATATATGTATATATGTATATATATATATATATATATATATATATATATACCAAGAGTAAACAAGATAAGAATTTGGGTTGAAAGCAGTTATTTGACCTTTGCCTTATCGGCGTGCTGTTTAACACAATGGTAAGTACATTGCAATGTTGAAGCGGCTACCTATCAGTGGCATGTCCAGTTCCTGTAGCGGCCCCATTTTTTAAAATTATTTTTTCTATTTACATTGTCTAAATTAAGTGGTATATATACTGTGTAATGACGGGAGGCCCTGTTTTCTTTAATCGTTTTTTCTATTCACATTGTCTAAATCAAGTGGTATATATACTGTGTAATGACGGGAGATCATTTCAAATAGGTTTCTTTGTAGTAAAATGTGTAGTATAACGAAGGGGAAATCATTTCATATATATATACATATATATATGTGTACATATATATATATGCATATATATACAGATGTATATATATATATGTAAATATATATATATATATATATATATATATATATATATATATATATATATACAAATGCACACACACACACATATATACATAATCATGAATGGTATGAATGACCAAAGAAGGGAAATATGGTTATATGAAGTCAGGGATGTTTTCATAGCAAAATTGAAACAATGAATATTTTACGGCTCAACATTCATTTAACCAAGGAAAAGATCCAGATAACAGACATCTGGAAAATCCCAAATGTCAGAGAAGTCTGAAACTTGTAATTGTCTCTTGCAATTTCAAGAAAGCTGTATTTTCAGTCTCCTACAAACAAATCAGCTGTCTAGGTAATTTGGAAACTGAATTTTTCTTTTTTCTCATTCAAACAGAGAAAAAAAGGATTTGTTAAACCAACATAACAGACTCATTTTCCAAGTTTGTAAACATTCTTACTGTATAAAATTGGATCAATTATACCCATTATTCACATCACTTTTCCATTTGTTTGGGAGTTTTCACCAGCTCTTCTCTCATTTTTGTTTTTCTCAAACACACACACACACTCCATCAGATCAAATTTCTGTTCTATGCCTTGTTTACACCAGTTTTTCTTTCCAATATTGATGAATGTGACAAGGACTTCCTTAGTGCAGTTTAGGACTATAACATTCCCTCGATTATTTAACCTGGCATAGATGGTTACTTGAGCTAGTTATACACTTTAAAAAATGAATAAGAAAAGACTAAGAAAGATATTGAACCTATATTGATGGGATATATGGAGAAGATCAAGGGAGTTGCATCTAGATGTTTGATGGACAAGTGATGCTGCGTGCAATGCAAGGATTCAGACACTAAATTAGAAAGTTTACAGAAAGTTGGTTTAGGCATTCGAAACATAGTGAACTTTGCTAGGATGGTAAACAATAGCAGCTTGAAAACTCAAACAGGTGACTCTCATGTAAGGATCCACTGAGGCTGTCAGAAGTGTGTATATTATGAGATGAGAGAAAGAGTCTGATCATTGGTCAAGGAAGCAATAGCAATAAAGAAAAGTTTTAACAAGATTGTTAAAGAACATGATTAGAAAAAATTGCTTCATTGGTTGTCAACTCTGCTCAGAAGACAAAAAGAAAAAAAAAACAGAAGCATGCCACAACAAATTCAAACTTATGTCTAGTGAAATATAGTTCACAGCTGCAATTCAAGTATGTCTCTAAAATAAATTTTAGACAATTCTGAAATCCAGAAACTTGATGTATTGAAATACCTTTGATTTTGATTACTTGCACTGCTGTCACTTGTCTCTGTAACTGCTGCTCCACCCTTGATGTGTATTATCACCTGTTGATAATATGATTCCCATTGCATGGAGAGTTCCCATGCCATTGCAATCTACATTGTCAGCTGACTACAGTCTAAATGAGCTAGGTACGCATTCAATTGGAAGAACTACGATAGTTTCATTTTCCATATCAGAGTGTTTATAGAGAGTGATTTCATCTGGTCCAGTGCTAAATCCCAATCAGTTCGGTAATCAAACACTTTGGGCCAAACATGTCGTCTGATACAACTCAAAGCCCAAACAGCCCAATCAGTTCAGTAATCAAACACTTTGGGCCAAACATGTGGTCTGATACAACTCAAAGCCCAAACAGCCCAATCAGTTCAGTAATCAAACGCTTTGGGCCAAACATGTGGTCTGATACAACTCAAAGCCCAAACAGCCCAATCAGTTCAGTAATCAAACACTTTGGGTCAAACATGTGGTCTGATACAACTCAAAGCCCAAACAGCCCAATCAGTTCAGTAATCAAACACTTTAGGCCAAACATGTGGTCTGATACAACTCAAAGCCCAAACAGCCCAATCAGTTCAGTAATCAAACATTTTGGGCCAAACATGTCATCTGATACAACTCAAAGCCCAAACAGAAAGGGAGATAATGATGATCTTGGACGAAGGCATTCATAATACCTTGGCCAATACTGACTTTTTTTTAGTGTTTGTTTCATTAAGGATTCAATGAATTTTATGAGATAATGAGGTAATTTGTCCAATTTTACTCCAGTACTCTTGATCTCTTCATCACTGGGGTAGCTGTTGTAGTCATATGTTGCTGTTCTAATTCCTCCAAGTATAAGTTTAGCAACCATGGTAATAATTCTTTCAGCTTCATATTTTGCACTTTCTTTCTTATTTACATACCACGTGTCATATATCAAATAATCAGAAATTCTCTTGAAGCAAACTATATCTGATCAGCCACCAATTTCTGCAAGATAAGTTGAATCCCTATATCTTTGCTCTAATTTTATTTTCAATCACTCTGGTCAATAAAGATCTTCATCATCTGTAATTTCAGTCATCATTTTGTGAACTTCAACAAGAGAATATGGCTCTGCTTCAGATTCTTACCATTCATGGACACGGTTATTATTTAAGTTCTCTGGCTCTATTGGTCTACCTGGAGTAGCCTTTGATGATCTCTTTCCTGTAGTAAAATCTTTGTGGCAAGATTTGTGGTACCAAGCTTCAGCTACTACAAAATCATAGCACTCTTATTCTCACTTCTTCAGTCCATCTATTGTTCCATAGAAAACATGCATTAAGGAACTTTTCATGAATGGAAAGAGTTGCAGCTAATACAAACTTACTTGTCTTTGAATGATTTTGTCATTTAAGTAGAGTTGACCACTAATGAAATCTGTGATCAATTTCCTTATGATAATTGACTTGAATCTAAAAGATATGTCTTGCAATTATTTTACATTGTGATTTGTCCTTGATCTATCAGAACCAGAGATTGAAAAGATGGAAAGATTTAAATGGCAATACAAATTAATGCTAAGCCTGCACCAGAGTGATTGCTAAAAGTCGTTGGATTTTGCTAGAGCATGGCCCAGAAAAAATCCGTGCAGTACAACAGCCTGTTCATACAGATAGACAGAATCAAATGAGTTACCAATTGTAGCAACTCTTGTGGTGAATTATGTGCAAACACAGCTGCTTTTGAAGATAGTTTTGAAGATTGCGATGCCGGTGATTCTAACTCTTACAGAAATATTTTTGTTACATTTGATTGAAGGGTAAGAGATATAGCATTGAAATTTTTGGAAATGTCTCGAATCCAATGACTGCCTTAGGCTTCTTTGGACTTATAATATGCCTTTTTTTACCAGTTGAAGCGTCTTTCATTCCATAATACACATTTTTGATTCACACTCAAAACAACAGCTAGCACAACAAAAAAAGCATAATTTTCTTTTCTTTCAAAATTCTTTGAAAATGTAGTGAAGAATATTAGTATTGGTGAAACAGGGATTAACCAAGTATAGATAGTATCCCATATGGTTCCAAATATGTTTTCATGTTTAGAGAAGCCAAAAGTTAAATACTAAAAAACAGCTGGAAATAGAAGCGTGGATGAATCAATAAAAATCTAAAGAATTTTCATGAAATATGCTGTACTTGATCATTCAATCATCTATCAAAGGAAGATCCTATCCTGTGGAATACTTGTGTCTAATTTCAGCATGTGCGCTTTATTTGTACTCCTATAAGATAAGATGAAGTGGCTGGCCTTGGTTGCAGTGGCAATCAAAAAGTGAATTTTCTTTCATTAAACCCTGCTGTGTTCAAGCGCTCATAACTTTTTCCTCCCCAAAATGTTCATCTACCAAGAATGAGCTTTCTAATGACACCAAATATGTTGAGCCACCAATCAATCCCTGGTTCAATCTGATTTCACATAGAAAAAAAAAAACCATTGTAAAGAATTTAAGACAACTGCAGTTTGTCAAAACTAGATATCACCCATGAATGAAAAATCCATAAATATACTTGAATTTCTATGAGATGATCACTTTAGAAAAGAAAGTTAGCAAAAAAAGACACAAGCATTAAATTTGGAGCAACATTTATTCTTAGCACTCTTTCCCATTATCAAGATCAGACCAAGAAAAATTCTGCCATTATCCCAGATGACCACCATGTTTCCAAAATGGCAACCTGTTGAGTTGAGAAAATTACATGTTGAAGCTCAATTACATTCAAATTCACTGATGACTGTCTATTTATACTGAAATACGGCCAACAAGTCTTTAATTTAAAACATATCTTTAACGACTATGAACAGATGATAAGCATCCAATATGGTTGTAACTATCAAAATGCCCACCCCCGAGTAACAAAATATCATAAGTCCAGGAGATTGGTGCAGAATTAGGTTCGAATTACTCACTCTGTGATAAAAACATAAAACCTGGCATTTTGATTCAGAATGTACAGAACAATTTCTGGTATAGAGACATTCTGAAATGGACTTTCATTAAAAACAGTTGCTTGGCAATATTTCCAACCTAGCAACCCTCATGAATATTTCCCAATGAAATATAAATTCCTGAATCAGTCCTTTTTTATCTTGTGGCCCACCTTTCTACAAAATTTCATTGGAATTCATTGAGAACTTTTGGAGATAAAGTGTGAAAAAGCATGAGCGAACACAAAAATGTATAAAAAATCACATTTAGAGTTTTTTTCAGTATTTGCTCCTGTCTTTCAAACTGATGCCGCCAGAATTTCTCAATGAATTGTTGTATTATATCATGTAAGGGTGAGGTGTGTATCTATGGAGATGTGATGGAATTTAGGGGTGGATCCAGGAATTCGTTTTTGATTGAGAAATATTTTTTTTATCCTTTTGGGTTCTTTTTTTCCTTTTCTGTATTCACTCATGTGTCTACACAATATCTCCAAAAGTTCTCAATAAATTAAAACTCAAGAACAGATGAAGATGATTCAATCATATTTCAAATGCCAAAAAATAATTCTACATATTCAAATTATTCAGAAGATGTGTTGCAATTTGTTATAGCTTGTTGAGATCAAGAAGTATCATCATTTATAGCTTTAATGGCCATTTTAAAAAATTTAAGAGTCATATTGTGGCAATATTGACACAATTCATAAACAACAGATACATGAATTGTTATTTCTATTTGGACAGCATGTAAAGCTTTATGGCTTATAGAATGGAAATATTTTAATTATAGAGCAATTCTGCCATCATAGTGGGAAAGTGTCCGCTCTTTTTTAGAAACTGGCATATATTTATTTCTCATTACCCTGCTTCATTATCCTTTAGTTTGCACACTGAACAGCAAAGCTCAAACAGGCAAGTTTTTCACAAAGTAAGATAGTGAATGGGTTGAATTGTGGAAAGGAAGTATTATTCACAATCGAAAAGAATCATAATGATTCACTGTGGACAGCTTCCCATATCGCTTAAATTTGGTCCTACTGACCGTCCAGTTATGCATAAGGCAGGGATAAAATACCAGCCTCTGGGTCTGAAGCGAAGGTTTCAATCCTACCTCGTTGTACTGGATGGCATATTGGATACTCTATAGCTACACTGAAGAGTTGTAATACAACAAAACAGCTGTCTGTGGATGACACAATGATTAATTATATATATATATATATATTTATACAAGCATATTTATACTAGCTGATGTACCTAGTGTTGCCTGAGGGAAAAATACTTTGAATATATCAATGCAGCAAGCAAATATTTTATAAAGATTTCATAAAATTTAATAAGGGAGTTTGCAGACAAAAACTTGGAGAATCGTCTATAAATTACCAGAAATTACTTCGGGTAACCACAAATGACCTCGAAGGTCAACCGCACATAGTCTGTGACATTCAAAGTGAGATGATTTATCCCCTATGCCAAATTTCATTTTTATAAGTGCCAAAACTTGGAAAATTAGCCAGAAGTAGCCAGAAATGATGTCCGAGGTCAGCTGCACATAGAGTATTACCTTTGCCGTGAAAAGATTTATCCCTATGACAAATTTTAGTTTCATAGATGCTGAATTGTTGCCAAAAACTTGGAAAATTGGCTAGAAATGACCAGAAATGACCTCTATCACTTTAAATGACCTTTGTGGCCAACTTCTCATAGCCAGTAATCATCTTGGTGATATGATGTATCTATATGTCTTATTTCAGCCCCAAGGGTTAAGCTATCTTCCTGTGATTTGGAAATACCAAAATTTACCTGATCTATAAGAGGTCAGGGCCACCTATCCTGTGTTCACCCTAGGGTCAATTTACCCTTCTACCCAAATTTGCAGCTTATCAGTTGCAACCATTTAGGAGTCTATTAAACATAAAGTTAATTTGAAACAACGAAACATCTGTTATATGTATATTGGAAGCAGTAATGCATTTTTCAAAATTATCTACCCGTGTTTCTGTGGAATTCAAGCAATCCCTTTGCATTCTCTTATTTCCGTACAGTCTTAACTGTTCACTACAACAAAGCTGTTGATAGTGCAAATAAATGTTTATGTGTAATCAGTGGCAGGCCTTTGGCCCACTCTTTTCCTGATCTTTATAAATGACCTGCCTGACAATATTGTCAGGTCTTTCGGTAACATCTTTGCTAATGATACCACACTCTATGAGCATTCTTCTGGGGACTTTAACCATCAGGAAATGGCATCTGATCTTTCTTCCTCTGGTCTATCTTTGACAGTAAATTGGGGAAAAAAGTGGCTGGTGTCATTCTATGAAACTTAAACTAAACTTCTGTTTTTCCATAATCATCGTAACACTCCTCAATCCAGATGGAGGCCCCATGTTTTGATAAGCTTCTTGGCCTTACATCACACCAGACTTGAAGTGGAACTCCTACGTCTCATCCATTGACTAGGACGTGACAAAAATGGCAGGTTAAATATACCATTCCTGGAAATATCTAACTCAACCAGCCATCTTATATCTCTACAAGAGTCAGATATGACCTTAAATGGAATACCACTCACACATCTGGGTAAGCTCCGCCCATTAGGTGTTATCTAACCTTGGTCGGGTGCAGAATTGAGTGTGTGGATTAGTCGGTGATAAGCTATTCTCCTCTCTTCAAACAACTCTTCCATCGATGTGATATAGCAAGCCTGGCACTTCTCTATTTTCATAGAAAGTGTTCAGAGGAGCATCATCACCTGGTTCCACCAGTAAGAGACATTCCAGTCAGAACACAATTTGCTAATGAATCCCATCCACACTTTCTGACCATTCCATAAACCTGTTGCAATTTCTACTCACACAAGTTCTTCTCCTGAATGACAGACTTCCCCAAGAGTGCTTTCCCTACTGGATATAATATCCGTCTTTTCAAATCCAGGGTCAATAAATATCTTGTGAACCAGAAATTATTTTAACCCTATACCTAGAGTGGCCCGTAAGCTTTATATAAGGTGACTGGAAAAATCTTAAAGAATATGATAAATTATAGGCAGCCACCTTTCAGCCATTATAAAGATATCACTCGCCTTTCAAAAACTTCACTGTTAATTAGCTACTGCAGGTACACAATCTTTTATCCAAATTTCTGAAAACCGAAAAGTTCCAAAAACTGAACATTTTTTCCATGGTTGTTGTCTACACACCAAGGCTCACATTTGGCAGCAAGCATGACCCAACATGACTGATCATATTTACCACTGAAGTAAGTGAATTGACAAGCGAGATTATGTTGAAAAATAAATATTTGTTGGGTAAAATAAATGCCTTTCTCGTCAGTAGACTATGAACTCATTGATGTACTTACATATAAGGATAGATATTATTATCTCCCCAAATGGTGGTCCCAAGCCTTTATGTAAAAAGATGGAGAGTTAGGCATGGAGTTAGCACCCAAACCCCATATAAAATTCCTTACTCTGGACATGCTGACAGGAAAACTACAAGACAGTCCTGGAAAGAGTTGGGTATTCTTAGTGGAGATTCATGATGCTGGGTGGTAAAAGCTGAAAGTCTCTTGAAACCAGAAAGTTTTTGATTGGCAATTTGCTATAAAAGCTAGCAGCTAATAACACAAGACAAGCCCTAACCTATAACCCCTAAGATGAAACAAAGCAGGGATATCCAAGGAACCTTGGCTGAGACCTTGGAGCAGATATCAAAAAGCTGAAATATATCTACAGCCAACGAGTGAGAAAAAAGCATTATACATGATTGCAACAGTAATCAAGCAAAATACAACCAGATCTAGTTAATTCGAGAGGCCCTTTTCTTTTTTTCACCGCTCATGCTCCTGAAATTGAATGAACAGTTATTTATTAACAATTATTAACAATATTCTCTAGAATTCTCAACAGCTGATCATCATATCTTCAAACACCACTCCAATCTTTCCAACAATACGCTGTTGAAAAAGCTTCCTGGGAGTTCACTGACCATGGAAATTCTGATTTTTTTTGAGTCATGGTGTAAACATCATTGTCACATATTGAGACCTATTTTGATCGGATTGTGCTCTACTACTTCTAATTGACCCACGTAGTCCATTGTTGAACCATGGGCCTTTCCCAAGATCTGCCACTGTTTTTGTTCCTGACTTTTACGGAGCCAAAACATTCTGAATTTATCCCGGTCATCATACCATCTTATTTTCTTTCAGCCACAATTTCATTTATAATCTTGAAAGATTCACGTTGTGCATCATGATGCTAGAAGTTTGTGCTCGACACAGAGTTAAAAAAGAATATTTTTTTTGGTACAGCCTAATACTGGTTGCACCTCTCTGATCCAGTGCTCTTTGCTCCGATAACTCCCATGGTCAGGCACACTTGGAATTTGCTGCCATAAGTTCGTGGATCTGCCACAAGATTTTTTTGATTCAGTTCCAAACCACAGTTTGAAAAGATAATTCAATGGTTTGTAAACCAACTCATAAAACCAAATGTGTTAAAACCTATCTGCGATTTGAAACTACTTTTGATGTCAATCTTAACATGAACTTACACATTCATTTATAATTTTTTTCTGAATCTCAGAAATCATTTTTAATACAACCAATTGAAAAGCCTGAGGTAATACAAATAATTCTGACTAATTATAATATAATTTATACTATATTTAAATGCCATAATTCATATGATATCAAAAACATGATTTTACTTTCTATGCAATTAGAAAAATCATAGAAATCAATAAACTGCTAAAATTTACTCTGAAATAGTATTTGTATCTCAATCAGGACAATATTAGGTTAGTAAGTTCAACCAATGGAGTCTTACTGTGGTTTATTGTTTAGTTTGAAAATTCATTCTCAAACATTCAGTGTCCAAGATCTTTTCTGTGATTTGATTTAGATATGTTTATTTTTGGAGCTTTTTCCTCCAGTTGCACTGCATAGGGATGGCTGTAGCATGATTTTATTAGGACAAATGCTGTACTTATAGTCTTGACCTATGGTTTGTACTCCTGAGATTGTCCTGTATATTTCCAATAGATCAGTTTGTTTTTTTCTGTAGGATAGTGTCTCCAGATCGAGCTCTTTTAACCTTTCCAAATATGACACGTGTTTGATGTTGGTGATCATCTTTTTGGGCTCTTTTTTATTCTCTTTCCACAGAGTCTTCATTAAATTTGTGTTGGGTTCCAAATGCGGCCTGAAGAGTGCTTTATACAGAATTTTAAATATCTATGCATCAATGATCCTAAAGGTGTGGCACAGTCAGCTACATGTTTTATTTTCTACGTTGATTTTCTGTGGGTAATGTTGAAATGCTGCCTCTTTTGTTAGCACCAGTGAATACAGCTTGGTTTCGTCAGCAAATAAACTTATCATAACTTATAATTTTCTAGTATATCTTGGAATTTTTGAGATGAGGTATTATTATTATTTCTATTGATATTGATCAGGAAGAACACTGGAAAATTCGAAAATTGAAAGAGTCAGCCCATATGCTAGGCAAGCAAAACTGCCTCAGTAATCCTAGCATTGAAATGGATACCATATGGGAACCTCTAATAATAAAAGACAGAAAACAATAACATCAAAAAAAAAAAAAAAAATCATAACTGTCACCTGAGGTTTAAGGCTCCTAAAAATTAGCACATGTTGTCCACATGGACACATAGCGCAGTGGTTACAGCATCAGACAAATTACCGTTAAGTAATCTGATGGTTCTAGGTTCGATCCTAGTGTGAGACAGTATAACAATACTACTAATGCTAAAGAGGGGAGTATGGTCAATATACCCCCGTTGGATAAATAAAGGTTCGTTACTTCCCAAATCTACCAGATGATACCTGACGAAGGCCGTAGAGTGCAACAGCTGAAACGTTGTATGAAAAAAAACAACAAAGATGAGGATGGTCCGAATATCGATAGAAATAAATCATCATTTTCTATCATCTGTTGAAGAGGAAAGACTCAATCTCCCTCAGAGTACTGCCTTTGACTTCAAAGCACTCCACTTGGAATATGAACCACTGTTGTATCTATTTAATCACTGTCCCACCACAGCAATATGTGACACAAGGTTGGGCTTAACGTGGGAAGAAATAGGAGCAACCCGTCCAAAAATGGCTCCAGCCGACACAGTTACCGTTGAAAAGACAACGTCACCTGCGAAAGCTGGGCCGAGTAATAATGGGAGAGCCTAAGGATGAGTCCAAAAGCTTCCCAATGCGCTTAGCAAACGCAGCCTCAGTCTAACTTCATTGGCCAACGTTTGCACCGGCGCACTCGGTCTTTGATACCTTCAACACAATCTCCGGCCCATTCAACGGGCAAGTGTCAGTACCGACTCCTCGGTCTATGCCACTGTTGTAGGACACAATATAAAAGCTTTGTGATTGTTAAGGTACAGAATGCCTACTGGTGTATTATGACTTACAGCCTCTGTTCGCATGTTTATGGCTTCCAGCAAATTTGTCATCAGTTTTTTCCCACTTGTGAACCTGCGGTTCTGTTTAGATCTTTTATTTTTTGTTTTGATGTGTTTAATGATCTGGATCACCAAGATTCTCTTCTAGGATTTTACAAATTTGAGATGTAGGGCCTGTAGTTGTTAGGGTCACTCCTGTCTCCTTCCATGTAGATGGGAGATTTGCTGTCTTCTCTCAAATTGTTTGGTAGCTCTTCTGACTCTGGACTTTTATTATGCAATATGGTGGATGGAAGAATAATTCCAATTGTTAATTCTCAGAGGACTCTGAAGTGAATTCCATCAATGCCTTGAGACTCATTTGGGAGTAACTCTTTTAAATATTTCCTCAAATCATTCTCTGTTATGTTGAAATTACTCAGTGCATCTGTAACTAATTCTTTCTGTGGTATCTTAGAATTGTCTTCCTTGGTAAATGTACTGCAGAACTGCTCTGTTTTAGGACTTTAACTATTTCAGCATTAGCAGTGGTTGGTGTACCGTCCTTTTTTTCTTGAGGTTTGAAGTTCTGCTTCTGATCTTGTTGGACAATTATATATATATATATATATATATATATATATATATATATATATATATATATGCAGTTTTTCTTGCATTCTTTGGCTAGCTTCCTTTTGAAGTTTTTCCTGGCTTTTTTAACAGCATTACTTGCTTGACTTTCTTTTTTTTGTATGGAGGAAAAATTTCTGTTTTCTGGCATTTTCTGTGGTCCAGCAATGGCCAGATCCTAAAGTTGCGGGATCCGTGTGGTAGAACTATATATCTTTTGAAGAAAAGACAATATTTCTATAGATCTTGATGAGGAGTAAATTCACTCTCAGTGGTTTGCAAGAGGATTCCATTAGTTATACACCGTTTCCAAGAATACTATTGCTGAAAGTATTTTCTGGAATTGGGCAGTTTTGGTACTGAGCCACATTGCCAGAACCCTCAATGAGGAACATATTCACTTTTAATGGCTAATAATCCAACTACTGCAAAGGCACATGGTTTTCATCAGGTTTTCAACTGCATCACCAGCATGGAGTTGAAGAGTGGCAGGATGGTTTCAGGTTAGTTGAATTCATACTGCGGCTGAGATAATTTGTGCTCACTTTGCACAAATGCCCTTGGGAAAGGCATGAATCTGTATGTAAAACAGACTGGGCTCTGTGGATATGGTTGGCAACTAGTACTGCACATGGACAATTCTGATTTTAAAACCAATCTTTAGAGGATTGGGATCCATCAGGCTATCTTACCCTTGACACACCCATAATGAAACCATATTTAGTTCCCAAAGAACTCTGCATTGGGATATGGGATTGAAGAAAAATCAGCTATAAATATAGACAATTCATCTCTAAGTCAGCTATCACTTTCTACTGGTATATGGGAATTTAGGAAATACCTTTTCAAATCCCTTTATATAATGAGGAGAGTCCCTGTCTTGTTGACATTTGACACAAGAAGCACTTGATGAAATATTTGTGCAGTAAAAAATAAACACAAGTTACACACTGAATAGGTACAATTCACATCCATAATTAGTTTTGAAAATTGTACTGTCTTGTATTTTTTTCTCATTGCGAATAGTTACTAAACTTAGTTTTTATTAATCAAGATCCTATCTTTAAAGAACTGTGCTTTTCTTTGTGTTAAACCAGTTATTTGATAATTCATAAGTCATATTTGCCTTATAAGTTCTTATATTTTTTTGTACAAGTACAAGCTGGGGTACCTAGTGTGGCCCAGGGGAAAATGTAATCAATACTGAAAGGTCATGTATCAAATTCTAACTTTGGGCTTCTAAAAGTAGAGATCGCAACCTTCAGATGGAAATGCCAAGATTGAACTGACCATGTATCGATCTCTAGAGGTCATCAGAGGTCAGTACCACCTATCCTATATTCATACTGTAGTCAACTTACCCCTGTACACACGTTTGTGGCCCATAGACTGCATCATTCTCTGTTAGATCTGAAGATGCCAAAATTGATATGACCTTGAATTGACCTTTAAAGGTCACCTGAGGTCAGTTCTGTTACACAACAGGAAGTTATCATGATGTTTATGATAATTGTTGCAGTCAGATATAAATGATAGTACTGTTGTTGCATTATTTGATTGTCTGTAACAGTCAATTTACCCAGTTCAATGAATACTTTTGTACTGTTTGCACATGTAAACTTTATATCTTCCAAATACGATTTTCCGCCAATATCTAACTGTCACTCGGACCTGACTTTCTTTTCATCCTAGCCCAGATGAAAGAAGAAACACCTATCCTATGTTCATCCCGGGATCAAGTTACCCTTGTGCACATACTTGTAGCTTCTTGGGTGCAGCTGTCTCCATTAGATCTGAAAATGCTGAAATCGATCTGTCCCAAAATTGACCGCTAACGGTCACCTGAGATCATCACCACCTATCCTATGTTCATCCTGGGGTCGAGTAATTCCCCTCCCAAAACTCGAATGTTCAGCTTGTGTGGTGCAACCATTTAGGAGCTTATGGAATATAAGGTTAGAAACAAAGAAACATATAGAGTTTATGAAAAAACATCAATTTTACGAAAGGTAAGCAAAGCTCATCAAACCTTTTCAAGGAAAATAACTTCCATTCCATTTTTGGGTGGAGAGGGCTGAAAAAAAATCTTATAATGTTCATTAAAATGAACAATACATATATATATATATATATATATATATATATATATATATATATATATATATATATGCATGGAATTCACTTCAGAGTCCTCTGAGAATTGACGACTGAAATATGAAGAAAACTATCTTCCTGTACAATATAGAATACTAATGATTACTTAGTTTATAATAGAAATAGATTTTTGAACACACTGATGTGCTGTTAACAGCGCATTTAATTTCAAAGGTTTCTCTCCTCTGAACAAGTTGAGAAAGGCTGCTCCATGCCATAGTCAAAAAAATGTGCAGTTATATAAAACTGTCCTAACTCCATTATTCCCAAACAGAAAGTGGTCTAACTTGGAATATCATTAGATCTATGATTTGGCGACATGATAAAAATATAGAGGATGATAGGTAATAAAAACGTGCAAGTTTTTTTTTTCGTTCCTGGGTAATAAGTATTGTTTTCTCATTGATTATGTCTAAAAAGTATAGAAAATGGCAATTATTCCCTTCGAACTTAGCTTTTATGATCACAACATTGAAATTTTACCTCAGACAGCTTCAGGAAGGCACTTGAAGGGTGCAAACTCCCTATCAAAAACCGTGACAAATTGTTTCATAAGGCCTAATTCTTCTTCTTGGGCTCATCCAGTGGCTCTCCTGTGACATTTTTCATCCCCACAGAATTTGGATGGCTGTTGCCAGTTCACTTTTAGTTGTGCACCAGTGTCCCCACTCTCCCAAAGACAAAGATAGCAAGGAAATTTGATAAAACTGCTTTGAAGGACCATCATGATTGCCACCATTTTGAAATATCCGGTGACCTCTTAATCACATTCATTATACCTCAAGGTACCTAACAAAGTCTTGACACTGTTGTATTGCAGGTAAAATGAAGTGCCCGGAATTCGTCTTGATTCCCAATAGACATGCAAAAATATTCTTTATAGGCTCTACATATCTTATCAAATGCTGCCAGTACTGTGTAAGGCAAAGGTAAAAGCTGTTGTCTTCAGCAGCCCACTGATGAAGAAGATCCTAGAGTACAAAGGGGTTCTCCAGAAAACTAAGATGGACGAAGAAGCTTGGCACAGCTTTGCCACTGTGATTCGGGTCTTCCAGGACAATCACAAGGATGAAAACTATGTGGATCTGGTTGAGACTATTGTGAAGATCTAAAGTAAAATGGGCTGCAAGCTCTTCCTCAAAGTCCATATCCTAGACATTCATCTTGATAAATTCAAGAACATAGGAGTGTAATTGGAAGAGCAAGGCAAGTTATATATATACTGGAGTTTCAACATCACAGCCAAAGAACTTAAAACAAAACCATGATGGAAGATTATATTTTGGGGACTTGTTTGTGACAGTGAATTACAGCACAATCGTTAATCTCAAAAAACTACTCATTTCTAAATCTTTCGTGATCATTTTTGTCTGACATCTGTGTAAATACATTTCAATTTAGATTCATATGTCGTTGGATTTTTTTTTAAAGGTAAATAAAAATATGCAAATTTACCCTTTGTACAACTGGAAAACAAAAAATTTCATAATATTACTGTCCTGGTTACAAAAGCAAAGTTTGAAGGGAATAATAGCCACTTCGTATACTTTTACACATAAACAATTAGAAAATGTCACTCACCAACCTGGAATAAAAGTCATATTTCAAAGTGTGATCAATGAATATCCCTAAATATTTATAATCATCCTTTTATCTCCTACTTAGTGGTGTCACTACGGGTTCAGATCACACTGGGTGACATTCTTAAAGGGGGTGATACCAAAAGTATTGCATATTAAGTTTTTGTGCAGTATTTCAGCTGCAGACGGCATAATTTTTATTGCAGTTGGTGTATTCAAATGATTCAGTGATTTTATCAAATTTGCTTGGCCACATTATTGTGGTAATTAGAATTTGAGAATTTATATCAACAACTTTTTTTAGATTGAAGTAATAATTGAAGGGAAATGAGGAGAAAAACCATATGTTGGCAGTACATATGAAATGGTAATTATCAAGAGGGATTTTAATTTTGGTTGATATGTTTTTGCTGTAGCCATTACATTCATTGCGATTTACCAGTGACATTAGTACAAAAGACATTACTGGGGATTCTGAATGGTCTAATACAGGAGAAGGTTGATGTGGGTGATAGTACATTACTGGGGATTCTAAATGGTCAGATACAGGAGAAGGTTCATGAGGGTGATACCATGAGTTACCCCACTGGGTTACATCAACCCTAGTGACGCTGCTACTCTTCCTAATTCCTCATTTTCTTCCTCAGATTGAAAAGCACCCGCATATCACACATTTGTCAAAAAATGAAAGGCAAGACGTTTTGTAAGACAAATATTTGGACAATACACTCAATTATAGTGTTAATTTAGTGTTGTTGATATTTCAATCAAGGTCCTCCAACCCTTGTCAGTTGTGAAAAATGAGTAGTTCACCTTCCATGAAAATAGTAGCCGTTTGCGTATGCGTGTGTGGGAGAAATGAAAGTGTTCCTTAGTAAATTTCTAAACCTAGCTAAGACTTGCTCGCTAACCATTGCACACCGTCGAGGAGTGCCACTCCTTACAAATTAAACTTGAAGCTTGAACTAATTTAAGTCTGTTGTGTTACTATAAATGATAAAAGTATAGTATAAATCCGATATATTATGGTGTTTGTTTGGGGTTTTGCTTCGTTTTGCTTTGTTTTTGCTTTTCAATCATTAATTTTAAAAAATTTTTTTTTCGTTTGCAATTTTGGCCTTCACCGCAAAGAAAGTTACTCCATTACCAACTTGTATTAGGGTACCTAACTCAACTGTTAACCCTATCCTATGACCTTCATTTTTTCCCTGACCACTTGCATCGAATTGACGTACGATTCACTTCAGTGAAGTTGTATTTCTTCTGGGAGAATAAGTGGTAATAAATGAGAATAAAAAGAACTTTTTCATTATTATTAAATGAGCAAACTACATGCTTTAATGAAATTTTATCAATTGACGCTTTTTTGTGAGCTCATTTTTATTTACTTTCGAATATGTTTTTCTATTGAAGATTTTTTAAAAATTCAAATACCCCTTTGGCCTTTTATTTATCTATCCCAGTACATCGCTACACCCATCATAAATCGATCATCAAGTTGCAACTTATCAGCATTTCATTACATCCAAACAACCAATTCTGTCCTTTCCTGAAAAAAGCGGAAATTATGGAACACACTCTGCGACAAATAAATACAAAAAATCGTCTTTTGAAAATTAATTAAAAAATTTAAAAACTCCACAGAAACAGCATGCTGTAAGTTCCGTCTTCTTTAAAAACAACACGCCGTACGACAAAGACTTGAGGAAAAGAAAATAGCCGTGATAATAGTTAGTACTAAATATTACCAACAATAAGGTGCTGTATTTAACAAAAGAATAAGTAAAGTACAATACTACTAATCTATCTTAACCGGGTTTCTTCTGTTGCTCTTCGTGACAGCAACGCGATCCGTGAATTGTGATACAGGCACCCCTAAGCAACAATTCTTGAAGAAAGCTTCTTTTTTTTTTTTCAAAGGAGGAAATCGTAGACAAAGGTAATGTGTGAACACTTGAGTGAAGTAGGTAGATATTATAAGTTTTTTTTTCTTCTTTTTTTTTTAATTAAAAAAAAAATCAAAGGTTATAATATGGACTGGTTGTTTTGAAAATAAGGTACCGTTAAACAAACTAGAAATGAAGAAACAAGCAGATTTAATGTTTTATAGTTCAATGGAGAAATTATTTTTTTGTGGCGGGTAATTTGGTGTCGTCTTTCTTCTTTTTACGACCCGTGATGGTGATGAAAAGTGGGTACCATCAAGATAGAGGAGATGGTACTATTGAAGCAGAAGAGGTGGTACCATCAGATTACAAGAGGTTGTAGTAATGTAAGGCACCCGGATGTAGCAGTGCCTAACACACTAAATTCACATGTATATATATACATGCAGATACACGATTCCACATGTAGCATGTAAATTAAATTACCTATCTATATGTGTACCTAAAGGGGATTACCATGCCATGCCCGCAGGTCGCCGTCCGAATCGACAAAAAATTTCAGATACAGTAGGGCAACTTGACACAGATGACGACAAACTAATTTGAAACTGTACCACACACACACACACACACACATACACACACATTTTTACACACACTAATTTTATTGTATTTATTATTACGAGCAGTAGTAGATTGACACACATGCACTCAATATTTTTTGCTAAATAAATTGCATTCGATCCTTCCAGTCGCACGAATTATTACATATAATAAAAGTGAGAGAGAGGGGAAAAATACGTAAAGTAAGATGTGTTTAGTAGCACCTAACAAGATTTTTACACTCGCGTGCGCGCACATTGATTTAAAGAGAAAAATATACACGCACGAATCCGTTTTAAATTCACGAACTTACGCACTTCAATGTTCATATGTGTACACATGAACTTCATTACGTTAGACTAGACAATTCAATCTATTACACATACACGTGCACACATACACACGTATTGACACTGTATGTAACAATGTTTGAAAGTGGCTGACCGAGGAAGCTCACAATAAAAAAATGACACTGTATGTAACAATGTTTGAAAGTGGCTGACCGAGGAAGCTCACAATAAAAAAAATAAAATAAAATTAAAAAAAACAACACTCAGTGGAGTGTCACTTGCAGCAGTTTTACTCACACTCAAGTGTTTTATACAGGAATAAAAAAAAAAGAAGAGATGAAAACTCATATACACGCGCGCGCGCCCATCTCTCTTACACACGCGTATTTCAAAGGTCACACATACTCACCCTTAAAAGAAAAGCAAGACAACTATTCAACAGAATAGATATACGCATTCTACTACTACTACTACGAGACTACTTTGGCATCAAAGACTTCTATAGTCACACACACACACACATACACACAGGCGCGCGCACACACAACCAAAGATCAGAAGCATGCACACATTTATTACCAAGCACACATTTGCCTCTTGATACATACACACACTTCTGTGTAGGGAAATCAGCAAATTTAATACACGTATTATGTACACTTCTTTGAGTGTGACAAAGATGATTTTCATATTGACAAACTCCTCTCCGAATTACTCGCAGACAGTTTTTTCCTCCACTTAATTCCCTTTTTTTTTTTTTTAACCACACACAATCAAACCACTCCTATACAACCGTGTAAACACGGAGTTACCAACTCCTACAGGAACGATTTTTTTAGTTTATTATCATCTTTTTTTTTTCTACCGCCCCTGGTCTTATAGACTCCTTTCTTTCCTTTTCTTTTTTCATATACACGTGCACATCTTCATCCAATTCTTAAAGTGTCTCTTCTCACACTCTCAGTTGATTTCTTTGTAGGTGTGTGTTGGACTTTTTTAAAACACTTATATATGCATTATACATACATTTCTCTGTCTCATGCATACGTTTTTGCTCAAACTAAAAAACGTAGAGGTGCTGGAGGGGTTCTCTCATTCCTCCTACAACTCCCACTCTGTTTAACTCTCTCCACACACCCAGACAGGCCTTAAAACACACACACACACACACACACATTTCTTTATTTTTTTCAAATAAATTACACGTAATAATACACTGTAGATACATATACACACTAACTACCACACATACTAAATTGGAGACCGGTACACGCATACACACGGGCGGGGACAGGTGCGTGTTATAGACACTCTCTCTCTATCTCTCTTTTTTCTCTTTCCTTCCTCTTCGTGATTTTTTGTTAGCGTTGCTGTTGTGTCCATACACAACAACACCGAAAAGCAGTTTTATTTGCTCCAGCGTGTATAACACGAAGGGAAAGAAAGAAACTACCGCTCACTTTTTCAAGTTCTCTCTCTCTCTCAACAAGGCCGAAAAGGTAGAGGGGGGACACACTCAATCTATCCGGCTCGTGTACTTATGAGTATTGCTCTGTTTCTGTCCAGTGTGCATGTGGTTGTATCTATTGTAAAACCTGTTTGTTTTTTTCCTCTTCCTCTATCTTTTTCCCCCTCTCTGTCTGTCCATCTCTTTCCCTCCTGTGGTGTATAAAATAACGCAGACCATCGATATTTTGTACTTTACTGAAACGGACTCTGTGTAGCGAACATCCTCTTCTCCTCGTTCTAACAACCAAGGTAAGGAACAACGTGAACTTCATCTCTTTTCTTTTCCTCTCTTAATCATATTTATTTGTTTAATATAATCTTCACCCTCATCATTTGATTTACATTACAGGATCCTGTCCAATTTTCCCTTGTATGTGCATTTTTTATTGTCTTTTCCCCCTTTTTTTCTTTCTTTGCTTTCAATTTGCACATGGTACTACTTTTTGTATTTTTTCTTTTTCCAAAAATGCGTATATGAGTGTTATTGTATATACACTTTTTAAAAACAGGATTTATATGTACTTAATTTTTTTTATTGTTAGCTCTTCCTACTTATTTAACCTCTGTTCAGTCAACGATCATTTCTTACTCAAAACAACAATCTTGCAGGGTCGTATCACCACTGCCGGGTCTGTGTGTGTGTGTGTATAGTCACACGCCACTAGCTTTTTTAGAGCTGTTAGTTAAAATTGTCAGGAGTATTGTAGTCACTGGCAGTCTTACCCTACTTGCTTATAATTCATTTCATTTTATTATTTTGAATTATTATTACGACTATAATTAGATTTGACAACGAATGATACATTCTTATACGCACCTTACGGTATGAAATTATTAGCACCTACAGCCAGATTCTAGAACAGCAAGGTGCTCAAACCTGTTATTTTTTAATTGAATTTTAACGGGTTCATCTTCGTTCGCGAAGGAGCATCATAATTTTTTTTCATTTACCCTAATCCTTAATTTTATTTCACCCCATGACCGTTGCCTACGATCCTTACACGTGGCTTAGGAACTAGGGAATACACAATGTTGTAGTGTGTATGTGTGTTTGTTGTTTAAAAATATTGTGTATCAATAAACTTCATATATTGGCAAATATTGATGTTTAGTCTTCCTGGAAGCTTAGCTTGTTAAGATTTGTTTCTGTAGAACAATTCTAACCGATATACCATGGATTCATCATTCAATCTCGTCGTATACACACTACCCCACCAACTGACACCTATTCCTTTTTGGTAACTGTGTGGTGGACCAAAGTTTATATCCTGTGTACAACCTTATATATCTATTCGCATTTTTATGCGTTGTATTTTCTTTTTGAAAAGTTTAAAAGGAAGAAAAATCACATAAAATATTAACCTTGAAGCTTGGTTATTTTTTTAATAGTCAAATAATGGCATTAAAGATATGCATAGTTCAAGTAAGTACGCACATACATGAGAATTGTCATCTTCTGTCCACGATTAAATACCCTCCTTGTGCGTACTAACACATAATTTCTGTACTTTTTATGTTCTATTGATCAGGATGTTTATTATAGACTTTGCCGTGGGTAGGGGGTAGCGTAGAACCCCCTGTCTTTTCCGTGTAGCACACCTCATCTTTTTTTTCAGGATAGTCAAGTCACTCTCACACGGTAGGTTGATATAATACAGTTGGTTGTCTTTCACTTTTAAGACTAGTCAACTCATCCAACCGTACAACATCCTGACTTCGAAAAATATTGACTTCCATTATCTACAGATTATGTGCTTGAGACAAGCTTAAATGACTAGTCCCTAAAAAAAAAAAACTATAACAATCACTTATTATTCCCCCACTGTCCATCCGTACCTACGTACGATATGCACAGTAAATTTACTCATCTTCTGACAGTACACACAAACTTGAACTTGTGCATATACACATCACATACACTTTACTCGTGATTAGATGTCCTAGCATAAACACAATCCTCACTCTAGTGTAGTGTACTGAACAGTACAACTAGTACTTTACGCACGCATTATAGCTTCATATATTCTTCCTCCCCCCTTTTTTTGTACACTTAAAACAGGAATATTATTTACTTAGTAACATGGTGTGTGCACACACACACATACACGCACGAAGGGCGTTGTCATGAAAGGAATGGTCTCAAAACCCAAAATTTCTTCATCCCTTGTGAAATTCCAGTCCCGTAGACCAGAACAGAAGCCATATATTCCATCATCAATTTTTTTCTCCCCCTTTTGTGGACCATCCTCTTTCTTTCTCCCTTCGACCTTAGTCGCCTATGTTGCAATGTAAAACGAATGAGATCAAGTGATATTTAAATATATATATATCATTAACACTAAAAGAGTGTAGATTTTTCTTTCTCCCTCTTACTTCGACTTTGCACCAACATCTCACCTGGCCAGATGCTAGAGACCCTTCCCCCCCCATCTCTCACACATATTTCTTCACGTATTGTTACCATCACTTGTATTCACACGCACAGAGACATACATACGTTCTATTGTCCACAGGGGAGAAATGATGAAGATGGTCTTTTTCTCCCCCTTTCTTTCTACTTCTCCCGCTTTTTCTTTCCTCCGTCTTTGGTGACGGAGATATGGTGGTTGATTTTTAAGAGTTTGGGTCATTCACTTTAACATACCTCATATTGGAAGAGCATACCTGATCGTAAACTTTTGACAACGTTAATAATTGTCCTGTAGGAAGCGTACAAGACCCCCCCCTCTTCTCCCTCGGACGAAATTCAGATCAAAACTGTATTGAAGAAAAGTACGAAGGAGAGAAATTACATACATCCTAATCCAACGACGGTCACAATATAGAGAGCAAAAGTTACTAAGGTGAGTAAAAAGAAAGAGACGGTCTGTTCTGGTGGTCACATAACTTCTCAGTCTTGTCACAAATCGTACTGAAGATAAGCAGATAAATCCTCTCTGAATGATCTCCAAAGCTGTTTCTTATCAAACATTCGTGTTTCTTTTTCTTTCAAAATTGTGTCAGTTAAAAATGATGTCTATTTTAGGATGAGGTGAGTTTTAAAAAAACACTTATGTATCTACTAAAACCTTGGCCTGTTTATTTTAGCTCTTAATTAACGAGACCCGTTCATATACGTGTGTATATATGTATATTTTTATATATGTATGTGTATATATGTGTGTGTGTGTGACCAGCTGAGGGGGTGGAATAGTGTATTGTTTAACTCTACATGGTTTTTATTTCATCTACCTCTGTCTAACGACTTTAGTGACGAAAGAAACAAGGCAACAACCACTGATGGTCTATACAAAGGGTTTGAAGTATCTGTGTCATTTTAGTTTTCTTCCTTGTCTCTCTTCTTGATCATCTCCTACCGCTAGGCTCCCCTGTTAGTTCCCATCACCTGGACTCCGAGTGAAAGGAAGGGTGATTTTTTCTTTTCTCCTTTTCAAACGTAACTTTTAATTGATGCGAATAATTAGCTTAAACGAAGAATATCTATCTTCTTGGGGATTAACAGATTCCTCCTTTCCGAGATGATTCGTTTAATTTTTTTTTTTTTCATTAAGAGTAGACTCTCTAAGACACAAAAAGGAAAAAAATTATCTACGTGAAGGAAGCAGCTTTCTAAAGAGAGATATAGATTTGGGTGTGTTCGTTACATTTTTTTTTTAATTCTCAGTTCATGGACTGGGGAAAGGTTGGGGGTATGGTAAAAAAAAGGTCCAAGTGAGGAGTAAAAAAGAAATGAAAGTACTGTTTTTGCACATCCGTCTTACAATTAGTGGTCTGTATTCTACATCCTTCGTACTTATCTTTTAATTTATATTGTTGCTTTACTTTGAATGTGGAAAAACACGAATTGGACGAAGGAGGGGATGAATGAATAGTTGTTTGTTTGTTTGTTTTTTAGTATGCCGTCTTCAAAAGGGGAGCTTATCGTCTTGATGAGAGAAAAAATTTGAGAGATTTCGACCAATTACAGTTATCAGTATCATATTGAATACACTTTGCCATTATTTTTAAACACCTACATAATTGATAATCACATTTCTCAGCTGACACTTCGTCTACACATACACATACCAGAAGTCCAGACTTTCGAAAAATCTATTCAACTTGTACTGAGGATTTTTTTTTTCGAAATAGATAAATACAGAGGTTAAGATCGTTAACAAGTGATTACAGGCTTAATTTTCATGACAGTTATTGTTTTTATTGATGATATTAATGTAGTACCGTTTATTGTGGAGTAAACGTGTGGTCTCCCTTCCACATCGTTGACCCCTTTTCTCCCTGAAAGTCAGTTGAGCAAGATCATTATTTGTATGTTAAAATTTTTTCATTACCATCGACAATTTTTGTGTATGTTTTGAGTTTACATTTGTGTTGGGTTTTTTTTTCATTGTTCTAGTTTATTTTTCATGTGTGTGTGTAAGAAAAACAAAAATGTCGTGTGTTGTGCGCCTTAGCTACGTACCCACGACTGACGTATCTTCCTTTTTAAATAAAAGTAGCACTATCTTAACTTGACAATGTTACGAAATCTTAAATTTAATAATATTATTCTTTGTTTGTAGTGGTGATTACACTTTGAACGTGTTTGGCTTCAACAGATTATTGGTAAGTTTGAGAATTCCTGGCTTTTAAGTGGTCTGCATAAAAGTTGTTGATTATTGGTTTTTACACATACGCACACACAAACATGGTGAACTTTTGCAACTAGTTTATTTATAATAATATTATTGGGTAGAAATACTAGCCCAAACCTTCAGACTAGTAAGAATGAAGTTTAGTATACTTCTCCATAAATTTTCGATTTTATAACTGTTTAAAGTGAAGTAATCAGGGACTTCATGGACACCCTCTGTGTATGAAATCGCAAATGAGTGGTGCATTTTCTGTGGGGAAACTTTTCGAATAACAACGTCTCGAAACCTCGAATGCATGTTTTCAAATGATAACTAACATGCACTCATTTTCATCTTGCATATATCATTTTTTTTTTTTTTCTAATACAAGTTGAGAAATTTTCTGTAATATTTGATCTTCTGGTATTATTTGAAATGAGTAGCTGTTTAAAGATGCCTCCCCCCCCACATCTACACCAATTAACAGTTTCAGATACTCTTTCTAGGAATGGCAATATAAGGACCTTGGTATCAAAAATGAGTAATAACCTCTTGAATATACAGCGAAATTGAGGTCCGGCTTCAGCATGGACCCACCTCCAAATGAGCCATAAAATACAACTGGCTGCATCATTTAATATAGATATAACCTATCCACAATGAAAATATTAATATAACTAAAATACTGTTTCTGGCAAATATGCTACTTAGTGTTCGGTGCTGATTCTTGTTACATGAATACACATGAACAAGCAATCTTATATCTTAATTTAGATCCATGATTTTATTATAAGTCTATATAATTTAAAATTAAGAAAACTACCATTGCTTACATTAAGGTAATTGAAGATTATTCATTGAAATTTTGTCTACTTAATTCTATTCTTCTGATGTCCATTAAATCATAAGATCTCCAATAGAATTACTCCATGCATGAAGTATCTGCAACTGTGAAAATCAGTTATCTTAATTTTAAAGTTATATTTATATTGCTTGAGTAAACAAGTGTTTTACCATATTTGTTAAACCCTGTTTGTTGTTGTTTAGTTAATTCCTGTGAACTTGTGAAGCATTGGCCACAACTACATTACACCGACAGACTCTGTTATAGGCACTCTCCCTCAGCTGGAACCGTGTCAATCTAGACCCCCTTGGTCTCTTTCATAATGATTTTTTTTTTTTTCCATGTCTGTTTTTGTTCTCCCAAATCTTCTCTTCCCCTGTGGATTCTAGTCTGTCACTTGAGCTGATTTTCTGCTCTCAGACAGGGTTCGGATGTTCCAGACCCCTATACCTGGTTTTAGCTTTTTTCATCGAAAGAACATTCTGAGAACTCAACTTTCGCTAGTATGTGTTATGAACCCAAAAGAAGAATCCTTCCAACAGGGCTCAGACTGATGTGATTTCCACTGCAATTGCTAGGAAGAAGCTGCTGCAATTCCAGTAGCTTGTAGGTTTTCTGGGGTTGGGTTGCTGGCCCCACATCCAATGCTCCTCCTTTATCTGGGGTTAAGACTGGCAAAATGACCTGAAACAAACATCTTGGCTGAGCTATTAGGTATCATGATCCTTCAAAATTGAGGATAGACTCTGTTTGAGTCTTCTATACTTACAGCCCACTGAAATAAAGTAAAATACTTGATACAATCAACAGAATTATACCATTATTCTGCTTGCTTGTGAGTATAACCATGCTTTCTGATTATTCATTCTCCACATATTGTTCATCCTTTATCATCTCCTGCCTCACCTACCTTTACAATGTAATAAACAAGGGTAAGGATGGAAGAGAGTACTTGTTTGAATTGGAGCAAAAGGGACTTCCTCTCCACCCACACTTGACAAATGGATGCCACACGGGTTGAACGTTGATCAAAATATTAATCGTTACAAAGTCTGCTCTGCACTTCTTTTGATCCCATCCTTGATCACATTGTTACGTGTGACAAAAGATGGATTCTGTATGACTGTCAACTGCGTTCCACCCGGTGGCTAGACTTCTTGAATGGTGAAAGCATCACAGCAAAGAAGTATTGCCCGGATATTGACAAAATCCACCAAGAACTGCACTGTTTACATTCAATATCAGTCAATCGAAATGGACCCATTTTCTTCATGGCAACACCCAACTGCATATACAAATAGCTCTGGCAGAAATTGAACAAACTAGACTATGAAATTCTACCTCACCCAGCTTACTGACCAGACCTCTCTCTGACTGACTACCTCTTTTTCAAGCATTTTAACCACTTCCTGTGAAGGAAGCTCTGAAGCAATACAAGCAGCAGCTCAAAATGTCTTTGAAGAATTCATAGCTCCCAGGATCCTATGCTTCTGGAATAGATGGACTTGTTTCAAGTTGATGCTGAAAAAACGCAATTATTTTTGCTCTGATCTAATACAATGAATAAATTACTCTGAAATGGTTCAGTAAAATTTGTATTTATTTGTAGTTTCAGTGATCCAGAATAATTAGATCTCCTTAGTTATTAGCTTCAATTCTTATATAACTGAGAGTAATGACCAAGAATGAATGAAATTGGACTCTTTGAAGAATGGAAGTTATTGCAATGTGAGGATAAATAAATGAAGTAGACCGGGCAAGCATATTTCATGGTGACCAACAAATAGGAGGAAACTGGTGTCAACTGGTATTTATATTGAGATAAATTATTGAAGAAACTTACCTGTTGTAATAAAAGGTGACTAGGGCTACATTGTACCTTCAAACAAATACACTCAAGAGAAAATGAAGATTAAGGATAGACTGGCACAAAAACTATCAGAGCTGAAAAGGCGGAGAAAATATAGGAAAATACAAAAAAAAATGTATGCAAATGCAAGGAAACAAGTGAGAAAAATGACTGGAGACACAAAAAAAATAATGGTAATGAAGAAAACTGAAGAGATGAAACACAATCCAAAAGTAACATATGCCTATATGAAGTCGAAAACCAAGATAAGGCCTGGAGTGGCAAGATTGATGATGAACCCCAAAAATGTGAACTTTCAAACAACCGATGATGATGGAGGATAAGCTAACATGGTGGCAGCACGGTTCAACATGGTACTGATTCGGGAAGATACAAATGATATCCTTGAGCTGGAATCACTGCTAATGGAACACCCTTCACAGGAACTGGTCATCACGAAAGACAAAAGTGTCCAATGTTTTGAAAAAATCGGCAGTGGACTTATCATCACTAGGAATTGACAATCAACCACCTGGATTCCTGAGATAAGTAGCTGAGAAGATTGTAATATACTTGAAATCCCTTGCAAGATCTGCATCGCCATAAGACAGGACATTGGCAATAGCTATTTACAAAATGGGAAGAAATAGTCTCCTGAAAACTGCAGATCAGTGAGTCTAACCTGTATCTTATGCAAGTGTCTTGAAGTAATTATGAGGGAACATATTACTGAACATAAAAATTCTCAATATGCAGACTACCAATACGGATTCATGAATGGAAGATCAACAATGTTTCAATTACCATTCGCTTTTGTGGAATGGACAGTAGCACTGGACAATAATACAAAATAGACTGTGTGTACATTAATTTTTCAAAAGCCTTCCATATTGTCCCTCACTGTCGATTAATCAAAAAACTCTGCACATATGGAGTATCTGATCAGATTATAAACAGGATAAGATCATACTTGATGAACAGAAGACAGGGAATTGCAGTAACTGGATCGTATTCTGAGTGGGACAAACTGCTATCAGGAGTGCCACATTGGAGTGACCTAT
Source organism: Thysanoteuthis rhombus (assembly GCA_963457665.1). NCBI lineage: Eukaryota > Metazoa > Mollusca > Cephalopoda > Oegopsida > Thysanoteuthidae > Thysanoteuthis > Thysanoteuthis major. The sequence continues at coordinate 36,821,480 of OY735207.1, forward strand.
ATTATGTCACATCTATTAATGACTTGACATCACAGGTGTTCTCAAAACTATTACTATATGCAGGTGATGCCAAAATATATAAAATGATTAGGGAATTGAATAACCAGGTTATAGAGCAGACTGATCTTCACTGCATGTCACTGATAAATGGAAACAGAGATTCCACCGAAACAGACTTGAATTGTGACCTTTTCTAATCTAAGAGAAAATACTGAAAGAGGGTATTTTGTTGGAATGAACAAGGTAGAGAAGTCGTTAAAAAAAAAAAAAAAAGATATCGGTGTAGTTTGAGATGAGAAGTTCAACTTCAAACCTCATGTAATGGACTAATGGAAGAAGACTAATATATGAAATGTTATATAAGAGACTGGTTCGTCCTCCTCTGGATAGTGCATGATGCCAATTTGGAACAGCCTTCCTAAAAATGTAGTAACAGCATCAAGTGTGAACATATTTAAGGAGAGGATGGATGAACTATGGAAAAATCAGGCCATTTATTATAATCATGAACCCAAGATAAGTGGCATCTCGAGCTAAGGTGTGACTTACCCAAACAAAAAGGACTGATCCTCGGAGTCGGTGTTGAAAATCCAATCTAATATATATATATATATAACGTAGTTATTCTTCTGTCAGAAGTGTTTTTTTCTTTTTCTTTTTTTTTCTTTTTTTTTTTTTTTTTTTTTTTTTACACTTTCCCGAGGGCATTTGTGAGAAGGGAACCATCTCTGTCAGAATTCAAACTATGTTTACTGATTCCTTTTTCTGCCACCCCCATAGTGTTTACCAGCACTGAAAGCATAATTGGCAAACAAAAAAATATATGTATCTCTGAATTTTTGAGATGAGGTATTATTATATTTCTATTATTATTCTGACTATCCTCATCTTGGTTGTTTTTCATACAACGTTTCAGCCGTTGTACTCTACGGCCTTCATTCTGTTTAGAATTTTCACTTATTTGTTTCAAGTTTTTTTCAAATATTTGCCTTCTAAACTATTAGATGCGGCAGCCGCACTCTAGCAGATGTGGTCTCGGTACTAAGTACTACAAATCTACCAAACCAACCTCCCAGGCCAAGTGGTACTGTTTGCCTCCGCGTGGTTTTATCCTCTGCAGTTATACCAAAGACTTTGAAAATACTATTCTATGCCTCTCCACTAAACAATCAACACAAGGGATAGGATTGAGGAACCTTTCTCTGTTGCTAAGGGGTCACGGCCAAATCATATTGGATACATCGGTTCTTGTGAGTTCACTGAAGTTGAGCAACCTCGATCCTGGTCATCACCTAGATGGGTGACCATTGGGGAATACCAGGTGTCATGAGCAGTACGAAGCTTGAAGAGGCCTGACAAGCTGGAAGGGTGTTGTAACAATCGCTCATGTGTACCTTATTCCCACAACACCCCCTCTATGCAAATATAACAAGAGAACAAATGATACATGCTACATATCTGCCATTTGAGAGTCTCTATCTTTTATCTTTCTTTCCATGCTGTAAATAGGATTTCTCATTTTAACAAATTCATGTCTTTGTGTTAGAAATTTCACCTGCAGCTTACAACTGATGCAGAACTGATCCCCATACACGTTCATCTTTATCTTTTAGCTTTGAATATCCATTCAAAATCCAAGTGTCACAGCTGTATCCATACAGCCATTAACCAAGGGTTATTTTACCATCGTTTCCGTTACAACAAACAGCTCTTACCTTCCATATACAGTAGCAAGATTGCCATAAATGCGATATAAGATGGATATTAATCATTATTTATTATGCAAATGTTATACTGCATTTAATGTGCTTTTATTATGACTAAGGGGCCCGTCCACTAGAGCTCAATATGGACAGTTACGGGGCTTGGATGAGTTGCAGTAAGCAATATTCCTCCAAATACCCTGGGGAAGCTTTTAGATTCTGACAAGCCCAACTGAAGTGAAAAATATATTTATTTATTTTTTAGACCAACCCAAATGCTACTCTGAGCAAATGCTTTTTTTGCTCATATTTATGTGATTTTTAAGTGAATTAACTTTTCACTGTTTTTTGTTTTCCCTCTTTCAGATACTAGTTGGATTTGAAGAATGGCTTCTACAGAAGGTGTTGATCTTTCACGGCTACAACAACACACACCGTTCCGAACTCTTCACCTCTCATTGATTGATCTGATGAAATATGTCAGTGTTGGCACCAGTGAACTGCTTCTTTATTTATTGAAAGAAACGCATGTGATCTTGGAGTGCCGAGCCTGCTCCAATCTCTTTCGTGACGTTCCCTACCTGGTTGCACACAAACGCTTCTACTGCACACAAACATACGACTTCAGTCTACAAACCCATGGAAATTCGAAAGGTCCTCCACAAGGGGATCTAGCTGCTTTTTTTCAAGCAGAGTCTCCACTCAATGAAGAAGACTTCTTGAAGCATTCCGTGGAATTGGCCAAAAAAAACCTGCAGAACAGCCAGGTGGAGAGCTATGTCCGAAAGGAACCAACCAAAAGACAGTTCTATGATGCTGTCCAGAAACAGCTAGAACTAACCAGAGTCAACTCCCCTCCAACTCGATCTTACAGTTTTGAACCTTTGGAAAATACCAACGTTGCCATGAAAGTAGTTTCAAATGATAATGAGGACTTGTCTGCCCAGCAAGAAAACACCGATTGTGATGGATGTATCCATTCAAAGGAGTTCAACAGCGGCTCAGATAAAAATGATGCTCAAAATAACGAATTCAAAGTAGACTCTTGCAGTGCGAAATTTAATCGCTCTACATCCTCTTCCTCGATTTCCTCAATGTCGTCATCTTCTCACAGTTCAGATAACAAGAATGAGGTGACAGGTTCAAAGCCAAACCTCCGTAACACTCCATCAGAGTATAGAAGCCTTCATTGCTTCAAATGCAACTCTATAATGCCTTCACAAAAAGCCATGTCTGATCACCTGTTGGCTGTACACCCTGAAGAGCGAGGACGCTCTGTGCACACTTGTGGGGATTCAAACCATGTGTCTCCATATGTAGACCTTTCCCAACAGCGGTTAAATGGGATGCAGAACAAAGTACGGAAGACAGATTGGCTAAAACCCAAAGGCTGTATATCTGCTGTGGAGAAGATTCCTCCGAAACCTCCCACTGTTAACAATGCTGCCAAGGAGGCCCAGGAAGCTAAAAAGAAAGCCCAAGCTAATTTACTTGCCCTCAAAGAAGAGCAACTTGCTTATGAGAATGAGATCCTTCAGCAGAAGTTAATCCGCGGGATCATACCTAAATCATCTCGGGGAAGGAAGAAATTCCGATGCGAGAGTTGTAGCAAGATTTTCTCCAAGATCGAGACCCTGAGAGATCACCTGCGTGATTGCATTGACTGGGAACATGTTAGTCAGCCAATCCGAAATTTGAGACTTCCACTCCCTGCTGTCAGTGATGTCAATGGACCCTCTTTGCCAATGTCAGCCCCAGCCTCTGTTGACTGGCCCGACACTAGCAGTGATGAGCCACCCAAACCCCCAACTCCAGGACCTCAATTTCGATCACAAGTTCCCAAAAACGAGAACCTTCGTGCGCACACTGTTCCTTCAAAATCAACTGCTCAGCCACAGGAAAAATTACCTATAAAGCTGCAAAATTTAAATGGTGTGAATAAGAATGCAGTTGAGAACCCAGTACGAGGCCAGGTTTTAGTTATGAATCCCAAAATTAAGGAGAATAAATCAATTCTCTCTCCTTTATCAAATGCCAATGCAACGAACAAACCCACAAGTCCGAAAAACCCTTCTCCCGCGGAGATCTATCCAAAACTTCCAAGAATCGGGGACACCTCTGTAGTAAAACCTCCACTCTTACCTGCTCACCTGCATAACAATGGAAATAGCTGCTCTGATTTGATGAGCGTAACAGGTAGGAACTCACAGACTGTGGCCCCAGTCAATGGTGGTTCTCGAGAAAGTCCCGTCGGAAATGAAGTAAAGGATATTGAGATTATCGCTGTGAACCCTCCAAATACCATGGATAAAACGCTTGTAGGTTTGCAGAACAACAACCAACAACAATCCACAATGCTCAATATGAATGTCAATTCTCGCGAACAGGTAAACCCGTTGCCTTGCAACTGTTCGCAGTGCGAGGCAGGTGCTGTTAATTTGGACAACCCGGTCAATGACTCTTCACCAACCCCCTCTCCCACTGGATGTAGAGACTGTGACGAGTGTCAAAAAAGCAACATCTGTTCGTCTGCCTGTTGCATGAAGGATGTCGAAATTGTGGAGCAATTCACTTCCTTGCCGCCAGATGGCACCAATGGCAAGTTCTCTATATCCAATTGTAGTTACCAACAAGAAATCCCTGCTAATGATGGCGATGATGTCATCATAACATCACATAATTTCTCCCGACCTGGATCAAAGCAGAACGTACCGCCAGTCATCTTGGCTACAAATGATAAAGGACCCCCAAATACACAGAGTTCCGAACAGAATGCCGACAGTCCAGATGAGTGTGTGTTGATTTCTTTTTCCAGCCAAAAAGCCCCTATTTCCGATACCCCGATCAATGTGCAGAGACCATCATATCCGGTGCCTATGACAACAAGCGGAAAAATAACTGCTTGTCAGTCCTTAGTTAAACCTGTAACCTGGAAACAGTATAAATGCAAATTTTGCATCTTTTCACACAAAAGTTTCTTGGGTTGTAAATTTCATCTAAAAAAGAAACACTCACAGAAAATCCGCACATGCAATGTACAGTGCATCAATCACTACATTGTGGACTTGAAGTGCCAAGACAAAAAACCATGCTCTTTTTTCCCAGGCAAACACTGCAAACAGTTACAGAAACACAAATTGAACTCTGTGTCTACAACTGGATCTTCCAGTCTTCAGAAATCAACTCCACAGATCAGAGACAGCAGTTCCATTAGGAAATGTGCTCAATCTGCTCCGATAACTAAAACCTTGTCAACATCTGACAAAAAAAACATTGAAGACCTTATGGACACAAAGAAGCGCCAATGTTTGGAATGTAAGCACAAATTTCAAACGATGTTCAATTTACAGAGGCATGTGGTCCGCCATCTTGGCAAGAAAGACTTTCAATGCAAATCTTGTTCGCGCATGATGTACAGCAGCTCTGAGTGTCGGTCCCATATTAAGAAAGAGCATCTTGGTAAGGTAAAGGGCATAACATTGAAAACCTTAGACTTGTTCATTATTGACCTGAAGAACAAACAGAAATTTTCTGGTGTTGAAAATGCAGAGAACAGCTCCCCTGCACTATCGTCTGTACCATTGGAGGCTGATTCACTGGTAACAGCTTCGAGAAATCATCCCAAGGCCGCTCAGTTGTCAGTACTCAGTACTCGAAAGAGTAGTTACCAAAAGCCAGAATTACTTTTGGAGACAAAAGCAAAATCAGCAAAAAGAAATATAAAAAAATAGCTCCTAAAAGAAGGGGGGGAAAAAGATTTTAGTTTTGATAATATTCTGAAAGTTGTGGGATTGGCATCAGAGATATACTCCACAGTAATAATTTTTTATTCATTTTTATACTTCTTAGTTTCTAAAAGGCAATTTCTTGAGATTACAGTCTTTTTATCGCTTAATCCTTTCAAGACTAACCTACTGTACTCAATGTCTTAATTAAAATGTCTGACTTCTGAAAGAGGTGTAAGGAACATATATATTCCAGCAGGCATAAAAATCTTGGGATTTATCTCCCAGGAATTTCAGGAAGGTTAAGAACCATAAACTGTAAGATTGAGAGATAAATTTAGATGAGTGACTCAGGTTGCTAATGATTTTTTTCTGAAAAAGAAAGCTTTGTCTTGAAATTCAGTTTTATTTTTGCTAAAATGGTGATCAGTACACTCCATATAAAAGATTTACCGTATTTTCCAGCATTGAAGATGCTATTTTTTCATAAAATAAGTATTGAAAATTTAACCTGCATCCTGCAGGCTGAAAGTTACCTTTATCATAAGCCTATCCTTATCCCAGGGAAAAGTAATCTATGCTAAACAGTTATTTGAACACCTGTATATGACCTGAATGTAGTGTATAAATTATATATAGTACAAAAATCTATTTAGAATATAATTAACAGTGTGACTTTCTGTGTCTCTGTCTGTAAAGATATCATTTTTGCTGATGAAAATATCTCTTATCCATCATTGAAAACATTGGACTCTTCCATTTGAATGAGTTCAGTTACTTTTTAATAAAACCTCAAATATAATTGATTATACATGAACATTTCACGGGTAGGTATTTTTCACCAAAAGCCTTGTAGCCTCATATATATATATATATATATATATATATATATATATATATATATATATATATATATATATATATATATATATACATATGATCTAAAAAATAATCATTTCATAGAAATTCAAATAAATCTGTGAATTTTTTCTCAAGGAAAAACTAGTGGTAAATTAACAAAAGTATCGTAAATAATTGAATGAAATATCCATAATCCAACAATCCATTCCTCTAATGGTATCCTATAGTAGATAAGCCAACAGACTTGTAGTAATTTAGGTATATCAGTATTATCTGTGATATTGATCATTATACAGATATTCCAGTGAAGGTAAAAACCACTGCTTGGTCGTAGTCTGAATTGTGGAACTACGATATAATAGTTTGGGCACCGCTCTACTGTGGCTAGGTGTAGACTTTCTGTCTCCATATTGAAAGAGAAGAGGAAAACTGCAGATTGAGTGGTCAGGATGATTTACCTATTGCTAAGCCACCCACAAGAAAGAAAAATATTGGTAATGTAGGTGAAAGTGTGGAGATCTTGATATAATGTTAATTTTTTACAATTCGGCACTGGGAAATACGATATTTGACTGTATTTTTGTTGGTTCTTATCGTATTCTATTCATGTGCAGTCATTTATCTGATTTTAACAAATTGATTCAGATTTTATTGCCTTGTCCCCATCTTCTGGTGTTCAGCTCAATTTGGATTTGCCAAAAGCAAAGATATTAATCTACAAAAGTAGATCCGTTATATTTTAACCATAAAAAAAAAAATTTTTGAATATTTTTTTTTTTTTTTTTTTTTTTTTTTTTTTTCCCTCGATAAATTAGTAGCTGACCTGGTACTTTTGATCTAAAGAAGAAGAAATGTTTTACTGGAAAAAAAAAATCATGTATCACCAGATTTCAGTTGGAGGTGTAAAATAATCACCAGTCATAAGAGAAAAGTTATAAAAAATGGAATTATTTATACAAACTTATTGACAAAGCTATTTCAAGGATATCAATCACAAAAATCCAGTAAAGATCTTTTTTTTTTTTTTCTTTTTTTTTTCTTTCTTATGTTACGAACCTTTTCAAGACTAACCTATTTAGTTGCTCAATGCCTGGATTGAAATATCCTAGAAGACTTATAAAAGTTGTCCATGGGACATGTGTCTCCCAGTAGACTTTTTGATGTGATCTACAGAACGTTTATCCCAGCAGTCAGAAAAACTTCAAGATATATATGTCCCAAGAGTCTTGAAAGGGTTGTCATAATGCTTAAAGATAACTCTTAACCTTGAAGACTGATAAATTGAATTAATATATTTTGTATGTATTTTTCAATCGTCAGTTTCCGCTCAGAAGTTGATGCTGCTCATACAATAGTGGTTAAAATATGCAAACGATGACTAATGAATGCAACTAATTTGACTGTTGGTTTCAAGAACACTTATGTATTTGAACATTCCCACCCTCTTAGTTATAAATGACCTCTTTATGTTGTAATTTGAATTTGAAAACATTTAAAAAGTTCTCAGAAGTAATTTCCAATGCCTTTTCCAAAACCCCAAGAAATGAAGTCAAAATAAAATTTGAAGGTTTTGTTATGCCTTGAAAAATAAACTTGTATTTTATAATCTCCCATGTAAACTAAAAAAAAAATGTTAATATTGGTTATTTGAGAGAAAAAGAACAAATGGAATTTTGAAAATATATATATATGTATGAATGTGTGAGTGTGTGAATATATATATATATATATGTATATATATATACATATATATATGTATATATATATACATATATATATGTATATATATATACATATATATATGTATATATATATACATATATATATGTATATATATATACATATATATATGTATATATATATATACATATATATATGTATATATATATATACATATATATATGTATATATATATACATATATATATGTATATATATATACATATATATAAATATATGTATATATATATACATATATATAAATATATGTATATATATATACATATATATAAATATATGTATATATATATACATATATATAAATATATATATATATATATATACATATATATAAATATATATATATATACAGATATAAATATATATATATACATACATATATATATATATAAATACATATATACATACATATATATATATATATATATATATATATATATATATATAGTGTGTGTGTATATATAGTATACAATTGAAGGAAAAATATCTGTAATTGCATTCAAGAGAAAAACTCAACAAAAACAATAAAGATGGAAAGATGAACCAATGACTTTATTTTCTTTTTATTGCATAATATTGAAGTGTTTATTGTCAAAGAAAATGGACAAGGATAAACTCTCAATAACGTTGATAGCAAAAAGGAAAATACAACGTCCGAAAAATGTTTCGGTATTTGGAAAACATTGCCTCCAAGTATTTATGAGATTTTTTTTTTTTTTTTTTTTTTTTTTTTTTTTCCTTTAAACTAATATCCTTATGTTTATCTTTTCCGTAACACTTACACACCTGCTACAGAGAACAGCAGCACATGAAAATAGAATTATTTCACTACAACCTGATTGCTCCTATATTTGTTCACCTTACATGCAGGGTTTATACTTTGAAGTACAGTATCTGACCATTTATCTGGTGAGCTTGGGACTGGAGATGACACGGATTTCTCGATCAAGGCTTAATATATACTTAAATTATGAAATTCTATTTGACAGATACAAATTAATGCACTTCTCAAGCAGGATCTTTATTAATCCACTTGAAATTCTTGAAATCTAGAATATTATAAAGTACACAATGAAAAGTAAAGAATTTAACAGATAATATATAAATTAATCAACCTCAGAAACGGTTTTGATGAATCGATATTAATCTTAATCTGAAGACAGAAGAAACACTCCACAAAAATAGAAACAGGGAGTGGCTGAACGGTTAGATAGTACACCAGAATCAAAACTAACCAGTTTTGTTTTTTGTTGTTGTTTTTTTTTTTGTTTTTTGTTTTTTTCTGAAAGAAGAAAAGGCCTTTTTTCTGGTGGCCAGATAAAAAGAAAATGGTCTGGTACTGTATTGGCAAAGAATTTTATTCCTCAACTCTCTCTCTGATGCACACTATACAGATGGATATCACTGAAACTATCTGGTCAAGATAGAAAGCCTGAAATAGTTAATCTCATTTGTTTGTTTTTTGTTTTGTTTTTTTTAAACCTTTAATATTAAGATGTATCAAAAGTATTTTCGTTTCTTTACCGACTGTGTTTTTTTAGCGGGGGGCGTCAAAGCTCATGTCAGGAACTACACCTGGTATTGAAACCATTGTAATTGAAAACTTCTGGGGTTTATTTCAAAGGACAAATCATCATTCTTATATCGCCTTTTTGAGGCAGTATGAAAAGATATTGTTAAATTCCCTTCCACTTCCCAAATTCTGCGAGCAGCTTTAGAGGGTTTGAGATTGACTGAAATGATGCCTCCGAGTTGCCAGAATCTCAATACCTTTATCTGCCATTATAACATCTGAAACAAAGGGTATTGCTAATTGATATTGATAATTTATATATATATATATATATATATATATATATATATATGAACTTTGGAGTAAAGGTCTGTTTTTAAATGAAATAAAACAAAATCCTTTTGATACATCTTGGTACCCAATATATTGATTAGTGGATTCAGATGAGGACTGATTGTATGCGTACTATCAATATATAAGTGCAGCAATCAAATGTTTGGTTTTAGCAGTTGATTTGAATCCCACAACTAGCTATATATTCCATAAAATTTTTGTAGTCGATGTGCGCAAAAATCTTATGTTGTACAAGTTTATTTCCTGTGACAAATGTATGCGCGCACTTTTGAATTTGACATATTGAATCAATATTTTTTCAATAAAAACTCAGTAAGCTATCTACAGAATTTGAAATCTTTTATGCACACATTAATTTCCTTTGTGTGCTGGTTGCAAAATGTGTGTGTGTGTGCACAAGCACAGCTTTGAGAGAAAACGTGTTCCACAGATGTATTGATGCACAAAAATTGAGACAATCAGGATGAATGAAAAATGTTGTTTTTGTACTATATCACATCGGTTGATGAGTAAAAAATAAAAAAAAATGATTAACAATAACTGATATTCATGATCGTGTGTTTTTAAAAGATTCTTCTGACATGCATTTTTTTTTTGCCCATTTCAATTTCCTCTTCTTTCTTCCTTTCCAACTGAAAATTCAAATTTTCTTCAACATATTTGCCACATAGATCTATATGCATGGAATTTCTACTTCTTCTTTTCCCTTCCCTTTTTTTTTTTTTCTTTTTCTTTTTTCATTCAAGATTTTCATTATGACAGGTTTTCTGCCAAATTGGTGTTAAGTGAAGAAACAATTGCTCTCTATGGAGGGAAAAAAAATCTGAGCATCCCCCATAAAATAGTTCCCTGAGGCATGTAAACAGCATGTTTCTTATATCTCTGAATTTTTGAGATGAGGTATTATTATTATTTCTATTGATATTCGGACCATCCTCATCTTGGTTGTATTTCATACAATGTTTCGGCCGTTGCACTTTACGGCCACCTACCAGATGATACCTGACGAAGGCCGTAGAGTGCAATGGCCGAAACGCTGTATGAAAAACAACCAAGATAAGGATGGTCCGAATAACAATAGAAATAATAGCATGTTTCTTTTTTTTTTTTTCCTCTCTCTCTCTCTCTCTCTCTCTCTCTCTCTCTTTCTCAAACTTTCATGAGAAAGCCTATACTACATCAAGTCCACACATGCTAATCCAAATTCTGAGTATCAGCATGTATACTATAAATGCAGGTAGAAAACTTTTTAATCTTAAAATTTCCTAATAGGTCACTTATGTGTATTATGACTAACCACTGAAAATGGCTATCCGATTGGACACATCTGTCCCCTAAGGAATCACTGCTCAATTTACGATGGCAACCTTAAGAACACTCCCTGTTGAGTGACCAGTGGTAATAACCCAAAAACTCCCGCAATATACATCTTAATACATAAATTCAATTTCTAATTCATTATACTTCCTATCATTACTTAATAGCTCCCACGTGTATATTCATCAAACGACTTGACCTGTGGATTCCAGGAACATCAGATGTTGTCTGAGAAAATGTTGCATCACATGGCGAAGAATCACTATTAACTGACATTTCAGGCAAATAAAGGGACTTGGGGTGTTCCTGAACCTCTAGCATTGTAACAGGGACATTGGGGCCCCAATACCTAGGCTGACTTGGGTGGCAACTCCAGAAGTTGATCTACGTGTCATCTCATTACGTTAGCACTCACTATTATTTAGTAATTTACAGCCCCTGATCGTTGTTTTATAGTGCCTTACATTCAATTTTCACCAGATCCTAAATTCATGCTGTGGATGTGAAAAGATTTTGTCCGTGGTTCATCTCATATTGACTCCCTTGAACTCTAACAAGTCTGGCTTCAGTAGTGTCATGACGTTCAAACAACAATTCAGCAGAGTAATTCTGAATGAGAATAAGAACCTGTTGACTTGAGTTTCAAGTCCCCCTGTAGCATCCACTTAAATCTTCTTTATTGCCTCTTTGAATGCGTGAACAGTATGTTCAGCTTGGCCATTTCAGGAGGGTTGATACAGAGCTGTGAATGTGCTGAATTCCAGTGAAGTTCATAAACATCTTGAACTCTATACTGATGAGCCATGGGCAAGAAGGGGGGGGAGGGCATTCTCTCTCTTTCTCTCACCATGCATGGTGAAGATTCCTTTCGACTCCCCAATTGTGGATTGGATAACTGATGAATTCATAATATGCATTTCTGTCCAGTTCAAATATGCGTCTACTACAATCAAAAACATATGAACCAGTAAAATCCACGTGAATGCTTTCTCAGAGATAACTTCGATGTTCTCAGCTGTAAATTCGAGCTTTATTATGACTTCTTTGAACCCGACGCGTACTTCACAAGCTTTGCATCTAATTTCAATATCAGCATCCATGTTAGGTCACCGCGTATTGCATTGGACAAGAGCCTTCACGCCTATGATTTCTAGATGGACTTAATGAAGCTCTCGCAGTATGTTCAACCTTGATTGAGAAGTAAAACAACCCGACTTCTCCTCTGTATCACACTTTCTCCACTTGTCAATTCTTCTCACTTGTTGAAGTATGACGTTAATCCAGCTATCACACTGAGATTTCACCAGCCATTCATAATCAATTCATGTACCCTACTGAGTGCAGGGTCTCTCTTGGTTTCTGAACGTACTTCATCTACATTCACATGGCTTGACTGAATCCATTGTATGAACTTCATTACGAGATTTCCACAATCCTCCACGAAGGCATTTTTAAGAGACTACTAAAGCTGTCAGCATTACCATTAGCACATCCAGTGCAATACTCTAATTTATATTTATAGGCTGCCAGGAATAGTGCCCAATGTTGTACTCAGGCAGCAGCAAGAGGTGGAATAGGCTTGTTTTCAGCAAACAGTCCCAAGAGTAGTTTGTAGTCATTGTATAGGGTGAAAGGATTACCTTGCAGGTACTGATGGAATTTTCGACAGTGAACACAATTCAGGCGTACTTTTTCTCTGCAGTGGACAACATGTGTTTTTCCTCGCATCATCTTTTATGCATACCAGAATTGGTTTGGAAGGGCCAAAATACATCAAAGGTGCAGAACACAACATTTTCTCGGTAGCTGGGAAAGACTTGTTAACAAGTGATGCAGTGGCACAATTACAGTTGGTAAATGGTGGTTATAGTTATTCAAAAACCCTAGATATGCTTTCAACTCGCGTGACAGTTTTCGGAGTAGGGGGGGGGACTTTTGCATCACTGCAAGGTCCAGGTCACCTGAGGAAGGAGAAACTAGCATTTAATCTATTACAACTTGAGTCCTACCCAATCCAATACGGACAGTACTTAGTAAAGATTCTCTAGGTAATTGGTGTTATCCACTCCCACAAAACAAAATATCATCTACCCTTTATAAATGGAAATGTCCCTTAATTGTTCATATGAATTCCTCCATCTGTGCCCCATCTGTGGTATTTGATATTTGTCACAAGATGCAGACATAGTTTGTTTATAGTCCCCTCATAATCGAATAGTTCCCTCGTCCTGGTACAATGGATGCTGCCCAATGAAAATATTTGACCTTTTCTATTATACCTTGTCTCTCTAGTCAAATTAATTCCATCCCTTAGTGAATAAGGTCCTGAGTGAGCTCTAAAAATAAAAAGTAGTATGGTTGTCTTATACACTGGTATCTTTTAAACAGCCTAGCTTCTTGCTGAAGATTTCCAGCAACTCCTTCGAGTTAGTAGTAACCTCTTCCTCAACTGGAGAAAACATGGTTCTCCATCTCAACCTGACATTCTGCAACCAATTTCTGCCCAGCAAAGTGGGAAAGTCACCTTCCATAACTAACAATGGCAGATGGCTCTCTGCTTCCTTCATACTAGACACCAACATTGCTAGACCACATCCCCCTGTATGTGTTTTTCAACCTCACCAACAATTCTTGAAATACTTTCAGATCATCCAAAATTCATCAATGGAAACGAAACAATTGGGTCTACCTCCATCGTCACTTAATAATTCACAAATCCTTATTTTCAATAGGACACTCATCAATGAGGTGGTTAGTACTTGCACAATGGTAGCATTAACGTTTTTATGGCTATTTCTGTACATAAGATTCTCAGATTCATTCTTTGGTACGCCTTGTACACTATAAATGTCCTTGGAAAGTTTAGTGGCTGACAATAGCTATTGAAATTGGTGGCGGAGTCTAAGGTCTGTGTTCTTTTAATAATTGCTGCTAAACTTTTTCATTTTTTCACTCCTTCAACCAACTTGTCTCTTAGATATTCATTGAGTATGTCTCCAAAATTGTATTTTTCAGACAATTTTCTGAGTATTGTGGCATATTGCTAATCCATTGGAGTCTCCCCGCATGAGTTGAATCCTCATCCTCACTCCCGACCACAGAAAATGTCACATTGTAATCCAATCCAACACTTGTCCTCTTCTCATTCACTGCTCTATTCATGATGGCATCCTTAAGAATGCCTCTCGTTGAATTACCAAGGGCGCTAACTGGAAACTTAAACAATACAGTTAAATATCTAAAATCAATAAATTCCCAGCAGTCTCTCAGCTCATTTTTAGAATCTCTGAACTTGAATCAGATAAAAATAATGCTGCCTTATTTTGGAGATGGATTCATCTGGGGAATATTAACTTGAACCAAGTACCAGCACATCAGAAATATGACAGTTGACTCAAATATACCAGCATAGACTGCATTATTTACTATGAAAACAATGTTATCCTCCTAAGAGATGTTCAAAATTTCTCATATAGAAGACCCCCCCCATTATCCACAGTAGAGCATTAATATGAAAATTTTCAGAGGCTGATATAGCATAAAAATAATAAGCAATTACCTTTGATTCATATGAGGAAAAAAATTGAGTGCTCAATAACCCCCAAAATAACATGGCTTAAGATTTCTATAATAACTGCAAAACATATAACAAATCTTGAAGAGGCATTTGGGACTAATGTACGGTTTTTGGTTGTTTCGAGTGCCTACGAAGAACTGAATGATAAGAAAAATGAGAGGAGAACCAGACAAGTGTACTGTTGTATGTAAATCTTTGACATCAGCTTTAGCTGACAACAAACCACAACCGTTGACATGGAGGCTGGCAAACATAGAAGAAGCATAGTGGGTAAAACCCAAGTGGGTTTTTTCATAAAAGGGAAGTGGTGCAAACCAAACTTTCCAAAAGCCAGCTATCTATCTGTGTGTCTGTGCATAATGTATAGACACATATACAATCATCAAATGTATATCTGTTCTAGACTTCTTGGCCAAATTATAGTTTGACTTATGTAGGCTCTCTCTTGATTTCAATATAGAGTACCTCTTGGGTGTACAGTTGCTACTTAGCTAGTCTTGCTAATTGTCAACTAAAAAAGTATCAATGTGCCTGATGTGACTCAATCTCAGGAAACTGATATTGGTGTCATCAAAAACTGAAAAAAATATTGAATAATTTAATTGGAAGTTGCATCCATAGATAAATGAATACCTCTCAAATAGGTGTTGGACTGTTATAATTCAAGGAACCAACTCTATTGGAATCCCACAGGTGTATGGTGTTGGGACCCATTCTGTTTATTGTATTCATAAATGATCTATAAACATATTCAAGACTGTACAGTCAGTAGTTCAGCTAATGATAACCAATTATAAAAAATAGCCGAAGAAAATGATCTCAACATCCTTCAAGCTGCAGTTACAAGTCCAACTAAATGGTCAGATCAAAAATATGTCATTCAATGAACTCAAATTTGAACTCCTGTCCCACTCAACTGGGAAACATAAACACATGACAAAATTCTCATTCTCAAAACAGTAACCATACAACTTATAAAATCAAAATCTATTGTGAAAAAACTTAAAATAGACATAGCCCGGAACTCCTCACATAAAGATATGTGATAGAGCTAGTCAAATTTCAGCGTATCTGCTTAGTGTAATCAGTGATTGTAGTACAAAGCATGTTGACACTTAGCAATGAAACTAAATAGGTGGAATACTTTTCCCCCCATGAATGAACATCAAAAATCAGTGACATCCAAGCCCTTGAAGGTGTGCAGAGGCATATTACCAGCAGAATCAGTGGCTATGCTAAATTGTCCTACCAGGAAAGACTTCATAAACTGAACCTTATAACTCTTCAGAAGAGGAAGGAATGCTACATAGCTATAATCAAGTTCAAGATACTGTAAAAACTTGAACCCAAAGATTCAAACATCTCCTTTCTAATGAGTGATTAAAGAGGTTGGTGCTACTATTCCAAATCTATTCGGGGTATGATATTGAGGTGCCTGCCTTCACCATATCAATGATAATTGTAGCATAATGTATATATGAATGTGTGAATTCAAATGAATCGAGCATACGTAAATGTATGATATAATGTATAAATATTCAATGTGTGTATAGGTATTTACTTAGCAAGGATACAGGTGTGGGGCACCCAATGAGGATTGAATTGATGTAATTTTACATGATAACATTTTTTTTCATCAAAACATTTTGAATGGTTTGCAAATTATATAGAATGTAAATGTTTGGGACAAAAAGTGTATTGCAATAACATGTATACTTTTCAGAATTTGGAACAAGGAAATAAACACCTGAATCTATATATCAGTGTTGAAATGTTAAGTACACAAATATGAATAAAAATTGATTACATCTAATATGAAAATATATATATATACAAAAAAAATGATCTGATGCAGTGGAGCAGAACAAGGACTAACTACCACATACATGTGTATAAATATGTCTACACATATATGCATGAGTGTATCTGCATGTGCATGTATATACGTATGTGTATACATTTGTGTGTATGTAAGTGTGAATTTGTATGTACTTGCATATGTGTGTATATTCGTATGTGTGTGTATATGAGTATGAAAGTGAGTTTATATATTGATGTATTTATATGTATGTATAAGCAACTGTATATATATATGTGTGTGTGCGTGTATGTATACATATTTGTGTGTATAATATAGAAATTCAAAGTGTAGCTTTGAAAATCAGATTTGTACATGCTTATAGATGTATACATATACACATATATATGGTTATACATATATATGTATATATGGATATACATATATATGTGTATATGTATGCATATATATATGTATATATGTAAATATACATATGTATATATATACATGTATGTGTATATTTTACATACATATGTATATGTGTGTGTATATCATATACAGGTATGTACATGTCTATATGGGTGTATATATAGATATTTTTATGTACATATGTGTGTATATATATAAATATATATATAAATATATATATATATATATATATATATATATATATATATATATATATATATATATATGTATATATATATATATGTTTGTGTTCATATGTGTGCGTATATATGTGTACATTTATTGGTACATATATTGGTATTTGTATATGTATATAGATGGGCTCATATATTTGTATATATATATTTATATGTATTTGTACTTGTATATATATGTCTTTATTTATATATCTATGTGCATATATATTTATGTATATATATATAAACATGTATATATATCTGTAAATATATTTGCATTTATACGTATATACATATATATATGCATAAGAATTTACATATATACATATATATATTGATGTATATATATCTATCTATTTATAGTTTTTATATTTATGTATACGTATATCCATATAAATATACAGATGTATATAAATATGTATAATATAAGTCTATATATATATATATATATATATATATGTGTATATTTATTCATACATATCACCATCAGTCTTTTATTTTCAGTCGCTGGATGCAAAACTAGATTTATGTGTATACTTGTATGTATACAGATTCATTTTAATATATATGTGTTCATATGTTTGTTTATGAATTTATATATGCAGATATATATGGATATAAGTATATTTATGTATCTAAGTTCATATATGTATTTATGTAAGTATATATAAATTCATTTATTTAAATATATATATAAGTATATAAATGTATGTATATATGTAAGTTAATATATATTTTTATCTTGAAGTATTTTTACATATATATATATACATATAGATAGATATATAGATATATATCTATAGATGTACATATGTGTGTGTATATTATTATATGTACACACATATATATATATATATATATATATATATATATATATATATATATATATGTTTATGTGCTATTCTTGATCAATGTAAAACCCAAAGTTGGATCTATCAAGCACTTTATGGAAGAAACCCATCTCACATTGGATGTTGCATCATATTAAGTTATATTATATTGCATTCATAATAAATTGATAACATTATTTATGTATGTTTATATATATATATATATATGTATATGTATGTGTATGTATGCATATGTACATATATATATATAAGTGTATATCGTTATATGTAAATATATATATATATGTATATAGATATATATATATGTAGATATTTATGTATTTATATATAAGTGTATTTATACATGTACTTTTAAACACGTTTGTTTACATTTGCATCTAAATATATGTATGTGTAGATGTATATATACATAAATATATATATATATATATTTCATATATATGTGAGTTCATGTATACATATACGTATTTATGTATGGCGATATGTACAGATATATGTATATATATGAATATATGTATATGTCTATGCATATATATGTATTTATACATTTATATGTATATGTGTGTATTTATATATATATTTATATGTACGTATATATATATATATATGTGTATGTGTATATATTTATGTATTTCTAAATATGTGTATGCATATTTGTTATGTTATATAGATATAGATATATATATGAATGTGAATATATGAATACATATATATATATATGTGTGTGTATACATGAATATGTCTGTATATGTATCTATATATATGTATATATGTCCCTATATGTATATGTATATGTGTGTGTGTACATATACATATATATACATGTGTATATATACATACATATAAGTACACATAGATGTATACATGTATGTATAATGATACGTATGTACCTATATATTTACCTTATTGGATGTAGGTTCAGTTGCTGCAGTATTTTTTCTACTGATTATTCTATATATGTTGCGTTGGACAAGTGATACAATAAAAATGAAAAATCATCTCAAATGAGTTTCCGTAGAATTTCGCAGGATTCATAATTCATTCTGTCAGCCCAAATTCGTCCATTACTTTTTGCATTGCAATCATGTTGCTAGAGATGAATAGTCCGAGAATAAATGAGATGAGAATTAGATGTGAAAATATACGTATATGTGTGTGTTTATATTCATATATGTGTGTATGTATATATATGTATGCTTATATTCATATATGTATGTATGTATATATATATGTATATATATATATGAGTGTGTGTGTTCAAGTATGTTCATATATATATATCTATATATATGAATATATGAATGTGTATATATATATGAATGTATATATGTATATGAATGTATATATGTATATGTATGTATGCATATGTATGTTTACATGTGAGAATATTTATGTATTTATGTATATATGTGCACAGAGATGTATGATTATATATATACATGTATATATACATATATATATATGTATGTATTTATAATGTATATATATATATATATACATATATATATATATATATATGTATGTATGTATTTATAATGTATATGTATTCATAATGTATATGTATATTTGGTTATACATTTATATGTATATATATATATGCGTGTGCTTCCGACCGTAATTACCATCTCGTTTATTCTAGGTCCATCTGTTTATTTCAACACAATGTATTTGAGAAATAGACACATTTGGTTGAACAGAATTAATTATAATTTGCCTTATATCATACAGAAACTTTTTTTGAAATGACCTCCTGTTGTTGTTCGATTAAAAGATCACTCAATTTAGACAAGTCAAATAGATTAAACAATTAATGAAAATACAGTTGCTCTAGGAATCGAACCAAGCACCAATAGGGTAGCCATTTCAACATAGCGATACTCTTTTATGTATTAATATATTTATTGACCGTATGACGACGGGAGGACATGACCCACTGCTTTACTTTCTACAGAGGTACCAAAGCGTAACAACACAAATTTTGTCACAAACAGAACATAGTCCTTACTCACCATGATGACCTGAATGGAATCCTCTTTCTTGATTTCTTTTTGTGCTTTAAAAACAAAACATCCTATGCTAAATTTGATTTTACGATAACCCTCTAACTATTCAAAGGGACACACATGCTACTGAAGATTGAAACCCTTCCTGGAACGTGTATAGCATCCTAATTAATTAATTTCTGAATTAATTTATTGACAAATGAAGTCTCCATATATTTTTACTCTTTTTCTCATTCCCTATTGTTTACATAAATGTTTATATGTATATGTGCATATAAATGCTTGTGAATATATATATGTGTAAAAATGCATAGATATGCATATATATATATATATATACATGTACGTGTATTTATGTATATGTGTATAGATATATGTGCAATATATGTATGTATATATATGTATATATGTATGTATACGTATAACTCAATAACCTACATATAGATTCAATAACTAACAGATATTTTATCCACAAAGTCATTTCAAAGAACTACCAAATCAACATAATTACATTAGACAAGATGAAGTAGACCAAAATCCAAGATAATCAAACAAACCTCCTAGATTATATAATAGGGATCTCAGCATAGAGAAATAAATCTAAAATATCCAAATAAAGATCATGCAAAACCAGCAACCACTTACTGATAATACCAACACTTATACCATACCCTCCCCGACATGTAATTTACAACCACCAGCAGAAATACACAAACTATAAATTCTTATAAATCAAATAAAACAAAGGAGAAAACTCCTCCAACCTGGTAACAAAAATTTTCCCATAATTTCCCTAACAGGAATCTCAAATATACCTAATCATTCACCTGATGAAGCCTAGACAGGGCAGAAAAAAAAATCATGTTTGTGTAGCAAATCCCCATTCAAGTTGATCTCTTGCTATACTCTAAAACAACTTGACATTTAAAGTTTATTGTGCTGAGCACTCTATGAAATAAACCCATCATAAATCAGATATTGCATTACATCATATCATATTATGTTATATTATATTGCATCCCTGATTTGTACTATAAATGTATATATAGGTATGAATTACAAATAGCATTATACAGAAACTTCTTCAAGATGAACTTGTTTTGTTATACTAGACCAATAGGGTAGCTGATTCAATGGAGCAATGCACTTACTACTGAGCTATAAAGCTGCTGGTAATACAGAAGTCAAATAAAAAGTCAAAATCTCATCTCTTTAATTGTTTAAATGGAGTGATATATTAACCATATATATATATATGTATATGTATATATATGTATATATATATATGTATGTATGCATATATATAAACATGTATATATATATATATATATATATATATATATATATATATATATATATATATATGCATGTATATATAGGTATGCAGTTATGACCATATATATGTATGTATATAAATGTATATATATATGTATATGTATTTGTGTGTACATGTATAGATATATGTATATATGTATATATATGTATGTTCATGTATATGCGTATATATACATGTATTTATATATTTGCATATATATGCATATGTGCATATATGTAGGTATATATATATATGTATATATACCTGCATGTATATATATATGTGTATGTATATATATATGTGTATGTATATATATATGTGTATGTATATATATGTGTATGTATATATATATACGTGCATATGTATGTATGTGTGTGTTTATATATATATGTACATGTATATATATATGTATATAAAAATAATTTCATAAAATATATATGTATGTATATTTGTATATATATATACACTTACATATACAAATATGTATATATATGTGTAAACATATATATAAGCATATATATGTGTATTTATATGAATATATATACATTTATATATATTCATCTATGTATATATGTATTAATTTTTTTTGTATATATATATATGTACATATATTTACATGTATATGTATAAATGCATATATACATATGTGCATATAAATATATGTGCATACATATAAACGTATATGTATATACATATGTATGTATATGTATATGTATATACATATTTATGTATATATATTTATGTACATATATGTATACATGTATGTATATATATATGTACATATATGTATACGTATATATATATATATATATGTATATGTATGTATATGCTCACATATATTAGTATCTCCCTGTATATATCATATGTATGTATATATCTGTATTTATAAATATGTATGTATATATGAATATGTGTATATGTGTATATATATAGATTTATATCTATATACATATACATAAATATATATATATATATACATTTATATTCAAATACCTCTAAATACATTTATTTACATATATATATATGCATATATATATATGTGTGTGTGTGTGTGTATGTATATATGTATATGATATACTAAGGATTCACTACACTAAAACGTTGATATTTCTGTCCTGTTTGTGATCAGATGAATGATGTGGTTAATTTTAGATTGCTATTAGGATATTTTGGTGTTGTGACTATTTCCTATGTTCCTGAGTCTTCCTTTCAATCTATTAATGTATCTTTTCTTTTTTCCTTTTTTGTTCTTTGGTTAATGGTTGGTCATTGCCTGTTAGGTTTCTCTGTTTTATTTAGGGAGGGTCTTGTGTTTATTGGCAGTTATAGATTATAAATTGGGAGGATATTGTGTGGGCATGTTTGTTTTTCAGTATGTTATCTCTATGTGGGTTTTAAGTTATGTTCGATAATAGAAATTTTGAGCAATGTCTGTATTTTGATGTTCCTTTATTTTTTCTTTTCAATAATTCTGTTTTTTTTTTTCTACCATTGGCTAACATGAGGATTTCAAATTTTTCACTCAGGCATAGGTAACATGGGGTTTCTGTATCATGGAATATGTATATTTGTTGTTATATTTCCATCTTACTAGGATTCAAGTTTCTTATCAGTTAGTCTCCAATAATTTGTTGATATTGTTGGACTCTTTTTATAAATTTGTTTGTAAATGATGATATATGGTTGACTAATCCTAGTCAGGTGTTCTTGATATTCCTGTATGATATTTTACTTCTAAGGGTTTCTCTTGGGTTGATATTTCAGCTTGGCATAGATTATTCAATTTGAGACATTCATTTTGTAAAGGGCATCCTTTTTTCCTTGTAAAATTACAATCTGGTTTATTCATGCTTTCTCCATTCGTACCATTTCTAAATTATTTATTGTTATGTTTCATCATGAATTTATCAAAATTATCCACACAACCATAGCTAATTTTCAGTTTCTTCTTAAATATTCTACTTAGCTGGTTGCGTGGAGGGGTAGGTTTTTCTATCAATTGGATTAATAGTTTTCTTATATTTATTTTTACTTGTAGATTGAATGGCAGTGTATATTAGATAATTTTATTACCTCTACTTTTTTTGATGTTGCTACGTTTTTCTCTGTTATTTTACCTTCTTGCCATATTTAAAGCTAGTTTCAGTAAATTCACTTTTCTTCAGTGTTTTTATCTCGTTTTGCATGTACTTCTCTATTATGGTACTATGTATAAATTTTTTTTCAGGGATTTTCAAAAGAAAACAATTGCATTAACATGGCATCCCAGCAGTGTTGATCAAACACTATCTCCCTGTCTTACTTTATTGCTGATGTCATACAAATAGTTTGTCATTTTATATAGGGTATTATGTTTATTGTACATCTATATTATTTTTTACGACATATCATTTATTTTTTTAAGCAGGCCTTACTTATGCAGGTTACCAAAAAACATAATTAACGATGAGGGATCAGCAAGTATAATAACAGACGTGACTCACTGTTTGTGTCATTTCTAATGAATGTTCACCCATGTTATCATAAAATCCTTTGTGTTGGTTTTGATCTCAGACTGCATGCAAACCAAATTATGATATCATCTTTAAGAATACTGATTATACAGGAAACTTCTCTGAGTTGATTCTCTACCAACGAATTCAACAGAAGAATTTTTGCTAAAGTTCATTTCAAGGTTGGCGTTCTTGCTTTCTTCATTCATTTAATCTAACATTAGTTGGTAGTCGTGTAGGTTTTCCGCAAAAAGGACGATGTTGTCTGCAAATCTGAGGTTGCTCGAATATTCACAGTTTATTTTCCAATCTTTTATTCTACCAGTCTAGGTTTCCGAAGATCATCTCAAAGCCAGCTGTGAAGAGTTTGGGTGAGCTTGTATCACCTTGTCTTACCCGTTTTTGGAGCTTTAAAGGACTCCAAGTCCTTATGTAGCCTGATAAAGGAGCTGCTATTACTGTATGTATGCTGCAGTACTCTGATGTATACAGGGTCTACACTTTGTAGAGTGATGGCCTACATGACCATGGGAATTTCCAAATCAAAGGCCTTCTTGAAGTCGATAAATGCTACAGCAAGTGGCATTTTGTATTCTGCTGTTTTCTCTTTTAGCTGATTTATTGAATGGAGTTGATTCATGGTTGAGTAGCTTCTTCTAAAGCCAGTTTTCTCCCATGGTTGGTTTTCATATTGTGTTTTTGTGATTCGGTTGGTAATGATTTTTGTGAAAAATTAGTGAATGTAGTTAAGTAGACTAATTGGTCTGTTGTAGCTGATGTCTTCCAGGTCTTCTTTTTATATAAAAGCATTATGATTCCAGTGTTCCAATCTTCTAGGATTTCACTTTGTTTCAGGCATAAGTTGAGTTAAATAGCTAGTTTCCTAGTGATGATCTTACGGGCTTTTTTGAGTAGGTTAATGGTGATGTTATCTAGTTCAGGTGCCTTTCTTTGTTTGTTTGATGGCCTGCTTCAACTCACATGGTGAAACTTCGAGGAAGTCCTTGAACTGATTGCTCTTGTCTTGTATATCCTGTTCATTATATTGTAGTTCTTGTCTGGAGCAGGAAAGTTTTTGGTTGATTTCTTGGGCACATTTGACTATCCTGTCTCTGTATGATGTTAGGTTGCCTTTTTCTTTGAGTATGCTAGTTATTTATTTCTGTCCTGTACCGAGAGCTTTGTTTATAGTTTTGAAGCCCCTGCATTTTTCAAGTATTGTTTTGATGATTGCTGTCGTGTATCTTCTTTCGTCTTCTCTTTGTTTTTTTTGTATTGTTTAATTTAGTGTGGTTGCTTAAATTTTCTCTCTTGTTGTTGATGGCTTGAGGATTCTGCTTTTTTTCATGAGATTCTTGGTTCCATCTGAGATTTTATTTATGTTTTGTGAGCTCTTTGCTTTAGATATTGTGGTGACTTCTATGAGAGAGGCTCTTATTTTGTTGTTGAGATCGTTGATATTGATATCGTTCTCCTCTGATTCAGTAAGAATTTCATATCTATCTTTCAGTTCAAGCTTGAAGGGTTGAGTGAGCTCTTTAGGTACGTTTAGTGGTTGATGTTTGGTGTGGAATATTTTTTTCTGCATTCACCGTTGGTGTCAATTAGCATCTCACATCTTATCATTCTATGGTCGCTTCCTATGTTGACTTGATTAAGGACTTGAATTTTTTTTGTCTTTGATGATGTCACTTTTTATACATGTATATACATACGCGTATATATATGTATATATGCATGTATGTATATATCTGTATGCATATGTATATATATATATATTTGCATATACATGTATATATATACGTGTATGTGTACATATACAAGTATATAGATATATACATACATGTATTTTGGTATATATACTTATTTTGACATTAAGGATTTGCTACACAAACATGCTTATGTTTCTGTCCTGTTTGGGCTTCTTCAAATGATTTGACTTAT